>JAJHZJ010000448.1:225000-917500 GCA_023548195.1 Bettongia penicillata ogilbyi | reverse complement strand
TTTCACCAAAGACTGAAAACCAATTTATGGATGTGTCAGAATTATCTTTGTATAAACAAGAGCTCATACTTCAGTAGTGAAGAATATGTACATTTGAAATAAGTTTAAAGTGATTGTTCATGTATAACCTATATTAGATTGCTTGCTGTCTTGGGGACGAAGGGAGGGAGAAAAAAATATTTGGAACTCGAAATCTTATAAGAGCATATGTTGAAAACTATGTTTACATGTAATTGGAAAAAAATAAAATGTTATTAAGTAGAGGAGAAAAGAAAATAAAAGAATATATCCATTTGCAATGTTAGGCCTTGACTGCTTCAGGTTAGTATTGTGAATGTTAGCTAAGCCTTATTCCCTGCTGTCAAATGCAAAATGTGAAATATTTAATCACAGCTGAAAAATTCAAGTGTATTCCATTTGTTTGTGGCCATTAAAGAAAATAAACATATGATCAATCTTGATTTGTTTTTCCTTTGAGAATCTTAAATTACTTTTTTGCTGATTGTACTTATTGCTTTGGACACTAGTTTTTTTTATTTTATTTTTTTAATATTTGGCTTTAACCTTAATTAGTGTTTTTGCAATTTTTAAACAAACAACCAAACTTCAGATGTTTGCATTATTTTGCAACACAGGGATTCTGTTAACCCATCTTCAGTTTTCAATTAAATGCTATTTTTTTTCTTTTTCCTAACAGACAAGCTAGCCTCAATGAAGCAGCTGAGAAATATTATGAACTGGCAGCCAGGCTGAGACCTAATGTAAGTACTTTCTTAATGACAAGCATTACTCACTGTGATGGACTCACAGCATGGGTTACATTTGCGGACATAAGAGTATGTCATGCCTGGCTTTCTGATCTGTGAGCTCTCATCCTGAATACCCTCTTAATGGATAATTCTACAAAGAAATCTGCCAGTCTCCACTTTTCTGTTTCCCAGAAATAAAACCACTGTGTGGGTTGTATGAAATGTAATTAATTTTGGTCATTTGGATAATGATTTTAGCATTAAAATTTGGTGGCTTTTTAAAATAAATTGCATAATTCTTTGGAAAAGTATTTTATCATGAAATAAAATATGTAGCCTTACAGTTTCATATCCTTTTGCAAAAAGACTCAAGAACCTTTTTAACACCACCAATATTTTCTTGTTCTTAGTGCTGTTAAAAAATTCAAGACATGGATCTTTCTTTTCCCACAGTTTTCATTTCTGACAAATGCCTTTTTGAAACTTCTGCAGAAGTTGTTTGCATTAGAATTTTTCCCCAGGGTAGTCCCTGTACTTCTGTAAAGTGAGAGGGATATAAATTAAATCATTCTTGTTTTAAGCAGAGCAGGTTCTTTATGATAAAAATGGCTTTATATCTGGCTTCCACTGATGTTCTTTCCTTGGCACAATGTGGACTTCCAGGCAATATCTTCTCACTTTTTTCCCCCTCTTCATTGCCTTGTTTATCCCCAATACAGGCCCCCTAAATATCTTTAGAGAACTTCTAATATAAAAATAGAGTGTTTACATGGGATACCTAAAAGTAATGAGTCTGATTTCTATAAAGTACACAGGAAAATCAATATCACTGCTTCATAGACTAACCAAGACTTTTAGCTTGTGGATTTCTCCCAGATGTAACCAACTTCAATTTGAATACAAATCACTCTTCTTTCTTTGGGGAAATCAAGATATGATATAAAGAGATGTGTAAAGGTGTGTAGTAGAGCAGATGCCTTTAAGAGATTAAATTGATGGGTTTAAAGGACTATCTTGCTCTCCCCCTAAAAAAGTCAAAAGCAACTAAAATTTATATAGTGTTTTAATACCTGCAAAGCTCTTTGTTTTCATCAATAGCTTCAATTCATCAATACCTTGAGCAAATAATTTCATTTTTCTGGGCCTCAGTTTCCCAATTTTTAAAAAGAGGAGATGGTTCTAGATGGCTTTTGAGTCCCCTTCCAGTTTTATAACCTCTGATCCTGATGCTACCACATTAATGCAGACCCTCAACACCATCTGCCTTGACTATCACAGTAGCGATCTGTCTTCTGCCTTTAATCCTCATAGAGCTATTGGAATTGTCTTCTGTGACGCTATCACTCTTGTACTGAATCATTTTCTATGGCTCCCTATTGTCTCCAGAGTTAAGTTAAAACAGAGCACTCCACAATCAGGCAACCTCCCCCTTCGCTCATGTGCGTGCGTGCACACACACACACATCCTGGTCTCATATTATTCCGCAGTGCACTCTGCTCTGACCAAAATGGACGCACCACAAATAGACCAAAAGTGATCTGACATGGCTGCCTTTGACCATGTTCTTCTTGCTCTTAAAATGTCCACCTTTGCCCTCTTTTAATTCTGATTCGTTCTCTTCAGCTCAGCTCAAATGCCAGGCCCTCCATGAAACCTATGCTGCCTTAGTCATCAATAGTCTTCCCTCCTCAAGCCTTACAGGGTCCCTTGTTATAAAACTCTCTAATTAATGTATATAATAATGTTTAAGCTTGTGTCAACATCCTATTAGAGTATAACCTCTTTGAAAATGAGGAGTGTATCTTACCTAAAATTTTATCTCCTGGCACTTAGCACAATGCTTTGCTCAGAGTAGGTACTTAATAGTTTAAAATTTATACAAATTTCAGGTTTGTAAAGCTCTTTACAAATATCTAATCCTTCCAATTACCGTGGAAGTTAGGTTCTATTATTATCCCTACTTTACAAATAAGGAAATTGAGGCAGACAAAGGTTAAGTGAGCTACACAAGGTCACATAGCTAGTAAGTGCCTGAAGCAAGATTTGAGCTTATGTCTTACTCACTCCAAGTCCAATGCAACATCTGACTTGCCTAGTTATCACAATATTCTATATAATGATAACTTGTATTTACTTAATAAATGATTGTATATGAACACATGAATGAGAGGTGATGTATGCATAGGAGATCTCAGCAAAGAGGCAATGGATTACAGCTGTGATATATTGCATTCAGGGGCAGATTTGTAATGGTTTCTTTTCCTTAACTGTTTTTCTTTGCATGTAGAGGGTTCTCTTGGGAATTATTAGAAAGGGACAGTGGTATAAAAACAAACAAATAAAAGAAATAATTGAAAATTTTTTTTAAAATAAAAATGTACTACTTGGGCCTAACTAGCATGAGAGATCATGTATAATCCCTAGGATCCGGGAATCTTTAGGATTTAGAAAAACTAAAACCTGGCTGTGCTCCCTAAGAAGGAGTTCACAAAAAAGAAAATTACTTCAATAGGTAGCCATATGGGAGCAGTCCATTTAAAGTCCAGAGTATAGCATATGATAAAATAATATTACCAATAAAAACATCAAAAACCACATGATTATAGCATTAAATTCATAGTTTTCTCTGCCAGAGCAGGTTGGTGACCTCTCTACAACTTAAAGTCTTTAGAGATTTGCCAAGAACATTACAAGATTAAGGGACTTGCGTGGGCTCATACAGCCAATATGTATCAAAGGCAGTACTTGAACTTGTGCCTTCTTGGCTCCAAGACTGGCTCTCTATCTATTGCATATTCTTGCCTCTGATAGAAAGGTTGTAGTTTGGCCCAGTGACACTGACTTCCCTGACTGTCTGCCATGCCAAGACCTTCAACCCTCCTCATTTGAGAATGAGGAGGCTGAGGCCTCTTGGCTTCCTTAGATTCCTTCAAGTCTCAACTAATATTTCAGTCTTCTACAGGAAGCCTTTCCTGATTCCTCTTAATTCTAGTGCCCTCTCTCTGCTGTTCATTCTCAATCTGTCCTCTATATCAGGGCTTCTTAACCTTTTTTCCCTCACCACCCATTTTCATGTTTTTGGCAGCTTATGTCTTTGTTCATTATGTCACATTCATTGGTGTTGCTTGGCCTGAGGTCATATGCAGTGCAAAGTGCACACGCTTTGTGTTTAGAACCAAGGCTGCAGTTAAATTGTGATATACCATGGGCAAGCACTGCCAGAAAGACCTCAGATTCATGGCACATTTGATTTTTAATTAATTTTTGATCATTGTGTATTCAGAGACCTCTTACCGTTTCCAGATTTTTGACCCACAATTTAAGTGTTGCAGCCTTGTTTGCTGTCCTATGCATAGCTTATTTGTAGACAGCTGTTGGCATGGCATTGCGCTTTTATACTCTTACTCATAAGCTCTTTGAGAGTGGGGCAGGGAGGCTGTCTTTTATCTTCCTTTGTATGTCCAGCATTTAGCACAGTGCTTAACACCTAGGAGATACTTAAGAAACGTTTATTGCTTGACTTTTTAACTTTTAGTTTATGTAAATGTATATAAAAATGGGAAAGTAGTTTGGAATCTGAGTGTAAAGTATCTTAAATGCCATAGTTAGGAGTTTTTACTTGATTAGCCATGCCGTAAGAAAACACTATAGGGCTTTTAGTAGTGGAGTATGTTCAGCTCTCCCCAGTTAGAAAGATTACCCTGACAGGAAGTTGAAAGATCGATTTTATGAAATGACCACCAACAAAATGAGCAGTTGTCTCTTTCCTTTGGGATCCTCATGGTCTATGTTGACATACTGTACTTCACCCCAGTTTTTGTACCAAGCTAAACCGTTCAGCTTGAGGACTTTGAGGTGATGAACTGGGTGAAACTAGTTCCACACATGGGTCTACAGAGATATCACTGTGGGTGGTGCAGATGAGTTCGACTGCATCATGGTGGGAGAAAATAATTCCGTGTAAAAGTTTATCGTCATTTAGAGGAATTGATTTTGGAGTCATTGAAAAGTTTTACTTCAGAATTCCTGTACATTTTACTTGTATGGTACTTTTGTAACAGAGTTTTTCCTCTGATTTACTTCATTTTAGTGTTTTGCATGCTGGATTTGGGGGACTATTTTAATATGTTGTAGTATACCATTATCATAACTATAGAAGAAAACCTACACTATGATAAACACATCATTTTTTTTTGCTCTTGCTTTCAATTCCTTGCTTGATATCACTCAGCAAATATTTATTAAATGCTTGCCACACAATGTTCCATATCAGTTCTTCAACCTTTCTACTGCATAATTCACAAAATTCATTAATATTAAAAATAAAATGTGGCATCAATATTTTATGGCTGCTGTTCTGCTTTATTTGACTTTTTGTACAAAAATGAATGAAAATTAAAGTCCACAGGAAGATTTTTTAAAAATCTTATAGGAATGATAAGATGCTTTACCAAATATTTTCTCCTATGTTTCTTTATTTCTCTACTTTTCTCCCTATAAGGCATCAAATACAATTTACATTAATCAGTTTAACTATCAATAATTCATCTTACCCTCACTCCTCTTTGCATCATATTTGCTTCAAAATGATGCTGTCTTAGATCTAGAGAGGATCTAGAGAGAATATTTAAATGGAATTGCTGTCAACCATTTGGACTAAGATGTTCACTAATATCCAATCTAACTCTCATTTTCTGTGAACATTAGCTTTATCTTTCCTGTGAGAATTAGGCTAAATTCTGCATTAAATGGTCCACTGCTGAATTGGTGATTATTTCTTTAATCAGAAGGTAAAAGTAGTGAGGAAAGAAACCATTTACTAGTCTGTATCAGAGACTGGTTGTCAAGTTTAATATAATAGGACATTTAGAGAAAGGGAAAATTTTATCTTAGAATTAAGGAACCTTTGACATTACATGATATATACTATAAAGGATGGAGAGACCATTTTTACACCATTCCCTGGAGGAAAATATTATCTCCTTGATCAAATTCCTCATAGTTTTCCTCCTTGGTTTCTCTAACATAATTATCTCATTCTCCCTTTTGTTGAAATTATTTTTCTATGTGTCTTTTACCTCTTAATTAGTTTATAATCCATTTATGGTAACCACTAATACCTAGCATGGCATCTTGGATACAGGATTCATAAAATAAATCAATGAATAAACATTTATTTTTTAAACATCAATGGTGGTCACATAAAAGAGCAGTGGACAGCAGGTCATCCTGCTACCCTTGGTTTGTTGTGTGAGAATATAAGCATGCTCATTAGCTAAGATGTGGATAATGCTTTTTGTACTTATCCCTGTATATATGAAGATTTAAAGAAGAATAAAATAATTGAATCTATACCGCTAAAATATATTAAAAGACAATAATAGCATTTTGCTCATATTGTCATTATAGGCTTATCTTTAATTATGATATTCACATTTTAATTTTTAAATAATTCTTTCTGTAACTGCTTTATTACTTTATAATAAATTTGAATCAGAAATACACTTTATTTTCCTTTCTTGTTATATTACACTAGTAAACAGATGAAAAATTTACCTAAAACAATTATTTCATATTGCCAATAGGCTAGAATCATTGTCATATTTTATCCATAACTTGCTTTTTGAATAGTGCAAATTCAAATAATGGGATTCACTAAATGGTACCTGGCTCTGAAGGAAAGAAGGAAGGAAGGAAGGAAGGAAGGAGGAAAAGGGGAGAGAAAGAAAAGAAAGAAAAAAGAAAGAAGGTGAGGGGGAGGGAGGGAAGGAAGGAAGAAAGAAGAAGGAAGAAAATAATGAAGGTCCTAGAGAAGCAGGAGGAAGGGATAGGAGCAAGAAAATATACTAGATATGTTAGTCTCACAAAAGAAGATGGACACCTCTTCCTATGAGACGTGGAGAGAGGAGAGTATGACTGAAATTTTAGGAAATTCTGAGGTAGTAAAAAGAGTATGGTTCATGACAGATGGAAAGGAGAAGTTTAATGTGCATGGATTCCGTTTTCTCTTCTGAAATGAAATTGATGGCTATGTCTAGGATAGGTAAGCATGTGTAGAAAAGCACCATTGCATAGTGATAGAAAGCTGACGTTGAAGTCCAGCAGCACTGGGTTTAAATTCAGCCTGTGACACAAAATGGCTTTGTGACTTTGGGCAAATAATTCTAAGTTCCAGAGGACTTGCTGACCTGTGTTTGTCAAGGGCTTTCCCACTACCCCTGAGAAGGGTAACGGTAGTGGGTAAAAAGATTTGAAAAACAATTGTGAGGAGTCTAGTGGTGATAACTAATAGTAGATAAACAATCTAGATAAATAGCTTATCTGAATTGGCTAATCCTTGTCAATTCAACAGCTTTGAGGTTGTTGGTATAAAGTTTTAGGCAGTTCATACTCATAGATTTCTAAACAAAAGCCTCAAAATTTTGCAGGGATAATAATATTGCTTATTGAAATGTAATGGCTTATCTACCTGACTTTTGTATAGTTAATATTGTACTCACATTTGCTTTTGCTAATTTCATATTTTATGAATGTATTGTATCAGGCGTTAATAATATACAAACTTGGCAAGGATGCTCTCCAAGTTTGTAAGCACACAAAAAGTACTCACAGCACCAAGATCTTCATTATTTTCATCCATGCTTGTAGATCTGAAGCATCACTCTTGGGCTTTATGGCAATAATTCTATGGCAAAAAAAAAAAAATAGCTACACAAGAAAAGGAGCATGGGTAAAAAAAAGTTACCATGACTGAGTGCAACTATGCCCTAACCAATGACATGTATTTTGAAAATGCATTTGTGCACGGGATATGGGGAAGGAGTGGAATTCATATTTTATAGTAAATATGGAAAGATTGAGAAGAGCCCAGAAAGAGAATCACCCAAGTGATTGCAAAGAGATTAGAGGGAAACAGTTAATAATTAGAATTGTTTGGCCTGAAGAAAAAAGACTTGGGAAAGTTGTTTCAACAACTCCTCAAGATAGAGCAGAAGAATGTGAAATTAAATCAGAACTATGAAAATTTTAAATTAGAAATTTTTTTAAATTTATTGGGAAGACTTAAGTTAACTAAAATGAATTGCACTTTAGTTTTAGCTATTTATGAGGTGAGGGGAATTACATCACCTCTTGAGAGTCTTGACATAGTCTTCTGTAGTATGTGGCAAACATTAATTATATTCACTCACTGTAAAATCACAGATTTTGTATTTTTTGTCCTATAGCAACTGATGAGTCACTGAAGCCATTGGTGGTTTTCAGCTAGGGCAGTCTCATACATGATGATGTCTCAGGACCTTAGGAAGGTTATTTTGACAACTATCTAAAAGAAAGACTGGAAAGGTAGAGATTGAAAGACCTACTAAGAAGTTAATGAGTCTGGGCTTTGAGAGTTAAAAAGGATCTACCTTAAAGGGACAGCAGAGTGAGAAGAAATGAATGCAAGGCATGGAGGTTGACTGGACAAGATATGACAATTCACCTGACATAAAGTGTAAAAGTAAAGAAAGTCATGATGACTCCAAAGCTTCTATTCTAGCTAACTATGAGGACAATGATTCTATTAAGAGACAGGGAAGGTTGAAGCATGGTCATTAGGAGAAGGAAAGTAAATTCCATTTTAAACATGATGAATTTGAGTTGCTGATGAGAAATCTAGGTAGAGATAACGAGTAGAGAGATAGAAATCTGGGAAGAATATGAGAGACAGGCTGAAGTCTATCCTCACTTGACTGAAATTTACGCTCCATGGTCACCTGGTCATTTCATCAGGAATGCTTGAAACTCCTATATTTCATTAAATTTCTTTTTTTTTTTAAATAAAAATTTATTTATTTAACTTTTTACATTCATTTTCACAAAATTTTGGGTTCCAAGTTTTCTCCCCTTTTATCCCCTCCTCCACCCCAATACACCGAGCAATCTAATTTTCCTTATCACCAATCTGCCCTCTCTTCTGTCATCCCTCCCTTCTCTTCTCCCCATCTTCTCTTTTGTCCTGTAGGGCCAGATGACTTTCTATTCCCCATTAACTGTATTTCTTATTTCCTAGTAGCAACAACAATACTAAACAGTTGTTCCTAAAACTTTGAGTTCCAAATTCTCCCCATCCCTCCCTCCCCACCCATTCCCTTTGGGAAGGCAGGCAATTCAATATAGGCCCTATCTGTGTAGTTTTGCAAATTTGACTCCCACAATAGTCGTGTTGTGTAAGACTAACTGTATTTCCCTCCATCCTATCCTGCCCCCCCATTGTTTCTGTTCTGTCTTTTGATCCTGTCCCTCCCCGAGTGTTAACTTCAAATTGCTCCCTCCTCCCATTGCCCTCCCTTCCATCATCCCCCCCCTTGCTTATCTCCTCCCCCACTTTCCTGTATTGTAAGATAGGTTTTCATACCAAAGTGAGTGTGCATTTTATTCCTTCCTTTAGTCAAATGTGATGAGGGTAAACTTCTTGTTTTTTTCTCAGCTCTCCTCTTTTTCCCTCCATTAAAAAGTCTCCTGCTTGCCTCTTGAATGAGATATAATTTACCCCTTTCCATTTCACTTCCATACCCGCTTTCCTCCCACTACATTTCTCTCTAACCATTTACCTTAATTTCTTTTCAGATATGGTCCCATCCTATTCAATTCACTCTGTGCTCTCTGTCTCTGTATGTGTGTGCATGTGTATATGTGTGCACGCACATGTGTACATGTGTGTGTGCATGCATGTACATGTGTGTGTGTGGTCCCACCAACTACCCAGATACTGAAAAATTTTAAGAGTTACAAATATTGTCTTTCCATGTAGGAATGTAAGCAGTTCACTTCTGGTAAGTCCCTTAAGACTTCTCTTTGCTGTTTACTTTTTCATGCTTCTTCTCATTCTTGTGTTTGAAAGTCAGATTTTCTTTTCAGCTCTGGTCTTTTCATCAAGAATGATTGAAAGTCCTCTGTTTCATTGAAAGACCACATTTTTCCCTGAAGTATTATACTCAACTTAGCTGGGTAGGTGATTCTTGGTTTGAGTCCTAGTTCCTTTGACTTCTGGAATATCCTATTCCATGCCCTTCGATCCCTTAATGTAGAAGTTGCTAGATCTTGAGTTATCCTGATTGTATTTCCACAGTACTGGAATTGTTTCTTTCTAGCTGCTTGCAAGATTTTTTCCTTGAGCTGGGAATTCTGGAATTTGGCCACAATGTTCCTAGGAGTTTCTCTTTTTGGATCTCTTTCAGGCGGTGATCGATGGATTCTTTCAATACTTATTTTGCCCTCTGGTTGCAGAATCTCAGGGCAGTTTTCCTCGATAATTTCATGGAAGATGATGTCTAGCCTCTTTTTTTGATCATGACTTTCAGGTAGTCTCATAATTTTTAAATTGTCTCTCCTGGATCTATTTTCCAGGTCAGTTGTTTTTCCAATGAGATATTTCACATTCTCTTCCATTTTTTCATTCTTTTGGTTTTGTTTGGTGATTTCTTGGTTTCTCAGAAAGTCATTAGACTCCATCTGTTCCATTCTAATTTTGAGAGAACTATTTTCTTCAGGGAGCTTTTGAACCTCTTTTTCCATTTGACTACTTCTGCTTTTGAAAGCATTCTTCTCCTCATTGGCTTTTTGAACCTCTTTTGCCTATTTTTCAAGGTGTTATTTTCTTCAGCATTTTTTTGGGTCTCCTTTACCAAGGTATTGACCCGTTTTTCATGCTTTTCTTGCATCTCTCTCATTTCTCTTCCCAGTTTTTCTTCTACCTGTCTAACTTGATTTTCAAAATCCTTTTTGAGCTCTTCCATGGCCTGAATCCACCAGACATCCCCCTGGGATGTCTGGGATACAGAGGCCCCGCCCTCCACATCTTTCCCGGATGGTAAGAATAGTTCCTCGTCATCAGAATTGAAAGGCGGGGACATTTGTACCCCCTCAAAGTAGCTCTCTATAGTCTTATTTTTCTTCCCTTTTCTGGGCATTTTCCCAGCCAGTTACTTGAGTTCTGAGATTCCTGTCCACCCCGCCTAGATCTGCCCAACTAGTGCTTGGGGTCTGAGATTCAAATGGGCTTTCAGTGGCAGGCGTGGCTGCTGTTCAATGTGAGCTTAAGTTCTGGTCGTGGGGTGGGGGCAGGGCCGCCTCCCAGGCTCAGTTCCCTCAGGGGCTTTATGCAGAGACCTTCAGTAATGGGGTGGGTGGAGACAGGGCCGTCTCCCAGGCTCATTTCCCTCAGGGGGTTTATGCAGAGACCTGAACTTCTGCCTGCTGGTCCGGGAGTCCCGGGGGCTGCTGCCTCTGCCGCTGCCTCCCGAGGGGTCCCGAGTCACGGGGACACCCCGCTTCTCTCTCGGCCAGCCCAGACGTCTCTGTCACTGACCTGTAGCGTCTGTGGGCGGAGGGACCTTCCCGGCTGCCGTAGGTTCCGTCCCTGAAGCCTACTCGGATCTGCTCCTCTGGGGCCATGGCCAGGGCAGCTCAGGGGTGGGCTCCGCTTTCTGGCGTGTGATGGACCCTGGGGACTGCTTTCCAGGGCTCTCTGGAATGGAAATCTCTTCCACTGTGTTTCTGTGCACCTTGCAGTGATCCAGAATTTGTGGGGAGTTCTTCTTGCAGGAAATATATGAGCTGTGGGTTCGGAGCTAGCATAAGTGAGTCTTTCTCCTGCTTACTGCATAGTAATGAAAGGGCTTTTAATTGCTGCTAAGTTGTAACTGAGTGTTCATCCAGAAGACTCCAACTGAGGAATTCAACCTCTTTGTCCTTCCTGCTGGTCATGAGATATGAGGACAATTCTGTGAGCTCTGGAGGGCCCAGAAAGGAGTCTAAATTTCTTTTTTTCCCCCTAAGTATTGTACTTAGTTTTTCTGGGTAGGTTATTCATAGCTTTAATCCTGGCTCTTTTGCCTTCAGTAATACCATACCACCCAAGACCTTTGCTCCTGTAATGTGGTAGCTGTTAAATCCTGTGTGATCCTTATTGTGGTTTCATGGTATTTGAATGGGTTTTTTTTGCCTTAAGTATTTTCAGTACTTTCTCTTTGACCTAGGACCTCTGGAATTTGGTTATAATATTCTTGGGAATTTTCATTTTGCAATCTTCCCTATTAGTGGATTCTATCCATGTCTATTTTACCCTCTGTTTTGAGGATGCTGGGGCGGTTTTCCTTGACAATTTCTTGAAATAGGGTGTCTAGACTCTTTCTTTGATGATGGCTTTCAGATAATTCGATAATCTTTAAATTAGCTCTCTTTAATCTGTTTTTTCAGATCATTTTTCTGATGAGATATTTCACATTTTCTTCTAATTTTTTCATTGTTTTGACTTTGTTTTATCGTTTCTTGATATCTCATGGAGTTATTGACTTCTAGTTGCCCAATTCTAATTTTTAAGGAATCATTTTCTTAAGGGAGTTTTTGTACCTATTTTTCCATTTGATTAATTCTACTTTTTAAAGGAGTTATTTTCATCAGTGAATTTTTATATCTATTTTTCCATTAGGTCAATTTTTTAGGTGTCATTATCGTCAATATTCTTTTGCCCTTTTTTATTTACAAAGATATTAATTGTCTTTTCATAATTTTCTTTCTTTGAGAATTGTGGCAAAAAAAGAAAAAAGAAAATTGCCACCCTGTGTTCAGTCTGGCAATTGTCATCTCCACTCTTAATTAGGTTGATCCTCATTAAACAAATGCATTTGTCATCAAGAACATATTCCAAGCCTTTTTAGGTTTTCTAGTTTCACTGCCATATCACAATCAGATATCAGAATATACTTTATTCCATGTGAAATTGTTGTGTCCGTAAAGTATGCACATCAGTGTATGTACATATATCCATAGCATTTATAGCATGAAAACACTTTTCTCAAATTCCTTCTTGTCTCATGCCAAACTATTATTCTCTGATCATCCACAAACCTAGACTAAATGTATGATTATATAATGAGAAGCTGATTCTTATATTCCTCATAAATTTCCCAAACTCTCCAATGATCAGTAAAGGCCAGCACAATTCACTTACTTTCTCAATTTTGAATCCTCAGTGGTGGCAGAGCTTCCTGTGGTCACCTTATTAGATAACATGTACATAGCCACATTGAAATCTTCTACTTCCTTGAATGTATTTTGATTTCCAACATCCCGTGGGTAATCAGTCATTCTGGGAGATTTATTTTGGTTACATATGTATGAACTTCAACTTTGTTTAGATTCATAATAATCAAAAACTTTGTCATGGTTAGCAATTCAGAAAACGAACTTGAATAACTTTGTTGGGCAAAGCCTCTGGGAAATTTGGTTTGATTTAATTCTCTTAGCCTAAGCATATTTTTATATTTATTCACTTTTAACTAACATTCCTACATTGGATGTCATTTACACAGTGTCACATGCAGCCAATTAATGTTTGAATTATGAGAGTGCTATGCCAAAATTCCCTATTGTTAACTGCCTAATATATAGAGCTGCATTGGAGGCTTTCTTTTTATTTTATTCCTTACCCTAGTCCCCCTGCCAATTGGCACTACTACTGTGCTTCACTTCTGTTTGTGAGGTGCTTGGGCAGTATTCACGCTAACAGATGTAGTGTTTCATTTGAATATGTGTTACTCATTTCATCATTTGCCTTATCCGGGTTGTAACTAAGGCAAAGCCGCTGGGGTCTTGTCCAAAGATAACAAAATGGCGGGGTGGCACTTCCTCCCCATACTTTCTAGATATGTGCCAGCCTCTGACACATAGCATAACTTTGCTTTCTCATTTGTCCCCATCTCCTGTATCTCATTATCATAACTTCCCTCTCCCCAAGCCTTCCTGGGTAGATCAGTACTCTCAGAGGGATGAATTATTCCTCATACAGTGATGCAACCTGCAATCAGATGGTCTTCAGGGCTACCTTTTCCCCCACAATGCTTTTGAGCCAGTAAAGGATTCTTTCTAATGGAAATGAATAAATGAATGAATGAATACATGAATAAAAGTCTTTTACTGAACATTTACAATATGCAGGCATGTTGATTAATGAGAAGTGGTAGTGGTGGTGGGAATAATTGCAAAGCATGACAAATATTGCCCTCAAGGAGGTCATATTCTAATAGGAGCAGACTGCATATGGAGAAATGGATGCCTGGGAAGAGGGATGGGAAATGAGAAAGACCTGTATGGTTTAGTATCCAATCAGGATGATCTGTGGAGATTCAGTTTAGAGAAAGAGCAGCAGCTGCAGCAGGCTAACCCTCCCTTTCCTCTCCCCCAACTTGGAGGAAGTGGCATATATTGGAAAGTGGGGTGGCTCTGTAATCAGAGGATACTGGTTCAAATCCCACCTCAAGCACTCATTACTCAAAATAATGACCTTGGAAACCCTTCCTATCTCCCTGCACATCACTTTCCTCATCTATAAAATGGGGTGGTTAGACTTGAAGGTTTCTGAGGTTCTTGCCAATGTTAGGTCTATGAGATACTTTGATCTTATCCCCGTCATCCTCTCTCTCTTTCTCTTCATATTTCTCTCCTTCCCTCTAGCATTTTTCTAGTTACATGACACACAAAAAAGATATTTTGAATCTAAAAATACTTAATTTAAAAGTTCTGTAGATGCCTCAGGCTACCAAAGTGGATTGGGTGGGATGCATTTTTGCTGTGATTACATGACCTGTCAGTGACTTCGTTCTCAGTCTGAGATTCATCAGCGAAGGATCTGCAGCTCTTTAAGCCTTGTGTCATGAAGGAGTATCAGCTGTACCCTAAGATGGAGGAAGGATCTAGAGGAAGTAGGTCCCATTTCAAGGGACAAAGAAGCAAAATCAAATTGAGCAAACAAGTTATAAGATTATTTGATAGATAGATATTTCCCTCCTATCAGGGTACAAAAAATGGCCAACGTTATCTTGAAAAACTTGTACACATCATTATTTACAGATAGATGATGGGTAGATAAATAGATAGGTGGATGGATAGATAGATGGATAGATGAGTGGATGAATAGATAGATCATCAATTGTAATGCTAATCACAGAGTTAAAGATCTTCCTCACCCATTAATGGACTGCCCATTAAGAAAATCTTGATTAAGTGAGGTCCATACCTTTTGTTAATTTCTAATGCACTGGTTCTCAAGGGTTGTGATTTCTTCTGGTTCTAAAAAATGCACAAATATTCTGAGGTGAGGTTTTACTTTGGGGCTTAGTTTTTGGAAGAAAGTCTGTATGCCAGATAAGATTCTGGAAAACTGTTAAGGAGTCCCTCCTGCTTTGAAAACCCAGATGTTGGTGCTTCACTCTCTAGTCACTACATATGTATGTAATGGTCAGACAATTGGATCTGTCTGTTGATCTTTGATGTATGTGTTGCTTATTGTCAGGCAGCTGGAAGCCCTTTCTATTGTTCTTGATTTCTCTGTATTTCCTCTGAAGTTCAGGGTGCTGACTTTATCCCCATGAACAAAGTGAATGATATATATGCTTGATTAAAATGATTGTTGATCACCCCCAAAAAGTTGCCTTTCCTTTTAGAAAAGCAGATCAAAGAACCTTTGATAGCAGACCTTCCTGTGTATATCAGGATGCTTGCTTTTACTTCCATCTAGATACCTATCTCTCTATTTACTTATATATTTATCTATTTATATATCTTTATTACCTTGGTCTGTATTTACACTGGAGGAAAGAATTCACTGAGCTCTCATTAAATTAATTCCCTTTGCCCATGCAAATTTATACCTCTCCTACAACTTAGAGTCTCAGATACTTGTTTGGGGCATGGAGAGAAAAGTAACTTGCCTAGTGTCATACAGCTCATTTGTGTTAAAGGTGGGATCTAGAAACTAGATCTTACTGTCTTGGCTACACCTGGTTTACCCCTTCCCACCTTCACTTTTAGTGATAGGGGAATAGATATTGTGTACTCAAGTAAGATAACCTCTCACATTCCTTCTAGCTTGAAGATCCATTTATTTTACTCTCTGAGAGAAAGAGAGACAGACAGACAGAGAGAGAGAATAATGAATTTAATTCCTTAAAGTATAGACTTTTAACATCAGGGAAGGATCTATTTTGGATGTAAGTGGAGGCAGCTTAGTAGAGTGGACAGAAGACAGCTAATGAAGTCAGAGGACCTGTTTCAAGTCCACCTTTGCTATTTCATACATTTAGATTTAGCTAAATCATTTAGTCTCTCTGGGGTATAGTTTCCTCATCTGTAGACTCAAGAGGCTGAATGAGATGACTTCTAAGGACCCTTCCAGACCTAAATCTCTTACCTGTCTATTTCTGGGTGCTTTCAAACAAGCATTTTTCCGTTGATTTTGATGGTCTTAAATTCAGAGTCCTTTTCCTGAACCACAGCTTTGAATCACAGGAACTTTTCCTTTATATTTTTCCCTCCTTGGGGGTCGGGGTGAGGTAAGGAAAGCCAAAAATGCAGGATTCTGGATACAGTGGAATTAACTTTGCCATAACAAGCTGTGTTTCAGAATAATAGTCACCCCTCTCAAAATGGATTTTATCTTAAAAGTAACTTTCTCAGCTATGGAAAGAGTTGACCCTCATTTGGGAATAATTTGAGTCTTCTCAGAAAATGTTTTACCCAACACCAGAGGTTTCTAAAAATGCTGTGAGACAAGACGGGAGGAGGAAGGAGGAGGAAGGAAGGGGAGAAAAAACAATGACTTAATTACTTAAATCTTAAAGGATGTGGTTTCTTAGTTGCTACTAAGGAGATAAGAACTGTTTATTTAAATAAAATCCCAATTCTCTATCAGAATGAAGGGTGGAAAATTAAAAGAACTTAGTATTGACATTGTCAATAACTTTTCTGGGCTTCCTTCACTGGGAGCATTCTTTTTAGCAATATAAAAAAGGGTAATCAGGGAGAGATTGCTAGCACTGTCTCTAGGCTCATAAAAAGAATGTCATTGCTCCCTCTACCTTTCTTTCTCTTGTTTTCCTTATTTTGATTTTCAATTCCTGTTCTTATTAAAGTTGTTCCTGGTTGAATGATTGGATGCCCTATGTACCATAATTCACTACTTTAAGCACCCCACCTGTGGTTAGGGTTTGGTTATTAGTGTAAGACAATATTCTCAAGCAGTATTCAAAGGTGATTTATTAGGCATCTGATATTGATCAAGTACTGTAAGAGGCCTGGAGGCAAGTACTGTAGGAGGCCTGGAGGATACAAAGATAAGTCCTGTCTTCCAGGGGCCTCTATTCCACTATAGCATTCAGCCAAGACCCAGAAAACTTATCTAGCAGCTACATTTTATATCTCTTTTGTATAGATCTGGCAATGCGACCCTGGATAAGTCCCTCAACTTCTTGGTGCTTTAAGCAACTCTGTAAAAGGAAAAGATACAGAAAAGGTGCTTATCTGTCTTGGTAAAGGGTATTCTTCCCCCCAGGGTCAGGGATCTAGTTATACTTATTTTTTAAAATGTTTTAGTCCATTTGGGGTTTTCTTGGCAGTGATACTGAAGTGGTTTGCTGTTTCTTTCTCCATCTCATTTTACAGATGAGGAAACTAATGCAAAGAGGGTTAAGGGATTTGCCCAAGGTTCACACAGCTAGAGCCTGAGACCAGATTTGAACTCAGGAAGATGAGGCTTCCTGACTCTAAGCCTAGCATTCAATCCACTATGCCACCTGGTGCATTAAAAATACCCATCCCTTATTTAGAACTGGATTCAAGTGCCAGCTTTGACATTGATGAGTTATTTTTCCTTAGGAAGTTAATTCTCTAAGCCTCGGTTTACTCATCTGTAAAAACTGGATAATATCTGTACACCTACCAGATGGGACTGAATGGGAGCACATGAGGAAATCCATTGTCAGATGCTGAACATTATGGCTATTACTTCTCCATATATCATCAGATGCATCCTTGAAATAACACTAGAAAGTATGACTGGTTAAATATTTAAAGATTAAAACATTTTTTCTTTCTTTTGCCAGAAGATTTTATAAAAGTTATATTGAGAAGCCATGCTGCTTTCAATTAGAATATTCCCAGAGGTAAAAATCTGTCATTGTCTTTTACTTTTATTTTCTTGGAAATTCTTCTGTTTTAATCTCATTAGATTGAATTGGGGAATTTTATCTTCCTCATGGAATGACAGCATGCTAATAGAAGACGTATTGTATTACCCAGTAGTGAATTACATCCCTCAATAGTAGCTTTGTGGAAAACTTCCGAATAATTTTCTGGGCACCATGTTCCTAAGCTATAAAATGAGGGAGTTGGGCTTTGTGACTTCCAAGCTTCCTTCCAGCTCTCCAGACTGTGATCTGATCAAGTATTCCCCATTCACTGTAGCCATTTACAGTCAGTAACTTCTCACCATCAAAGATTTCCAGTCAGCATCTATCAATTAAAATTTGATAAAAATGAAATGCAATCCCATTTTAGGAAGAACTAAGTGAAATGCATAGTAATATCATTTGCATCTGGTGACCAAGAAAGTATGAGAACCACAAAATCAAGCTTTGCTCCAAGCCTTGCTCTAAGCCCCATCTCTCCAAAAATAAAAATCAAAAAAGATGCCATCATAAGAAAAAAGGAGGGCTGGATAATTTTCTCTAAACCAAGATTTTCATCAAAAAAAAAAAGAGCTATTAGAAGATGTTTTATTTGTTCCCTAATTAACATGAAAGTGAATGCTTAAATGATTGTTTTATCCTTGAATTTATAACAGGTAGTGATTTCTCTTCCTCAAGTTATCTACATTAATCTAGGTACCTTGTGTCCATTGAGGAGAACGTAAGCAGGGATTGTTTTTTATTATGTCCCTGATATTACCAGAACCTGGCTCAGTGCTTTGCCCATAGTACAAACTTACCCAGTTAATGGATTGGATTGTTAGGCATCTTACGAAATCAGTTAAAGGTATGTGGAATTTAAGTGTTTCAATTTGTCGGGGCAGCTAGGTGGCACCATAGTGCATAGAGTTCCTGGTCTGAAGTCAGGAAGATTCATCTTCTTGAATTCAAATATGGCCTCAGACACTTACCATGACCCTAACTAAGTCACTTAACTCTGCTTCAGTTTCATCATCTGTAAAATGAGTTGAAGAAGAAAATGGCAAACCACTCGTGTCTTTGCCAAGAAAACCCCAAATGGGGTCATGAAGAGTTAAACTATTCAACAAAAACACAACTGTGTAGTACAGTATTTACATTTCTTAATTCTTTGTCTTTTAGCTGATGACGACTCCACAGAGACCAGGCTGATGGGGGTAGAAAGTGTGTTGAGAGTTGATAAACCCAGGCAATTTTGTTTATATTTTATCCATGTTTTACAGTCGCTTTCACCACCACCACCGCTACTGCCTAACAATCATATGATGATTTTGGGTTTGAAAAATACTCTATATCTGCTATCACATTTGCTCCTCTCAACAACACTGGGAGGTAGGTGTTATAAGTATTCCCATTTTGCAGATGAGAACACTGAGGCAAAGAGAAGTTATGTGACTTGTTCCGGCTGGTCTTCACACTTGTCTCCCCTCTAGTGGCTTCAGTGTTGAACTTAACCTTTAGATAGGATAGGGCAACCTCAAGGCCACAAGTGGTCTTCTAGGTCCTCAAGGGTGATCCTTGGACTGAATCCAAACTTCACGGAACAAATTTGTTCAACAGTAGGTTCTCCACCACCAGATTAGGACCATTCTATTCCCCAACTGAGAAAATCATCTATCCTTGCTTGTGAAGCCTTTTATAAATCAGTCTCCATCCTACATGTTTTTCAGCAAATGTATATCTACTGCCTACTCTGTACAAGTTAATCTCTTTCTAGCTTTATTTTTACTTCTCTCCCAACATGCTTTCTACAAGACTAAAAGTAATTTCCAATGTTCCACCCACTATTTTTCCCCACCTCTACAAAAAGGAAATACCTTTTTCTCATCCCTTATTAGGAGTTAAGCTTGATTATTATAATACCACAATGTTCAGTGTTTTTGCTGTTTTTTTTTTTACCTTTTTACTTTTTATAGTCATTGTATGTAGTTTTCCTGTTTTATTTATTTCACTTTATACCCATTCTTCAGACTCATCATTTTTACAAGCTGCCAGTTCTGTTGTGTTCTTTCTGTTTTTTTGAAGCTAATTGCTTTTCCTGTGCATACTCTGAGTGATTGAGCTAAGGCATGTGTTTTGCTAAATGTCTCTAATTTCAAATTCTGAAAGCTAGGTGTTATAAATCAAAATCTCAATGATATCAGCATTCACTCCCCATGCTTCTCTGTCTAGTTATTGAAACCTTTCTGTAAATGAGGGTGATGGCAGAATGGTTTAGAGGATTTGGAAGGTCATTTAAAATGTTTTATTGATGCGGTACAGCGTAAGTCCATTAATAGAAATCTTGAAGCACATTTGATAAATAATTCAGACCATGAATATTGCCTTATCAGACCTCCAGAATTATAAATCTATGGAATTCTTCAGTTTCTCACACTTTTTAGACAATATTTTAAAAATTAAGCCAGCTTTTAAAAAATGTGCCTTACAGATGTATATAAAAGATCATGTTAATTATTTTAAATTGGTTTTGTAGAATTGCCTCTATGCGTTTTTAACGTTCTGTTTATTATAGCCAAATACTTTTCTTTAATTATTCAGGTTTCCCTTTAGCCATAGATATTAAACTTGGCTTAGCCTAATTATTGTGGAGTACTGTTCTGTAAATCCAGTCTTTGAAACTCATTGAAATTGGGTGATATTTTCATTTAATAAGGAAAACTAGAATTTAGCAATACTTAAGTAATTGGATTCTTTACTCGATTTTAATTTCTGCTTTACTCTGTGGGAAATCATGTAACAATTAATTCTTCTAGCTTTTTTAAAGATGATATGAAATATTGACTCTGATGCATGGAAGGGAATAATGAGATATGATGTAATACAGAAAAGACTATTGGGAAGATACAGATCTGATTGATACTTAAGGAGGATCATTATCCAAATATGAAACATTTTTAAAATAGTTCTGCATAGTTATGACATTATGATCGAAAGCACATTTAATGATGGCACGTACAACAAGTATTTCTGGATGCTCCTCTGGACTTGACATCTATATTCATAATATAGATGAATGCTTTTTATAGCATTGCACAGCATAGCATATTGAGAAGAGTTCTATGATAGTGTTGAAGGTTTAGTATTCAGAGAATCATACTCAATTCTAAAATTCGAGGATGGCATTTTCCCCTCTGGTGTATCATATCTATATCTATATGTGTGTGTGTGTGTGTGTATAAAATGATACTTTGAAGAAGATGTCTCTCTCTGGCTACACTACAAATAATTGAGATGTCAGTCATCAGACATTTACTAAACATCTTTTATGTGCCAAATACTGTGCCAAACATGGAAGATACAAAGAAAAGAAAATCCGCCCTGGATCTATTAGTTTGATCCAATAGTGCTAGTAATACTAATGTATATTTATCTAGTTCTTTAATATTTACAAGATCTTTTCCTTGCAACAATGCAGTGAGGCAGGTACCAATGACAACCACTAGCTAGAATTTATACAGCCCTCTAAGATTTGTAAAATGCTTTCCTCATTTTCCAAATGAGGAAGCAGATACTAAGTTACTTGCCCTACATCTTAGGGAAGATTTAAATCTATATCTTCTGACTCCAAGTTCAATAATCCATACCATATGCACTGTCAAATACTGGTTTGTTTTAGTTTCTTTAAAACTGTACCTCATATTGCCTCCACTTCTCTTTTTTTCAGTATAGAAATAATAGATCTGATGAAATCAACTGATTAAAATAACAGGAAATGCTTCTTCTAGGGGGACTGTATTCTAAAATATTGTGTACCAGGTCATGTTATCTCAACTTTATAGATGAGAATAGAATCACAGGGTCTTAGACCTCTGCTAGTGACTCACTTTGACTTTATAGCAGATCTTTTCCATCCTCAGACCTTATAGTGTATCTTAAATCAAAGAATTAGACTACATGGTCATAAAATTCCTTCCAACACTGGCATTCTATCAGTCTTTAGAGAAAAGAGGTTGCCATTTAAGGAAGTTAAGCTATGGCTAAGCATCAATATGAAAAAAAGGAAGTCACAAACCACTTAGCTAAATATTTTCTTTTTCAGGAGAGTCTCATTTTTTGAGGGAAAAATTTCAACAGGTTATGTTTGAGATTAGACAAACATATTCTCATTGTAAGGTGAGCTAACGAATCAGAGAATGATTGCCCATGACTATTTTTGAAACTCACAGGTTTGCATTTGTATCCCATCTAGAAACAGCATGCCAGGGTAACTAAGACTGGTTTCAAGTGCTGTCAGTAACAAATTCTTTGCTGTCAGGGCCCCAGGCAGTTCTCTAACCATTAGACAGTGACTGGCTTCTTATGAACCCTCTACCATTTTGTTCTTTTGTCATCTTTGCCAATCTGATGGCAGTGAGGTGTAACTACAGAATTGTTTCATTCACATCTGTCTTAATGATACTTTGAAACTTTTTCTTTATGGTTGCTTTCACAAATTAACTGTTCATATTGTTTTTTCATAATGTTCACTGATTCATTAGGAAAGGGCCCTTGTTCTTACATATTTGAATTGATTTTCTATATTATTTCTCAAATGTAAATTCCTGAGGAATTGCTTATGCCGTCCTGGATTTGGGAGTCTCCACAAAGGCACTGCCCCACACTGATAAAATCACAGGTTCACACCATCTACCTCCTCACATCAGATCAATTAATTGAACAGCAAACGTTTATTAAGCACCAGTTTTGTCCAGACACTGTGCTAAATGGAGATATAAGTATAGAGATAAAACTATACTCACAATTGAGGAACTTTTACTCTTCTTTGTGTTATGTGTACAGATGAGATTATACAAAGTAGACACAAAAGAATAAGGATTTGTCCAGGGAGTTCCGAGGATGAACTTCTCTTCCAAGGCAGGTCTTTATCTTCTCTGTGGAAAAAGGCATTGTGGAAAGTAACCTGATACAGTAGTTCTCAAATTTTCTGGTCTCAGGACCAAAAACTACACTCATAAAAGGTCATGAGGACCTTCAAAGAGCTATAGTTTATGTGGGTTATATCTATTGATATTACCATATGACAAATGAAAGCATCTTAAAATATTAAGAAAATAGTTTTTGTTCTCATGGATGACCCTCCCCCTTTCCCTCCTTCCCCCCCAGGAATCCCCAGAACTCACTTTGAGAACTACTGGCTTAGAGCACTGAGAAATTAAGTGAATTGTCCAGGAAAGATAGCCGGGAAACAGAATATAATGTCGGGGGGGGGGGGAGTACTTCCATCTAGGGGGATAAGGAAAGGTCTTACGTGGGAGATAGCACATAGATCTAGACCACTCCCCCCTCCCCATATAAAATCCAATCTTTTGGTTAAGGGATGTTGTTATTAATTTTTAATGACTTAAATTAAGAAGACTCTCCAGGAAGCCAATTAGCCTTTAATGAGCTACCCATGCTTGAGGGATTTCCCTTGACTATATAATCATTTGTTCTCCTCCTCCTTCCCCACTAGATAAGATTAGCAAATAATATTTTTTTATTTTTTTTCCATTTTTTTCATGGTCTCTGTTATTGCTACACCTAGGAGGCAATATACTAGTTCACTTAATCTGGGCCACAAGTCCTTTCCACCATGTTTCATGTCATTTAGTAGCCTGGATTTCTCTCTCTGCCTTCCACTGGTCCATGAACCCCTACTGGTACAATGGTGAGAGAAGAACAGTCAGTATTAACTTGAATCCCAAGTAATGTTTCTTATGCCTTGCAAATGTAGCCTTCAGTGTCGATCAAAAATAAAGTGCTGGGAAAAATAGAATTCACAGCAAGAAATTAGCATTTTAGAAATTAAACCATCTGTTTGAGCTCAATTGAAAAAAGAATCCTGCAAGGTCTCTTCTAATAAAGTATGCCAATATTGTTTCTGGAAACAAAAGGAGGAATTTACTATCCAATTAGAACTGATAAGGAAGTGGGCTCTAACGCTCATTAGATAAGCCCAAGCACTCCACATACACAGTAGGGCTCAGTGTAATAAATAACCTTCTAATTTTCTTTCTTGAATTCAGTGTTAATAAATTTCCTAGTGTGCCCCTGTAAAAGTGATATGTGTTTGCTATTTTGCCATTGGATTTTAAAGCTAACTAATATTATTGAATAAAGAGCAGTGACAGATTTGTTGAGACTTTCAATACATACCTTTGTGTGTTCGTCCCTCGTTGCCAAAGAGGACCATGCCATCAGAGAAATGATGAAATGACTTACATGTGACTTTGTTTTTCTGAGTGAGGGAACACTCCTCCTCCAGAGCCATCTGGATCCAGTGACCAGATATTCATCAGGATGACTGGAGATGACCCAGGATGAGACAATTGGGGTTAAGTGACTTGTCCAAGGTCACACAGCTAGTGAGTGTCAAGAGTTTGAGGTGAGATTTGAACTCAGGTCCTCACTGGTGTGCTAACCACTGCACCACCTAGCCACATACCTTTGTGATGTGGTACAAAGGAAAGATCGCTGGATGTGAGTTCAGGAGCCTAGGGTTTAATTTTTACTCTGGCACTTACTAGCTGGATAATTGTGAGCAAGTTTCTTAAGCTCCAGGCATCTAAGATTCCTCATTTCTAAAAGGAGATGATGGAATGACAGAATTTTAGAGTTGGAAGGGGGAGTTTAACTTTCTTTTAATAATCAATTCATTTACATTGTTGCAATCATTTTATATACTGTCCTTGGAGTTCTGCTTATTACACTCTGGATTGTTTCAATCAAATCTCATGTTTCTCTGAATTTCTCCTATTTATAATTTCTTGCTGCATAGTAATATTCCATTTCATAATTATGCCACCATATATTCAGGCATTTACTGATCGAAACTCAGTCCCCTTTTGGGTAGACTGGGTTGTGGTTCAGCTTTCATTCTTGAAGAGGAACAATGACATTAGGAGGGAAATGTCTTGACTTGAAGTAAATTGGATTTAAGTGAGGCAGGACTGTGCAGAGTCATGAGCCTCACTATCTTCTCCAGAGTCATCAGGGTCCAGTGGTAAGACATAGGTCAGGATGACTGGGAAAGGCCCCAGATGCAGTGGGAGAGCCTAGCTTTTTTCATAGGCTGGGTAACAGAGGGTTTGGATAATAAAGATTCTCCAGATCAGTAATTCTGAGGAAAGTAGCTCAATACTTAGGCAGAAAGTCTAACTAACAGGCATGGAGCTTCACTAGTGAGAAGGGATTTTGACTATGAGTTTCCTAGGTAGAGTCTTTCTGTCTACTTTCTGCTCAGGGCCAGAGTTGTTTCTATAGCGAAGGTAAATTGCTAATTATTTGCCCATCATTTGGAAGAAGATCTATCGAGGCAACATATGATGGATGAGTTTGGCTCCGGCTGGTCAATCCATTACAAAATCAGAAGACACTACCACAGATCGGGCACAAATGATCCGTTAGAACATTTAGAGTAGAAGTGGTCCTGGATTTGTCCAGCTTACATTTCCTTTGTGCTTCTACGATTCTGCTTAGCTTGTAGCATACAGCCCCTTTTTTCATGTGGCCACTTTGTGCTGGATCATTCTGTGCTAGTTTCCTTATAGTCTTACAGTCAATATTGAAGTTCTTCAGATATACCTTGAGAGTGTATACTTTCTAAATTTTATACCACTCTTTTTGATCACCATGTAAGTGCTTATCTTGTGCAAGTTCTCCCCAAAATACTCTTGGGTAAATGTATATTTGGCATTTGATTTACATGCCCAGCTCATATTCACTCTCTCAATAGAGTCTAAATGCTTGGCAGTTCAGCTTTAGAGAGGACCTCAGTGTCTAGTACCTTGCCTTGCCAGTTAATCTTCTTCTGGATCTTCCTAAGACAATTCAAGTGGAAGTGGTTAAGTTCTCTGGCATGGAGCTGATGACCTATTCAGATTTCACAATCATACAACAGTGTAGTCATCGTAATGGTTCTATAGACCTTCAGTCTGGTATATATCCTGATACCTCTCTCTTGTGTAGTTTCTTTTGGAGTCTCTCAAATGCTGATCTAACTTTAACAATATGTGCATTATGCTCATTATCTATGTGGACAGTTTTGGAGAGTGTACTGCCAAGGTACATGACTCATCCACAGCATTCAAAATTTCTTGATTTACTGTGATCAATGGTTCCATGTGTAGATGGTGTGGTGCTGACGGGTGGAGGACTTTTATTTTCCTGGTATTGATTGTCTGACTTAAATTAGCACAAATGGCAGGGGATTGATCCATACTGTTTTGCATCTCAGCCTCAGAGACTGCATTGAGTGCACACTCATCTGCAAACAAAAAGTCACATACCAATTCTCCCTCCACTTCAGTCTTGGCTTGTAACCTTTTCAAGTTAAATAGTATACCATCAGTACAGAAGTTGATCTTGATGCCATTTACCTGAAAGTATCTAACAAGGTTGTAGAAAATGTCATGCTAAAAGCCTGGGAGCAAGCACATAGCCCTGCTTTACTCCATTGGTTACTGAGAAAGCAGGAGAGCATCATCCATTATCCAGAACCCATGGAAGCATACTATCATGGAACTGACATACATTGTTGATGAACTTTTCTGGGTAATCCAATTTTGTCATGATCTGCCATAGGTTCCCATGACTGACATCATTAAAGTCAGCAGTCAGGTCAATAAACATTATATATGGACCTCTGTTTTGTTCCTGGCATTTCTCCTAGAGTTGTTGGGCAGCAAACACTATGGCAACTGTTTCACGTCCCTTTCTGAAGTCACACTGGCTGTTGGTGAATGACCTTCTTTCAGACAATTAACCAACTGAATAAGGAGGATTTTGTCAAGGACCTTGCCATCAATGAATGACCAGGAGAGGGATCCCCCTGTGGTTGTCGTAGGGCAACCTGTTTCTTTTTCCTTTATAGAGATGGGTAATGGAAACATCCTTAAGTTCCTAGAAGATAACTTCCTCTTGTCATATAATCCAGAAGATTCCAATCAGCTTCTATATAAGCAATGGAGCCCCTGTCTTATAGATTTCTGTTGGGATGACATCAGTGCCAGGTACCTTGCCACTTGAGAAGAGCTTAGTGACATTCAATACCTCTTCTTCAGTTGTAATTTCAGCTAGAGAGAAACTGATTACAACCTGAGGCATATAATCAGTGCCTTCAGCATTGACTGATGATGGTCTGCTGAGAATGCTATGGAAGTGTTCAGCCCATCTCTCCAGGATCATGTCCTTATCTGTACAAATCAACGTGGCTCCATCAGTGCTGAGTAGTTGAAATGCATCAGAGGCCTCAGGGCATCACAGAAATGTTTGAGATTGTTGCTGTCCATGTAGAATTGAATCTCATCTGCCTTTTTGCTGAGCCAAGAATTCTGCCTATCTCTAAGATTCACATACACTTCGTTTTTGATGGAGTTAGAAACTGTCTTCTTGGAGACAGTTGAGCTATCCTGTCAATAAACCCTGTGGAGTTCTCATTTCTCATTTAACAACTTCTGAATTTTTCCATCATTTTCATTGAACCAGTCTTGATATTTATGAGTATTCTGGTCCAGATGACCAAGTGCAGTGCTATACCACATCTCTGAAAGTGGCCTGTGTGCTTACTGAACTTTCCCTCAAGGTTGTCAGTAAACTGTTCATGCACAGAGAAACACTGTAGACTAACTGAGTCTCCTGACAGTCTTCTTGCCTCGGTACTTTTGTTGAATGTGGATGTTTATCTTGGAGAGGAAGAGTCTGTGATTATTCCAGCACTTTGTGCTTCATCACTCTCACATTCTGCCTGTCTCTTCTCCTGATAATGATATAGTCTAGTAAATAACAGTACTTGCCACAAGGGTGCACCCACAACTTTTTATTATAGTTAGGTAGGCAGAAGATAGTCCTGGAGATGAGGTCATGAAACACACCAGTCTTCAATAGTAAGGACCCATTGCTGTTTCTATTTCTGACACTGTTCCTTCCAGGGACTTCCTACCATGTTTGATAGTCTGTGTCTCCTGGTGTTAAAGTCACCCAGAATTGCAAGCTTATCCTTTTTCAGAACATTGATGATGAGAGTCTCTAAGTCTTCATTGATTTTTTTTTTTAACCTCATCATAGTTTGTCATGGTGGGGGCATATGGTACTTTCCTGCAAGTGGCAATCACATTATCATGAGCTGATCATTCACTCCTTTTGGAAGGCAAATATTCTTTCTGACTATTAGACCTGATTGTGAAACCTATCCCATTCCAGAAAAAAAAATGTATATTCATCTCTGACTGGTCTTCATTTTCTAGCCCTGTTTCACTCTGGGACACTAATTGAATACAGTATCTGCTGAGTTCTATCACAAGAACTATATGAAAATCAGATATACAAGATTTCATGTTGGGGCAGATATTTATTGCATCTGAAAAGTTTGGCTCAGTAGTTTGAGACAGTTTGCCCATTCCCCCTCCCCAGGTCACACATCTCTACCTGAGCTGATATAAAAGTACAACAGGTTCAAAGCCTCCTCTATCCCGTTTTCCTGAGTAATGTCAAATTCCTCATCAAAGCTCCCAGATGTCTCAGCCTGATTCTTCTTTCCGGGAGATTTGGAGAAATGCAGCATGGACTTTAAACTAAAATGAGATCTCCCTCTTGATGCAACAGAACAAAGGGGATTTTGCCTCACCAGGCTCTTGGCTGCGGAAGATCCTCCTGTTCTATCC
The DNA here is from genome assembly GCA_023548195.1 of Bettongia penicillata ogilbyi. Lineage (NCBI taxonomy): Eukaryota > Metazoa > Chordata > Mammalia > Diprotodontia > Potoroidae > Bettongia > Bettongia penicillata. The sequence continues at coordinate 889,062 of JAJHZJ010000448.1, read as the reverse complement.
AACTTAATCTCCCTTCCAGAGAGAGGTGTTTCTTTATCTGCTTCATTCATACCATAGGGCGCTGTGATCGGCTCACATCTCTGTTAAAGGTTAAGGTTGCCTTGTATGAGCAGATGGTGGGGCAAGTTTTATCCTTATGCTTTATCTTTTGCATCATCCTCATGAAAAACAGGCCTGACCTTACAAAGAAAAGAGATTCCTCTCATGATTTTTCTCTTATCCAAGCAGGGCGACTGGCCAGCGTCTTGTGCCATGTAAAATCTTGCTGATGAACCAATATTTCTCTAGACTAATTTGTGTAATAATACGTGGATGTGAATGTAGAAACTATACCATGGCCTTTCTCTTTAAATGTTGCAGGCCTATTTATATCCCAGTCTGTGCTCATTTCTTTGGAATCATCCTCTAGGTGACTTTATTCAGTGCTTTGAGAAATGCTACAAGCTGGTTGTTGTGTTTGTCCTTGGTTCTTGAAAAGGACCATGATGTCAAGATCATGACATGACTTGCAATTGACATTGATTTGAGTGAGGGAGGGTTCTACAAGGTCACCAACCTCACTTTCTTCTCCTGAGCCATCTGGGTCCAGTGGCCTGATATTCATCAGGATGACTGGAGATGGCTCAGGATGCAGTGAGACCCTGACTCTTTCTCACTTTGAGTGAGACACACCCATTCAATGAATAGGCTTAAGTTACTCAAGGGGTTGTCTCTTGAATAAAAAAAAAAAAAAAAAAACTGGGAGGGGAAGACCTTCAGGGTTCCTGGGAAAAAGAGGAACAATTACTATTTAGTTATTACATTTGCTCAGCGCTAGGTGCTGGGGATTTGTCATCCAGTCTATGAACTCCAGAGTGAATTGGGTTTGAGGTTTGATCTTTGAGCAAGAAATGTAGCCAGTAAACCCAAAGGAAAAAAAGGCAGCTTTTGAATAGAAAGGCATTGGATACAAGTGATGGACACCAGGCTTATCTTCTAAGGATCAGGCAAAATAATTCAAAACGGTTAATCACTTGAAAGCAGTTGTTAAAAGCATTGATTAGTTGCTTGCTGTGTTCAAGACACTGTGTCATTTTTTTTCTTTGCCACAGTCTGTCATTTTATCTTTCTGGGTAGCTAGGTAGTATAGTAGATAGAACCCTGGGCCTGGAGTGACAAAGACCTGAATTTAAATCCAGACTTAAAATTTTACTGGTTATATGACCCTGGGCAAATCACTTCACCTGTGTTTGACTCAGTTTCTTCACTTTAAAATGGAGATAATAATAGCACCTCCTTCCTAGGGTTGTGGTGAGAATCAAATGAGCTGTTAGTGTTTCTGTGTTCCCATATTACAGACAGACAGACAGGTAGATAGAGCAAGCATTCATCTTTGAATCAAGAAGTCTCATCTTCCTGAGTTCAAATGTGGCCTCAGACATCTACCTGTTGTGTGACCTTGGGCAAACCCTGTTTGCCCCAGTTTTCTCATCTGTAAAACAAGCTGGAGAAGAATATAGAAAAGTACTCCAGTATCTTTGCCAAGAAAACCCCAAATGGAGTCATGAAGAGTCAGATGGGACTGAAACAACTGGACAATAACAAAATATACACAAAAGTAAATACAAATATATACATATACATGTGTGTATATGTGTACATATATGTATATGTATATACATGTGTATATACAGTTTAATGGACCCAGGTTAAGGATCCCTCTCCATGCAAGTTGGCCGGTGTCTTGAGAAGTTAACACAATTTGCCTAGATAGGATGTGTTAGAGACAGCAGAGAACTGAAACCCTAGTCTGTGTCATTCCGAGCCTGTTTTTTAGCTCTGATACTGCCTTTCACTGCAGGTATATAAAGGCAAAAAATAAACAATAGCTACTCTCAACAAGCTTGCACACTATTGAGAGAACACAGCATTGACACAAGTAAGTAAAGCACAGGATGAGTAATGCAGACCGAACAACTCTTCATAATCATGTACAAGAAGTCAGAGAGAGGATGCCATCAATGTTGGTGAACAGTCTATGTATGTGAATATTCTCTCCTCTGTTAGAATGTAAGGTCTCTGAGGGCAGGGTCTATTGGGTTTCTATTCCTAGTATCTGGTTCATAGAAGGTGCTTAAAATGCTTCTTGATAGATTAATTGGGGCTGAATAATTGATGAGGCCACAAATCCTTGAAGAATTAAAGGATGATTTCTAGGGAAAGCCCAGATCTGCTTGATGAGAGAGAATATACTTTTCCTATAATGAATTCTGAGATCATACTAGTGGGTTCTGGTTTTGTTGAATTTAGGTTGGCAAGTTCTGTGTCCTAAAATCCAGCTATAAACATTGGATGCCTTAGGAAACTCTTACTCTTGTGAAAATACAGGAGATGCTTTTGTTTCCAGAGCGAGGGTTCTGATCTAGCAGAGAATAAGCAGCAGATACTCACAAAGGACTTTGAAATATCTTTTGATTATTAGGAAGTCTAGGAAAAATCATAGCTCTCTAGGAGATGAGAGTGACTTCACTGTTCCAGTCAGTGAGTTATTTAAATGCCTGCTATGTTCTCGGTGTGACACTAAATGCTGAGAATAGGGCTAGTTGTGCCCTCTTTCTTTCCCTCTTGTAAAGAAAGGCAAAAGACAGTTCCTACTCTCAAGGTCTTACTGTCTTATAGGAGGAAATACTCTCCTCCCAAAGCTACATACTTTCTTTTTCATTTAAATTTAAAAAAATTTTTTTTTTGTTTATAGCACTTTCATTTCTGAATATATCCAATCCCCTTTTTGCCTCACAAGACATTTTTCGCAGTCCCCTCATTAAAAGAGGAGTGGGAAAAAGATGAGAAAGAAAGCAATTCACTCAAATTAACCAACATGTCACCTGAGCCTGATATGATTGATGTTCCATTTCCATAGCCCCCTACCTCTCCAATAAAAACAAAAGGGACATCTTTTTGTCTCTTGTCAGAGAACAGGAGGGTTTGGTCATTATAATCACAATGTTCAGTTTGGGGAATTTTTTATACTTTTCATTTTACCTTCAGAATGCGTTTGTATCTTATATGTTTATATATTCATTATATATTTTATGATATATAACATATATCATAAAATTATATAGGAATATATATTTTTTCTGACTCTGCCAATATTACTTTGCATCAGTTTATATGAGCCAAGCAGTAGTATGGGAGTAGCATCTTTTGGGTAGTTGCGAATAGGGCTAGTTAGTCTCTCTTTTTGTCTCCAACTTTCCTGTATTATTCCCATTTATTCCCTCTGTCCTCCCCTTGAGTATGACTTTCTCTCTAGACATTCCATCTGGCTTGTCCCTGGGAGGAAGATCCTCTTCAAATCCATGGAAGGAAGGCAAAGACCTCATGTACCAGCTCCAGTTTATTCCAGTCTTAGACCTACCAAAACAGCAACATTTATGTGCTTAGGAATAATTGGGATGCACATTTCTTTCTTTGTGAAGTAGCAAAAATATGAATCAGTAGTTTTCTTTTGTTCCACTTTGAGCCTCCATGTTAAGAAAGGTCCTTATCATTATCAGTTTTTCTTTTCCCACTGAGTACCACTTCTTACCAATCTTCCACTTCCAACTTTTGCCTTTATAAGGACACAAACAAATCAGAAATATATTGCTTAATTACTTTTTCTTAGAGGAATTGGATCCTTTTAAAATGACAGGGAGACAGAAGGCAAAACAAACTCTTAAGAACAAGTACTGGGAAATGGACTCATTTCTCTCTGAAGGAAGAGAGTGGTAATGAAGGAAAGGATGGAAAACTAAAAAACTGCCAGTTTTATTCTCAGCTACATGAACAATTGTAGCATCTTTAAGTCTAAACCATGTGGTTCCTACAGAGCTAAGTCAGTGGCATTGTCTTGGTATCTCAGCTTTTGATCTCATTCCAGCTCCTTCAGAGTGCCGGTAGTGGCAGCTCTCCTTGACTAACCTGATGACTCTAACACAGTGGCTTTTCCTTGTCTTTAAGCTGCTATTGGCAGTGAGGCCAGTCTGATACATCTGACATGCTCACCTATATCTGCTTGCCTCTTTTCCCAATCCTTCTTCCTAAAGAATAGGAAGTACTAGATTATTAGTCATAGTTCCCAATAGCTCCCCTGGGGCTGCAATAAAGGAACATTTGAGAAGATTCTAGCTGCCATTTGTCAGTGGTATCCAACATCATATGAGATCCCTATGTTTCCCTGACTTTTTCGTATTCATTATCAGTTACAGCTCAGTAATCCTCCATTACATTCATCTACCACTTGTTTTTTTTGCTAGTCTACAACCAATGGGCTTCTAGTTTGTTTATGGTTCAATGCTACCGTAAATATTCTGGCATACAATGCCATGCATTATCAATGTTCATTCATTTATTGTTCACCCATCCATCCATCCATCCATTCGTTTAACAATTTTATCTGGATTTCATCAGTATAGGGAACTCCAGTTGTAGAAACCCACCAGTTGATGTCAGCAACTTACCTATTACTTATAGTTTTCGAGGGTTACTTGGATGACTGAGAAGCCTTGTTCAGTTGCCCAGATAGTAAGTGTTGGGAGCAGGACTTGCGCCCAAGCTTCCTGACTCTAGGCCAGCTCTATGCCTCCCAAATATATATGCATGCATATACATATGTATATATACATATATGCATCATTGTGGTGGTGCTTCAGCAGTTCAGTCATATCCCACTCTTCATGACCTCATGGACTATAGCATGCCAGGCCCTTCTAGCCTCCACTACCTCTCAAAGGCTGTCCAAGTTCTATTCATTCTTTCCATAATACTATCTGTCTCCTCCTCTGCTGTCCCCTTTTCCTTTTGCCTTTAATCTTTCCCAACTTCAGAGTCTTTTCCATTGAGTCCCACCTCATTATGTGGTCAGAATATTTAACCAGTATTTGACCTTCCAAGGAATAACTCAAATTAAATTCTTTAATATTGACTGATTTGATCTCTTTGCTGTCCCAGGGACTAAGTCGTCCCTAATACCACAACTTGAAAGCATTGATTGTATGGTGCTCAGCTTTCTTTATAGTCCAACTCTCATAGCCATACTTTGCTACTGGAAAAGCCATAGCCTTGACTACATGGCCCTCTGTCAACAAGGAGATTTCTCTGCTTTTTACTATGCTGTCCAGATTTGCCATACCTTTCCTTCCAAGGAGCAAGTGTGTTTTAATTTCATGTTGAAATCTTTGAGTCCAACATATATATATATATATATATATATTATAATGAACACATTATATATTGTATAGACTGAATGTATATTTATAAAGCATCTACTATGTGAAAGTAATTCTACTAGGCCTTAAGGAAATAATTATTAAAACTTAACCCATCCTTGACCTCTTGAAATTTAAATTCTCCTGGGGTTGGTGGTGGGTGGGAGACAAGATTTACGCAGAGAAGTAAATACTAAGTAAAAAATGTCAGTGAAAGGAGAACGTTAGCAAATTTGAGTAGAAGGAAAGAACTTTTGTAAGGAGACAGCTGAGCTGAGAGAGATTCCAAGAGCTGGTGCTGAGTGGGGAGTGCATTTCTGGCCTGGGGGCCAGCCTTTTGCAGATACCCAGAGGTAAGACATGGAATGCCAAGAATGCAGAACATGTAGTTGACAGCTTGACTGGAACTAGAGTTTAGAGTATATGATATGTCTGGCAAAGTAGGCTGGAGCCAGACTGAAAGGGGTTCCAAATCCAAACAAAGGAGTTGATTTTAACCTGGGGTAACAGGGATCCCCTGTCACTTCTTGAGCAGGAAAATGACATGGGCACAGCTGGGCTTTCACAAGTTCCTTTGGGCTGCTGTATGGAAGAAGGGTTAGAGAAAGGACTGAGTGGATGCAGGGAGATTATAAGGAGAACATAATGCAAGTACAAGTGCCCAGGAGACTATAGTCTTGTTTATCCAAGGGCACCATTAAGCCATAATTCTAGAAATCAGTAGCTTTCCCATGGGCTCTTCACGTCTCTATGATCCACATCAATCTTTCTATATGTTCGACACTTAGAGGGGATTTCTGTAAATCTGCTTAAACACACTATAAATTTTCTTCTGTGAATCCACTGTAAAATTTCTTAAAGTAATATCTGCCAATCAGGACTTATTTGGCTGACTCTCTAGAGTTTCTGTGGATATCCATACATAAATTCTCTTGACCTCTGAGTTTCTGTGTTTATAGCTGATAATGGCTTCTCAGGCATACAGAGAATAACCAGGGACTCTGACAAAAGGCACAAAGAAAGAAGCTGAAACCAAACCTAAGAGACCTGGTTAGGGGAAGTAGGTGCAGCTACCATTCTGTCTGGGTAGATTTTAGGGGCAAATATTTATTGCTCCAGTAATAGGGAAATTTTGGTGGTACTTGGATTCATTCTTTAAAATTCTGAAATTGAATTAAATATTTAATTGGTTGCCATCTTTAAAAACATAAAACTCAGTCATTCCATAGTTTGTTTGTTTTTTGACTGTTTTAATTTCTTCTTTCAAAAATGTTATATCGATGTTTTTTTTTAAACAAATCTCACTACAGTTTTACAGTAATACCACCAGCTATGTTACTTAGGATGCTTTAGCAAAACAGGTGGATGCATCAAGCTTGTCGATTTTATATCTGGAAAAATGAGTAAAACTTGTAGTAAAAATATTGACCACGGTCTAGTCAATATTTTCACTATTAGTTCTTTGGAATCAAGATTGTCATTTTTGTTCATCTGGATGCTGGTGTTTCTAATGTTTTGCTTTCTATTTTCATAAGTCACTGTGCCTATTGTTACTTCATATTTTTGCCTATTATTTGTACTTTTTGTATTGGAAAATTTTAAAGAATTTATATGAATTTTGTTCTCTCACATGTTTGCAGCTTAAAATAACCCTGGTACTTTGGGATCCCCATCTGACATACCTCCGAATAGCATATGTTGTTATATCTCTGAATAACCAAACCAGGAAAAAAAAAAGAGTTTGATATTTTCATTATCTCTGGTTAAAGTTAAATAAGGTCAGCATCCCTCATTATTTACCAATGTAAGTCTTTACTCTCTGTGGGTAAGTGGTTATTGACAATGCCATTTTAAATGACCAACAAGGTAGTAACATCTTGATTTTATGAGAGAGGCCCTACCTGGTATAGGCACATGAAATTGTCTTGTTTGAGAAAGATACTTTAATGGAAAACATCTCTAAATACAGAGATCTGAAGTCTCCTCTCCATGTTATCCCTCTCCTATTTCATTCCCAGAAGACTTCCACAAACATCTTACTCATTGGTAATGTCATATATTTATTATAACAAACATTAGAATAAGTTTTGCTCCAGGAATCTTTGGGACTGCCAAACAAAGCTATTAATAATGGAGATGAGGGAGAGGATTCTTTACCAACTCAAAATTCTCCACGTAATCTTTTGGAATAAAATTCTTAAAAGTAGCAATAGAAGAAGCTATCAATACATTTGCCTTATGTTATATCTGTTTCTCCAGTTGATCAATAATAACCCTGAAAAAATTCCCAGTTCCTTTACATGCAGCGCTGAGATAGCAATTTTCTCAAAATAGAATCAGAACCTCATGACCTCTTATAGGATTATAGGATTATATAAAATATAGATATATTGAGTTCAATCCTCTCATTTTACTGATGAAGCATGGAGAGAAGGTCACACAGTCAGAAAGTTAGCAGATACAGCACATTCCCTGAGTTCAAATAATGGTGCTCTTTCCATTAGGTTACATTGCTTCTGCCTCTCTAAATTCATTTATTTATCTGACGTCTGAAAATGTTGTCATATAAAAGTGGCATCATTATATTTTAACATGGAAAACAAAGCAAAACAAAATTAAACTATTAAACTTAAAATGATATTCATTTTAACCAGTGAAGTATCTTATTTTGGCCCTTATCTCTCCTAGCACATCAACTCATCCAACATAGTCCCTGGCACAAAACAAGCATTTTGATATATGCTTATTAAATGAATTTTACCTTGATTTACACAATAATTCTCTTGAAAATCTGGATATGCACTAAATTATTTTAAATATATGGAGAAACCTTGTTATTTGAAGAAATAAACTTTGCTAAATAAGTTTAAAAATGAACAATCAATCTTTAATATACCTTTTGTGTAATTCTTCAGTTTATTATTGACCAAGCTTCTTTAAAATGAGAGGCACCTGTACTTGAGTTTCATGTATTTTTATGAGTTTGTTTTGTGGAAGAAGAAATATCAAAGACTCTTCCATTGCACTGATTTCCTTAGAGGGTACAAAGTTTCCTCCATGAAACCATAATTAGGTTTGTTCCTTGATATCTGGTGTTACTTAGGAACAGGAGGTTTACAAGACAAACAGGGAATTCCAAATCAAATAAAAATGATACCATATGCAAAATGAACAATGTTTTAAAATTAGCTAATAACTCGAAGTCCGATGATAGTTCACAATTCCTTGTCTGTTTCCATAGTCTGAAATTCCTAAATAGAAACTTGAACTTTAGAGCCAAGAATTAAAGACACGTTCTGAATTTTCATAGTGCTACTTTTAATATATTTTTATGTTTGTGTTGTGTGCGTGTGCATGTGTGTATGTGTATAAATTTTCCATTTATGTTAGGGAAGTCATTTCAATTCCTTCAGAAGATTATAGTTAAGCATATGCCATTGAGGCCTTGGAATTTGGAAAATCTCAGAGTTTTAATAAAGACTCAGTTTTAAAAGTGACATTAATAAATGGGTGAAGCTAAGTAAATCTTCCAATCTCTCCCAGCCCCACTTTGCTCATTTGTAAAGTGGTGATAAAAATGGCACCTATTTCATAGAGTGGTCATGATTATCGAATGAGATGATACATGTAAAGCACTTATTATTATTGCAACACATTTTAATCAGATAAAAGTAATTCACAATGTAATAATATTAACATTTGACACATAGTGATTTATAATGGTCAAAATATCTTTACAACTATTTGCTCATCTTACTCTCACATTTATATATCCACATGGACACTAACCACAAATAAGAAAAAAGTTATTATCCATCTTTTGAGGGTAGTTAGGTGGCACAGGGGATAGAGTTCTGGACCTAAAGTCAGCAAGACTTATTTTCCTGATATCAAATCTGGCCTCAGACACTCACAAGCCATGGGCAAGTCATTTAATCCTGTTTGCTTCAGTGTCCTCATAAATGAACTGGAGAAGGAAATGACAATCCATTCCAGGATCTTTGCCAAGAAAACTTCAAATGGGGTCACAAAATGTGAGATATGACTGAAAACACCTGAACAATAATAATTCCTCTTTTCTGAGACAAGGATAAGAGATTATGGCACATCCCAGACTATGGCACAGGTTTTCTAAGTAATCTAATACACTTTTTATTTTAGAACATTTGTCACATGCATATTTTTGGGACAGGCATCCTTTTTTTTATTTTGTAAGAAATCTATCAAAAGAACACTAATCTGAAAATGGTGATGAAACCTTGCTTTAATACTATTGTAGAATATCATACAATGTGGGGCCATTAATGCAGGACATTTGTAGGTGAAATACTTTTATAATAATGTCTTTTTGGTACTTCTGTTAAAAAAAGATAAGCTTGAGAAAAAATATCATTCTGAAGTAATTCTACCATTACTGTTAAAAAGAAATGCTAGAATTTCAAGAGTTGAAGGGAACTCACAAGTCCTATAGTCCTACCTGAGTAGGAATCTCTTATACAATAGCCCTGATAAGCAGTCTATAATGCTTTCTAAAACCCTACCTCATTATGCTTTGGACTATTCATTGATTTTACCAATCAATGATACCATTGTCTCTTTAGAAATGAGCATATTCAGGGACTGAGAATAGTTTCCCCAAAAGGGTAACCTGAATACTAGATACAAGTGTGAAAATTGCTTAAGCTTCAGGATGCTTCCAGTAGAGAGTAGCTCTATTGCTATGTATAGTACTAAGTTGCATATGACTACTTTATTAACACAATGCTACGTATTATTATAGCATTGACCTGGGGACTTACAATTCATGACTTACAACCATGTCCTTTCCTCTTCTCAGTTCCATAACTCATTGCCTGTGTAAAAGCATTATTGATCAGTCTTTTTAATTAGCATTCACTCAATAGACCTTGATAAATGAAAAATACATTTTCAGAACAACACAGATGTCAAGAGGTAAATGCTTCGTATGATTGCTGGTGATAGCATTATCCATTGAGTACAGTAATTAAAGAAGATTGGACAGTAGTCTAATGACCCAATACCTTACCTAATTGTGCTTTCATATTTATTTATTGCAGCTTAAAACCTCCCACAATTACTGTCTTCTCCAAATCTAAGTAAGAAAATTCTTCTTCAATTCAATTTAGTTTGGTTCTGGGTACTATAGTTTAAGAAATAATATTGGTCATTCAAAGAGTGTCTACAGGAGAGACAGGAGTCTAGTAGGGTGTGTTCAGGGAGGACCAGTACATTTGGTGTGATGACTGCCAAGCCCTTTTTAGGGCTCTTTCCACCTTTGGTGTCCACCTGTTCCAAACTCTTACCTGTGGCTCCAAGAAGCTGCAGCATGCGCAGCGGCTACACCCCTGTAAACTGTTTCAGCAGATGGGCCAACCAGGTTGAGGGTAACCAAGGTTTCTCAAATCCATTGGTGACGTAGGGGTGTATACCCGAAGCATGTGAAGACTTCATCTGGTGGAATGGGCAGATGAGAACAATTTGTTCCAATGGCCATGAGGGCAGATGAAGCAGGTGATGTGGAATACTTAGAGCTTGGTTAGACACCGAAGACACCAAGGTCATCCACTGCATCCTGAGCCATTGCCAGCTATCTTGACTCTGTCCTAACACTGGACTATGATGACTCTGGAGTAGAGAGTGAGAACTTTGTGCAACTCTGCCTCACTTACATCCAATTTACATACAAATCAAAAGACATCCATACCATTTCACTGTTATGCCTCAAAGTCCTGTGGCAACAGGCAAGTGATGAAACAGCAAGTGTGGATACACTGGGAGCTGTAATCACAACCCTGCATGCAGGCAGCCCAGGCCATAGTGTCGTTTCTCATTGGAAGCAGCAGTGGGACTCAGCAGCCCCCTGAGTGTTTGAGCAGCCTTTTAAGGATCGCACTGCTCACCTCCTGATGTATGGAAGGGGGCTAGAAAAGGTGCCCTAAACATTGTCTGCTTACACAACCCTGGCCTGATTACCGTGGCAGGCAGGGAATCCCACTATGAGATTGAAACACAAAAAAATGTCCAAAATATGTGAAAAAATCTGCAAAAATGATTCCATTCACCATCAGTACATGGAATATGCACACACTAATAAACAGCCAAAATCCATTAGATTTGAAAGAACTGCTCTTGTTGCAAGAGAACTCAACAGGTATCACATTCAAATAGCAGCCCTGAGTGAAATAAAGTTGGCAAATGAAGGTCAGCTTACTGAAGTTGGAGCTGGATACACCTTTTTCTGGAGCGGGCACAGTAAAGGGGAGTGCCATGAAATTGCCTTGGGTTTTGTAATCAAAACCAATCTAATCAGCAATCTGGCATGCCTACCAAAAGGCATGAATCTCAGGCTCATGACAATGCTATTGCCACTCACAGGAAAGTGCCATGCCACCATCATCAGTACCTATGCTCCCACCATGACAAACCCTGATGAAATCAAAAAACAGTAGTGGTCATTTACTGCTGAAGACTTGTGCATCACATGACCTTCTCATCACCAGCACTGTCTTCCATTTACCTAAAGGCAATAAAACTTCATGGATGCACGCTCGCAGCAAACATTGGCATCTAATAGACTATGTGATTGTAAGGAGAAGAGACAGACAATATGTGGCAGTGCCAAAAGCAATGTGTGGTGCAGGATGCTGGACTGATCATAGACTTATGCTTTCCAAGCTAAATATTCACATTCATCAATAGCACCATCCCCCAAGGCAAAATGACTACCAGAAGAATTAATGTCAACAAATTAGATCTCTTCTCTGAGTGTGAACAGTTTGCTGCTGACTTGGAGGGAAAGTTGAGCCAACAGACAGTTGACAAAGGGAAAGGAGTGGGCAGCTTTCAGAGATTTGGTGTACAGCACTGCATTTGCTGTTTGGTTTGATGAAAATGATGGGGAAATTCAGAAACTGCTAAATGAAAAATGAGAACTCCACAGGATTTACCAGTAGGATAGCTCATCTACCTCTAAGAAGGCAGCATTTAATTCCATCAAAAGCAAAGTACAAGCAAAGCTTAGAGAATTGCAGGATTCCTGGCTCAGTAAGAAGGCAGATGAAATTCAGTTTTATGCTGATAGTAACAATTCAAAGCACTTTTATGATTCCTTAAACTATTTATGGACCAAAAACCTATGGTGCATCACAACTACTGAGTGCTGATGGAGTACATTGATTAATGATAAGGACATGATCCTAGAGAGATGGGCTGAACACTTCCATAGTGTTCTCAACAGACCATCATCAGTCAATGCTGAGCCCATTGCCCATTTACCTCAGGTTGAAGTCAGTCCCTCCTTAGCTGAAGTTCCAACTGAAGAAGGGGTCTTAAGAACCATTAGGCTCCTTTCATGTGGCAAAGTACCTGGTGCTGATTCTATTCCAGAAGAGATTTACAATATAGGGGGACCATTGCTCATACAAAAGCTGATTGAAATTTTCCAGATTATATGGCAAGAGTTAGTTATCTCCCAGGAGTTTAAAGGATGCCTCCATTGTCCATATCTATAAAGGTAAAGGGAATAGATTGTCCTGTGACAATCACAGGGGGATCTCTCTCTTAGTCATTACTGGCATAATTCTTGCTAGAGTCTTCCATAATAGGCTGATCCTTCACCTGGAAAATGGTCGTATACCTGAGAGCCAGTGGGGCTTCTGAAAGGGCTGAGGAACAATTGATAGGGTGTTTGGTGCTCTACAACTCCAGGAGAAATGCCAGAAGCAGAATAGAAGTCTATATGCAATGTTTGTAGATCTGACCAAGGCCTTTGACACTGTTAGTCATGAGGGCTTATGAAAAATTATGTCAAAATTTGGTTGCCTTGAGAAGTTTATCAATATTATATGTCAATTTCATGAAGGCATGTTTACCTAGGTTCTGGTTAATGGACAATGCTCTTGTGCCTTCCCAATCACCAATGGAATGAAACAGGGCAGTGTGCTTGTTTCCATGCTTTTAAGCACGATGTTTTCAGCCACGTTGACAAATATTTTCAATGAGGATGAACATGGCATCAAGGTCAACTACTGTACTGATGGTAAGTTCTTCAGTTTGAAAAAGTTACAAACCAAGACCAAAGTGGAGGGAGTGTTGCATGATTTTCTGTTTGCAGATGATTGTGTACTCAGTGCAGCCTCTGAAGCTGAGATACAACAAAGTATGGATCAATTCTCTGCTGCCTGTACTAATTTTGGCCTAATAATTAACACCAAAAAAACACAGGTGCTCCATCAGCCACCAGCATACCATCCATATATGGAACCATCAGTTACAACAAATGGAGAAACTTTGAATGCTGTGAATAAGTTCACTTACCTTAGTAGTGTACTTTCCAGGGATGCACACACTGACAATGAGGTTGATGCACACACTGCCAGAACTACCTCAGTGTTTGGGAGGCTCAGAAAAAAAGTTTGGGAGAGAAGAGGTATTAGACTAATTATCAAGCTGAAGGTGTACAGAGCTGTTGTGCTGACCTCATCGTTATATGCCTGTGAAAGATGGATAGTCTACCAGTGCCATGCCAGAAAACTGAATCGCTTCCATTTGAACTGTCTTAGGAAGATTCTGAGGGTAAGGTACCAGACACTGAAGTCCTTGCTCGAGCTGAACTGCCAAATATTCAAACTATGCTTCAGAGAGCACAACTTGGATGGGCTGGCCACACTGTTCCAATACAAAATGTATACTTGCCAAAAGGACTATTTTATGGAGCTCGCATGGGGCAGGTGATCACATGGTGGCCAGAAGAAGCCATACAAGGACATTCTCAAGGTCTCTCTTAAGAACTTTGGATTTGACTGTGCAACATGGGAGACACTGGTACAGGACCACTCAGCCTGGCGTGTCTACGTCAGAAAGGGTGCTGTGCTCTTTCAGCCGAGCAGAATAGAGACAGCACAAAGTAAATGCAGGATGCACAAATTTGGGATATCCTCCCCAAATATTCACACAGATTATCTGTGCCCAACCTGTGGTAGAGCATTCTGAGCTTGTATTGGTCTGATCAGACACAATCAGACACAGTGAAATTTCACTTTATCATGATGATGTCATTTTGGTCCTCTTCGAAGACGAAGGACAACAACCAACCAACAACAGGAGAGACAACTAGGGTGGTTGGAAGGCCTTGATTCTGTGACATATGATCAAAGTATGAAAGAAATAAACATGTTTAGTCTGAAGATAAGGAGACTTGAGGGAATGAGGAACACAACTGTCTTCAAGTATTTGAATGACTGTCATATGGAGAAAGGATTACACAGGAGACAAAATCCCCAGATGCGTCAAAGTTGCAAATGGGCAAATTTAGGCTTGATTTCATAAAAACATCTTAATAATTAGAGTTAGTCACAAGTAGAATGAATTATATCAGTGTGACCCTGCTTTGGAGAGTCTTCGAGCACTGGTTATTGACCTCTTGTCAAGTATGATATTAATGACCAATTCCCTTACTTTATAGAGAAGACTAGATGGTGACTTAGTTCTGTCTCTAGTTCCACTTTCTGTGATTCCATGAATGTTTTAAAGAATATCATTCCATTTACTACCACCCAAAGTACTTTTCATGTTAAAGGATTGCTCTTAGGCAATCTCCGTGCACAAACTTTTAACTGAGACATACTAGTTTATGCATAACTATAGATTTTTAATGAGTTTGTTGAATATCAGTGCAAAAGCAGTCGAAATGACCTAGGATTATAGAACTTAGACTCTTGAGACTAGGTAATTAATTAAAGCTGATAAATCTACTCCCCCAAGGTACAATTAAAAGATGTTTATTCAGTCTAAGGATTTTAATGCATTATTTAACCTTTACTTATAAATTGACATTAGCTCAGAACACATTTTTTAACATAGGGATTTTATCTTTGTTTTTTTACATCTCACATATGATTCTTTTTCAAAGAAATCTCAGAGAACATAAATTATGACTAGTGAAAACAAAAATCAAATGATTCCAATTTCAGGGAAATATTTCTCATGAATTACAGAAAATTATAGTTATCTTTTCAGATATTTGAATCTCTGAATTTCTGATAACATGTATCTTTCTCTCTGAATTCATTCTAAATCTCTAGGCTGCTATTAGTAGAATATTGCTAATTCATAAAAGATGTTTGGCAGTCATAGTGAATCATAAATAATTTTGAGATTTTAAGAAAATGCATATCTTGTTTACTTTTCTGTCATATTTGAGAAGTATTTCTATGTGATTTCTATGCAAAGTGTTACCAGTCTTGAAATTAGCCACAGTTGCTACCCTCCAGAGACCTAAAATATTAAAGAAAATCTTATAGACTGTAAAACTGGGGGATGAAAAAAAATAGAAGGAACACAGATGGTAAGATTATACATTGAATAAAATACATAGACAATTTAAAAATTGTCAGATTTGTGATTGGATAGTAGTTCATCACTAATGAATTTGCCTACTAAGCAACCTAGAGACTCCAGAATTAACAGAATTAACTCTTTGTGACAAATTAATTACCATAATATTATAATTGAAAGATTTGGATCCAAATAAATCTATTCTTTTCAATGCATCCCTAATACCTCACTTATAAATTGACATTAGTAAGGTCCATGTACATTTTGGCCAAAATGAGATCTTTATAGAGGAACAACCAGGATTATGTTAGGGAATTGAAACAATGCTATGTAAGAATTAGTTGAAAGAATTGGAGATGGTTTATTTGGAAAAAAACTTTGAGGAGAACAGGAATGATACCTTCAAATATTTGAAAGCCTGGCTTGAGAAAGATTAATTAAACTTTCTTTGCTCAACCCAGGAGGGCAGGTCTGGGGTCAGTGGTACAAATTATCAAATTTGTGCCACAAATTGCAAACAAGGAATTAAACTAGGGAATGATACCATCCTGGGCAAGAAGAGGCTTAGGTGCAAGGACACACAGTCTTGTGGATTAAGTGAAGCCTTATGGGCTGGCTGTACCTTCTCTTCCTTTACTTTTGTTTGGTAGATATGTCTGAACTCTCATGGTTGATGACTAGGTACCTAAAAGTAAGGAGAGCAAAAGGGCATGATTGGAAAGAATTATAAGTATTGTACAGAAAACAACGGCAGCAAGACCCCGAAAATGAACCAAAGATGAGTAACATCCCCCCCAAAGTTAACTTTGCTAGAGACAAGGACCAGGACTTTGCTGATGCATTGCTATGACTGTACAAGGACAGGAACAACAACTAATATGAGACATCTATGATTGATGAGTGGGAGATATTTGGGAAAGAATAACTAAGTACCATGGAGGTGAAGGGGAAAGGAGAATGTGACTTAATGGATAGAGACTGCTCATATTCTTTTGCTCTGGGAGAGGAAGAGGTGACAGGTTGGGGGAGGAGGGAGAGATTTAGTGATTCAAGCACCAGAAGTTCCTCCCCCTTAGCTTTTTTCTGGAGCTATATAGATCCAGTAAAGTACTTACACTAATCCAGATTTTCTCTTAGTTAATCTGGGATCTCCTAAAGCCCGGAGTGGGGAATCTGCAACCTCAAGGCCGCGTGAAGCCTTCTAGGTCCTTGGGTGCAGTCTTTTGATGGAGTCCAAATTTTACAGAACAAATCCATTTATTAAAGAGATTTGTTCTGTGAAAGTTAGATTCAGTCAAAGAGCCACACTTGAGGACCTAGAGGGTCACATGTTACCTCAAAGCTATAGGTTTCCCACGCCTGTCCTAGAGCCATGATGGAAGAGTTTCATGTAGATATCTGCTTGTTATAAGCAAGTATTCAAATTCAAGGTCACCTAACATCAAGTATAGGACTCTTTCCACATCAGCAATTAAACATGGTATGATTTACATAAATTTGATTTATGGTGTATGGCTAGTGGGTTTGGGGTTAGGGCAGAGCTTCTTAACCTGAGATCTGTGATTTTGCTTTTAAAAAAAATAATTTGAGTCATCTACTTCAATATACCTGATTTCTTTTGCAATCCTAAGTATTACATTTCACAAATTTAAATACAGTATTTTGAAAAAAAGATCCATTGGCTTCACCAGATTTGTGTTCATGGTAAAAGAAAGGTTAAAAATCCTTCCATTAGGGTAAGTGGGAATTGTATTTGGGGGGCACAATGCAAGAAAATTCCATCTGCAAATATACATATTTGTTTTACCTGCAATGCAATTTTACTAAAAGAAGGCCAGAATGAAGTGAAAATCAACTGCATTTTTCTCTTAAAGTAGCAGTGTTTTCATTAAATTCAAAAAATATGTATTCTGCTATGTAAAAGAAGGTGTGATCAATTCTAGGAATATAGAAAAAAATAATAAAAAGTGACAACTCTAGGAGCCTATATTGTACTCTCTCTCTTTATGTATCAATACCAATATGTAAAGGGAAAGAGAGAGGGAAGAGAACAAATTATTAAGGATCTGTTGTGTGCCAACCACTGTTGTAAACACTTTTCAAGTATTATTTCGATCTTCACCGGGTGCTATTATTACTTTCCTCATTTTACAGTTGAGGAAACCGAGGCAGATGGCTTTTAAGTGGCTTGCTCAAAGTCACACAACTAGTAGGTGTCTAAGTTTAGATCTGAACTCAGGTCTTCCTGATTCCAGGTCCATTACCCCATCTGCTGTGCCACCTAGCTGTGAGAAGAGAAAGAGTTCACAGTAATTGGTGAGGTAAGGGGAAGTTTTACAAAGGAAATAGTACATAAGCTGAATATTGATGAAAGACAAGGATTCTGAAGAGCGAAGAGGAAGTATTCCCTAGGCATGAGGGCATGAAAATGGGAGAGAATATATTTGGGTGGCGTAATAGCTAGTAGGGTAGCCTGTCTGGAATGGAGGCATGTAAATATGAGATCAGGCTGGAAAGGTTGGTTGAAGCCAGCTTGTGGAGAGTCTTAAATGTCAGAGTGAGTAGTTTTAATTTTAGCCCCTACCCTACTCTACCCCTACCATATCTGGAATGAGATTCCCTCTTTATCTCTGTTTCCTGGGATTTAGCTTATCCTTAGGCTCAACCACACCCCTTTCTGCATGAAGTCATTCCGGATTCCCCTAACTTAAAACTGTCAGTTCCCTCCCTCTCAAAGTACCTTACATTTAATGGATTTGTATTATTTGTATTTCTTCTCTTTTTTGTTCATTCTGCATACACATACACATGCATACCCGCATATGCAGTTAGGTAGTGCCATGAATAGAGTGCTGGGCTTGAAGTTAGAAAGACCTGAGTTCAAATCTTTCTAATGCACTTATTAACTGGGTGACCCCTGGGCAAATCATTTGACTCAGTTTCTTCATCTATAAAATGAGGATAAGGATAGCATCTCTCTCTCTCTCTCTCTCTCTCTCTCTCTCTCTCTCTCTCTCTCTCTCTCTCTCTCTCTCTCTCTCTCATCTTCTTACAGGTAGGAAATGTTTTGTTCATTGTACTTATATCTTTTTTTCCTGGCACATAATAGACCCTTAATAAATAGATACAACAGATTGATTGAGTTGTCACAAAGATGATAGTGAACTGCAAAAATCTTTTGAGTAGGGAAGTAACATAGCAAGATCTGTGCCATGGAAAGATATTATTTTTTGTCAGCAGCATGGAGGATGGATTGGGGAGGGAGAGAAGCTGAAGGAGGGAAATCACTTAGGAAGCTATTATGGTCATCCAGGAAAAAGATGATAAAGATGATGATTTCTTGTCCAAGGGAGCTTTCTTTTCTCTGTAGTAGTTAACAACAAATAGTAAGACCACAATAGAAAGAATCCAAATCCCATTCTCTTTCTTTTATGAGCATAAATTTATGCCTTATCTTAGCAGGTAGCAAAAATTGCTTTGCAATTGAGATAATATGGAATTGAAAATTTCTAGCAGTAACATCAAAATGCAAAGTAGAAATTACAGTATAAAGTGCCCTTTAGAGGAAAAGCACTCCATCTTTCCAATAAACAAACAAAGTGCACATTCCATGTTGTTTCTCAGTTGGTAAGCTCAATAAATGAAGTAGAGATTGCACTACTTAGTGGGGTTACATTCTATGAGAACTTTGTACTATTTCCTTGTCTGTGTGGATGCTTATTTGCTTCTCTTGTTTATTTATATTGTGGTTTCTTCTCCCTCCCTGTTAAATTGAAAGCTCTTCTAGAGTTAGAACCATACATTCAGCTTTCTTTTCTGCTATCCACGGTTGCTGGAAAAATACTGCTTTTTCAGCATTGTCTTAGGTATGATGTCTTTCCTTGCTGTTTCAATCCTGGGTTTTGAATCTCTAGTTCTAATTCACTAATATCAGTCTTGCAAAGAATAATAGATTTGGGAGAGAGGGATGATATAGTACATATGGCAGGAAGACCAGAAGACCAGAGAAGGGGGAGGCAGCCATATACACATAAACACACACAGATATATATATATATATATATATATATATATACACACACATATACATACACACATAATATGTATGTATGTATACATGCACACATTATATGAATGTATATATGTATGTATGTATAAATTTTAAGTTCATGAACTTCAGGTTAAGGGGTGTTGTCTTAGATTTCATCTAGTACAGCCTCTTCATTTTGCAGATAAGGAAACAGAGCTAGTAGCATATTGGATAGAGTACTAGGTTTGCATTCAGTACAACCTCAGTTCAAATCTGACCTCAGATGCTTAGTAGGTGTATGTCTCTGAGCAAGACGCTTAATCTCTGTTTGCCTCAGTTATTTCAAATATAAAATGGGAATAATAGCAGCATTTCTCTCCCAGGGTTGTGGTGAGGATCAAATGAGATCCTAGTTGTAAAAATTTATTAGTGTAGTACCTAGCACATTGTAGGCACTATAAAAATGTCTTTCTCCTTTTCTTTCTTTCTTTCCTCCCTTCCTTCCTCCTTCCTCCCTTTTTCCCTTCCTCCCTCCCTCCCTTCCTTCCTTCCTCACTTCCTTCCTCTTTTCCTTCCTTCCTTCCTTCCTTCCTTCCTTCCTTCCTTCCTTCCTTCCTTCCTTCCTTCCTTCCTTCCTTCCTTCCTTCCTTCCTTCCTTCCATGGCCATACTGATAATATATAATAGAACTGGCCTGGTATTTCATGTTCTGTCACTCCAAATCCAGTAGGTTTCCCCTCCACTAACATGCCAGGTGATTATCAACTAAGATGAAAACTGTATGAGGGCAGGGCCTATGTTCATTATGTCTTTGGACAGGCTACTGGCGCAGGAATCAAATACTGCCTCTGACACTTACCAGCTGTGTGATCTGACCCTAGGTGAGTCACTTAATTTCTGCCTGTCTTATTTTTCTCATCCACAAAATGGGCATGATAAAAATACCTACCTCTCAGGGTTGTTGTGAGAATCAAGTGAGATATCTGTAAAGCACTTTTCACACCTTAAAGCCCTATCATTATCCCCAGTGTTCAGCAGTTTCATCAGCAGAGTAGGCATGAATAAGAGAGAAATGATGAATGGAGCAGAATTGAGTCATCTGGTCTAGCTTCCAATCTACAGAAGCGTTCTCCTAGCAAATCCTACGATGTGAAAATGGGTCCCCCCATATTTTTACCTTATAGAATGTTCTATTCATTTTTATTATAAGAATTTTCTAGAATGTGATTTTATAACACTATCATTTCTAGTTGTTGATTGTTGTAATTTTGGAATATTTAATATGGCTCATTTTCAAGTCTATTGGAATTTTGGCCCAGGGGATAAGAAAATGTAAAATATCTCTACTATGGTCTACTCCTCCATTTTGCTGCTAGGAAACAGGATTTTCATTCATTGTCTACTACTTAATTTTCTAATTATATCAACTTTATGATTAACACCTAAGTCTTAGGCCTCTTGGATGAACTAAAAAAAATTGTAAAGTTCTTAAACTACATTTTCAGCCAGAAGTGAAGTTTTCATTTTATGAGCATTAGAGCATGACTTAATTTCTGTAAGCTGAAAAGAAGTCATTTTTGGATGTTAGCATTGGCTATAATTATTCTATGCTAAGGATGTTAAACATTTAAGAGACAAATGGCTTACATTTTAATTAGATACTTAGTGAGGTTTTCGTAACTTGCTTTATTTTAAGAATAACCCATATATAACCACCCCCAAAGCATTTATTTAGCCTCACTTCACTGCCTTCTAGAAAAGAATAAAAAATAAAATCACCTTCATATGTAGCAATATGCTTGTTTCAAAGAAAACTTTTTTAGGAATGCCATAATTGATATTCACTTTGTGTGTCCCCCCTCTTTCTTCTCTCTCTTCTCTTTCTCCGTCTCTCAACTCTCTGTGGTACAGATTGTTTGCATGGATGTATAGACAGAAATATTATACATTTAAGATTTAAATGTATTCAAAAATCAAATGACTGTTTCCTTTTTTTTTACCCTGCCAATATAAAATTACACTGTTCAGGAAGAGAAAATTTGTCATTTTAAGAAACTCTAAACTTAGTTGATGTATATTTATATAAGGGTCTCGGCAAATACCTCACTAACCTAGTCTTGAAGTCCAAAAGAAGTCAGAGTAGGCATGAGATTTAAAACATGGGGTCTTAATCAGCGTATGCAGTTCTGCCTTTGCTTTTTATTTCCTTATTCACTGTGCTATGTGGACATTTGAGAGTGGAGAACATACCAATGTAGAATGATTTACTATGGGAAGATTCTTGGACTCAGCTTTCTTTAGGTAGAAGGGCAACACTGTGAAGAAAACTGTTTTTAGAGTAAGGATTCTTAATTTGATATCTACAAACTTGCTTTTTCCTTCTTTACATTTATTTTGATAATTGTGTTGTGTTGTTCAGTCGTTTCAGTTGTGTCTGACTCTCCATGACCCCATTTGGGGTTTCCTTGCTAAAGATACTGGAGTGGTTTGGCATTTGCTTCTCCAGCTCATTTAACAGATGAGGAAACTGAAACAAACAGGGTTAAGTGACTTGCTCAGGATCCTCCAGCTAGCTATTCTCTGAGGGTGGATTTGAACTCAGGAAGATGAGTCTTCCTGACTTCAGACCTGGCACTCTCTCCACTGAGCCACCTGGCTGCCTTTCGATAACTGTGTTTCAGTTTAATTGGTTTGCTCTACCATCCTATGAATTTAAAAACATGATTTTGATGAGAAGGTCCAAAGACTTCGCAAGATTTCCATCGGGCACCATAACACAGAAAAAGGTTAAGAATCCTTGCCTTAGAATCAGGAGGACCTGAATTTAAATCTTGCCTTTGGTAAATTTGCTCTTTATCCCTGAACAAGTTTTTTAACCTTTTAGTGTTCCGTCAACAATTAAAGCTGTTGACCTTCTGCACTGATTTGTAGTTTCCCCCAGAGGAATTCGTTCTAACAGTGATATCATAAGTTTACTTCTTTCTCCTATTCCCTACAGAGAAACCATGGGGCATGATAGCTAGATGCTGAGAAAGTAGGATGAGAGAGAGCCTTGGTAATGTGACTCAGACCTCAGTGCAAATTTTCCAACCCCAGTAGAATTTCTGTGAATGTGTTGAATTTTGAAAAGTGTCCTTCTGAATAATAATCATGCCCACATTAAGTGACCCCAAACTGAAGCTGTTTTGTAGTAAAAGAGGCAAGAGGAATGCTTATAATTATAAATGAGGTCAGGGAAACCTTGGATGCCGATGATTGGTTCTCTCAGGCCACAAGTTACAGAGAGAAATATGAAGACTTGATATAAGGGAAAAAAAATTTCCTTAACAGTTAGAGCTGGGCAGCTACATAGCACAGTGGATAGAGTGCCAGTGCTGGAGTCAGAAAAATTCCTCTTCCTACATTCAAATCTGGTTCAGACACTTACTAGCTGTGTGACCCTGGATAAGTCACTTAATCCTGTTTACCTCAGTTTCCTCATCTGTAAAATGAACTGGACAAAGAAATGATAAATTACTCCAGTATCTTTTCAAAGAAAACCCCAAATGAGGTCACAGAGAGTTAAGCATGACTGAAATGACTGAACAGAAATAATTAGAGCTATCCACAGGAAGTGAGGGCTGCTTTTCTAGGAGGCTCCTCCTTCCTGGACGATGATAATTAATTATTATTCATATGGCACCTACTATGTGCCAGTTACTATACTAAATATTTTACAATTATCTCATTTAATGTTCACAACAAGTAGGCAAGTAGGTGCTATTTTTATCCCCATTTTGCAGTAAGGAAATTGTGTCAAATAGATTGCCTAAAGTCACAAAGACATATGTGTCTGATGCTGAATTTGAACTCCCAGTCCAGCCCATGGCTTTATCCATTGCACAGCCTATCTGCTTGAAGGTCTTTAAGCACTTCTCAAGGATGGATACTGGGACCTTTCTAGTTGTGGAACTGGGATTTCCACTTTTTGTGTTGTCTAGCTATTTAATTATGGTCGATAACAACTGTTCTGAACCTATCTTTTCTCCTTTGTAAAATGCAAATAATAATAGCAATAATATCTATCATGCCCACTTCACGGAGTTCAAATAAAATAATCCATGGAAAGCACTTTGCAAAATCGAGAGTTAATGGTGCACTTTAATCACATCTAGGAACAGCACCACAATTCCCTTATAATACTGTTATTTGCCTAACATTTAAATGCTAATCCTAGGTGCTTCCTGTAGGGCCATTTTGAACTATGCTGCTTTCCCAGAACAATGCTGAAGAGATCACATGAATATTGGAAATTTTGGTACCATAAAGAAATTGACATCCAGACTTGTGGGTTAATTGATTTCATCTGATGGTGAGTTGGCATTTCAGAAGAAATGCTATGGGAGCCATCAAACCAGAAAAGTTAGCGGCTGGGTTTGGGCATATAGTATGTGAATGATAAAAGACTTTGTATCTGAGACTTCTTTAATTGGCTGTGGACCTTTCAGTCGTCAGTCAACAAGCATTTATTAAGTCCTTTCTGTATGCTCTGTAATGGGAATATGAAAACAGAAAATGGTCCCTGTCCTCAGGGAATTCCATTCATTATCATGTCCCATGACACCATATATTTCATGATAGGCAAGTACTAGTAGAACATTTTATTAAATTACGTTTGAAAATATTGAATTCTTGAACATATGTTCATGTCGTGGGATTAGAGCAGGGATTTTTAACCTTTGTATCTGTCATGGATCCCTTTTAGCAGCCCGGTGAAGCCTATATACTTCTCATACTAAAAATTTTAAATGCATAACGTAAATGGCATTACCAAAAAAAACTATTTCTATGGAAATAAAAATATAATTTTCCCCCCATCTAAGTCCTCAGTCACCCAAAATCTATTGGAGCTTGTGGACCTCAAGTTAAATATCCCTGGATTAGAGAATACAAACAGAATGATACATATCAGACTTGATTTTTGAAGTACTTAGGCATAGAATCATAGGTATGAGCTGAAAGAACCTCAGTGGCCAACTCAGTCCAAATCTGTTTTACCAATGACAATTCTGAGGTCCAAGAAGTTGATTTATGTTACTCGCCCCATGAGGTCACACACGTAATAAGAGTGAAAGGGAGGGATTTCCACAGTGAGGCTGTACTGTTTCCAAGTACAATGTACTTCAATGACTTTTTCTACTTAGGAATTCACCGTCACAACTCAAGATATAGGAGGCTTTGTTTCTCTTGCTGCACATGTGGATAAAATAGTGATTTATTTCAGAAAATATGTAATTCCTGATTTCTAGGGTCATGTATTCATATTATCTCTATGAATCCCACCAAATTTCCTCTCTTAGCACTGTTTCCTGTGAGTGTAACCTCCATCATCATCTATCAGATGATAGACAAAAGCAAGTTCATTTTTTTAAAAGCAGAATATATAATTAGCTAAATTTGGATTTAATCCATCATTTAGAGAAATGTAACGTGGTTGTTTTCACAGACCTCAAAAATATAAATTTCATCACCTTCAAATGTATGTTTCAAATATGCTGGCAACAGATTATCATTTGAGTGAAGGGGGAATAATTGCTATGTCTGTGTGGATCGATTCCAATTTTATCAAATATTATTACTGCCAAAAACTGAAGTCACCACAGTGTTGTGCATAAACAACAGAGGCTTCTACACTTTGCTTTACCCTTTAAGTAATGGTCATGATGTCCCTTTCTGCAACGTACATAGCATAACAGTAGAGTTAGAAGGGAACTCAGAAACTGTCTAGTCCAAACGCCTCATTTCACAGATGAGGAGACTAAACCCTTAGATGGTGAAGTGATTTGTCCGAGGTCACAAATGTATTAAGTGTCAGAGGAAGGATTTGAACACAGATTCTCTGATTCTAGAGTTTCTACATTCCAGTGACAGTTGTTCTTCTTGGTATTCCTTTCACAAGAGACTCATTTCCTAATTCCATGCGTTTTTCAATGGCCCTTTCCCTTTCCTAGAATACCCTTACTCCTCATCTCTGCCTCCTGGCTCCCTCTAAGTCCCAGCTCCCTTCTGCAAGAAGCCTCTCCTGATCCCCCAGATGCTGCTGCCTTTCCTTTGAAATCCTGGACGTAATTTATCCTGTATTTATCTTGGTTGAACATAGTTGTTTGTATAACTTCTTCCCCACTAATCTTTGAATACCTTGAATCAGAAATTCTTTTCGACTCTGTTTCCCCAGCGCTTTAGCATAATGTCTCAAACAAGGTTAGTGCTTGATAAATGCTTGTTGTCTTGGCTTTTCACTTTACCTCACTGTATGTAGATACATAAATGTTGCTATCCAACAGCCAATCAAACATCTGTTCGATACTTACTGTATGCAAAGCCCTATATATGGTGGGTACAGGAAGAAGTAAGACATTTAGAAAAGACAATTGCTTATAATCATGAAACTTCTAGTCTACCATATACTTCCACATATGATATACATGCATATATGTATGGATCTATATGTATACAAATATATATATATATACACACAAATGCACACATATGAGTATATAGAGATAGATAGATAGACAGATAGATATTTATATTCCAATCATATGTCCTATACGTACAATTTTCAGAGTAGCAAAATATAAAGGGTCACTGAAAGAAAATCAGTTTACTCTGTTTTTCCTATTATCAAATCACAAATCCTTGCCATATCTTTTTTATTTTTTACCATTCTTTACAATGCCTTTTCTCCTTAATCTGTAACATTTTTTTCTGAAATGCATTCAAATATGTGATTATTAACATTGAAATAAGTGTTTCAGTTTCTTGGCTCCTAGGCACATATTAATCATTATATATACTTATACATGCATGTATACAAATGGACAGTCCACTTGAAAATTGCTGATGGGCATATTATGATTTTAAAGATGTTTAAGTATCTCTGCCTTCCTCCTGCACTGAAATTAAGTAAACCAAAATTGGGAAGGATCAAGCCACTTAAACTGAGGTTGAAATAAGGATAAGCAAAGATAAGAAGAGACGCAGGATTTTAGGGGTATTTGGAGTTAGCGCCATGATTCGAATGAGGTCTGGGATATGTGGACAGGTGAAAGATTTTAAGAGTCCACGGTTCATCTACCCTATAGAGATATAGAATGGACTGTTATAAAAACCATCCGTCTGCCTCTAGTTTTTCACCCTTAGATGACTCTACTTCCTCACAACCTTCTTTCGCTAGCCCTCTGACTCCGGCCTCTATGGAAATCCTCAGATGCCAACCTATTTTCTCACTCCTCTAGTATTTTCCCTTGCTGCTTTGCTGTACCAAGCTGTCCAACTTGCTCGTTTGAAATTGTTAGGCAGAACATATATCACACTTTACAAAACGGAAGAAGGAAACGTGGGTGGTGTGGGATCCATGTCCGTTCGTGAACAGTTGTTATTTTGGACTAGTTGAGAGAAATTCTCATGGAATTCAGGACATTGGACAACCTTATTTTGAACTAGAATTATCCTTGCAAAGTAGAGCTTTGGAGGTCAGGTTCCGTTAGAAATAATTGCCACCTTTGAAGTGATTCATTTGTGGCTATTAGCTCTCCCCCAAAAATGCAATTGTTGATATTTTGATTGCCTTGAAAAAATATATAACACCACGTTGTTAATAAAAATAAGTGAACGTTCTTGTAACACCCTTTGGAACAGAGAGGACACAGGAGGAAAGGAGTTTTTATAATCTATTTTACAAATGGATAAATGATAGATTTGATTGTCTATTAATACAGTACATTTTTTACTTTTCATTTTTTTCCTGCTTTATTTTATTCATGATTGTTTCCAATATACCAATACCGTGTTAGATTGGGAAACAAAAATGACTCACTCTCCATAAGCTATCAGGATTCCCTTTGCCATCCTTACCCTTCCCATGTTGTTTTCTCATGCTGTATGTATACTAGTATATGTCATTTTTGCAACATTATCTCATTCAAAATATTCCAAGGGAGAAGTTGACATTGTATCTTGTTTTCTGACACAAGGAGCACTTTCATTCTACTTTAACATCGAATTAATTTCACTATAATATTGTTTGTTTGGGGTGATTTATGCTACCTATGATTGCACATTTGTTTTTAGAATACAATAAGGAATTGTAACATCTATATCTGTCTGGATGTGAAGGTGGAGCCAATAGGGAAAAATTATCTCCTTTCTCTGACTCCAGCTTTTGAAATGTACTTTTGCTAACTGGGATTACACCCACTTTTTTCTTTCCATGGACAATTTTTACTCCCTTGGCTTTACACTTGAAGAGAACTTTTCTTCGGATATTCTAGGCAGAGGGGTGTAAGGGGGGGAGGAGTGAGTTAGGCATTTGTGACCTGATAACCCAGTCTTGTCCTAGATAGCCAGCTGGGCTCTGATACATTTTAGCCTGGGGCAGAAGGAACATCCTGGATCCACTTAAGTTATGCCGTTATTTAGAAAAAATTCCAAAAACAATGAATTAAAACCATAAGATTCTCTAAGTTATTCCCTTCTTTCAGAGAAGAGAAAGATGGATACTTAGCAAGACTCAAACCTTGATTCTTCATCGTTGTGCCCCAAAACTAAAAGTGGTTCTTCGCTCCTGCAACTGCTATCACAGTCAGAAGTACATGATTCCAAAGCAGCTTAAATAAGTCAGATATTATCTGTAGTGATCAGATTTTTGAAGGTACTACATAAAACTACAAATAATCAACTTTTAAAAAAACAAACCAAAAAAATCATTTACCTTCTCTAGGAAAAAAAAAAAAGCAGCTTTCTTGGCTGCATCCATTCTCCCCATGATTTCACTACAAATGCCCTTTTTGTCCCAGTGGGTGAAGGCACCAGATTTTCTCCCAAAAGCGTTCCTCCCCATATTATACATGTTACTGCCTCTTCTACTCCTTCAGCTGTTGTAATGGGAGTTAAAGATCTTCCCTGGCCCATTAATAGGCCTCAGGTGAAGCCCATTAGGGGAAGCTTGACTAGAGGAGTCTTGTTTTGTGATGCCCTCCAGCTGTGAAAAGTGTATATGACTGTACCTGAGGTGAGGTTTTGATTTGGGAGGGTTCTTTGGAAGGAGGTTCTTATGCCAGATGTGATTCTGGCTTTGAAAATCTAGATATTGGGGCTTTTCTCTCTGGTAACTATGTATGTATGTAATGGTAAGACACTTGGATCTGTCTGTTGATCTGTGATGTATATATTGTTTATAGTAAGACAGAAGCTTTGTTTGTTGATCTTCATTTCCGTGCTTGTATTTTCTCTGTTGATATATGTGATTAAAAAAGATTGTTGATCCCTTAAAAGTTGCTTTCCTTTTAGAAAAGCTGATCTAAGGACCTGTGTTAGCAGGCTATCCTGGATGTGTCAAGTGCTTACTGCTACAGCTAACTCTTCAACCAGCTATCCTGTTTTCTTCCCCTTTCACTGTACTCTGTTTAAAAATCTCCAACCTATTGATGAACATCTTTCTCTCAAGCTTCCTACGGCAGGAAAAAAGACTACTCTCTCCTTCACATTATATCTCCCAGGAACCTATGCAGCCAGGCTCCATATTAGAAGCTTACTCCAAAATATAAGAAGATCTTTTTAAAAAATTCTTTTGGCATAATCCTTTTCATATCACTTTAGTTTTTTTTTTTTAATTTCACATTTGGTTTTATGTCAAAAGAGTCAACAATTTGGAAGTGTTAGTACAGGATTCTTAGCCTGGGGTCTATGACCTTTAAAAATACTTCGATATTATATTTCAATATAATTGGTTTCTTTGTAATCATGTGTATCTTATTTTATGCATTTTAAAACATTATTCTGGGAAAGACTCTGTAAACTTCATCAGATTGCCAAAAGAGGCCATAACAGAAAACACATTAAGAGCCCTTGTGCTAGTGTTATTTTCTTCGTAATTCACTAAACTTATCTCTTTCTTTGGATTCCATTCTATTTCTTACAAAATAACCTGGGCCAACCTCTTGTTTCTGCTCTCAACAAAGAGAACTCTAAAAGCAGAAGGGATTTCCGATATCCTCTAACCCAGTCCTTATCTGAAACACTAATTCTTTGTGCAACCTCACCAACAACTGCTTATCTGGCCTCTTTTTGGACACCTACAGTGATGGGGACCCTCACTGTCTCAGGAGTTAGCCCAGTCTATCTTTGGTTAGTATCAGTCATTAGGAAGGAGCTCTTCCTGATGTTGAGTGGACATCTGCCTCTCTGGAACTTCCAACTATTTGTCTCAAGTCCTTTCCTCATTATACCACACTGTATTTCCTTATTTATTGATAAAGTACAATAACAGAAAGAATACAAGACGTGGAAACAGATGGCCTGAGTTTGGGTGACAGCTCTGTCACTTACTAGCTGAGTGACCTTAGGTAAGTTATTTATTTTTTCTTTGCCTCTAGTTCCTTAACTGTAAAAATGGGAACTATACTTGAATGATCTGCCCAACAGGATTGTGGTGTGTAGAGCTTTGTAAACCTTAAATCATAATTGTGAGCTATTGCTACAGAGAGTTGGTCCAGTGTATCGAGTACCAAATCTTGAGTCAGGAAGATTCATTTCCTTGAGTTCAAATCTGGCCTCACACACTTACTAGTTGGATGATCCTGGGCAAATCACTTAACCATGCTTGCCTCAGTTTCCTCATCTGCAATATGAGCTAGAGAAGGAAATGCCAAAGCATTCTAGTATCTTTGCAAAAAAATGCCTCAAATAGGGTCAGGCCGAGTCAGTCAGACATAACTGAAATAACTGAACAACAAGAAGTTGTTATTTTTACTTTCCTCTTACCTCCTCTAGAAACTCAGCATTTCTTGAGTTGCCTTCTCATTATAGAGAAGACATCCTGCAAGGCTCCATTCTTCATCTTTTTTCAAAATGTTATTTCTTCCTTTGATTTGTAACTCAAAGCCAGCTTTCTTCTGGCAGTTCCCCATAGCCCAACTGATCCTTCCCCTTTATCCCACAGACTTCATCTAATCATCACATTTCCTTTTTCCGTGTCCCATTATTTTTTTTTTTATACCTAAACCTTTCTTTGTGAGTCTCCCATCTCTTCCATTAAAGTGTAAGCTAAACCAGAATAGAAATTCTGGTTTAATTTTTTACACCTGTAGGCACATAAAAATTAGAACTTAAAGCTAGAAGAGGTTGACCTTGGAAAGCATCTTATTTACTATAAGTATCCATTTTGATGCATTTAAATGTGTAACTTATTTGTGGAACTATGGAAAAGTATGCATAAATTATGATCATTTGTAGAATAAAAAAGATATTTATCAGAGGCAGCATGATGCAATTGAAAGAGCTCTGACTTTAGAGTCGGAAGACTTGAGTTCAGATCTTAGCTCTTCTGATTACTTTTTGTTTGTGATTTTAGTCAAGTCACAGACCTTCTCTTGACTTTATTTCTTCATCTGTTAAAAAGAGAGGAGAAGCTAGATGAAATGGCCTCAGGCATCATTTCTAAGTATAAATGGATGATCCTATGACGAGGTTTTAAATTGTGCCTATTTAGGAGCAAGTTCAGTTGGTCAACAAGCATTTTATAAGCACCTACTATGTGCCAATCACTATGCTAAGGAGATATAAAGAGAAGCATAAGACAGTCCCTGCCAAAAGGACCAACATATACAAAAAATATTTGTAGCAACTCTTTTTTTTCATGGCAAAGAATTGGAATTTGAGGGGATGCCCATCAATTGAGGAATAGCTGAACAAGGTGTCGTATATGATTGGGATGGGATACTATTGTGCTATAAGAAATGAGAAAAACCTGGAAAGACTTACATGAACTGATGCAAAGTGAAGCATCCAGAACCAGGAGAACATTGTACACAGTAATAGCAACATTGTATAATGATCAACTATGACAGACTTAGCTCTTCTCACCAGGGTGATGATCTAAGTTCCAAAAGAATCATGATGGAAAATGCCATTTACATCCAGAGAAAGAACTACAGAATCAGTCTGAATGCAAATCAAAACACACTCTTTTCCCCCTGTGGTTTTTCCCTTTTGTTCTGATTCTTCTTTCACAATATGACTAATATGGAAATAGGTTTAATATGATTGTACATGTATAGCCTATATCAGATTGCTTCCCCTCTTGTGGTAGGGGGACAGGAGAGACAAAAAAAATGGAACTCTATATGTATTTGGGAGAAAAAATAAAATACTATTAAATGGGGGTGAGGAAGATAGAGAGAAACATACTACTTGTGCAACCAGGGTCAGATCACTTAACTCTTTAGGACTTCTGGAAATTCACTATGACTAAAAGTTGCCCAAAAGTTGCCAGTCTACTTCAGAAGAGAGAGTTTCTATTACTCATAGTACTTGTAAAGGGGGAAAAAAAAGTATGTTCAATTGTTCACAAAAGTTGATGTGAATTTTAGGCAAATTTAATTAAAGAGAGATGATTGAGTTGATCCTAATAATATCTAGCATTCATATGATGCCTTGAAGTTTGCAAAACGTTTTGAAAATATCTCATTTAGTCATCACAACATTCCTGGGAAGTAGGTGCTATTGTTATCGTCACCCTCGTTTTACTGATGAGGAAAAAGGCAAATAGATGGGCATGTAGCTAATTTAAATGTGCTATGAGAGAGTTCTTTATACAGATGAAATAATAGATCCAAACCAAACACAACCACAAAAAGATAATTCATTTACTGTGCTCACTCTGCTGTGATGCTAAAGCGAACTTATCTTTTCCCAGAATCCCATTTTCTTTAAACAATGTGCCTATAATATTGTATAATTTACAGAGCCCCTCTATGGGACTAAATATAGCCTTGTACATAACAGTAAAGGATTTACGTGGTAGAATTGGTCTTCTGAAACCTTTGACGTATCACTTTGTTATTTTTCTTATTATCACCTATCTTCTCTCTACCCCTATTCTAAGGGAAAAAAGAAACTTCAACTATGATTTTAATGCTCCTTTTATTTGCTAGAGGCATATGGTGTAGCATAAGTATAATTCAATTCCCATCATGTATGCCACTTCCCTCCTCTCTTTCTCTTTTTTCATTTTCCAACTCTGTTTTTTTTCTCCCTGACTTCCTGCTGTTAAAAATATGATTAAAGACCAAATAACTATACAGTCCAAAACTGCATGATTTTTTTTTCAGCCTAAATATCCTTTCCCTGACTTCTAAAGTACAAGCAAGTCATCAACAAGCAGCTGGAAATACCTTTTTCTGCTCCAAAGCCTATGATTAAAAGTAAGATTTGTAGAGTAAAATATGATCTATTCTTAACAACCATCAATGAAAGTTTTAGGCAGGTTTAACTGACTGAGTTGATCATAATAACAGCTAGCATTCATATGATACTTTGAAGTTTCCAAAAAGTTTTGCAAATATGATTTCATTGGATTGTCTCAACATTCCTAAGGGATAGGGGCTATTGTTATCACCCCCATTTTACGGATGAGGAAACTGAAGCAAATAAGTGGACAAACAGCTACGTACCAAGTGTGCTAAGTGATTGAGGGCATATTGGAATTCAAGTCTTTCTGACTTGAAGTTTAATATCCCTATCTATTGTTCCCTGAGAAGCTTTGAAAGAACAATTCAGAAATAATCATTTAAAGACAAAGTTGCCCTGGCAAGCTACTATAAGGAGAGGTAAGGGAGGAGTATACTCCGAGCATGCCAAGGGTGCACTGTGCAGACGCATGGAGATACAAATAGAATGTTGTTTGTAGGGAACTATAAGCAGCTTACTTTGGCTGAAAGGAAGAGATCATGAAGGGAAATCCTGGAAGTATCAGCTGGAGTTAGGTTTTAAGGAGTTTGAAGTACCAGAGGAGTCTGTATTTTATCCTAAATTTAATAGGCAACCATGGGAGCTTTGTGAGCAGGGGAGTGACGAAGCTTGATCTATGTTTTTAGGTCTGTCACTTCAATATGAGCATGAAGGATGCATTGGAGAAAAAACAAACTTGATATGTCAATATTGATCATTTGTATCTCTGTACTAAGCAGAGCAAGAGAGCAAACTTTAGGTACTACATTTCAAAAGGAATTGATTTCTTTTTAGTGAATTTTAGAACAGGGATTCTTTTCGTGTGTTGTGAACCCCTTGGGTTTTTCTTCTTCTTTGGCAATGAAGGATGAATATGATTCTATGAGGAGATGCAGCGGGCTGAGTGCTAGCTAGATACCTCCCCTCTTCTTCTCCTGTCTGCCCTCCTCCTCCCCTTGCTTCTCTCCAAAGGAAGGTAAATTTGGATGGCCAAAAGTTGCCCTATTGACTTGGGTTTTACTGACTCCTTTCCCTGTCCCTGTACTTCACCTGTCCCATCCCCATCCTGTCCTCTCCCAAAACAATAAGCCTATTGCACTCTAAAACTGGGACCCTGCCAAGGGCTCCTGGACCCTCCTAGTTTTAGAATGATTATCAACAGTAACTGTTGCTGTTTCCCACACAACCTGATGTCTTTGTTTTTCTGGACCTCATTAAAGGGGCCATGCCCTGGCGACTTCTTAAACAGGCTTATTCAATGAATGGGCATTGCCTCACCCTAATTGAGTACCTGCAAAGACTTTGGCCTAAAAGGGCCCAAGGTCTCCCAGTGCATCCTGGGCCATTTCCAGTCATCCTGAAGAATATCAGGTCACTGGATTCAGATGGCTCTGGAGGAGAAGTGAGGCTGGTGACCTGCACAGCCCTCCCTCACTCAAAGTCAAGGGCAAGTCATGTCATTATTTCTCTGATGGCATGATCTTCTTCAGCAACAAAGGATGAACACATTGTCTCCTTTTGCAGAAGAATACTTTAAATTGAATAAAATAAAATAAATAGGATGACAAGGGATGTCAATTATATTGAATTATAGTTTCTTTCACTCTCTGTCATTCCACAATTGATGGACAGTCTCACAGTTCCCAGTTTTTTTCTACCACAAAGAAAGCTGCTATAAATATTGTAGAAGAGATAGGTTCTTTTGCTTTTTCCCCTAATTTTCTTTGGAAATAGATGAAGTAGTGGTATTGCTGGGAGAAAGTATATAGATAGTTTCGTAACTCTTTGGTCAAAATTCTAGATTGCTCTCCACAGTGGCTTGATCAGTTCACAATTCTACCAACAATAAATTAGTGTCCCAATTTTTCCTTGTCCCTTTCAACATTACTTTCCCCTTCTATCATTTCAGTCAATCTGGTAGAAAATGATGTCTTAAGCTGTTTTAATTTGCATTTCTCTAATAATGATTTAAATCATTTTTCATATGATTATAGTTTTGATTTCTTCATAGGAAAATTTCTTGTTCATATCCTTTGACCATCCATTGATCAATTGGAGAATGACTCCTATTCTTGTAGATTTGGCAGAATTCTTTATATATTTTAGATATGATTTCTGAAAAAGTGTATATTTTTCTCAATTTTCTACTTTCCTTGTGATCTTTGTTACATATATTTTATTTCTACAAAACCTTTTAATTTAATATAATCAAAATTATCCATTTTACACTGAATTTTTCTCTGTCTCTTATGTATTTGTAAATTGTTTGCCTATCCATAAATTTGATAAGTAATATATCCTATCTGATAATTTTCTCATAAAATAACTCTTAATATCTAGTTTATGTATCAATTTTGACCTTATGTTGGTAAATGGTGTGAGATATTGGTCTATCCTGAGTTTCTGCCCTACTGCTTTCCAGTTTTCACAACAATTTTTTTTACTAAATAATGAATTCTCATCCCAAAATCTTAAGCCTTTGTACTAGTCAAATGTAAGATTATTACGGTCATTTGCTACTATAATTTTTTGTCTACATTATTTCATTGATCTACCTTTTCTATTTTTTTGCCAGCACCAGATAGTTTTGATATTAACAAAATTTAAACAAAGTCAAGATTATCAAAGGGAATAATGAAAAAATATAAAGAAAGGTTTAGCAGTACTACATCTTAAACTATATTATAAGGTAGTAATTATCATATATACACATTTCAATAGTAACCTCTAGGAGACAATATAAGTTGTCAGGATAAAATTCAATAATTTTGAAATTTTCAAGTCTGACCTGCGTTGAAGCTATTTCTGGGCAACAGGAATTCCATAATGTCACCCCTCAAATCATACTGCTGTATGTAACTGCATATGACAAAGACCGGCCATTGTGTGATTTTTATTTTGACACTTTCTTTGTCAAGTTAAAATAACTGAAATGATCAACTTCAAAAGTGTTCTTTAACTCTCTATGCTATCTCTTTTGTAACCAAAATATGAATTTATTTTGGTGATCATTAAAGGGACACCTTAGCTTTAAATGTACAATCTGCTCTCCCATTAAAAAAAATAATAAAAATAATTAAAAGTTTCCTAAACTATCCACACCATTGCTTTACCAACATCATGGTACAATCAGTCGATAATGTCTCATAAAAGGGAGGAGGAACACTGATGCTGCAGCATCAGCAGGATATGTCCAGGAAGTGTCATGGAGGTCAAGATAAGATGGTAGCTTTCCTATCAGCGTTGGGGATAGAGTCCAATGTTCATCACTACTTTTGATCTCATCTATTATATTAGACACCTAAAAGGCATTCCTTCCTATTGCTTCTGGACTGGTTTTTACTAATGTATGGATTCTGTCATATTATTGAATTTTCCAGAAATCTCAATAGCTTCTCATTGCCTGCCAAATAAAGACCTTAGCCTGCCATTCGAGATTTTCAATCAACTGGCCCTACATCATAGCTTCTTTGGTCTTTTCTCACACATAGTTCAGTCAGACTAGACTACTCTCTATATGTTCCCATGTTTGTGTTTTTTTTTCTGCTGTTCCCTATGTTTAGAATGTTCCTTTCCACAAAACGTTACCTTTCCTTCAAAAGTTTGTTAAAATGTCATTTCTCTTTGAGACCTTCTTTTCTCATAATTGAAAATGATTTCTTTCATTATCTGATCTCATAATTCTTGTTAATTCAACTTAGCAGTCATTTATTTCTGAAACCCCTACAATGTCTTCAGAGTCAGGAAGGCCTGGGTTGACATAAGTATTCCTTGGCAAGGGTACAAGACAATCTGAGTATATGTGACACTGAAGGCAGCCACATCATACTTCTTACAATAATAGGTAGAGTAATAAGGTAGTGGGGTGGCACAGTGGATGCAGCTCTAGCCCTGGAGTCAGGAAGATTCACCTTCCTGAGTTCAAATGTGGCCTGGGACACTTGTTAAGCTGTGTAACCTTGGGTAAGTCACCTAACCCCGTTTGCCTCAGTTTCCTCATGTGTAAAATGAGGTGGAGAAGGAAATGGCAAACCACTCCAGTATCTTTGTCAAGAAAACCCTAGATGGGCTCACAGAGTCAGAAATGACTAAACAGCAACAACTACGAATCTTAGAATTATATGTTTATTTAGACCCTAAAGCACATAGACTCTAACTCCCTCCCATTTTGGAAATAAAGAAACTAAGGACCATAATAGCTCAACGAGACTTACCAGTATTATACAACTAGTAGCTATGAGGCAGGATTTGGGCTCAGATCTCCTGAACTCCAAGTCCGGTGGTCTGTTCACTATACCATGCTGCCTGTTGCTAAAATTAAACTTGACACTTATGCCTCTAATCATATCCCTTCTAGGACCTTGTTCCATCCATCATTCCTTCTCTTTACAGTGTCTTACCCTCTTCTGACTTTTTTCCCCCTCTGATGAAAAATCATGCTCAGATTTTATTACAGACCTTTGATTTCATTAGGGTAAGCAACTTCTGATGTGAAAACTCCATCTTTTAATGCAAACTGGAATTTTTGGGGGCACCAAAGCATTAAGTGACCTGCCCGGTAGCACACAGATGGCATGTATCATAGAGTATACGTAAAACACAAAGGATTTATAAACGTTGTATGGGATAGAATGTGATTTCTAGCTTTCATTGCCATTCTCTTGGAACTATAAAAAACAGGAGCTGGGGGTGGGGTAGGATGATGGGGACTCAGGCTTAGGTGAGCATTCTTTGCTCTCCATCCAGTCACAATACCCAGCCTGGTGTCCAGCTCTGTGCTTACCAATGTAGTCACTGACCCAGTTACTTTTTTGTTCATTCACTCATCTATATGTTCATTGTTTAATCATTTATTTGGTTGTTTATCTAGTAGGCAACTGATTCACTGCCTGCATTGATTCTGTCATTCTCTTCTCTACAACTATGGTTGAACTTTCAGCATCATTCTTATTGTAACGTAAAACTAGATCCTTTGCTTCCATACTCTTTCTTTTGTTTTCTATGAATATTTTGTTTTTCCCCATTGACGTGTAAAACCAAATTTTTAACATTTGTTTGTTTTAAAATTTGAGTTCTAAATTGTCTCCCTCTCTTCCTTCCCTCCCCCATTCCAAAGAGAGTAAGCAACTTGATACAGGTTATGCATATGCAATCATGCAAAACGTATTTCCATATTAGTCATCCTATACTCTATAAACGATTATTCAAGCACTCTCTGAATCTTTCCATAAAAAATTCAGTAAGTATTCATTTTCTCCTTCTTACCAACATGCAAATAAAAAGAACAAAATCTTTGTAACTAATATGTATAATCAAGTAAAACAAATTCTTACAATGACCATGTCCAAAAATATGTCTTATTCTTCTCCTTGAGTCCAGAACATCCCTTTTTTTGGGGGGAGATGGATGACATATTTTATTACAGGTTCTCTGGAATCACAACTGATCACTGAAATGATCAGAGTTCTTAATTTTTCCAGAGTTGTTTTTTGATGTGTTAGTATGCACACACATATGTACACATATACACATGCCTACACACACATATATATATACACACACATGTACATGTCTGTGTATGTTCTCATTCTGCTTTCTTTGCATCAGTTCACACAAGTCCACCCAGGTTTTTCTGAAACTATCCCTTTCTTCTATACTTATCACCCATCAGTATTCCATTCCATTCATATACCATCATTTCTTCAGTCATTGTCCAGTTCCTGTTGGAGGTGCCATCAAACATCTTAATGACTGGTATGTGCAGGAAGTTCTAGGCTTGTTCTGCTTGTTTTCAGAGCCCCAAACCAGAAACATTGGATGGAAGTGGTCCTTGGACCACTTTCTAGCAATTGAGGACTATGGAAGAGCAGAACCATCTGTTTCAAGAGCTGGTGGCTTCCCCTCCTTGGAACTCTTCTATTAGAGCTTGGTTGACTATTTGTTGGGTAGTTTATATTGTGAATTTCTTTCATGCGTGTGAGAGGCTAGATGGCCACTAAAGTAATTGATATCTCTCAGTTTCCATGATACCCATATCACATTTTTGGGACAACTTAACCATTTTGAAATCTCCAATAGACTTCAAACTCCTTGAGAAAAGATGTTGTTTGTGTTTACTTGCTTTTTTTGTTTATATTCCAAATGTTTGTCATATTGAAGGTATTTATAAATGCTTGTTGAATGAACCCACCTATCTCTACCCACCTTTTCTATCATAAATGCTTTCATTCACTGACACCATTCTTGTCTTGCTACTGAGGTGCAGCATTTGGCCAAAATTGGGGGTAAGGGGGGCTACCTCTTGTAGAATAAGAAAAACAATCTCCTTTGTTATTGGACTTTGGCCAAACGTGATTTTAATCCCGCTGCTTTCTCCCTAGAGCTTAAGAATCCTCAAAAGACCATAAGAATATCACAATAGGGGCTGAATTCCCCATAGACTCTGAAAGATGTCATTTGCTGCCTCGATAGAACTGCCAGTCAGACCATTTGATGCAAAGCATCTGTCCTCTTTAAGGAAATGAGGGAAGATCTGTTTCTCCTTTGGAGTATATGAAGAAGTAGGTGCTGTCATTTGTTGTGCAGAGCTACGAGCCCTATGTTAGAGCTGCTGACTGCCTTTGTTAATGTGCTGAAAAGTTTCATCAGCTGTCTTCAATAAAAGACAAAGTGTGTAAGGGAAAACATCAGTGATTAGGGCTGGTTGGCTGTTTTTCTGGCCTGTGAGTTATAGCTGGCAGAGAGTGTTGACGCCAATGTTTAATCAGGCATGCAGTCACCTGAAGTCCTTGCATTGGGTTTATCAAGCTAGGCTAGGCAGCCTTTTGTTTGGATCCTCCACAGCTGTTTATTTGATCATATGGAAACTGCTTACATCTTCATCCATTTCATACAATCAATTCTAGCTTCTTGATAGTAAAAAATCATTAACTGAAATAATTTCATGGTTGAAAGAAGACTTGTTTTTATTTTTGCATTAAGTGGGGAAAATAGAGAATCATAGTGTCATTGATTTAGAGCTGGGAAGGACCTTAGAGTTCCAAACCCTCCCCTCCTTTTTTGGGGGGTGGTGGTGGTAGATGAGCAATCTAAGTTCCCAAGGAGGGAATCCAGTTCCTGAAGGTTACACAGGCAGTAATTGTCAGAGCTGGGATTTGAATCCAGGCCCTCCTATTTTAAATTTGTTGATTTTTTTATGTTGGACTACACTGCTTGATTAATAAAGATATTTAATTTAACTTTGTTTGTGAATCTTTATCTTTGTTTAAACCACCCCCCCCAAAAAAAAAGTAGATGAAAAGACTTGTTGAAGTCATAAAAGTTTTTTCGTTCCTACTTATCACATCTGCAAGTGAAGACTATTGGAGCCCCCAGGTTTTTAGACTCCTACCGAACCATATTACTATGCTAAATTTTCTTAAGTGATGTAACACAGGGTATCTTAAACTTCAAGATTTTATAATCAACATGTGGAGATAGGGCACATAGGCAGGAAACAAGGAGAAACAAAATCTAGGGTTTCTACAGCCTTTTTAGCAAGCCCCGGAAGTGTTGAAGTGGGTAGAGTACTCCACCTGGTCCTGGGAAGACCTGAGTTCAAATTTGACCTCTGATACTTACTAACTGTATGATCCTAGGTAAGTCATTTAACCTCTGCCTTCCTCAGTTTTCTGAAATGTAAAATGAGTATAGTAATAGCACCTACTTCCCAAGATTGTTGTGAAGATAAAATGAGGTAATATTTGTTAAGCACTTTATATACTGCCTATCACATAGTAGGCACTAAATAAATATTTATTCCTTCCCCCTCTCCACTGAGGCATGATGATAAAATAATGGGAAGATTGTTATTGTTCATTTTCCCCATGAACACGCAGTGAAATCAACATCATCCCATTCAAAATGTTACATTGGCAACCATATACATATATATGTATACATACACACATATGTATACATACACACACACACACCTTGCTAACATTTCACAAAATTCTGAAAAATCCTTCTCATGAAATTACTTTTCCACCCTATATCTGTTTATTGTTATATTTTGTTTTTTTAAAATTCCTCCTTTGGTGGCAGGTCTCCATTCTTTTAGAGTAGGTTTTTTTGGGGAAACATATAAGAATCTATAGGAATCAATCTGAATAATACCATTTTGGTTCTTTAAAAAGTATATATAAAAGAATGAAACTGACTTCTTCCTGTGGATATCATAACATGCCCTTGATGACAGATTCAAAAGAACCATTCTGATCACGTTTCAAGCAGCAAAGTGTTATTGAAATAAGCAAAGATGGCCAAATACGACTATATGGAGGACAGCATTGGGATATACAAGTTATACAAAAAAAAGAAAAGAAAAAAAAGAAGTCATTGCTTTATAGTCCCTTGTCAACTAACAATGCCAACCAGATACTTGGCAAGCAGGCTGTTCTGGTTAATAAAAAAAGTAAAGTAGAAAAAAAAGATTTTTGTTTCAATCCTTTTGAGAAATTTTCTAACATGTATGAAAAGTCAGCATGGAAAAATGAAGAGAAGCTGACCTGGACACAAATGGCAGTATCTAATAATGTCTGCCTTTATCCTACTTCTTTTATCCCAGGAACCTGCCTTGGTTTCCTCATTTGTTAAGTAGAAATAATGGTGTTAAGCTACATCTTAAAAGTTGTGTGTGTGTATATGTGTGCATGTGTGTGTGTGAATAAGTCACAGTAAAAGTTCTGGATGTACTTAAAATTTAAAATGATTACAAGGACTTTTTTGTTTTATTTTATTTTTCGAGGTACGAGTGCTCAATTCACAGTTCATTACCAGGAAACCTGATTTTACTCTCTGGAAAGGAGTAGTTGTTTTAACTGAGATTTGAAATCTGTAATTAATTATGAGACTGTCAGAATTTTTTTCTTGCTGTGTAGCCATCCAGGATGTATAGGGAAACAAGAAGAATACAGAGAGGGGAAAGAACAGCTTTCAGATACCAGAACATTTCTTTTCCCTTTCAGCGGCATTTTATTTCATTTAGGCTGGTTGATTGCTTGGTTGTTTTGGCCATGTTTTAAGCAACTGGGAGAACAAACTTTCTCAGTAGTATTGTAATCCACAACTGAAACTAACTTTTTTTAGCCATTTTTTGATCTTACATTTTAAAATCTGTCTTGATTTTAGGGATTGGTCTTCAGTACAGTGGACAGAGCACTGGAACTAGAGTCAGGAAGACCTAAGTTCAAATCCAGTCTCAGGCACTTACTAGCTGTGTGAACTTGGGCAAGTTACTTACCTCTGCCTTGGTTTCTTCACCTATAAAATAGGGACAATAGTAGCACCTGCCTCCCCGGGTTGTTGTGTGGATCAAATGAAATAATTGTAGTACAGTGCCTGGCATATAGTGTTATAACATACAAATGTTAGCTACTATTATTTATGAAATATTAATTTATATGTTTATATGTAAATGAGTACCATAAAATGGTTTAGAAAATCTATATATAAAAATTGGTTCTCACAATGTTAGAGCTCTGTGTATTTTATTTATTGCTGATTGCATGGTCCAGCAGTTGAGAGCTATCTTCAAAGAGCCTGGAGTACCTGAGTTCAAATCACACCTTTTCCCCATGGAAAAGAGATTTATCTTAGGCATTTCTCTACAACTCTGGGTTGCAGAGATGTTGAACTAGTGGAAGAATATCCATATCTTGGTATTCTCCATATTAATGAAATCCCAGGTCTAGTCCCTTTCTCAGTTTCTCTGTTTCTGATACTTTTCTCTCCAACAGGACCTTTAAGCATTAAAGGCAAAAAGACAGCAAAAGTTCTCGATAAACAGCCCTGTTGTCCCTTGACAAAGATAGCCTCTTTGTCTCAGACATTAATAGCCCCAGCTGAACTTCCTAGTTTTTCCCCATCCCCAAGGAAAAACATGATTATAACCTTATTGCACTGTCTTTCCATTTTGGGGGGATGGGAAAGATGCCGGTAAGAAAGAGGATAGAAAGACACTGGTGTGTCAGTTCTTTTTTTTCCACTTAATAAAATTCTTAGCACTGGATTTAAATAAAATTCAATTGTTTTCATTTGAAATAGTATCACTTTTAATTTTCCTCCCCAAGAGTACAGTCTGACTAGATTAGCACACAGAGCCTTCATGTATTGTCTGTGCATCCCCATTAGGGGAAAAAACACTACAAAAACAATAAATGCCTTTTCTCCAGGCTCCTGTTCCATTTAAGGCATGAAGCACACAGCAGCTCGTTGAAAACTTTTCTTCTGGTTATCTTGGTCTATCTGTATAAATTGTAAAATTGCTTCTATGAAATGCCTCCAAGACATAAGGGAATCATTTGCATAAGCGACTGAAGTTTTTTGTCTTCAGAGAAGGGAAACTTGCAAGGCTCCCCCTTAATCATTTCCCTTCCTTTCTCTCGTTCCAGTATCCGGCTGCCCTGATGAATCTGGGAGCTATTCTCCATCTCAATGGCAGGCTTCTCAAAGCTGAAGCCAACTACCTGAGGGCCCTCCAGCTGAAACCTGATGATGTCATCACCCAGTCCAACCTCCGCAAACTGTGGAACATCATGGAAAAACAAGGATTAAAGACTTCTAAGACATGACCCAGGAGTCTAGGAACATCTTCTCTTTTTGATTCTAATCTGACTTAAGAAAGAAAAATAAAAAACAAAAAATGGAACAGGATTTCCAGGAACTTCCAATGGACCTGATGCTCTAGGGCAGTGGTCATTCTGGCTTCAGGGCAGATCTGGTCTTGCTTTTGGCACCACAATTGTGCCACAAAGGGAAACAGTGGGAACCTCATGAAGGATTTAACTGTCATCCATCAAAAACAAATTAAATCAGAGCGCTTAAAGCTGAATATTTTGGTCTCAAAATAGGAATCTGAGTTAGATTTTTGCTGGTTTTCTATTCAAATTTGTGAAAATGAGCTTGTTTCTTCAACACTGTGAGAGGACATCACAGCATCCATCCATCCAGAGGAAGACAAAACAGATGGTTAAGATAATAACCTAAGGTATTTGTAGAGACTATAAGTGATGAAAATTGAGATGAAATCCTAACCTATTTGCAGTCTGTCCAATTGCTGCTGTGTCTCTCCTTAGGGCAGGGTGCTCATCAATTTCAGAGGCTTACAGAACTATTTTTTGATATGTTACGATCTGTCAGACTCTTGCAGTTCCTTCTTGACAAGTGCACATCATTTTTTTTATTATTTTGATGTCACTAGTTTCAATATTCTGAGCAGTGCTTGCTTTGCCTGTCCTAGAAACAATAAGCAATACACAGTTAATCATGCATCCCCCTGTGGTTGTAACAGGGTGAAAGACATCACGTCACGCATTTTTTTAAATTTCAGTGGTAAACAAATTATCACCAACCTTTTCCTCCCCAGAAATTAGATCAGACAGTATAATGGGATTGTTATACTTTCTAAAAATTATTTTTCTTAATTTTCAAAACCACAGTATGAGTTCCCCAGATGAAATACAATAAAAAGTAAATGAACAGAACTACCCATTCAAAATTCAGCCTGAAGCAACAATTCAGTCATAGCAAAATCAAGTATTCTAATCACAAACTAAACCAGCAGCTATGGGGTTGGGGGGTGACAAAAGGGCTTAGTATCTCCCAGAAGAGGTTGCTTTTTCA
This sequence comes from Bettongia penicillata ogilbyi, assembly GCA_023548195.1. Lineage (NCBI taxonomy): Eukaryota > Metazoa > Chordata > Mammalia > Diprotodontia > Potoroidae > Bettongia > Bettongia penicillata. The sequence goes on along the minus strand of JAJHZJ010000448.1, from coordinate 844,513 downwards.
AAAGTGATTAGACCAAGAGGTTTGAGTAATGCAGGCTCCCAGGTGCATAGCATTTGGGGCTGTGGGCTCTAATAGCTATTTAGCTCTTGACTACACGACCAACAGCAATGCTGTTCCATCTTTGCAGCATGGATTTATCCTACCAAGTTATTATTCCACTCTTCCTGAATGACTTCATAAAAGTAATTTATTTGGAGCTGCAGTTTTGTGGAGCCATAGCCCATATTTTTCTAGGTCATTTGCCAAACGCTCTCCTACTTTCGGAAACGCCATCTTTCATGAGCAAATTTGCCATTTCCTTTAATGACCTGTCGGTGGCTACTTCAGTGCTCACTCCATAAGAGCTTTGACTTTTAACGTGAAGTGTGGGAGATCATTGACAGATACTCCCCGCAAGTCTACTTTGATCCTAAAACTCAACTTGGTAAAAAGTCACCCCATTACAAGTACTTCTTGGAGTAAGTATCTGTATCATGCTATATGTATTTATTTATTTATTTGAACAGAATGAAAACAAAACAATAAAACTTTTTGTTAAGTCAATTCTCTACAAATTAGATTAGTTATTTTCTTTGCTTTATCTTTCACATTTCATTTTTATATGATAGTGCTAAAAGGGAAATGGGACATCCATATAACTTACTGTACATTGTCTCCAAGCACCATATTTTTTTTTAATTTCTTTTATTTTTGTTTTTGACTAGGTAGGAGAGCACAGTAAGAGAAATCATTTTAATGTATTCTTCTTGTGGCATTATTTTTTCTTGGTAAGGCCAAATTGTATGAGCATTTTCTGAACAGGGTTACTATGAGGGCCCTTTCAAAGAAGGTATGTAAATTATCCTGAAAAATGGTCAAAATGAATGACTATAAATTACAGTGTTTTCCTAATGAGGCATGGAAACCTGAGGTAAAACTAAGATGGTGGATAGAAAGATATATTTTCTTCTGCCACTGTTCCACGGCAATTTTTTTAAAAAGTGAATTTAATATAAAGAATATGAATGAATTCAGTGTTTAACTGTGGTATTTATTTAAAATGGTTATTGAACTTTGGTGGCTTCCTGGTCATAACCCCTCACTGTCTTTTTTCGTTCTTCCTTTCAAATTGTTGGTTCTTACGAATGTCCATTGGTCACCCATGAGAGTCGCTCCAAGTTGACATAGCATCTGAGTAGCATTGTTGACTGGATCTGTGTCAGAAGATTTGAGGATATTTAAGAATGTCCCTGATGTTTTCCAGTTACAGGGCTGCGCTTAATAACTAATCAACTTTGGGGGGAAAGAAGTTAAAACATGATCAACAAATATGTGTCTCTGCTCAGGGATTTATGGTGGATTATTGCAGACAGTGCTAAAAATAAATAAAGAGCACAAGACAAGTTTACTAAATTAAAGTTTTATTTTTTGAGAAACTGTTATTTGTATAAATTATCAAGATTTGTAGGCTTTCCTTTTGTAGAAATAATTGTTTTATGTGCCAGAGAAGAGAAATTCAATTTTGTTTTCAACAATAAAGCATTGATAACAAATACACTGTGTTGCAAACTTTTTGAATATTGCAGCCATGTCAGATATATGTTCATTTAAACGTGCCTCATTGAAAAAAATGTATTGGTCTATTGAAAACTCCTATTTCAGATTCCTGGCTCCCAGTTTCTTCCCTCCTCTGATCGATTTCCTCACAACACCTAGAATGCCTTCCTTAAGCACACATCTGACCATGTCTTTCCCCCACTCAAAAACTTTTAGTTATTAACTAGTGCCCCTGGGATAAAATACAAAATCTTTAGTTTGGCATTTAAAGCCCTTTACAATTTGACTGTAAACTATCTTTCCAAACTGATGACATATATTACTCTGCTTCATATTATCTGTGTTCCACCAGACTTGACATCCCCTCCCCCTTCCATGTCTCTGCATAGGTCAGCCCCCATTCCTGGAATGCCACCCTCCCCGTTCTTTAACTCTGCTTCTTAGAATCTTTAGTGTACTTCAAGGCTCAGTTGCCTTCCACAACACGCTTCTCCTGATCTCTCTGAATCCTCAAATTAGCACACATAGCCTTAACTATTTATGCATTTTTTCCTCTTGGTAGGGCAAGAATTTACTATTACCACAAATACTCATATGTTCTTTTGAGTTCTTTTAGCTTTTATGGATTCCTTGAGAAAAGTTTATTACCATTCTGCTCAAAGTACCATAATAATTTCTAAAAGGAAACGATATTGAAGTTTTCTGTAGGTGGATTATAGCTATTAAAGGCGTATGTTAGCTATTTGAGGATAGGGACTTTTTTGAGGGAGTGTCTGTCTCAGTACATAGTTTATTGTACATAACAGGTACTTACTGCCAATTGGATAAGCTCAATTCAGGAACCAGAGTTTCATTATTATGAAACACACAAGCATGATGCAGCAGCCCAAATTGGCCAAGATACTTAGCTCCAATCCTCCATGCCCATTTTGGCCTCCACAATTTTGTTGAACTAGTGTTCTGGCAAATGGCCTCAGAATAGCCACTTCTGTTCCAGAGCCTTCTGTTTTACGCTATTATTTCAATTGTCATATTTGTGATATAGGAATTGAACATTTCACAATGATCTGGAGATTGTGTCCCCAAAGGGAAGAGCCACATTTTGTAGCAGGGAACTATAGATTGGGGAACATGTGGAGGAAAATTGATGAGGATATTCAGTATCCTGGCAAAGGAAGCAGGAATTATCTTTTGTGCATGCATAGAAGCAAATAGAATTGTTACATGTAGCTACACCTAGGTAACTTCCTCGGTTGCTTGGTTCTTCTTCATAAAGTAGGCCAAAATGTCCTCACTATGTTAGGATCATGTTAGAGTGTGTCCAACTATGGCTGATCAGGCTGATATGAACTCTGAAGGCTCTACTACAAGGTAGGCACAGGTAGTCCATATGAACCTTTGGAGTGGAGATGTTTCTAAATTTTCACATCTCATTTCTTCTGAGCTACTGCAAATCCACTTTGTTCATAGAGCACGGTGCCTTCTTTAATGTGGGCACACCATTCTGGGAGGTCTTTTGCTGGTATCTCCCATGGCAAACAACATGGGACCAGGAGTCCAAAGGCCAAGGTTGAAATCATGACTCTACCAGAAACTTTGTAGATTTTAAGAAGTCACTTTAACTCAATATGCCTATTTATTTCACCTAAAAATCGTGCCTAGACCCATATTATGGAAGGAGCCTTAGAATAAATTGAGAGAGAGGGAAAAAAGACAACAAGAAAGAAAAAATGAGAAAGATAGATATCAGAGTGATAAAAAGTGAGAAAGACAGATAAAGAAAAATAGAGACAGTTTTAAAGAAAGGGAGTGGTGGAGAGATAGTAAGATAATGAGAGACAAAGAGTTATAAAGAGGGAAAGGAGAGAGAAAATACTTAAGCACTATGCAAAATACTGCGATACATGCTGAAGTTACATATAGAAAAGCTAAATAGTTTGTGCTCTCAAGTGGCTCACATTCTAGTAGGAAGAAATAATATATACAGGCAGTTTTTTGCTGCAATTAAAATGGGAAAACCCATGATCCTTTGCATCTAGAATAGCAAAGCAGATGGCAATGTGGCTTTGTTAATGTATTTTCCTTTGATCCAAGGGAATCTGTTGAACCATTTCATAGTGCCAAGGACTTTCTTTTCCAAGTGTTCAGTATCTGTGGCTGCTTAAGAGATGGGGGATGCAGCACTTGTGGGTGCAAGTGCCAACTTCCATCTCCACAAAAATTGATTCTCTTGCATTTGACCCACAACTTATTCAGTTTTTCGAGGCTATTTGTTCCAACTATCACCATGAAGATCCCTTTGCACTGACATTTCATTTTTCTCTTGAATATCTAAATAGGAAGGGTCAATGTGGCATAGTGATGATTGGGCAGAGAATTATCCTTGCAGACAAAAAGACCTATGTTCAAATCTTGTCTCTGACAGGTATTAGTTGCATGACCCTGGGAAAGTCATTTCCACATTTAGTTCTCTAGCTAACTCTATAAGTTAAAGTTGTAGAGAAAATGTTGACCTGCATTGGAAGTGGGAGTTTCCCTATAGCAGTCAATGAAATCACAATCCCTGTCCCTATTCATATCTTATAGAAAAGGAAATTGAGTTTCCGAGAGGTAAATTTACTTATTTAAGGTTACTGGGGTATTTCAGTATTAGTGCTAAGACATTTTCTCAAGTCTATTCCAATGTAGAAGGGAAACAGAAGGGATAATTAACTGAGTTCTGATTAAAAAAGGATTATAGAGTCAGTGCTAAAAAGGCCCTTAAAATTGAACTGGTCCAACTGTCTCATTTTACATATGAGAAAATTTATCTTAATTTGTCCAAGATCACAAGGTAAAACATGGCATAACCAAGACCCCAAATATTAGGCTTTACTCCTCAGTGATTGCCTAGTATGACAAGAATCCTTTGCAAAAGCCCTTGGGAGAAATCATGAGAACCTTGTCCTGAGGCAGGACATGCCAACACTGTTCACAGAGAGCAAGAACGTATGGATACCTGAATAGAAGCAAGTGATAGAAAGACAAAGAGGAGGGAGACATCATGATCTGACACAGGGTACAAGTCCTGGGAAGCAGGGAAGAAGAGGGGTGGCAAATTCAATGCAAATGAGCTGGAGCAAAGGCGAGTTTTCAAGATATGGGTGCTTACTCTACTGAAAACTGAAGCAACTGGAGATTTTATGTACTAATTTTCTCTTTACCCCCCACTCCTGCCTCAGTTTCCTGATAAGTTCTTGCAAGTATCAAAGAACCAATGAGGTGGTACAATGGCTAGAACATTGCACCTGAAGTCAGGCAAGAGTTCAAGTCCAGCTTCAGAGGCTTACAATCTATGTCTCCTTGTTCAGTTCTTTTTCTATTGTGTCTGACTCTTTGCGACTCAGTTTGGAGTTTTCTTAGCAGAGACACTGGATTGGTTTGCCATTTCCTTCTCCATCTCATTTTACAAATGAGGAAGCTGAGGCAAACAGAGTTAAGTGACTTGCCCAGAGTCACACAACTAGTAAGTGTTTGAGACCAGATTTGAACTGAGAAAGATGAGTCTTCCTGACTTTCAGACCTGGCTCTCTATCCCCTGTGCCACTTATCTGTCACTCTTGTAACCCCCAGCTAGTCACTTAACCTGTTTGCCTCATTTTCCTCAACTGTAAAATGGGGATGATAATAGCACTTACTTTCAGGGTGGTTATAAGGATCAAATGAGATCAAATATTTAAAGTATTTAGCACAGTGCTTGGCACATAGTGTGTGTTCGTCTTTTATTGCTGAAAAAGACCACACCATCAGAGAAATAATGACATGACTAGCACTTGACTTTGTTTTGAGTGGGGGAGGGCTGTGCAGGTCACCAGCCTCATTTCTCCTCCAGAGCCATCTGAATCCAGTGACCAGATATTCATCAGGATGACTGGAGATGACCCAGGAGGAGGCAACTGGGGTTGACTTGCCCAAGGTCACACAGCTAGTGAGTGTCAAGTGTCTGAGGTGAGATTTGAACTCAGGTCCTCCTGACTCCTGTACTGGTGCTCTATCCATTGCAACACCTAGCTGCCCCTTGGCAAATAGTAGGCATTATAGAAATACTTATTCCCTTTTCCTTCACTTCAAAAGAGATCATATAATATGTGAAAATTCTTAGCAGTATAAGACAGTATTATATTTTGGTATGTAAAGTGAATACTTAATATAAAAACTCAAGATCCCTCCCTCTCTTTCTCTTTCTCTGTCTCTCAGTCTCTGTCTCTCTATCTTCTCTGTCTTTCTCTTCTATTTACCTGTTTGTATCTGCTTATCTACATATATAGTATTGTATATAAATATATATGACACCTATATTTCTATGAAATGGTATTGATACACATTATATACACATGCATGTATGTATACACACTGTGTTTATATATATAATATTCACACACATCTATGCATACATGCTTCCATACATACATATATGTGTGTGTGCATGTGTGCACAGTATAAGAATGTCTTTCAGTTATCAGTCTTTGACAAAATAACATTAGTAAAAAAGAGGGGATCAGAATATCTCGTTTCCAATTTCTTCCTACCCTCGGTGAATATTCTGCATATTTCTCTAAGGTGAGAAACTTTAGGTGAGTGTGACTGATGGATGTCAGAAAGAGGAGAGTGTGTGATTTCCTTTCCTTAATCACACACCACCAGGTCACCTACCTGCCAGGAGACATTCCAGTATTTAAAGGCCATAGAATCAGATCATTGTTTTAGAGCTAGAAAATGGACTTTGAAAACCATGTTTCTCATTTTACAGATGAGAAAACTGAGACCCAGAGAGAAGACTGACACATTCAATGTCTAACAGGTAGGAAATGGTAGACCTGCCTTTTAGAAATCTTACATTGGGTGTCCCATAGACACCTCGGACAAGTCTAGAACACAACGTATTATCTTTCTCTTCACATCCTGCCCTCTTCCCACTTTCCCAGTTATCATCAAGCACATACCATCTTCCCTGTCTTCCAGGCTTACAACCAAGATTCGACTGGGTGGCTCAGTGGATAGAACCCAGGATTTGAAGTCAGGAAGGCATAAGTTTAATCTTGCCCAGATACTTTTTAGCTAATTGTATAAGGCACTCTCAATCTGTTTTCTTATCTAAAATGAGTATAATTACAGCAACTATTTCATAGGGTTGTTTTTAGGCTTAGATGGGTTAATATATGTGAGGTGCCCTGCCAACCTTAAAGTGCTGTATAAATGCTATACTTGTCATTTTTACATTCAGTATCTCTCTTGAACATATCTCCTCACCACACGCACAATTGCCACCCTGGTTCAGCCTCCCATCAGCAGCCAGCTGAACTAGGGCAGTCGCCTTCTACTTGATTTCACTGCTTTAAGTCACTGCACTCCAATCCTTCTTTCCTTCAGCTGCTAGAATGATCTTCTTAAAACCCAGGTCTGACCATTTCAGTCTATTCCTCAATAAATTTCAGTGGTTCCATGTTATCTCAAATATATCCTCTCTGTTTGGCTAAGCCTCTTCCTTACTTGGCCTCTTCCTGTCTTTCCAGTCTTTTTTTTTTCTATCCCTTCCCGACTTGCACATACTATACAATCCAACTATACTGGCACATGCCTGCATTTTTGCACTGCCTAATCCTCCATGCCTGGAATCTCTTCCTTTCCACCTTTTACATTCCCTGACTTTCTTCAAATTCAGTTCAAATCCCACCTTGCACAATGGGTTCTTTTCTTTCCCACAATAAAAGCTTATTCCTTCCCTCTTCCTTCCTCTGAGATCACCTTCTGTACCCTAGATATTTACACATTTTCTCACCTATTGGAATATAAACTCCCTGAGGGAAAGAATTTTTTTTTTTTAAATTTTACTTTCCTTGAATTCCCCAGAGGCTAACACAGTGTCTGGCATCTAGGGAACATCAATGAATGACTGTTGACTAACAGCTGAGATTTGAACCTAGAAGCTCTGTCTTTTAATATGTAAGCTCCTTGAGGCAGCAGGTATGATTTTTCCATTTGTTTTCATATCCTCAGTGCCCTCTATGATGCCTCGCACATGGCAGTTTCCTAACAAAAGCTTGTTGAATTAAAATCAATTGTAGTGGACACATGGTTCCCCTTGGGCAAAACTCTTTCCATATATCACAATACGAGTGGTAACTGTTTGCTGTTCTTTTCTTCTCTTTAAGCGAAAACAAAAACAAAAAACAAACAAAAACCCAAGATTCCCTGATCATGACCACAAGGGCATGTAGCCTTTAAGAGCAAAGTGGAATAAAAAAAGACTAGATTCACACTAAAAATGGATAGGGGTGATACACATGGTCTATATTACCAATCACTTTCTTTAAATCACCGTTACTGTCAGTTGGTCCATGAAGAAATGACAATAACTCAGTTAGACCTGATGACAAAGCTTGCACATGGTTACAGATAAAATATAATAATCATGGCCCATTACCTATTAAATATCTTGGGACTTGTTATCACAATTCACCATTCCTCCTTCCTTCCACCCCAGACAACCTAATAGTATATTTTCTATAAATATTAACTTTAAAATTCTATGAAAGAATTAAATATATTAATATACAAAATATATTTTTTCAAATTTCAAAGTGCTATATGCAAATATAAATTTTTTTTTACTATTATAATATCTTATTCCCAACTCTTTCAATAGAGTTCCATTCTACTACAAATGATCTTGAAAAAGTCACTTCTCCACTATTATTAGCTAATATTTAATGATCAACACTCTCTTGAACAGGTGGATATGATAACTACATGTAGTAATTGAAAGTATTAGGGTTTAAGCTCATTCTTCCCTGGATCGATATACCAAGATACTATCCATCCTAGGTACTACTTTATGAAGTTTATCTCTTGGGCTACTGCTCCTTCTCCACATTCCATGTCTTGCCTCTAAGTGAGTAACTGTATAGGCCTTTGCCTAAAGGGCCCAAGGTCTCCCAGTGCATCCTGAGTCATCTTCAGTCATGATGAATATCTGGTCACTGATTCAGATGGCTGTAGAGGAGAAGTGAGGCTGGTGACCTGCACAACCCTCCCTTACTCAAAACAAACTCAAGTGCAAGTCAGGTCATCATTTCTCTGATGGCATGGTCTTCTTCAGCAAATGAAGGATGAACACAACAATATCCCTCTACCAAAATACACACTCTAATTCTCTCTTGAAGTTCTCGCTCTAATATAGATGCTTTCATGCTCATAATAACATTATCTATATTACTTATTACCTTGCCCTGGTAGAGGCAGATTTGAGCACCCCCTTCAGAGTCAATTCAAGAAAAATTTAGTGAGTGCCTATTATGTTCAATGAACTGGGAATATAGAAACTGACCCCTGCCCTCAAAGGGTTTACATTCTCTTAGTCAGAGAAAATATACTCATATCTCAATTAGGATAGGAATTAGATAAGCTATCCCTATAGAGCACCAATTTTCTTGGTGATATGATCTATCACTGGATCACCTATGTGATTCTATTGGCATTGGGAACTCTTGCATGAGGAAATTCCTTCTTCAAATGCAGGTCAGCATCTACAGCACATAATCTTAGAGTTGCCTAGACTAGAGTTGTTTAGTTGTGTTAGTCATGTCCAACTCTCCATGACTCCGGTTTGGGTTTTCTTGGTGAAGATATTGGAATGATTTGCAATTTTCTTCTCCAGCTTGTTTTACAGATGAGGAAACTGAGGCAAATAGAATTAAGTAACTTGCCCAGGATCACACAGCTAGTAAGGATCTGAGGTTGGATTTGAACTCATGAAGATGAGTGTTTCTGATTCCAAACTCAATGCTCCAACTGCCTAGCTATACCAAAGTCAGATAGAAAAAGGGCCACAAACCATACCAAAGGATCTCTGTAGGCAACATATTTACCTGGAAAATCACATAATAACATTATCTATGTTCTATTATATTTTAATTTATTTTGCTAAATACTTCCCAATTACATTTTAATCTAGTTTCTGCAGCATCCAGACATTTCTGGTCTAAAGCACTAAGAAGTTAAATCATTTGCCCAAGGTTCTGTAAGAAGAGGTGTCTGAGGTAAGACTTGAACCCAGGACTTCCTGGTTCTGAAGGCTAGCTCCACTGTGTCAAACTATCTCTCCTATATACACAGCTAAGTAAAAATAAATTGATACAAAATGCAAAGTACATACAAAGTCACATGAATTTAACCCTAAGTGGGAGAAGATTTGAATAAATGAGAGTTTGGGAAAAGAGAATGGGTTGAGTCTTAATATAGGAGGTCCCACTGAAGGTAGGACTATTGTAGGAAGTCATTGTATTTCAAACACATACTGGTGAAGATCTAACTCAGATTAATGAAGCAGTAGCCCCAGACCACTGAGCAGAGATATTCAAGGTGGTTATATTTGCATTGTGAAGAAAAAAAAAAGCTTAAGTTAAAGTGTAATTTAAGCTCACTGCAGAATATTTGAGTTTGGACAAGAAAAGAGATTCATATACACCCAAGACTTCCCACCCTTTCTGCGAATTTTTGGGTGGTCTTGCTGCAGGATACAATCAGGGAGGCCTTTGTGTCTGCCTTAACTCCATCTGCTATTTCCCCACAAATTGGAATTTTATTTTTTTATAGGAATGAAAGATGTATTTTCTTCCTTGAATGCAACTTAGTTTTTATGTTTCTTGATAATTTGAAATTGCTGCGAATTTTATGTTCTTGGTTTTTCCAGTATGGTCCCTAGAACCTTTGTGGCCTCTGATGTTGCTATTTAATAGCTTCTCACCAAAGGGGAAAAGAGGAGAAATTGATAGCAAGGAAACCATGGGAGGGGCAAAAAAAGGAAAAGTAACAAATACATGAAGTCAGGTCTGCTTATATCAAATTACCAAGGGAATTTTCACAGCTAGGAAAAAAAAAATTTTGCAAGTGATGCTTAGGAAAGTGATGACTATAGACCAACAAGGGTCCATTGTGATACAAAAAAAGGACATCCAGCTTAGAAGGAAAAGAGGAGTCACAGGGGACGTAGTATTATTTACTAGCAGTTTTGGTGAAAATTTTAGCCAACAGGGGTTGAAATTATGGATAAAAACATAGCTTGCAAAGTAAGTTAATATACAGAATTTAGATTTAAAGCTTTAAAAAAGCCCTAAGAGATCATCTTCTATAATCTGTTTTTTTAATTGATTTTTATTGGTAGCTGTTGTTTTTACATGACTTTCATTTCCAAATATATCCTTCTCTGGTCATTGGCCTAGCAATCCATTCCTTGTAAGTGGGATATTAGAGAAAATTTAAAAGACAGTTTAGCTTAACTAATCACTCCAACAAATATGACACAACGTTGAGTGTTCCACACCCATAGTCCCACATGTCTGCAAAAACGTTGAAGGGAATGTAATTTCTCATCTTTTCAAAGACAGTCTTGTGTACTCCTTTTAGTCATTTCCTCTTTTATTTTTGTTATTTTTCCTATTATTTTCTTGGTTTTGTTGACTTCACTTTGCATCAGTTCAATTAAGTGGTTCAAAGTACTCCAAAATTTTCATTTTCATCCTTTTCTATGCCACAGTAATAATCCATTATATTCAGGTAAAATAATGGGTATTTCCCAATGGGTTTATACTTTGTTTTCAGATTTTTTTTCTCCTACTACAAAATGTGCTGTTGTAATTGTTTGTGTATTTGGGAACTTTCCTTCCATTTTTATTTCCTTTGGGCATATCCCTAACAATGGGATCTCTGGGTTAAAGACTATGGACATATTACTCATTTTCTTTATATACTTTCAAATGTTCTTCAGAATGGTTAAAACCATCCCCTGAGCTTAACTTTGCCTCAGTTCAACTGAGGAGGTCACCTGTGACTATACCACTCTTTCCCCATACTTAACAAACTAACCAACCCCAGGGCTGATCATGGAAACACAAAACAAAAACATGCTCTTAGCTTTTTCACACGTCAGCTCAACATAAAGTTCTGCAGCTTCTAAGTGAAAGAACCAGAAGCCACAACACATAATCGCCATCATGAACAAGAAAAAGCAAAAGTACAGCAAAAAAAACATAGACTCTTTCTATGGGGACAAAGACCAAAACACAAATATCAAAGAGGTCAGTGGTGGGACTATACTTTCATCTGAAACTTCAGAAGGGACTATGAACTGCTTGCATGCACAAACAGCTCCCCTGGAACAGGTGAAGAAGGAAATAGAAGAAAAACTGGCCAATGATTTTAAAAGCAGAAAAAAAGAATTCACAGATTAGAACATCTCTTTGAAAAGGAAAACTGAACAAATAGAAAAAAAAGTACAAAAATTAACTGGAGAAAATAACTCCTTAAAAGGAAAATTGGACAAATGGAAAAGGAGATACAAAAGTTAACTGAAAAAAGCAATTTGATAAAGATTAGAATTGGGCAAGTAGAAGTTAATGACTCTATGAGACAACAAGAATCAGTCAAACAAAATCTAAAGAAAGAAAAGATAAAAGAAAATGTAAAATATCTAATTGGAAAAACAACTGACCTGGAAAATAGATCCAGGAGAGAAAATTTAAGAATTATTGGCCTGCCAGAAAGCCACAATGAAAAAAAAGAGTCTGAACAACGTCTTCCAGGAAATCATCAAGGAAAACTGCCCAGAAGTGCTAGATCCAGAGGGCAAAATAGTCATTGAAAGAATCCACCATTCCCCTCCTGAAAGGGATCCCAAACTCAAAACCCAAAGAAATATTGTTGCCAAATTCCAGAACTATCAAGTGAAGGAGAAAATGCTACAGGCAGCCAGAAAGAAACCATTCAAATATCAAGGCGCTATAGTCAGGATCATATAAGACCTTGCAGCTTCTACGTTTTTAACTGAAGGAATTGGAATCCAATATTCTGTAGGGCAAAGGAGTTGGGACTACAACAAAGGATCAACTACCCAGCAAAATTCAGCATAACATTTCAGGCAAGGAGATGGTCATTCCACGAAATAAGGGATTTCCAGACCTTCCTGACAAAAATGCCAGAAATTAATAGAAAATTCGATCTTCAAATTCAGGTATCAAGAGAATCATAAAAAGGTAAACGGGGGGGGGGGGGGGGAAAACTTGTTACTCAATTTGGATAAACTGTTTACCTCCCTATAAGGGAACATGATACCTACTAATCTTGAGAATTGTGCATCTATTATTAAATATGAAAGGGATATACATAGAGGGAATGGGTGTAAAGTAAATGATGTCATGTTAAAAATATGATTTAAGTATGCAAAGGGATTGTAGCAGGAGGTGTGAAAAGGAGGAAGCAGAAAATAGTAAATTACATCACAGGAAGAAGTACAAAATTACAGTAGAGGGAAAAAGGGAAGGGAGATGAGCATTTGTTTGAGAGATACTCTCATCTGATTTGGTTTAAGGAGGGAACAATAAAACTTAAGTATATAATCCTAACTAGCTCTATAGGCAGTAGGAAGGGAAGGGGGAAGCTAAAAGGGAGGGAAGAAGTAGTAAGGGTAAAGGGGGGTAAAAGGGAGGGGGACTAGAGGAAGGAAGGGAAGGCTGCAGGAAGTGGTGGTGAAAAGTGAAAACTATTGAGGAGGGGAAGGAAGACAGCAGAGCTAAAAGCACAAATGATGGGAAAGAGGATGGAGGGAAATACACGGATTGTAATCATAACTGTGAATGTGAATGGAATGAACTCTCCCATAAAATGGAGATGGATAGCTGAATTGATTAAAAGCCATAATCCAACAATATGCTGTTTACAAGAAACACATTTGAAACAGGGGGATACACACAGGACAAAGGTCAAAGGTTGGAAAGGAATATATTGTGCTTCAGATGAAGAAGGAGTAGCAATCCAAATCTCAGACAAAGCAAAAGCAGAAATAGATCTAATCAAAAGAGATAAGGATGGAAATTATATCCTGCTGAAAGGCACCATAGACGATGAAGCAATATCATCACTAAACATGTATGCTCCAAGTGCTATAGCATCTAAATTCTTAGAGGAGAGGTTGGGAGAGTTGAAGGAAGAAATTGGCAGCAAAACTATACTAGTGGGGGATCTCAACCTCCCCCTCCCTGAACTGGATAAATCTAACCTCAAAATAAACAAGAAAGAGGTTAAGGAGGTAAATAAAACTCTGGATAAGGTAGATATTATAGATCTCTGGAGAAAACTGAGTGGGAATAGAAAGGAATATTTTTTCTCAGTGGTACATGGCACATTTACAAAAACTGACCACATACTAGGACGTAAAAACCTCACAATCCTATGCAGATAGGCAGATATAATCAATGCATCCTTCTCAGATCATAATGCAATATAAATTATATGTAATAAAAGACGATCAAAAGATAAACCAAAAATCAATTGGAAACTAAATAATCTAATCCTAAAGAAGGAGTGAGTTAAAGAAGAAATCATAGAAACAATTGACAACTTCATTCAAGAGAATGACAATAATGAGATAACCTACCAAATCTTATGGGATACTGCAAAAGCAGTTCTTAGGGGAAGTTTTATATCTTTGAATGCCTACATAAATAAAATAGAGAAAGAGAAGATCAATGACTTGGGCATGCAGCTGAAAAAGCTAGAAAAAGAACAAATTGAAAATCCCCAAGAAAATACAAAATTAGAAATACTGAAAAGCAAAGGAGAGATTAATAAAATTGAAATTAAGAAAACTATTGAATTAATAAATAAAACCAATAGTTGGTTTTATGAAAAAACTAATAAAATTGATAAACCTTTGATCAATCTGATTAAAAAAGAGAACGAAGAAAGTCAAATTACTAATATAAAAAATGAAAGGGGTGAACTCACTTCCAATGAGGAGGAAATTAAAACAATAATTAGAAATTACTTTGCCCAACTTTATGCCCACAAATTAGATAATCTAAAGGATATGGATGAATATTTTAAAAAATACAAGTTGCCCAGATTAACAGAAGAAGAAGTTGAATACTTAAACAACCCCATCTCAGAAAAAGAAATTGAATAAGCCATCAATGAACTTCCTAGGAAAAAAATCTCCAGGGCCAGATGGATTTACAAGTGAATTGTATCAAACATTTAAAGAACAGTTAATTCCAATACTATATAGACTATTTTTGAAAATTGGAGAAATACTTTTCCAAATTCTTTCTATGATACAAATATGGTTTTGATACCTAAACCAGGAAGAGACAAAACAGAGAAAGAAAATTATAGACCAATTTCTCTAATGAATATAGAAGCAAAAATTTTAAATAAGATTTTAACAAAATGAATATAGCATCTTATCATGAGAATAATACATTATGATCAGGTAGGATTCATACCAGGAATGCAGGGCTGGTTCAATACTAGGAAAACTATTAGAATTATCGATCATGTCAACAACAAAACTAACAAAAACCACATGATTATCTGAATAGATACAGAAAAAGCTTTCGACAAAATACAACACCCATTCCTATTAAAAACACTGGAGGACATAGGAATAAAGGGAACTTTACATAAAATAATAATCAGTATCTACCTACAACCTTCAGCAAACATTATATGCAGTGGAGATAAACTAGATGCATTCCCAGTAAGATCAGGGATGAAGCAAGGATGTCCACTATTATTCAATATGGTACTAGAAATTTTAGCTGTAGCAATTAGACAAAGAAATTGAAGAAATTAGAATAGGTAAAGAAGAAACTAAGTTATCACTCTTTGCAGATGATATGATTATATACTTAGAGAATCCCAGAGATCCAAGTAAAAAACTACTTGAAATAATAAACAACTTTGGCAAATTACAGGTTACAAAATAAACCCACTCAAATCTTATGCATTCTTATATATTAGCAACAAAGTCCAACAGCAAGAGATAGAAAGAGGAATCCCATTTAAAGCTAGGGTAAACACTATAAAATACTTGGGAGTTTACCTGCAAACTCAGGGACTATATGAACACAATTACAAGACACTTTTTGCACAAATAAAGTCAAATCTAAGTAAGTGGAAAAACATCAGTTGCTCATGGGTAGGCTGAGCTAATATAATAAAAATGACAATTCTACCTAAATTAATTTACTTATTTAGTGCTATACCAATTAAACTACCAGATAGTTATTTTCTAGAGCTGGATAAAATAATATCAAAATTCATCTGGAAGAACAAAAGGTCCAGAATATCAAAGGGACTAATGAAAAGAAATGCTAGGGAAGGTGGCCCGGCACTACCAGATCTCAAATTATACTATAAAGCAGCAATTATCAAAACCACTTGGTACTGGCTAAGAAACAGAAGGGTAGACAGACACAGTAGGCAAAGAATATAGCAACCTCCTGTTTGATAAACCCATGGACTCCAGCTTCTGGAATAAGAATTCACTGTTCGACAAAACTTGTGGGAAAACTGGGTAACAGTGTGGCAGAAACTAGGCATAGACCCATGCCTGACACCATATGTAAGAATAAAGTCCAAGTGGGTACATGATTTAAGTATAAAGATTGATACCCTGGACAAACTGGAGGAGCAAGGAATAGTGTATTTATCAGATTTATGGAGAAGGCAAGAATTTTTGACTAAAGAAGAGATAGAAAGCATTATGAAATGCAAGATGGATAATTTTGACTACACTAAACTGGAAAGGTTTTACACAACCAAACCCAATGCAACCAAAATTCAGAAGGATGTAGTAAATTGGGAAAGAATTTTTACAGCTAATATCGGGGATAAAGGACTCATTTCTAGAATATATAGAGAACTGAGTCAAATGTAGAACAATACAAGTCATTCCCCAGTTGATAAATGGTCAAAGGATATGAACAGGCAATTTTCAGAGGAAGAAATTAAAGATATTCATAATCATATGAAAAAATGTTTTAAATTACTATTGATTAGAGAGATGCAAATCAAAACAACTCTGAGGTACCACATCACACCAATTAGATTAGCGAACATGACAGAACAGGAAAATGATAAATGTTGGAGAGAATGTGGGAGAGTGGAAACACTAATTCATTGTTGGTGGAGCTGTGAGCTCATCCAACCATTCTGGAGAGCAGTTTGGAACTATGCCCAAAGGACTACAAAATTGTGTGTACCCTTTGACCCAACAATATCGCTTCTAGGACTGTATCCCCAAGAGATAATAAAAATGGGAAAGAGTCCCACATTTACAAAAATATTTATAGCAGCACTCTTTGTAGTTGCCAAAAGCCGGAAATCAAGGGGATGCCCATCAATTGGGGAATGGCTGGATAAATTATGGTACATGAATGTAATGGAGTACTATTGTGCTATAAGAAATGATGAACAGAAAGACTTCAGAGAGGCCTGGAAGGACTTATATGATCTGATGCTGAGCGAAAGGAGCAGAACCAGGAGAACTTTGTGCACAGCAACAACCACAGTGTGTGAGAGTTTTTTCTGGTAGACTTGGAAGTTTGTAACAACACAAGAACTTAAAAAAAAAAATTCCTAATGGTCTTCTAAGGCAAAATGCTTTCCACACTCAGAGAAAGAAATATGGATCTCATTCGCAGAATGTAGCAGATCATTTGTGTTTGTGTGTGTGGATTATGTTTTGAATTGTTATATGATTTCTTCTATGTATTTTAGTTCATCTATATCATGATATAGTATATCATGATATCATGATATAGTATCACTATAGCATGACTATAGTGAAAACGTATCCAGTAGGAAAGTATATGTAGATCCTATATAGAATGGTATGCCGTCTTGGGGAGGGAGGGGGTTGGTGGGGGGTAGGTAGGGGGGAAAAAAAAATCTAAGTTTTGTGGTAGTGACTGTAGAACCTTAAAAAGCAAAAAAAAGAAAAAGAAAGACTTGTTCAATTCCACCTGCCTACTAACATATACCCTGATCTAGGCATTTTTTTTTATTTTTTGTTTATTATGTCTTGAGAAACACTGCTGATATGAACATGTATTACCTGTGTGATATTCCTTTAAATCTATCACATTACTAACACTAACCCCACACAAAAAAATAATTCAATTGATTTGGCATGACTTGTCCCAAATGACTGCTATTGGTTCTCAGGAATCATCTCTTCCTTTCTATGTACTCATCTATTATTATATTTACTGATCATTATAAAATTTCACCGTGTATTTATTTCTAGATTTGCAAACTGTTGTTGAAATAATCTGTCTTTTCCCACTTTATCAATTGATGAGGAAGAATTTACTAAGCAGTTACCATGTGTAAACCACTACACAAAATATAAGGGTATACACCTTTGTACAAAGACACCCTCCTCTCTCAGTTTAAGAAGGGCACTGACATATTAAACTCCTTTGGATGATGAAGTGATTGGAAATTCTACTTTATAAGGAATGGCTAGAAGAACTGGAGGAATAATGAATTGGTGCACACAATAAGAGAGAATTTATTCACCTGGGAGTTCCTTTTGCCAATGAAATCACAGATTCAGCCCCTATCACGATGTTTTATATTAAATTGGTTTTGCATGTTTATCTCCTTCCCCCCAATATTTATTTTTTATACCCAGAACCTAGCATCAATCCTTCTACATCATAGACACTTAATAAATATGAATTTAATGTTTAAAAAAAAGAATGGTTAAAACTTTTCCCTTCTCCATAACTGCATTAGCATGCCTGTTTTTCCATTACCATTTTAACAATGACTATTTCAGTATTCTGTCTTCTTGGCAATTTGCTGAAGAAGTTAAAAACCCAGGGTTGTTTTTATTTGCACATCTTTTATCATTAGTGATTTGGATCAATCTTTCATTTGGCTGTTAATTATTTACTATCCTCCTTTTTGAGAACTGTTTATTCATTGAACTTGAACTCTAATCCATTGGAAAATGGCTCTTGTCAGACTTCCCTAACACAGATTTTTCAGTTTTGAAAACTGAGACCCAAGGAGATTAAGTACCTCCTTGGCAAGAAATACAGGTAGTAAGTAGCAGAACCAGGACACAATGCTACCCCTATATCCTGTTGGAAAGATAAACAAGCTTTGGTGAGTGTAAGAAAAAAAAGTAAAGATGATAATTCTAGAACAATTGGGATGTGAGTTAGCTCTAGATGATTAACAATAATGAAAATAATAATACACATTTATATAATAATATTTTAAAGTTTGAAAAACGTTTTTAATATTTTATCTCACCTAATAGGTAATACAAAAATTATTATTCAAATTTTACAACTGAGAAAACTGAGATTCAGAATAGCTGAAGTGACTCAACCAGGGTTGTAAAAATAGTAGTCATAGGTTTTGACCAATTGTAGCTAATTCGTTATGTGATCTTAGGCAGATCACTTCTTTTCTCTTTGATTTAATTTCCTGTTCAGTAAATGAAATGATCTCTAATATCTCTTCCAATTCTATAACCCTAGAAGTCTACTGAAGGAGCTTAGAAAATGTTAAGTTGGATTTAGGGTATAAAGATTGTTTTTCATAAGCATATGCTTTGTTTTCATCAAGACTTATTTCACTTAAACCAGTATTAAGCAATCATCCATTCCCTAGCCGAAAAATTAAAAATATTTTCATAAAGAGAGCCTCAAGCATTTATATATTTTAGACAAATAAGTCAGGGAGTCTAGAAAATAATCTTGGGAACATTTTTAGTCCCTCTTCCTTTTCTAACCCTGAAGACAAATTGTGCAACCACAGAGACCTTTATTTCCCTCAATTATATCTTTGCATGACCAGGAATTATAAGAATGAGGGTCTCCAAAATACATTGAATTGAGTGGAAATCAGTCTGTTGTAATTGCTTCAAAAATAATTTTAAGTGGTTACAAAAACTTTAAAGTGTTTTTCCCAGCCAGATACATCTTACAGGGAATGTTAAGTGGAATCCATTTTCTCCTCTGAAAATAGAAAAGGAGGGAGGAAAAGGAGTTTTCTCTGGCTTTCATGCATATCCTATTTATAAGCTCATAAAACAAATAGTGACATTATTGACTCCTATATCGACTGAGTTCTTGATGGCACTGACATCAACTTATTAGACTTTCTCAGACTCTATTAATAATCTTTTATTCTGCCTCTAAATTTTCTAGAACCACTGCAACTGAGGATTGCCACACAAGTGTAATTGATTTTTCTGGTGAACGGAAAAATAAGTCTTAAAGGCAATTAATGGTAATGTTTCTACTCCCTCTAATTACTTCAGGATCTGTTAAAGTGCTTATAGAATTGCCAGCTTTAATTTATTCCTGTTGTGCTCTCTTGACTGGGACATTGTTGATCTGTTGCTTTTGTCTGTTTCCATGTGAAATACACCAACATTTTCCACATGTCCTTGATCCTTTACCAAGGTAATTCGTCCCACTGGCATATTATCTCTCAGTACCTTATTGATGCTAATTCATGCCCACTACTTCTAGCCTCAAGGACATGCACTCCTTTGACATTACATAAAAGGCTCAATGTGATAATAGCTCACATTTCTGAGGCATTGTAAGATTTGCAAACACTTTCCTCATAACCACCTGGCCAAGCGCAGCAAGTCTGTTGATCATACTTTTATCAGTTATTCCCATCTCACCAATGAAAGAAACTGAGGTTCAGAATGATGAAATCACTGGCTCCTGAGGCCATATAGCTGGTGAGTTAGCAGAGTCCTTTGATTCCCACTCCAAAGTCCTTTCCACTATGGCATGAATAAATTAGAAAGAAAAAAAATATTTTCTGAATTTTGTCAGAATAGTTCTGATGGAATACTACTGTGCTGTAAGAAATGAGGAGATCAATGATCTTAGATTGTCAGGGAAAGACTTACAGGAAACGATGAAGAGAAAAGTATGTAGAACCAAGACAACACTGTATACACTAAGAGCAATAGTATTTTAAGAATGGCTTTGAGAGACCGTCATTTTAACTATTATAAATATACAACATAAAAATAAAGGGCATATAAAGGAAGATACTCTCTGCATCCAGAGAAATAAATGATAAATAGAAGTATGTATAGAATCATTTTACATGTATGTTTGCATGTGTCTGAATGTATGTACATGTGTGCGTGTAATGGTAGTCATCTATAAGGTGGGAGAGGGATAAAAAAGAAGAAAAGAAAGAAATTTACCCAATAACTTTGTTGTATATTTGGAGGAAATAGCAAGTTGCATATGGTAGATTTGCAATTTCATGTGCAATCATTTTTTTAATTATTGTACTCTTATGGAAATGCTTGTTTTTGTTCCATTAATTAAAAATAAAATAAAATAAATAAAAGTATAATATAATTAAATTATATTCTATATAATAGCAATTGTTATATATAACATAAAAGTTCTATTAATGTCATAATTAACATTTAATATATAATTAATATAGCAATATTATATAATTAATATAACAAAATAAATTATTAAAAATAAATTTTAAAAATATTTACCAATCAGAAGCACATATTTAGCACTAGATGCCGCAGTTTAGGAAGGGCATTGATAAAATGGAGAGCATGCAAGAAGGCTAAGCAGGATAAGGCTTAGTGAAAGGTGTCAAGTCGATGCCATAGGAGGGTTCAGTTGAAGTAAGGAAAGAAAGAAGCAGCTATTTATTAGATTTCTAATATGTGACAGGCAATGTGCTTTATGTTTTATAAATATTATCTAGTTTGGTCTTTGCAATAACCCTTGGAGGTAGGTGCTGCCAGTGCTTTCCCCAAGGAAACTGAGGCAAAGAGAGGTTAAGTAACTTGCCCAGAATCACAGAGCTAATTAGTATTTGAAGCTAGAACTGAACTGAGGTCTTCTTGGCTGTAGGCCCACAGCTCTCTCTGCTCCCTGTTCCAGCTTGCTGCCTGGAGATAGTTTGGCTAAAGTAGGAAAAATTCAGAGGCTATGCAATAGGTATTCCAGTATTTGAAAGATTGCTATGAGCAGCTAAATGGCACAGGAGACAGAGTGACAGGCCTGGAGTCAGGAAGAGCTGAGTTCAACTATGTCCTCATACACTAGCTAGGTGATTCTGGGCAAGTCCCTTAACACTGTTTGCCTCAGTTTCTTTATCTTTAAAATAAACTCACAGACCACTCCAGCTTTGTCAAGAAAATGGGGTCAGAGAGAGTCAAACATGACTGAAGTGACTGAACATGTGGAGGAGACATTATTTTCTATGTGTGGCCCAAGAGAGAAGAACCAGAAAATAAATGAAATCGCAGAGGCACATTTCAGCTGGTTGGCAGGAAATACTACCTAATGAGTACAGTCAGTGGCTTCCATGGGAAGCAGTGAGTTCTCCCCATTTGGAGGTCTTCAAGAGTAGAAGCATTCTGGATGTGGAGATTGATTGGATACATGAAGTGAATGAATGAGAAGAGATAAAGATAAAATGAATTGAATGCCAAATTGGGTGAATACCATCCCACTCACCCCACCCCCCAAAAAAAGTAAATAAGGAGTAGAGGCAATAATAAACTCAGTCTGAGATATTTTAAGTCTGGAGTGATATTGAAACATCTTGTGATGAATGAAAAACCTAAGAGACAGTGTTTCTGGGTAATTAATATTTGATTTATTAACAAACTAACTAATACTCAATAAATTGATGGTCAATGGTTTCTCGTGGCAACCAAAGACAAAGCTGTGAAGATCCTGAAAGTCTTAAATATTTTTTTCAAGGAAATGTCACTGACAAGTGGAAATCAACCCTAATTGGTAGACATTTAATGAGGAGGTGAGCTAGAAGTCTACAGATTCTGCTCAGAACATGGCTTGATCATGAGATTTTGCCACCTCTAGCAATCTGGACAGGGGATTCCATTTTCACCCAGACTACTCTGGTTGTTTTTCTCTTTCATGAGCTGCATCATTCTAAATTTCAATGCAGGGTTACAAGGGCAGAGCTGTTTTCCTTGAGGCATGAACTCATATACTCTAAACAGAAGTAAGATCTCCTGTTTGGGTGAGGTCCCACCCACAATGGAGAAGCATGTTCTTGAAGGGTTAGAGAATGTCTCAAAATCAGTTATGTCCTTTAGAAACTGATGGACTAACTTATGGGGGGGGGTCTCTAAGTGAGGAAACAAAGAAGAAATGGCCCTAATTCTAATTTAATTATTGGTTCTTAATACAAAAACAAAAAAAAAATTTCTTTCTTTGGCTAAACATCAGAACTACATTTATACACTTTATACAATGATAAATTTAGAGTTGGGGACCTCAGAGGTCATCATGTCCAAATTCTTTACTCAAACTGAGGCACAAAGAAGTTGAAGGATTGCCCAGTGTCACACACCTAATAAATATCTGAGGCAGGATTTAAACTCATGCCTTCCTCAATCCATACCCACAACTCTAACCATGTTACCATCTAGTAATCTGTATGGGAATCTTCTCGGTGGACATTGAAACAACTAGTAAGTTTAGGGAGAAGAAAAGAGGTCTGAAGAGAGACTGTTGAAAAGAGCTAGACTTTAAAAGTTGGGAGAAGATGATGAAGAAGAATCAGCCTAGGAGACTGGAAATTCCTAGAATTCCTAGGAGAATCAGACCCAGGAGGACCTGGACAACACAATGTCTACAAAACCAAGTGAAAAGAGACTGCCCAGTACTAGAGGGTGGTCAATAGTGCCAACAGAGGTCAATAAAGATGAAAACTATATTAAAAAGACATTTGTGTTTTGCAGTGAAGTAACTAGTGACCTTAGACAAGTATCAATGGTGTTGTATGTGGGCAAACCAGATTGCAAGGAAATAAGATCAGAGTGGGCATTGAGGTAGCAGAGATGAGGGTAGATAACTTTTTGAATGAGCTTAGCAATGAATGGAGGAGAGAGAGAATAGAAGCTTAATGGGGTAGAAGAGTTAAAGGAAAACCTTTTTTTTTTTTGATTAGAGAAATCCAAGAATACTTGTAGGCAAATGGGAACAAGCCAGTGGAAATGGAAAAAAAAATGAAAAGACATGAAAGAGAGAGAATGATCACTGACAGGAGGTAAGTGAGAAGGGGCTCAGCGACGTGGGTAACCTGTCATATGGAGATCATTTGAAGAGACTGGGAATGCATGTATAACCTGGAGAAAAGAAAATCAGGGAGGAACAATAGTTACTTTCCAGTATTTGAAGGGTTTTCTGGTGAAAGAGGGTTCATTCTTCAGTTACACATGAGAAAATTAGGATAAATGAGTAGGACTTTCAGGATGGTCAGTTTAGATCTAAATATAAGGAATACTATAATAACAGAGTTAGCTCAAGATGCAATGGATTTCTTTATGAGGTATTGATTTCCCAATCACTAGATTGATTCGTGTGAAGGCTGAACAATTCCACTGTTCACATACCCATCAACGAATCAGTTGGCATCTACTGAATGTCCACTTTGTGCCAGAAATTTTGCTAAGTACAATCCTTGCCCTCAAGGAGCATAGAGCAACGTACAATGGATACATCCATTAATTGGGGAAAAATAAAATATTAAAATAGATATGTCCATAAAGATATGGAAAATAAATCTAGGGGATCATGAAAGGTCTTACTTAGATTATAGCAGACACACTGTTAAGCAGGGAGGTTGGACTGAATGTTCTTCAAGATTATATGCCTCTTTTATCATGTATTATGATCTTGTGGATAGTTATCACAACTGGGTAGGTGTGCCTGACCTTTTATTGGTTCATTAAATCAAAAAATTAAAAAAATCATCAAGCAACTGATTTATGCAATACTGAAACATCAATAATCTACAATTATATGTAAGGTCATAGATCAAAAGCTGGAAGAAAGCCCAACAGCCACTTAGTACAACCCCTTAATTTCATAAATAAGGAGACTGAGGCCCAGGGAGATTAAATTATCTGGCCAGTGTCGCATAAGAAGATGATTACTCTTTTATTTCCTAAAATTGCTGTTTATAAAGCTTGTCATTTGCAATGAGAGTCTCACAACAACAGTTATGCCTTCCGATTCATGATTTTGATAGCATAAGAAATTCAATGGAAGTTTTTTGGGAGTTCTGTGGAAACCAAAGACAGCATAGAAAAAATTTAGGAACTCAGAAGTGCATAAAATATATGTATAGTATTGTATAATATTAATATGTTTTATCTTTTAATACCATAATAATTCAGACTTTTTCTCTGGTACGAAGGGAAAGATGAACAATCTTACACAGATTTTCCAGATCACGCGCTGTGCCCCCAAACCCATGACGTGAAGGGATAACTAGTTCCAAATCTGTGCTCTAAGGGAGATCTTACTTCTTCCTTTTCCGTCTTATTCTGGGCTTTCCTGGCTGCTACTGCTACTGCTGTTTCCAAAAAAGGCTATACACTGGTGCCTCTCAAAATATTTCTTCTATGCTTGATGAGTGAAACTAGACCATTTCAGGTCTCCAAACACAAAAGGAACATAATTGAATTTTTCTGCACAATGCCACAGTATTTGAGGAGTAAGTGCTGAAAGAAATGTAGCCCATCACTTGGAGGTTATACAGGTAAATAAAATCTCGTGCTAACCAGCACTGCTATTATGCTAGTTTCTTGTTTGAAGATTGAATGTGGGCAGGAGGGTGACTTTAAATAATAATTAATAATAGCTTTGAAGATTAGATTTTTTAAAGGAGGATAGAAGAAAGGTAGTCTCCTCTGAATGTCATGATTTTTAGGATTGAGCATAGTTCCTTGAGAAAAGAATATGGAACTCACTTTGTGGAGCTGAATTCAGTTCAATGCAACCAGCCAGAATTTAACACGTCCAATTTGCAAAGAACCATGCTTGTGACCGGGTTTGTGAAAACAAAATATACAACCCTTAAAAAGCTTCCTTCTAGGGTTGTAGGCATGGTAGTCAGGAGCAACATATAGAAACAGAAATGTGAAAGACATGCAAACAGATACTAGATGTAGAAAGTTGTTACAACTACATCAATAACTTTCCTTATTCTAAACCATTGCTCCATCACTCAGGGACTGGGCTGATGATTTCATTGATCTAGAAGTGAGAAAATGACTCTACCAATCAAGTCCAGCCCTTTCCTTCTAATTTATAGTCTTGGACACTATAAATCGAAGAATTACTTACAATAGTGATTCTCAAAGTTTTGGAACTCAGGACCAATTTTCATTCTCAAAAATTTACTGAGGATCCCCAAAGAGCTTATGTGGTCTATAGCTATTGGCATTTACCATATTAAAAATTAAAATGTCTCAATATTATGATGAAGATAGTGTTGACCTCAAGAAGAACCCAAAAGGATGTTGGGTACCCTTAGAATGACACTTTGTAAACCTCTGACTTAGAACACTTAAAGGGTTAAAAAAACCTGACTTTTTCCCAGGATCATATACACCTTCTTTGGAAAAATTTTAAGAGTTACTTAGAGCATTGAGAGGATGTGACTTACCTGGAGTGACAGAGACTGAATAGTTCACAGGCATGTGCATAACCATTACCTTCTGCTTTCAAGGCAGCCTCTCCGCATGCTGCCAGTATACAAAGATGAGTAATTAGGAAATACATACAAAGTAAAGCTGAAATAATTATGGTGGCAGTCTTAGGGAGAATCCTGATAAACTAGAATTTGTAAACTTTAGTTTAAAAGTAACTATTGTCATGTGTCCTATCAAAAGATTTTAGGGCAGACGTGCAGAATTCCAACAGCCTTCAAATAATTGAACCAGTCTTTCTTTATGAGAGAAACATATGGCTGTCCTTCCTATTGGTCTTCATTTCCTCAGAGGTTATACCAGTGCCGTGGGGATAGATTTGTGAACACTTCCCTTGGAGCTGGGCACTTACTGCAACCCCTTCTGTAGGACATGTCCTCTGGCTCTTTGTTAAAGAACACGCATGACATGGCAGCTGCCAAATAGGGGTTACATATCCAAGATGATTGGTGACTGAAACAAGAGTAGATGACCATTGAATGGGACATAGGAGAGTGGAAAAGAACCTGATTTGTCTTCCTCTCCTAACCTGGTACATATCCAGCACTAACCCTATGGCAAATGCTCCAGTGTCTTCAAATCATTCAAGACTTTAACACCTGCATATCATAATATTAATAATATCAACAGAAAGAAAGAGACAAATTTTTAGAATTTTTTAAGCAATAGAAATGACATGGTTATCAAAGTCTAGTTCCCTATTTCAATGTAGAAATATTCAGTTAATCAACCATTTCTTCATAACATTTTCTAAGTGATTAACTTTTTCTCCTTTTCATCTCTCCTTCCTCCCTCCATATGTCTCTCTGTTTCCTACCCACATTCTCATATAGACACACATGCTGATTTGGATGGACTCCCTTAGCTAAATATAAACCTCAATATATTTTTGAGCTTACAAAAGAGGAAACCAACATAAGGGTTTTGTTACCATTGGAAATCATCTGATTAACCATGCTAATAATAAGCATAAGGTCAGAAAAGGAAAAAATTAGGTGATTTGTAACAGAATTTAGAGAGCATCCCCCCAATTCAATAACTAAATTAAATCCACCCAAACGAACCAAAAAGGCAAACAACCAGTTCCCAGGTGTAAGTGGTTGCTACAACTACATCAATAACATCTTTCATTCTAAACTGATGTTCATCTAGAGTCTTCCAGGAAATTACTGAATTGACCCTTTATGAATGTTTTTCTTCAAAGACCCATCACAGTTTGGAGAGAGGAGAGACTAGAAGCATGTAATTCTGCCATTAAGAAGCTGAACTTGTATGAACTAAAGCACAGGGAAGAAAGTAGCAAGGATAATAATTTATACAATAACAATATTATAAAAAAGATACTTTTTAAAGATTTAAGAACCACGTTCAATGCAATGATCAAATTAGATTCAAGGGAACTAGTAGGTAAAGAATACTTCCCATCTCCTGACAGACAAGTGATGGACTGAAGATGGAGATGGTTGCATATATCTGTGGGCAAAACTAATGCTGGGATTTGTTTTACTTGACTGTTGAATATTTGTTTCATAGATTTTATTTTTCTCCCCTCCTCTCTCCCTCCCTCCATTCCATCCTTTCTTCATTCTTCCCTCCTTCCCTCCCTCTCTTCTCTTTCTTTCCCCTTTTCCTTTTTCCCTTTCCCCTTTCCTTTCCTTTCCTTTCCTTTCCTTTCCTTTCCTTTCCTTTCCTTTCCTTTCCTTTCCTTTCCTTTCCTTTCCTTTCCTTTCCTTTCCTTTCCTTTCCTTTCCTTTCCTTCCCTTCCCTTCCCTTCCCTTCCCTTCCCCTCCCCTCCCCTCCCTTCTCTTCCCTTCCCCTCCCTTCCCTTCCCTTCCCTTCCCCTCCCCTCCCTTCCCTTCCCTTCCCTTCCCCTCCTCTACCTTCCCTTCCCTTCCCTTCCCCTCCTCTACCTTCCCTTCCCTTCCCCTCCCTTCCCTTCCCTTCCCTTCCCTTCCCCTCCCCTCCCTTCCCTTCCCTTCCCTTCTCTTCCCTTCCCTTCCCCTCCCCTCCCCTCCCTTCCCTTCCCTTCCCTTCCCTTCCCTTCCCTTCCCTTCCCTTCCCTTCCCTTCCCTTCCCTTCCCTTCCCTTCCCTTCCCTTCCCTTCCCTTCCCTTCCCCTCCCCTCCCTTCCCTTCCCTTCCCTTCCCTTCCCTTCCCTTCCCTTCCCCTCCCCTCCCTTCCCTTCCCTTCCCTTCCCTTCCCTTCCCTTCCCTTCCCTTCCCTTCCCTTCCCTTTCCTTCCCTTCCCTTCCCTTCCCCTCCCCTCCCTTCCCTTCCCTTCCCTTCCCTTCCCTTCCCTTCCCTTCCCTTCCCTTCCCTTCCCTTCCCTTCCCTTCCCTTCCCTTCCCTTCCCTTCCCTTCCCTTCCCTTCCCTTCCCCTCCCCTCCCCTCCCTTCCCTTCCCTTCCCCTCCCTTCCCTTCCCTTCCCCTCCCTTCCCTTCCCTTCCCTTCCCCTCCCTTCCCTTCCCTTCCCTTCCCCTCCTCTACCTTCCCTTCCCTTCCCCTCCCTTCCCTTCCCTTCCCTTCCCCTCCCTTCCCTTCCCTTCCCTTCCCCTCCTCTACCTTCCCTTCCCTTCCCCTCCCTTCCCTTCACTTCCCTTCCCCTCCCTTCCTTTCCCTTCCCCTTCCCTTCCCTTCCCTTCCCTTCCCTTTCCTTCCTCCCTGCCTTTTTATCTTCCCCCTTCCTTCCTTCTTTCTCCCCTCCTTCCTGCCTTCTTTCATTCTCACCTTTCTTCTCTCCTTACTTCCTTCCCCTCCCTTCCCTTCCCTTCCCTTCCCTTCCCTTCCCTTCCCTTCCCTTCCCTTCCCTTCCCTTCCCTTTCCTTCCTGCCTGCCTTTTTATCTTCCCCCTTCCTTCCTTCTTTCTTTCTCCCCTCCTTCCTGCCTTCTTTCATTCTCACCTTTCTTCTCTCCTTACTTCCTTCCCCTCCCTTCCCTTCCCTTCCCTTCCCTTCCCTTCCCTTCCCTTCCCTTCCCTTTCCTTCCTGCCTGCCTTTTTATCTTCCCCCTTCCTTCCTTCTTTCTTTCTCCCCTCCTTCCTGCCTTCTTTCATTCTCACCTTTCTTCTCTCCTTACTTCCTTTCTGCCTTCCTTATTTCCTTCCTTCTGAGGGAAGAACTAGAAATGGGAGAAAGGTAAATGTCTGTTGGTTGAAATAGAGTAAATTTAAATTTAAAAAGAGAAGTAGTTAAAATGAAACAAAAATTATGCTATATAAGAGTAAGCAGTGTTATTAATCTTTACTCTATGATTAGCCACTGAATACTAATAATGATGGCTAACCTTTATATAGTGCTTTATGTAAGCTATTTTATTCGACCTTCACAACAACCCTATGAAGGTGGTATCATCCCCATTTTACAGATAAGAAAATAAGGTTGAGAGAAGCCAAGTGATTTGTTCTGGATCGCAAAGTTTGAGTGATTAAAGCACAATGGAAATCCAGGTCTCCAGGTTCACAGTTCATTCTATCCACTGTGCCACATAGGGATTTTCCTATGGTGTTTTTCTAACCTTATTTTGATACTCTACTAAAAATGCAATATTCAAATAAATCAGGGATAGAGCAGCAATCCTGTGCAGCCTTTTTCTCTGAAGTAGCTCTTTTTTACTGTTAACTTCTTTAAATAATGGGTGAAACATATGAAAGATAACTGATCAAGGAAATTTGGCATGATGCGATGGATTTTTGCAATTTATTATGACAAAAAAACACTCCTTCACCATCCCACCTGAAATCTATTACCTCAGAAGAGTTATTTTTCACATATTATATCTTGCAACCTTATTCAGTCATGCTGCATTTATACAAATAGGTTTTGGTGTCTCTAACTGCAGTTTTAATGCTGATTGATGGAGACCAACAGTATTATCCAACCTACCAAGAGTCTGTCGCTGGAGGAGAAAAATGAGGCAAATGCTTAAGAACAGATATTTTCAAACTCTAACTCATGTTCATAAATGAAAGTCAATAAAATATGATCTTCCAAAAGGGAGTTTTATTTTAAGTTGGGTATATTCAGATTTGGAAAATGAATACTAAATACGAAACTCTGAAGTCATAATGGCTGATATTTATAATTTGTAAAGAGATTAAAGTTAGCCTTTTCTTTGTGGAAACTGGTGCCAATTTATATTAAAAGTTCCATCGTTTGAGGCTGCTCTTATCGGAATGGTCTGTTTGCCCTCTCTCCACATAATTGTCTTCAAGGCAGTGAACTTGATTTATGGGTTGTCTTATTTTTCAGGATAAAGTTAATGTTTTCCTTTTCCCGGTCACACTCGTAAATTACTTGATTAATATCAAAAAAAGCTTTCATTCACACACAACCTTTGGATACACAAAATGTAAAGCTGTTGGCAACACTTTGAAAGGTATTCCTGTAAGTATCCTATCAAGGAAATTGCCTTTATAATTAAATATATAACAAGTGAGCTTTTCTTTTTGCTTGCTTGCTGTAAATCCATTTCACTTTCTAAGTTGAGAATTTATAATTAGATTGGAAAAGAGTACAAGAGCCAAGTGAATGCAGTCTACCCTTCCCCCATAATCAGATGATATTTATAGTGCTTTCTTCATGAAAGAAAAAAAAGCTCTAAAAAGCAGGCTTTGCTATTGAACTTCATGGACATACTACATCCTCAGAGGAAAACCTTTTTTTCAGGATTCATACTTTTCTGTCATTCTTTTTATTTTCCATTAAAGCAATACAGCACAAGAAAATAGATGGTATTGTGGAAAGTGGGCTGGTTTTGAATCTAGAATTTAGGTTTGAACAGAATCTAGGTTTAAATGTCAACTCTGCCGTTTATTAGCTGTGTGGCCTTAAACAAGTCAACAAATCAAGTCAATACGTATATATTAAATTCTTCTATGCTCCAGGCATTGTGCTAAGCACTGAGGATATGAAGAACAAAATTATGGTTCCTGCCCTCAAGTACTTCATGTTGCACTTAGCACAGTGCTCAGCACACAGTAGGTGCTTAATAAATTTTAGTTTAATGATGTTCTAATGGGAGACATGTGCAAACAGCTGTCTATATATGATGGATAAAGAGAGATGGATTTAGATTTATAGCCACATTTAGGTCTATCTCAGATGAAATTCTTGCGAATTATTTTTCAAGGTTTAAAGTGATATGTAAATGCCAAGAATATAATATATAATGAAATAGACAAATGTCAAGCATTCCTGATGAAAAGACCAGAGTTGAACAGGAAATTTGACTATAAAACACAAAACTCAAGAGGAGCATTAAAAGGTAAACATGAAAGAGAAATTGTAAGAGAATCAATAAAGTTAAACTGTTTACATTCCTATATGGGAAGATGATATGTGTAACACCTAGAAACTTTATCATTATGAGGACAGTTAAAGGGAGCCTACATAGACAGAGAACATGAGTATAAGGATTAGTTTGGGATGATCTTCCCCCTCCAAAAAAAAAAAGATGAAAGATTGAGAAAAAGGGACCTCCTGGAAGAAGGGTTAAAGAGAGGTAAAATGAGGAAGTTTTCTCTCATTAAAAAGCATGCAGAGAAGGGGTTTTACAATGAAAAGGAAAATGGAGGGTGGTGGTGGGCATTGCTTGATGTTCACTTTCATCAAAATTGCTTCAAAGAGGAAAACATATGTATGTACATACTCAGTTAGATGTAGAAATCTATGTGACTCAATAAAGAAATAAAAGGGGAAGGGGATAAGACATATGGAGAAGATGATAAAATATCCTATAATAATTAATATAGGAAGGCAATGATCAGAAACAAGGCAGACTTTTGAGGAGGGAAAGAATAAAAAAAAGGATAAAAATAAGAAAATAGTATGGATGCACAGTAATCATAACTATGAATGTGAATGGGGTGAACTCACTCATAAAATGGAAGCAGATACCAGAATGGATTAGTAATCAAATCCGACAACATGTTTTTAACAAGCAATGCACTTGAAACAGATACTTCCAGAGTTAAAATAAAGAACTGGAGCCTAATCTATTTTGCTTCAGCTGAAGTTAAAAAGGGGCAGGTAGTAAGCATGATCTCAGACAAAGGAAAAGCAAACATAGACTTAATTAAAAGAGATAATTAGGGAAACTATATTTTGCTGAAAGGTACCAGACAGTGAAGTAACAGAAAAAATTAGCAAATTTCTCTAATTAAGGTCTCATTTTTCATGAGCTCCTATATAAGAACCATTTCCCGATTGATAAATGGTCAAAGGATATAAATAGAAAGGTTTCAGATGAAGAAATCAAAGCTATTTATAGTTATATGAAAAAAATGTCTTAAATCACTATTGATTAGAAAAATTCAAATTAAAACAAATTTGGAAACACCTCTCATTTACAAGAAATAATAAGTGCTAGAGGAGATGTGGAAAATTAGATATACTAATAAATTTTGGTAGAGTTATGAACTAGTGAAATTATTCTGGAGAACAATGTGGAATTATGCCCAAAGGGCTATAAAAATGTGCATACTCTTTCATCCAACAATACCACTACTAGGTTTATATCCCAAAGAGAACCAAAACAAAACAAAACAAGAAAAAACAGGAAAGATATCATACGTACAGAAATATTGATAACAGTTCTTTTTGTGATGGTAAAGAAATAGAAATTGAGGGGATGCTCATTAGTTGGGGAATGGCGGAACAAGTTGTGGCATATGATTGTGATGGAGTATTATTGTGCTGTAAGAAATGATGGGGGTGGAGGCATGGTTTCAGAAAAATAAATAAAAACACGCCAAGACCAATATGAACTGATAAAAAGTGAAGTGAGAAGTACCAGGTGATCACTGGGCACAGTATCAGCAATGTTTAGTACAATGATCAGTACTCTGATTGGGACATTGAACCAAGACAATTCCAGAGTTACTCAGGATGAATTAATGTTGTCCACCTCCAGAGAAAGAAATGATGAACTCTCAGTTCAAATTGAAGTATAGATTTTTTCACTTTATACTCATTCATTCATTTATTTATTCATTCATTCATTTGCTTATTTATTTATATTCGTTCTTTATATTTATTTATTTATATTCATTCTTTTTTGCAATGTATCTAATGTGGAAATGTTTGGCATGATTTCATTTTGCTTATTTTCTCAGTGTGTCTGGGATTGGTGGGAGAGAGGGAGAGAATTTGGAATTCAAAATTTAAAAAGAAAAGAATAAATGATAAATTTATATTTTTAAAAAACAGCTTGAAACTTACTAAGAATTTTGGGACATCTTGTAAAGGAAGTAAAATTTTGGAAGCAAAGTTCTATAGAGATGTTAGCTATAGAGATGTTAGGTATGTTATTTCCTTATCTTGGTTGGTCAGCATTTTTTTGCTACTGAAATTACTTTATATTTAATTATTCGTATACAAGAGGGCATAGAAAGAGATACCCTTCTTACTTCTGGCAAAACGTGTGCCAGCTAGCTCAGCAGCGGGGCATTTTGGGAATTATCAAAGGTCTCTGGAAGTTTCTGGTCAATAATGTGTGACTTATCCTTGACACACTTGCTCACTTTGCTATGACACAGCAATCCCCTTATGAGGAAAAAGTAGGAAAAGCCAATGACTTTAAAAGGGAATGAACCACCCTCAATTACCTCCTTTCTTCCCAGTTGTTAATTATCAGGATTATTCCATTCTATATTTGGAGGAGAGCTCAGGAGAGAGGGATGGTGCTATTTTCTTCATCCTGCAAGTTAGAACAGGTACTCAACTAGACCAGTTGAGAAGCCCTAGCTACCTTTCCTTTTTTGGTTTCCTTTCTTGAGTATAGGTCACTGAACAGCAATCCTGGGGTGGGCACGTTCCATATTAGAGATATTTGTTTTGAGTTTAAAATTTTGAAGATCCTGGATCCCTTGGTTGGTACCATCTGGTAACAGGAGGATTTGCTACACGGAAAAGAATACTGCCTGCAGTGAAAGGAGCCCTTGGCTTTCTAGAGGACATCAACTAGTGAGGAGTTAGTTGGACAGTACAAAGCTGAGGTAAGATAGAAGAACGCCTATTCAGTGGTCTGCCAAATTGCTTCATATACCCAAGTTTAAGTCTAAACCCTTTAGCAGATATTAACAGTGGTTAGTACTGCTGCTCATTCAAGTTTTTGTCAATACACAATTAGTTCAGTAGTAATTACATTACTGAATCCTGTTTTATGCATGTATGCCTATGAGAGCCTTTTGTGAATGGCGTTTTCTCACATGGAGGAAATAAACACCAGTTCTTTACTTCAATTTACATTGTACATTGAGTGTCTTTCTATTTTATCTTTGCGGAGACCCAAGACATGAACCAAGATAAATGCTTCAAGTAAATCTACCCCAGAGTGGGACCGTAATGATTCAATGATGGTACAAAATTCTACAAATTTATCAGAATAAAAGAAAACATCTTGAATCAACATCTAGATCGTGAGGCTTCCCTTAGGACCAAGTAGGGTAGGAAACACATTCCTGGCTCTACATTAGATATACCCCTTAGTAGACTGGGATAAGCACAATGCTATTACCCACTCTCATCCCCCTGGCACAGAAGCAGGTCTAATTATTAAATGCATGCATGCCGTATGCCCCAGTAGAATGTAATATTGAAAGTAGGGATTTTTTTGGTTTTATTTTGTAGTCCTAGTCTAGTAAAGTTCCATGCCAATTTTGGGGGGGATAGGGGTGAAGGTATGTTTCTCTGCCATTGTTATTGATATTTCTGTCCTTTATTCTTAAAGAAGATCATTACCATCAAGAGTATGATGTTTTGACTTGCACATGAATCTATAATTTAATCCCTTCAAGGAACTCCCAGAGTGAGAACTTCCTCCATGGATGCAGATGTGCACTGCTTTTGTAACGTATAGTTCTAAAGAGACAACTGAAATGCTAAGAGATTAAGTGGCTTGCCTAGGGTTGCACAGCTAAGGCATGCCAAT
This sequence comes from Bettongia penicillata ogilbyi, assembly GCA_023548195.1. Lineage (NCBI taxonomy): Eukaryota > Metazoa > Chordata > Mammalia > Diprotodontia > Potoroidae > Bettongia > Bettongia penicillata. The sequence goes on along the minus strand of JAJHZJ010000448.1, from coordinate 809,675 downwards.
GTCAGGGTCTAAAGTCATATCTTCCTGATTCTCATTCCAACTCTCTTTATCCACTATAACCTGTTGCTTCTTTGCCTTATCCATAATATGTGCTAAGCAAGTGCTCATTGAGTTGAATGACCAGATTTCATTACCTTTCCCTTATTTTTTATATATTTTCTCCTTGTCACCATTTCATTTCCACTAGAAAAGCCTAAGCTCTACCTCAAGAGATGTCTAGAGTAAGTGGTTCCAGGAAGGACTCTGTGAAAAAATTGTTGAAGTGGAATGAAAATTCTGCCTGATTTACTTGAGGAGAAAAGTTTTTTTTTTCCTCTTACAATTACAGAAACTCACACCATGAAACCTTTTAGGTTAAGAGGGGAAAAAAAAAAAACAATTACTAAACTCCTTTTAATGATTCTCAACTGGTTGCTACTGGAAAGATTTCTCCCAGAATAATACAGTTGATTGTATTCTTAATGTTACTTAGAAAGAATCAGTGAAATAAATACAACCAGACAGGAAAATTGGTTTTAAAATATTTTTAAGTCCTTTACGAAGAATAGGTTACAGATGAAAAAGCCATGCCTTTTGTTTCTAACCTCAGTAAAAAAAAAAAAAAAAAAAAAAAAAAAGCCTTCAACCAACGGGCTAGAGTGCAAAGTACAAGCACCAACATCTGGGACTCTCTATTTTGCCCGCTGTATCTTGTTTTGCAAGACCCAGCCACAATTTTCCAACATGTTCGATGAAGATTTAATTTGAATGCTACCTTGCATCAGTAGTAAGTATCTCAAAAAAAGATGCCCATCCAATGGAATGCCTTTGAACTTTTCTGGAGAAAAAAAGAGGTTGGACACTTTTGTAGGAGATGAAAGGGAGGTGGTTGAAACCAGTAATGCACATTTGCAAGTAGCTAGTAAAGTCTGTTGTGGATGAGGGATTCTGGATAAGTGCAATTTGGGGAATGAACCCAATTCCAAAACCTTTCTCTCAGTGACTAGCACGATCGCTCTTCTCATTGCTAGAACCATTACTGTGTTACAGGGAGTGAGTCCAGAGATCAGCATGCTTTTGCTCCCTGGTTGCGTTAGGAAGAACTAAGATTTTCAGCAGCAGTGGGAGATGCAAATTTGAGAACAAGGGCAGCAATGAGTGGGAGAGAGAAAGTTCCATGACACAAAGATTGACCTCTTCTCCTATGGTTCTGCTGCAATGAAGGGAGAGAGCAGCCAACAGAAGCCCCCGAATTCTCTCCTGTCTCAGAAAAATGTCTGCTTTTATGTATTTTAGCCAGGTTCACAGGGGAATTGCAAAGTCTATATATCCTATTTGAAATTAAGATGCTTTGGTTTCTCAGAAGAAAGGTTCTATACACAGAATATAATGGCATAGTAATTAGCTTCCCTGACCAAACTCACCAGCCATGAATGCGCTCACTGGTTGGGCTTCCCTCCACTGCTTCCTGTGATGTAAAGAAGAAAGTTCAGCAGGAACAGCGGGGGTGCTCTGGAGACATGAAGTTTAAGAAGACTGAATGACATATAAGAATGGGCCCCTTTGAAGAGTGAACTGGGCTTAGAAAAAACACCTTCCTAGGAAAAGGTCCCCAGGGTGGAAAGAAGAGAAAGTATTATTGAGAGATCAGTTCTCCAAGGAGCACACACACACACACACACACACACACACACACACACACACACACTCCCTCTCTTTTAGATTCTCTGCGATTATAAAAATGTGGTTGTCTGACTATATGCAAATCAGAAGATCTGAGTTTTGCCATTTACCATCTACATGACTAGTCAAATCATTTAATGGTTTTGAATCTCTGTTTCCCCATTAGTAAAACGAGGTAATTGGACTAGTTCTTTAAATCTGGGATCCTATGAGTTCTCTAAAGTTTATAATGGTTGACTGTGCAATAACATCAGTCAATTCAATAAACATTCAGCAAAATGTATGGATCATTTTGAGTATATAAGAAACTTTTAGCAAAATCCTACCGTTATAGGATGCATATTAATTATATATGTGCTATTATATTATTCTATCATATTACTATATTATTAAATATTATATTATCATATATTACATTATCATTTATAATGTCATGCTGGACTATGTTATATCGCATCAAGTATTGTCATGATATCATTAGGTCATATACATTTTGTTATGTCACATCCTATAGTATCTATTATGTTATGTTATGTTATATTATGTTGCTATATTTTATGTGGTTTGTATTGCTAGAATTATACTTTTATTTTTCCACTTGATAGATCCCAGAACAAATTTCACTCCCCTACTTCCCCCTGCCTCAACCCCCAGATTAAATTTGTTAAGTAGGGACAACAAAAAGGACAGAGAAAAAAGGATTAAGCTTGCACAGTACATTGTGTACACTGGAGGAAACAGAACAGACAAGCTTTCTGGGGGATGGACAGGGCATTTGTTGAAGCTCTGGAAGTCATTCCATGAACTCTGAATCATTTGGAGGATTCATGCCTGACTCCAAGTTGGGGTCCCTGCTTCTGACTTTCTGCTATTTATTTATTCTCTTTAAAGAAAAGCCTCTGGCTTTATGTGGTCTTGGAAAGGACTTTCCAATCAAATGGAAAACAGTGATTATTAACCAGTCACTCTGTGGGAGGCACAATGAAAACAAACAGATAAATAAGCAAGAAAACAACTCAAATTCCTGTGACTAAATTTATATTCTACTTGTTGGCATCAGGGAGGTGATGTCATGGCTTGCACGTGACTTGCTGTGCATGGTCAACAGCCTCACCCTCTCCTCCCTAGTCATCTGGGTCCAGTGGCAAGATGCAGATCAGGGCTACTGGAGATGACCTTCATATTCTACTTAGACTTGGGGAGTGGGAGAGGGAGAGATGGTGAATGGAGAATCCATTGTGATTTCTAACTTTATCTGTGATCTCCATTTGCCCAGACTCCCAAATGCTATCCTTCAGACTTGATTGTCCCTATTAACTCCTCATTTCCCACAGCATAAAGAGTAGCATGAAAAGGATAGAGACCACGCCTGTGATTCTACTGAATAGCAAAATTCCCAAACAAGGAAACTCCTACCAGTATAGGCCAACATCTTCTATACAGCTTGGTATTAGGGAGCTGCTTTCAGCATTGAGTTTTAATGGCTTGCACAGGGTCACAAAGCTTGTAGATATCAGATGCAATACTTGAAACTTTATTTTTCTAGCTCCAAAAGTCAGATATGTAACTAGTATGCTATAGATGTCTGACATAAATGAAGAAAAATAAAAGCTTGAAACATAGAAAACACATAATGCTTTATATCCTTAAGATCAGGCAAAGGAAAAACCACCTGTGGCAATGACACTAGGCTAATATGAGCTCCAGAACATTATTAGGTGTTGAATTTCTGCCTTTAACTCAACATGGGGAATGCTCTCACTATATTTAATACCCCTGGGAAGAATCATAGAAGACCCAACCATCTGCTAAATTAAGCAGCAGTGATTATTATGAACATTTACAACAGACCTGCTACAAAGGGGATAATAATTTCATGCCTATAACAGCCCTGTGAGGTTAGTGGAGCCTCCAAGATGAGGATGAAAATTAGAAGGACATATATTTCAGTGTAACTTAATTGCATATGGTCCCGGATCAATGGCAATATTCAGTTTCATTGTTCTTTATGTGCTTCTGCTATTGAAAAGAAGTATTGTATATCACCAGGTGTTCAAATCTCTTCTTTTAAAGCAGAGTTCCATCCAACTGACAGGTTTTCCATCCATTCAAGTGGATTTTGCTTCTGTGAATTGGTTCAGCGACTTAAGACAGAAATAGGTGAAAGGGAGACTTACCGAGCAAACTGACTCCATTGCCAGATTGGGGAAGCTATGGAAATTGGAACAGTATATTCAGTGGCATGTGAGAGGAGGCTTGAACTGGTTCAAAAGAGCTGATTGTTAAATTTTCAGTTTGAGCATAGCATGTCAGAAATTGGGTAAAGCCTACAAGTGAGCACTTGACTAAATGTTTTGTTGATTCTAGACTTAAGCAAGTGATGGAGGGAATGCAAATAATTCAGATTTACCTTAGAAATGTATCAGGTGTGCATTTGCTGTTCTTGTTTTCCAGAGAGCAGTTCGTTAAAAGTTTACCAGTACACCTCTGAAAAGGTAACACATGTTGAATTAATCAATTTAGTGAACAAGCATTTATTACGAATCTCTAAATTGTCCTCTTTTTTTATTAAATATTTTCCCTTTTGTTCTCCTTTTAACTATCCAACTATTCTTTCTTGGGGTTCCTGGCTGGCTTATTGGTCACGTAATGCCTCTGAATGCTGGGTTTTCCCTAAGGCTTTATTCTGGGCCTCCCTATTCTTTCTGCTCTTGCTCTTTCTTCCTTCCCTTTTCTTTCTTCCTCCTTTTCTCTCTCCTCTCTCCTTCTTTCTTTCCTCCTTCCCTTCCCTTCTTTTTTCATTTCCTCTCTCTTTCTCTCTCTATCTCTCCCCCATCTTCCTCTCTCCCTTTTTCTCTGCCTCTCCTTCCTTCCCTTTTCTTTCTTTCTTTCTTTTTCTCCCTCCCCTTCTCTTTCTCCTTCTCTCCTTCCTTCATTTCTTCCTTTCCTTCCTCCTTTCCTTTCTCTCTTCCCCCCATTCTCTCAATCTCTCTTTCTGTCTCTCTCTCTGTATCCCTCTCTTCATCTTTCTCTCTCTGTCTCTCTGTCTCCTCATAAACTCACATGGCTTTAATTATAATTTACATGCAGAAGATTCATATATATCTTTTCCTATTCTCTCCCTTCAATTTCAATCCTGAATCACTAACTGCTTGTTGAACATTTCAAACATTATGTCCTAGAGGCATCTCTAGTTCCACATGTCCATAATGAAACAGTCCCCTGACCCTGTGCCCCTGGGCTAATACTAATATTTCCTGATTCAAGGGCATGTCCCTCCCTCTCCTCCAAAAATCAGTCTACAGTATCAAATAATTCCAATCTGAAGTAGGGAAATTTGTTTTTATTAGAAAACTCAGTTTGGAGAAAATCAAATTAACTGGGAGCCATTTTCCCCTCTCAAAAGACAGAGGAACTAAGAAGACTTGACAGAGAACTAAATTCTGTTATAGATTTTCAAGTGTGTTGTTATAATTATTATACATCCCCAATGACAGAATGGTAAAGCTTGATAACAAGGTGAATTCTCTCCCCTTCTTTTGTAGGGATGGCAACCATCTGCAAAATGCATTCTTTATAGGAATCTTTGGGATTTCCTCAATCCTGGCATGTTTTAGCTGTACTTCACAGTCCACTGAGTTCCCAGTCCATTGAGTAATACAACCTGAAAATTGATCAAAAGTTATAATCATTGCAACAGGATTATGACTATGATTGATAGGGCCAAGCCAGGCAACCAAGGTGCAATCCCATATTGGTCCCTTCTCTTATTCCAAATAAATGTATGTTTTATTTTATTTTTTTAGCGCTCCCAGTTGGAAGTTGACAATGGGCACATTATTCAACTTAGAAATCATGTAGAGCTTAATAAAAGCTGAGCTCTTACAAAGCATACTTCCTATAAGCCCAAATAGACCCAGTAGGAGTGAGGCAACATTTTTTTCCTCTACTTTCTTCACTTTTATGGGCTTCATCTTTCATGCTTCCTTGAAAGACTTGGGAAGTAGTTAGTTTCAATTAAGGTTGAATTCTCTTTTCTCCTATTAATGCATGCCATAATTCCCCAATGGAACATGAATTGAAAAACATCATAAAGGAAGCATCCTTAGGTTGCCTATAGATGGGATGAACCTCTCTACTGCATCATATATACACACACATAGGCTTCCCTGACTTTGGAAATATTATAATGGCAATGCTCAGTAAAAGTCTGAACTTTTCATTTTTTTAACCTCCCATGTGCTTTGAGGGTTCAGATCTTTCCCTATTCCTCCATGACTCCACTACAACCCAGTATCTCTTTTTGAAGGCCTGTCTTGGCTTCTAACATTTTAACTGGTATCTTTGATGCCTCATAGACTTGATCTTTTAATTTAACTATTTATTTAAGCTGTATCTTCATTCCCCCACAATCTTTCATGTTTGAAACGTTGGTTTTCTTTCATTGCTCTCTCATAGTAAGTCATATTTAACTTTTTCCCCAGTTTTGCCAATTCTTTCATCCCCCCCAAAAATCTTGAACATATCCTCTCTATTTCTGTTTCTATACTCGAGCACAGACTTTTTAGACCAAATTCCGAGTCTCTTGCAATATTCTCTTAATAATGTTAAAAAGAGTTGTCATACCCCAAATCTGTTTAGGTCCAGTATTCTCAGATTTTCTTTGGGCATTGGGCAATAGAATATCTGCAACTCAAAGACAACAAAATAATCATATAAGTGTGAATATGTTTATTTTTGTCTTCCTCTCTCCATGTTGGTTTTTTTAACATTGTGAATTCTTATCTCTCCTTTAAAATCCAACTCAAATGCCATCTTTGCCATGAGACCCTTCCTGATATCTACCCTACATTAATTATGACTTACATGATTAGATCTGACAAAGTAGTTGCCAAATTCACTTATTATGCATTATTTTGTGAAGTAAAATTTTGTAATTTAATATAAAATAATAATATAGTATAATATTTTTATAATTTTGTAAATAACCAAGGAAAGTATTTTAGTTGCTACTGAAAAGTATGATTGTCCAAGAAGACCCACATAACTGTCCAACAACTTCTTTTACTCATAACGCTGACCCTGATTATTTTATTGCTTCTCTGATACTTAAATCAACCTATGTAAACAAAATTATGTTGAGAATCAAATATTATAACAAGTATACAAGTGTACTATATATGAGAATACAAACTTAGGTCATTACCTGTGTTATTAACAAATATATTTTAGCAAGGCACTATGCTGGGTACTGTGGAGTAAACCATGAGGTATTAGACAGTCTTTGTCTTAGAGGAGTTTAAAATCTAATTATATTTAAATCTTTCCAATATTGCATCTCTCACCAAGTATCTCAGACAGTATAGCATTCTGGAAAGTCTTTTAGATTGAGCCAGGAAACATTGGTTCAAATCCTGACTCTGATGATTTACTATTTGTGTAATCACTGAGCTTTCAATTCATTTTCAACTGATCAAAAGTTCTAGTTATTGCAATGATTGAGAGGACCAAGCCAAGAAACCAAGATGAAATTCCACATCAGTCACTTCTCTTATTCCAGCTAAGCTTATGTTTTAATGTTCTGGTTCAAAGCTGACAAAATGGTTACATTCCCAGGGGACCCTAATAGAAGTAATAGAACTATGGAATTTTGTGAACAAAGATGTGATATGATCAGACTCATGCTTTAGGGAAACCATTTTGGTAACTTTTTGGAGGATGGTTTGGAAAGAGGGAGAGATATGAGATAAGGAGATTCTTGAGGACCCTATTTTAACAGCCTAAGTAAAATTAAGGTATCTGAGGACATAGAGAGAAGGGCAGATGGGAAATATTTGGATGTAAACTTAAAAAGACATGACAACAAAAGATGCAAGAAGTGTAATATTGTGTAACATTGAGGCAGGTACAATGGATAGAGCACTGGCCCTAGAACCAGGAGGATCCGAGCTCAAATCTAGCCTCAAACATTTACTAGATGAGTGACCATGGGCAAGTCACTTAACTTCAGTTGCCTCCAAATGCACACACAGACATATGTGTGTGTGTATACACACACAAACATACACACGCTTTACTCCCTATTTTAAAGATAAGGATATTGAAGCTTGAAAAGATTAATTGACTTTCTGCTGATCATATTAGTAAATGGTCAGTTATAGAATTTGAACCAGTGTTTCGTGACTCAGCCTAACAGACTTTCCAGGATGCTATAGTGTCTCAGATACTTGATAAGGGATGTAATATTAGAGGAATTTAAATATAATTAGATTTTGCTATGTATTTCTAGATAGTACCCAGCACAGTGCTTTGCCTGAAATATATTTGTTAATAACATAGACAATAACTTGTTTGTATTCTCAGATATAATATTCCTTGGGACTTGTCATAATATTTAATCCTCAAAAATATGCTGTTTTCACATATTGATTTAAGAAGCAGAAAAGTAACATTTTAAAAATTGTAATATCTTGGACATAGTATTCCTATTGCTGTTCAGTCATTTTTCAGTTATGTCTGCCTATTCATGATCCCATTTGGGGTTTTCTTGACAAATATACTGGAATGGTTTATTGTCTCCTCCATTAAATCACTATTTTTGAAGACTCACTGTGGTATAGAGGTAATGCAACCACTTGCTATTGTTTATTCATTTTTTCAGTTGTATCTGACTCTTTGTGACCCCTTTGGGGTTTTCTTGGCAAAGATACCGGAATAATTTGCTATTTGTTCTTCCAGCTCATTTTAAAAACGAAGAAACTAAGACAAATATGGTTAAGGGACTTGCCCAGGGTCACACAGCTATTGAATGTGTGATATCAGATTTGAACTCAGCAAGATCAGTCTTCCTGACTTGAGGTCTGCCATTCTATCCACTGTGCCACCTAGCTTCCCCAATATCTAAGTACCTAATCCAATTCTTATTTGTTTGTTTATTTTGAGATTTCGATTTTTGATTTTTGAGATTTCCCTAAAATTTTGAGTTTCAATTTTTCTCCCCATCTCTCCTCTCCCTCCACCCCAAAATAACTTGCATTCTGTTTACCCCTTCCCTCAATGTACCCTCCCTTCTATCACACCCCACCCTTCCCTTATCTCTCTCCTTGTAGGGGAAGAGAAATTTCTATACTCCATTACCTGTATTTCTTATTTCCCAGTTATATGTAATAATAACTCTCAACATTTGTTTCTAATACTTTGAATTCCAACTTCTCTCCCTCCTTCCCTCCCTCCCCATCCCCACTGAGAGGGCAAGCAATTCAATACAGGCTATATATGTGTCGTTTTGCAAAAACTTCCATAATAGCCATGTTCTTTATGACTAACTATATTGACCTCCATCCTACCCTGTCCCCTCCCCCTGCTTTTTTCTACTCTCTCATTTGATCTTGTCCCTTCCCAAAAGTATTTATTTCTAATTACTCCCTTCTCCTCTATTTTCCTGTAATGCAAGATAGATTTTCATACCAAATTGAGTGAACATGTTATTCCTTCCTTAAGCCATTTGTGAAGAGAGTAAGCTTCACTTTTCTCCTCTCACCTCCTCCTTTTCTCCTCTATTGAAAAAAATTTCTTATCTCTTTTATGACTGATAATTTGCCCCATTCCATTTCTTTTTTTCTCCTCCCAATATTTTCCTTTCTCACCCCTTAATTTTATTTTTATGTATATCATCTCTTCTGATTCAACTCAACCTGTACTCTCTGTCTATATGTCTGTGTGTGTGTTTGTGTGTGTGTGTGTGTTTGTGTGTGTGTGTGTGTGTGTGTGTGTATAATCCCTCCACTTACCCAAATACTGAGAAAGTCTCAAGAGTTACGAATATTATCTTTCCATGTAGGAATATAAACAGTTCAGCTTTAGAAAGTCTTTTATGATTTATCTTTTCTGTTTACCTTTTCATACTTCTCTTGATTCTTATGTTTGAAAGTCAAATTTTCTCTTCAGTTCTTGTCTTTTCATCATGAATGCTTGAAAGTCCTCTATGTCACTGAATGACCATTTATTCCCTTGAATATTATACTCAGTTTTGCTGGGTAGGCGATTCTCGGTTTTAATCCCAGGTTGTTTGACTTCCAGATCATCCTATTCCACGCCCTTCGATCCCTTAACGTAGAAGCTGACAGATCTTGGGTTATCCTGATTGTATTTCCACAATACTGGAATTGTTTCATTCTAGCTGCTTGCAGTAGTATTTTTTCCTTGATCTGGGAACTCTGAAATTTGGCCAAACTATTGCTAGGAGTTTCTCTTATTCAGATCTCTTTCAGGAGGTGATTGGTGGATTCTTTCAATATTTATTTTGCCCTCTGGTGCTAGAATATCAGGGCAGTTTTCCTTGATAATTTCATGAAAGATGATGGCTAGGCTCTTTTTTTGATCATGGCTTTCAGGTAGTCCCGTAATTTTTAAATTGTCTCTTCTAGATCTATTTTCCAGGTCAGTTGTTTTTCCAATGAGAAGTTTCACATTATCTTCTATTTTTTCAATCTTTTGGTTTTGTTTTCTAACTTCTTAGTTTATCTCATAGTCATTAGCTTCCCTGGACTCCACTCTCTCTTAAAGAAATATTTTGTTCAGTGAGCTTTTGAACCTTCTTTTCCATTTGGCTAATTCTGCTTTTTAATGCCTCCTTCTCCTCATTGATTTTTTTGGACCTCTTTTTCCAAGAGTTAGCCTATTTATAAAGGTGTTATATTCCTCAGCATTTTTTTGCTTCTCCTTTAAGCAAGCTGCTCACTGGCTTTTTAAGCTCTTCTATGGCCTGAGCCCATTGCATATTCATTTTAGAGGTTCTGGAGGCAGAAGCCTTGACTTCCTCTGACAGTATGCAAGGATGGAAGGAGACATCCCAAGAAAGTAACCTTCTATGGTCTTTCTTTTTCCCCTGTTTTTGAGCATTTTCCCAGCCAGTTATTTGACTTCCGAATCCTTTGTCAAGAGGAGGGTCCTAGTGCTCCTCCTCTCCCCAGTACTGTGCTCAAGGCTGAGATTCATATCGGCTGCTTAGTTCTCTCAAAGGCTTTAAGGTGAGCTGCCTGGACAATGGACCCAGGCTGCTTCCATGGCCACCATAGCCATCCACCACCCACTGCTGTTGCTTCCACCTCAGCCACCACCTGGGGTCAGTGCTGGGAGGGACCCTGCTCCTCTCTCACCCAGCTGGGAAAGCCCTCCCACACTGACCTTTGGAGCTTTCTTTATCACTTGTGGGTTGAGGGATATGGGATCCTCCCTTCTGGGAATTCTGCCCTGGAGGTCTGTTCAAGTCCTGTTCCTCCCAGTGCTGTGCACAACCTGGGCTAGGCTCCTCTCTGCTCCACATCCCATGAGATAGACCTTTCCTTCCAGATTACTTTTGGCTGGAAACCTCTTTCACTCTGTTGTTCTGTGGTTTCTGCTGATCTAGAATTTGTTGAGAGGCATTTTTTCCAGGTATTTTGTGGGCTATGGGGGAAACACTAGAGTATATGCATCTTTCTACTCCCACCTAATCCAATTCTTAAAGATAGAGATGTCAAATGCAGTACACAATGTTCCCAAGTACTACATGAATCTGACTAAATTGAAAATGAAAAATATTTAACAAAATAAATTAAAATACAGTAAACCATAGATAATATTTATATGTCATTTTCTAAGTCAATATACAGCTGCAGAGATTTTTATATAAATGAGTTTGATACCACTGCTATAAGATACTAAGTTTCAGAGAATGCACTTATATTGGCAAAGAGAGTTGCCCAAGAATTCCTCATATCTATGACATTTAAAAATTTGAGAGACATAGTTTCAGGGTAATTAATAATTTTATTAATAATGTTAGCATTTTATTAATAAAACAAACCATCATTTGACCATCTCTCTCTTTAACCATCTTTGGTACATGGCTGTGGGCTTCTAATTTATATTCCCTTAAAAGAATGGATGGTCCTGAGAATGTCAATCAACTCTGATTGCTTAACAATTAATGAGAAGAATGAATATTACAATGAGAGGTGGGACCATTCTAATGAAGAGGGGTATACTTTTAAATTGTTCAGCCTTAGGCAATCTAATCAGAGAATTTATCACCACCTAAACCTGCGTAGAGGGCAATGGGTTTCCCCACCTTTGATTAAATTCTTTATGCAGGGTCTTCTCTAGCGTCCTGATCCATATTTTGCCACTGGGCCCAGATGGCTCTGGAGGAGAAGGTGAGACTGGTAACCTTGCTTTGCCCTCCATCATGTAAACCCAATTCACTTGTAAGCCATGGCATAAACTTCCTGAGGTCTTAGTCCCCTTCTTCGAGAAGGAGAAGCAAACAACAAGAAGTTTCTTAGAAGGTTGGGTAGGTATTGATGAAGATTGAGAAGAAAGTGAATTTAATCTCATCATCAGTAATGTCCTTCAGAGACTAAACTTTGAAATGAGGCCTTTAGAAAAAAGAGGAACTCTGCATCTATCTAAATCATTGGTATAATCATTTTTCTCATACCAATGAAATCACAGGTTTAGAACCTATATCTGTCTATAGTATATCTCCTAATGTGTAATGCCCAATAAAATTTTTAAAATGTTAAAACAGGGGATCTTTATATTTTGAAATGTTGAAAATCACTGAACTAGACAGTAGAAGAATTATTTAATATTCATTGAAATTCTTAAGCATTCTCCCTTTTAAGACAATAAAAAAGAATTTATTTCCTTTAGACTCTCTGGAGATCATCATGTTGGAATGAAGATTGGTATCTTCCCGATAGTTAAAGGGTAAGATAAAGAGCCTGGAAGCTCGAAACTTTTGCTCTTTGGCACAGGTCTAATCAGTCTTGATCTCAGAATATGAGAATCAGAATGTGCCTTTTGAACTTAGTTTTTGTGGTTGAGTTTATGGAGGGTAAAGGGCAATTTGTATGCAATCATTGTAATTCAGGAAAATGATAGCCTAGGAATTAAAATATAATTGTAAGGATTTCAGAGTATGGGCCTGGTGTGGGGAAGTGATGTCAGACATTTTACATGGTTTCTTTTACTCTGTAATGTGGTGCCCCACATCAAATCTTTCTGTGTTTTGTGAAAAGACGCTTGCTATAAACACATGGAAAGAGGTGACCCCAGTTCCCCTTATTGCCTTCATTCATCTTAGCTCTAAAGTTGGCAGGGACCTCAGAGACCATTTATTCTGACCTACTCATTTTGCATATGAGGAAACTGAGAGAAGTTAAATGACTTGCCTAAGATCATACAAATGACACCAGATATAGGATTATAATTATCTTTGATTTCTTCTTCTGAAAACTGCCTATTTGTATCCTTTACTTATTTATTCATCAATTGTAAAATGACTTGGATTCTAATAAATTTGACACAGTTCTTTGTATATTTTGGAAGCAAGACCTTTATCAGAGAAACTTGCTGTAAAATAAAAAATCCCTGAGTTTCCTGCTTTCCTTTTAATCTTAGTTGCATTAGTTTTGGTTGTCTAAAACTTTATTAATTTAATGTCATTAAAATTATCCATTTTATTTCCCTTGATTGAATTGTTTTGAATGTTTAAAAGTTGTTTTAAGTCATTCCATTAATTCCCAATGTGATTTTTTTTAGATTTATTTTTAAGGGGAGGAACATGGGAATAAAATACCTATTGATACTGATTAGTATTTTACATTGAGTACTTTCCACTTTTGAGGAGCCATAAAGTAACTATAATTCATGGTGGTATACATGAGCAGAGGTTTAATGAATCTAATGCGAGGAAAAAAATCTTAGATCCACTCTCATTGGAGGCCAGGGTCCCTCAAGATTGCACACAATCCAAACCACGTTCCTTGGTACAGAATATGTAATAGGCACAGTACCTCAACCCCCATAGTCCCAGCAGCGGTCCTTCAATATTTAGATTTGCAAAAAGCTCTATGTCCAAATAAGTACAACAGACAACATAAGATGTAAATCTCTATTATCACATGATGAAGAAAAGAGGAATGATTTGATTAGCTATGTCCATCAACTTATTCAGAGTTCTCAAGATAACTGCATCGCTGGGACTCAGTCTCTGCTAGTGAACATATATAAACACTTTCTCCTTGCTAAATTATTTAATATCCAATTTAATGTCACCTATTTTAAGAGTTTCTTTTAAACAGAGTAGGACAAAAAAGAGAATCCTCTTGGTATGCCAAATTATCATGTTAGTAAATCAAAGTTTGCCTAATGAATGTAAATGGTAATTTAAGAATGAAGAGGGGACGGAGGAGAAAAGAACAGTAAGAAATAATTGTGAGAAAACCAAAGAATTGAATCCAACCAGTTAAAGGAGAAACTAGTAGCGCTTGATGTCATTTATCATTGCAATACAGGAAAGAAAATGTCAAGGACATAGAATGTAACATGTAAGAAATAACAAGGTAGCATGAGGAATATCATTCCTATCTTTACCTGCCTCTTTGTTTCACTGTCTTCCAAAAACACTTCTCATAAATTATGATGGAGAATAGCATTTTCCAATGAAAAAAACTCATTTCCCTCTCTGCTCCTTCCTCTTCCTTCCCTTCTTCTCTCTTTTCTCTCTCCCCTTTCCCTCCTTCTTTCTTTTTCCTTGCTCCTGCCCAATACCCTCCTACCCTTTTCCCCCTTCTCCATCTTACCTCTTTATCCCTCCATACACACTCTTCCATCCTTCTGTAATACAAACAAAACTCAAATCCCACTTGGCATGGGCCCAACCAGGAATTTCCATTCCTATTTTACAAAATGGAAACATTAGGGAAAAGGAAACAGAAGCCATTTTTAATATCCCATTCCCTGTCAAATGAGGTTTTAAAGTCACTTACCAATTATGCAAAACTTGGCATTATCAACAATTATAATTAGCAATTTGTAGCAGCAGCACATTCTTTGTTCCAGACAAAGTGGACACATAGAAAAAGCCTTGAAAAGAGCAAGATTCTTAATTGGACTGTGACCAGTGGCTTTTCAAGGATTAATTTTATAAAAAGGTGTGGAAGAGGTTCCATTGTTAATACATTGAAGAAAACTATGTCTTTCATAGTTTCACAGAAGGATACTTTTGAATTTGTTTGCTTTTGCAATTGGTCTTGAAAAGAAAACCAGTAAACTGATATTTCTTCAATATTTCTTTCCATAAAACAGCCCAGCAATTGGTAACACAATTATCATGCTGTTAGACTAATGTCACCATTATACTGTTTTGCTTACATTGTAATCTACCCTACAAACCCATCAATCTAACAAGAAAGCATGATTAACTACCTGCTATATTTCTTCTTTTTAAAATTATTTATTTATTTTTAAAAATTGACTGAATAAAGCACTTCCATAACATAGTACAGTAAATAGATGATTACTAATGAAACTGCAAATTGACTCAATTCTGTGTTATTGCTGATAGCAAAAAAGTTATAATGTAAATTTTCTTTTCTTTTCTTCTCCCTCCACAACCCAAAGATGGCTACCATTGGAAACAAATAGGTATATATGTATATGTAAAATTATTCTATACAACCTTCTATTTACCAATTCTTTCTCTGGTTGCAGATAGTGTTTTTATTCATATGTCCTTTATAGTTGGGACACTTATAATAGTCAAAATGACATTTTCTGGGTAGAGCCAAGATGGTGGAGTAAAAGTAGGGACTTGTCAGAAATCTCCCCCAAACTCAGTCAAATACTTGTAAAAAAAATGACTCTAAACAAATTCTGGAGCTACAGAATCCACAGAATGACAGAGAAAAGCAAATTTCCAGCCCAAGACAGTCTGGAAGGTCAATGGGAAGTGTTTATTGCAGCAGTTTAGGAGCAGAGTGCAGTCCAGTGTCTGCTGTACCAGCACAAATAGGACCTGAGCGGGCCTGAGGGGACTAAATCACCAGCACCTGTTGTGGTTTCCAGACTTCTCAACCCCAAAACCACAAGGACAAATTCAAAGGTTAGTGAAAAAAACCTGTCAGACCTATATGAGAGAGTAGAGTGGTACAACCTGAGCCCCAGGATGGTGGAAGAGGGTGGAGAAGCCCACAGCAGCCATGGCAGTAGCAGGGATAGCAGAAGTGATTATTTCTAGGGCTGCAACCAAGTAACTGATAGTATACCCCCACCCCCAATGGAATCAGAGAACTATCTTGAGAAAAGAGCTCAAAACTCAATTAATTGACTGGAGAAATGAGCAAACAGGACAAAAGAAACAGACTAGTTTCTTACTTTGGTGACAAGGAAGATCAAAACATATAACCAGCAGGAAACAACAAAAGTCAAAACTCCTACATCTGAGGCCTCCAAGAAAAATATTGATTGGTCATAGGCCATGGAAGAGCTCAAAAAGGATTGTGAAGATCAAGTAAAAGAAGTAGAGCAAAAATTGAAAAGAGAAATGAGAGAGATGCAAGAAAATCATGACAAACAGGTCAACAACTTGCTAACAGGGACCCAAAAATACTGAAAAAAATAACACCTTAAGAAATAGACTAACCTAAATGGCAAAAGAGATCCAGATTTCAATGACAAGAAGAATGACCTAAAAAGCAGAATTGGCCAGATGAAAAGGGAGGTCCAAAAGGTCAATGAAGAAAATAATTCCTTCAAAATTAGAATGGAGCAGATGAAAGTTTATGACTTTATTAAAAATCAAGAAACTATAAACTAAAACCAAAAGAATGAAAACAATAGCAGACGATGTGAAATATCTCATTGAAAAAACAACTGACCTGGAAAATAGATCCAAGAGAGACAATTAAAAAATTATGGGACTACCTGAAAGCCATGATCAAAAAAAGAGCATATATATATATATATATATATATATATATATATATATAGAGAGAGAGAGAGAGAGAGAGAGAGAGAGCCTATATATATATATATATATATATATAATATATGTATACATACACACACACATATATTATATAAAATATTTCAATACATTATCAAGGAAAACTGCACTGATATGCTAGAACCAGAGGCTAAAATAGACATTGAAAGAATCCACTGATCACCTCCTGAAAGAATTGCCAGAAGAAAAACTCTTAGGAATATTATAGGCAAATTTCAGAGCTCCCAGATCAAGGAGAAAATATTGCAAGCAGCCAGAAAGAAATAATGTGAATATTGTGGAAACATAATCAGGATAACACAAAATTTAGCAGCTTCTAGATTAATGAATCAGAGGGTTTGGAATATGATATTCCATAAGTTGAAGGAACTAGAATTAAAACCAAGAATCACCTACCCAGCAAAACTGAATATAATATTTCAGGGGAAAAAATGGTCATTAAAGAAAAGAGAGGACTTTCAAGTATTCTTGATGAGAAGACCCGAACTGAATGGAAATTTTGACTTTCAAATACAAGAATTAAGAGAAGCATGAAAAGGTAAACAGGAAATGAAAATCATAATGGATGTACTGAAGTTGAACTCTTTATATTCCTACATGGAAAGAGAATATTTGTAACTCTTGAGACTTTTCTCAGTATTAAGGTAGTTGGAGGGATTGTATACATAGAGAGAGGAACAGGGTAAGTTGAATATGAAGGGATTATATCTAAAAAATAAAATTAAGAGGCTTGAGAGGAATATATTGGGAGGAGAAAGGGAGAAACAGAATGGGATAAATTATCTCTCACAGAAAAGAGGCAAGAAAAAGTTTTTTCAATGGAGAGGAGGAGTGAGGAGGTGAGAGGAAAAGAGTGAACCTTACTCTCATTGGATTTGGCTTAAGGAGGGAATAACATGCACATTCAATGTGGTATGAAAATCTATATTACCCTACAGGAAACTGTGGAGGGGGAAGAGATAAAGATAGATAGAAGAGAAGGCAAATGGGAGGAGCAGGTAATTGGAAGTAAACACTTTTGAGAAGGGAAGGGTCAAGAGAGAATAGAATAAATAGGGGACAGAATAGGATGGGGGAAATAGAGTTAGTCTTTTGCAACATTGCTATTATGGAAATGTTTTGCATGACTATGCATGTGTAACCTATATCGAATTGCTTGCCTTCTCAATGAGGGTGAATGAGGAGGTAGGAAGGGAGAGAAATTTGAACTCAAAGTTTTAAAAATTAATGTTGAAAATGTTTTTACAAGCAACTGAGAAATAAGACACATAGGCAATGGGGTATAGAAATCTATCTAGTCCTACCAGAAAATAGAGGGGAAAGGGATAAGAGAATAGAGGGATAGAAGGAAGGGCAGGTTGGGGGAAGTGGTAATCAGAATGCATGCTGTCTTGGGGTGGGTGGAGGGAAGAAATGAGGAGAAAATTTGCTACTCAAAATCTTGTGAAAGTGAATGTTGAAAACTAAGAATAAATTAATTAATTAATTAAAAAACCTAAAAAAAATGACATTTACTCAAAATCATTCTTAATAACTTAACAGTGTTGCTGTTTACTATGTACTGTGTTCTCAATATTTCAAGATTTATATAAGATTTGGGAAGGGTATAAAGAAAAACATAATAGTTTCTCCTCCCCTAAAAGCTTATATAGAAGACATATAGAAGATATATACATTTATAAAAAGAGTGTACTGTATGTGATATCCATAGCTGTATATGTGCATATACGTATTTATACACATATAATATACAAATACATATATATGTGAATGTATACATATATAATATACATATAACATACATACATATATACAAATAATATATTATATATATGTGTATATGTAGTATACACATATACTGTGGGGAGCCATGGCTATCTATTATCAAGATAAAGGTCTGAACTGCCGCTGGGAGCAAACATCCTGCCCTTGTAAGATATTTGAAACATCTTGTGTTTATCTTAACCTTACTACCCCTCCCACTGCTGCTTGCTGTAAACCCCCTACTTCCTCTTTCACCACTATAATTACTGCTACCCTACCCCTCAATAAATGAGACTTGATCAGAAAGCCTATCTTATCTCCATTCTTCACGTCTCCTCTCCCCTACCCTCTCCTTTCTTCCAGGGTCCGCGTTCTTGTCCCGCAGGCCGGGACATATACAGATATGCAATACATTTTTCATATATTTATATATTCAAATCAGTATATTGGAGAGATATTGGCAACTGAGGGGATTAAAAAAAGACCTCCCTTGATCTGAGTTTTATAGCAAATTTGAGATTTAAAAGGGTAGAAGTAAAGATGATGTGTAGGTCCTGCATGGTAAATAACTAATGCAAAGTCATATCTAATGCATAGCCACTTTTGCTAGACTATCAAATACGTATAAGCTAGTTAGAGTCACGTGGAGAGGGGTTTTAAATGCCATACAATGGAGCTCATGGTGGTAAAGTTTTAGCTACTGGCTCTCTGGAGGGGGTGGAGGAAGTACAATTCACAAATGTTTAATTATAATCTACATTATTAACATTTTCTCCATCACTTTCTTAAGTGTAGAACAATAAAACAAGCCCTGGTTTGTAGACTCTGCTGGTTTCTGTGGTGTCAATAAGCACTTTGAAAATTAAACAATCAGCTTCAAGAATTTATTAAGCAGAGGAGTGGCATGGTTAGAACCATGCTTTAGGTCTATCTCTTTGGCATTTGAATGAAATAAAGATTGGATAAATATATGTGGTACACCAATTATGAGGATATTAGAATAATCCTGGAAAGAGGAGATGAGAGGTTAAATTTGGAGGGGGTGTCCATAAGTGATTCAGTGGATAGAGCACCAGTCCTGGGGTCAGGAAGACCTGAATTCAAATCTGGTCTCAGGCTGTGTGACCCTGGGCAAATCACTTAACCCTTTTTACCTCAGTTTCCTCATCTTTAAATGAACTGGAAAAAGAAATGGAAAATCACTCTAGTGCTACTCTAGTTCTTTGGGAAGAAAACCCAAAACAGAATCATGAAGAGCTGGACATGACTGCAACGACTGAATAACAAATACCCCCTCTATCCATACAAACTTATTTCTAAATGGATCATCTCTCATCCATTCTCCACAATACCTTTGCTGTATATTTCAGCTCTCATATATGTTCCTTTCTCTGAACTCTTCCATATTTTCCAAAATTGGGATAAATGATCTGACAAAAGATGTTCCTTTTGCAAAAGATTGTTAAAAGTACACTTTATATTTTTGAAATAAGAACTGTCCTAGAAAATGTACAGTGTATAGCTACTATACTTATAGTCTATACCATGCAATGTAATATATGTATGTGTCTATCTATATATCTATATCCATATGCATTTATATATAAGTATACATATATGTATGTATAAGTACACATTATATATAGTCTATATGGTAATAATATATGTACATAGAAATATAAATGTATATGTTCTACATATATATGAATAAATCTATGTAGTCTAATATATTACATAGGATATATTATATACATATGTAGAATATGTATATTCGCTCACTCTATCTATTTATCTATCTATCTGTCTGTCTGTCTGCCTATCTATTTTTTCTAAAGGACAGGACATTTGGTTTTTCCTACCTCTAAACTTAACTATAGACACAGAAAGAAATAGATAAGAGAGGTAACAAGTTAACATTTTAACAAAGTGTTAACATTTGGTGATCTCCTTTTGAATTGTGAACACTTTTCTCTGACAGTACCAAACAGAGTTTTGATTGAACGCTATCCTAAATCAGAATTCTAACTTATGTAGTTAGCTTACTTTTTCTTTAAAATGAAAATTTCCTCCAGATTTAATTGGCTGAGTATACCATGACTCGGGAAAGTGATCCTGGTTTCCTGACCATAAAAAGCCATAAGTGCTGCCTCTGACTTTTGGTGTTTCACCAATAAATATCCATTAACAGCACAGGGGTAAAAGAACTGTTCTCATCTTAATCAGCATGGTATTTCTCGTTATCTTTATTGAATATGCTTTCCCTTCCTCTTCTCCCAAAATTAAATGAATGAGTATCTTTCAGAGGTTGTGAAGTTGGGTAGTGGACCAGGCTTGGATTTGAGGAAGGCCTTAGTTCAAATTCTGTCTCAGACCCTTACTAGCTGTATTCCCCTGGGAAAGACACCTAACTGTCTCATTGTCCTCAACTCTAAGGTGGGGATAATATCAGCAACCATCTCCCAGGATTTTGTGAGGAGTGAATGAAATACATATGTAAAACTCTTAGTGCAATATGTGAGATGTAGTAGATGCTCTATAAGAGCATCTTATATTTCCCTTCTACTATTTCCTTTCTTCCATCCCTCCCTCTCTCTCCCATCCCAAATAGGCTGTTCCCACCACTAGACATTTCTTGAATTACCCCTTAATATCTGTGTTTGTATTCTTTACTTCTCAATATTTTCAATGATGCTTTTCATTTGAAAGATCCAAGCTAATTTAGAAAATGCCTAATGAGTGATGTCTCCCTCCAACTTGAAGAGTTTTCTTTTTATTCGAATTTGGCAAGCTTTCTCCTTTGTTCATTATTTTGGTAATTAAAGGGAACTGGCTTTGCAGGTGTATTTCTCCCAGCTGCCACAATTCTTGATTTAGAGCAATTGGACTTGAAAGAGGCCTGACAATAAAAAGAGTTTATTCAATAAAATTGCAGATTTGATACGTTCCTACAAAAAGTTTGTTTTCATTCCATTGCTAAACTCCAAAATAACAGGATTACTAATTACTACTCAACTGTACTTCATTCAAGTTAATTATTTACTCCCATCATTTCAGAGCCTGTTAATAACCTCCTTATAAATCACAAGTTTGATTGTGATCCAAAGAAGTAGCTTTGATTTTTGTCTTAGCCATTAAACTGCCCATACATTTTCAAAATTAATGAGTGGTTTGATATGATAGATAAGTGGATGGTAAAGTTGTTGGGTAATTGATAGGACAGTGGACTGAGAGTCAGGAAGATTGAGGTTCACAGATAATAGCTAACTTGCGACCTTGGGTAAGTCCCTTCACCTCCCTTTGCCTCAGTTGTCTCATCTGCAAAATGGGAACAATATTATTGATGCTGAAATTCTTAGGTAGATACTTGGTTTTCTCATCTACTAAAATGACCCTCTTAAAAATATACCTTCTTAAGACAAACAGACCCAGACTAGCAGGGGTTTGGGGGTAGACAGAGCTCTTTAAAGCCTTTCTATACACACACACACACACACACACACACACACACACACACACATATAAATATGAATGTTCAAATGAAAACAGAAGCACTTTCAAGTTCAATTTAGTTCAGAGAAAGCTTCACATGCATCTCACAAAAGTCAAATGCAGTTTTACAGAAACCAAGAAACACTTGAGAAGTCTTCCCAAATTCTGAGTCTCCTAGGGAATCTTAAGCAGGCAGGAGAGACAAGTAAATGGACCAGTCAATACCTTAATGGAAGACAATATTTAATGGAGAACATATTTTTTTTTAAAAAGGTCAAAGCTAAGTCACTGGTAGTCCATCAGAAATTAATAATTTGTCATTAAAGGGAGAATAAACAAACGATAATTTGTCTCTGGATTTTGAGCTTTACTGTTTTAGGATTTGTTCACTTGTGAGGAACAAATTGGAATGGAAAGATAAAAGTGTGAACGCATTTAGAAAAGAACGGAAACCATTTATTCAACACATAAGCATTTAAAAGCGCCTTTTAATGTAGTATTTCTTTGAATCTTGATAACAGTCCTGTATTGCAAGTACAATTATCACCATCAAAAACAAAGAAAAGTAGACATATGATTTTATAGGCTTAGGGAGCTTGAACTTGTTTCTCATCTTTTGTCTTAATTTACTTCTTCCTGACTCAAGCTCAGCTTTCTATGCATTATGCAACACTGCCTTTATTATTATTATTATAGTAATTATTATTATTTATTATAAGTAGCATTTATTTATGAGGTTGGCAAAGTATTGCTTTTCATCACAACCCTGTGAAGTAGGTGTTATCCCAGTTTTGCAGATGAGAACACTGAATCTGAGAAAAGTTAAATGGTTTGTCTGTTGTCCCATAGCTAGAGAGGGTGAGACAGGATTCAAACTCAGGTCCTTCTGTCCCTAAGTCTAATACTAGCCACTGTGGCACAAAACTGCCTCAGAAATGATGTTGATTGGAGTAAAACTGTGAGTATGCCTATGTTATTCTGGCATCAACCCTATAGGGATAATTTCATTCTTTATATTTCTATCCCTAGTGTCTAGTGTAGCTCCTGGTGTATAGTAAGCACTTAATGAGTGTTTTTTGAATGTTTAGGTAGAGGCAACCCGATGGCACAGTGAATGAATAGGGCAATGGGCCTGGAGTCAGGGAGACCTGAGTTCTAATTTGACCTCAGACACATAACTGGTGTGTGAACCCGGGAAAGTCACTTAACGTCTGTCTGCTTCATTTTTCTCATCTGTAAAATGGGGATATAATAACACTTAATTCTAAGCATTGTAAAAAGGATAAAATGAGATAACATTTGTAAATTGCTTTAGCACAGTGCCTGGCACACAGTAGGTGTTTAATGAATGCTTATTTCCTTCCATCCCTCCTAAAGCACTCTGTAAAGCTTAAAGTACTATAGAAATGCTATTTTAACAAACGACTGACAAATGTGTTGGTCTGACTCTTTACCAAGATCCGTCCTTTCTTTGATCCTACTTTCTGAGTGACTGAATTACCCTGTATATGTCAAGGGAGGGTTCTGGGGTTGGGGAGGGAGGTGAGTTGCTGTATTATACCTGGAAGTGATGTTAAAAATAAAAGGCATCAAAGCAATTTATTTTGAAAAAGAAATATAATAGAGATGCACTGGCAAAATGAGTCTGCAAGGTGAAATAAAGGTTGGAAGGCTTATACACCTGTCCCTATGGGCTCTACAAACATCAAAAGGAAGAGGAAAGCAGATTTAAGGGCCTGCCATCCCTACGCAGTTGGAACAGTCACATTCTACCTTTCATAACTAGTTTAGCAGAGACAATGTATCAAAGATAAAATCCACACCCACAGTCTCCTATTCTACCAGATTTCATACAATTGACTGTGACAGGTTTATGCTACAATGTTGTTATCATTGCAGAAATCCCCAGTACTCTAAACAGTGTTGTCAACACAGAATAAAGGGGAAATGCTGAGCCTGGGGCATATTTTTCCCCCTGTGGAAACAAACCTCAAACACCAAAACATTTTCAAATCTCTGCTGTTATGTAACAAACTACAGCTCCTATTACAGACACTGTACAAATTATGTCTATATTGAATTTAGGAAATCCACAATTTTCAAGTGTAACTTCACAAAGATTAATGCAATAAATGGAAAAAAATGATAACCTTAGTAATTAGAGAGTAGACAAATGGACTGCAAATAGCTGAGAACACATAGGAGGAGACTTCACAACCAGTAATTTTCAACTTTCTAGAAAAGCACAAGAAATTGGGTCTAAATATTGCATCAGAATCATAAAACCGAAAGCTATTACTAATTCTGTAAACATCTTGGCAATCTGCTATCCCATGATGCATTTAAGGATCAAGAAGGCCCCTGTGCTCTTGGGAGGTACACAAAATGTCCTATACTAGGATGATTTCAAAGCCTGGATTGAAGGGAACATGGAGAAATCAGCAGAAGTATGGAACCTAGAATGTGTGAAAGAGATGAGGAATTTGGAGAAAGCTTTATAATGAAAAATAGACTGAAGAAGGGAAATCTTTCTCAGTTTTAGCTTTGATGTGCCTGCTGTCTGAACCTAATTAACAGGATCATCAACATTTGTTCTGCTAGGTTTGGTGGAAACCAAGTGATCTAGCAGAACCAGACCTGAAGGACTCTCTAGATCTACTAAGCAAGATGATTTGAATAAAAAGAGACTTCTCTAATTGGCTCACTTAAGCTAAATCAAGATAATGATGCTAGAATGTTAACTCTATAATTATTCAGTTGTGTAGTTATCTTTCTAGGGTTTCTTTCTGCTGCTGGAAACGTAAGATGACACTCATTTTAAAAAAAAGGTTTTTTTTGTTTTTTTGGCCAGGTTCTCGCTGTCTGGGTGCTTCTGAGATGTACACCCTTTCCAGGTAATAGAAGGTGTGACCAAGGAAGCATCGTGGGACCCAAAGTTGAAGCCATTTAGTTGTTTGGAGGGGAAAAAGGAGGGGAACAATGAAGGGGGAATTCTGTACAGGTTTAAAAAAAGGAGGTTTTATCTATTAATAAGTCAGTGAAAGTGGCTGTTAGTGGAATGAGACATTTAGTATCACTGTACTATTGTTGTGACCCCCCTCTATGGTGGAGGCAGAGCTAGAGGGAGCTGCCTTTCCCTAGGCAACAGTAAGATCTATTCTTGGATAGGTCCTGTTTACTACTGTCTGCCAGTTAAACGAATATTTGCTCTAAGTGGAAGGTAAAAGGAGGGTAAAAAGGAAGGTACAAAGATCAAGGAGATCTTAATAGTTGGAAAGATCAATAAATCATACATAGAAAGTAAGAAAATGCTGTGGAGAGAGTTGAACAAGGGAAGGAAGAAAAAAGGAAGGAAGGAAGGAGGGAAGGAAGGAATGGACAGACAGTGACTTAAAAAGCAAATTGACTCCTGGTAGACAATGACAAGAGACTACCAGGACGATTTTAGATTACACCCATGCTGGGGTTTGGGGGGGAAGCTGGTGTGATTTAGGATAGAGGTGGAAGCTTGTAGTTCCTATTTTCACAAGAAATGTTGCCTCTGGGAGAGAACTAGAGGGATTGCACTTGTTTTAGAGTGCCCTGATCATTGAATAGCCATTTTTCCATCTTTGCTGACTTTTGCCCTAAGAATGCCCAGAGGGGCAAGCGCTGGGATAGTGGAGTACCACTGTACTTAATTGGGGGAAAGACCTCCCCATTTATGTGCCTCTTCCAAATTTATTTCTAGTCTCACTCTCTAGATGTGGCTGTAATTATGGACAAATGCCAGCTATCTCTGAAGGGATACTTTGGGGAAATAAGATTGGATACCATCTCACAAAATCATTGGCTGTAACTAAAGCTCATCTGTAATAGCATTTCTCCAATCTGTCAGCTACTTTTTGAGTTCATAAATGTCTATTCCATACTCTCCCATTCCTGAGAACTGAAAATCTATGTGAGTCCTTGATTCAGAGGATATAGACCATAGGAGATAGGGAATTTGCAGGAAACTTTATGCAGAAAGATTGAATAAAGGATTCTCCCTTGGTTTCAGCTCTAATGGTAGCTACTGTCTGAACTTGGATAACGAAACTATCAATACCTGATAAATAAACCTTGAATTTGTCTTCAGTGCCTACCCCCTTACAGGATAAGAACTGCTTGGAGATTTGGTGAGTCTTTAGTTGTACAAGAAAGGTCAAACTGAATGAAAAAGAGATAGCTGTAATTGACTAAATGAAGGCTCCATTTTGGGTCAAGTGAGTGATCCCAGAAGATTCCAGACAGGCAGCCCCTTGGCAGAGTGTTGATAAAAGTTTCTTCCTCCTGATAGGGCTTCCCCTCATTAAATAAAAGTTCTTATTGCTTCCATATTAAGGTTCTTGCTGTCCTGACGTTCTTACGATCTGAACTTAGGGACACTGAGGGCTACTATGTGGATGTGAATAATGGACAAGAAACTGCATCTATTTTGGGATCATCTCCATTTTCTTCCTCTGGCTGGTCACTAAATCCTAAACAGTATTCTTGGGCTGAATCACAGAATAAGTTGACAGAACATTAGATTAATAAAGAATTTATAAAATATTATGAACAATAATAACAGGGTAGTGACTTCTCCCAGGTCCTCTATCCATTAAAAAACTGATCTCCATTGAAAAAAGATGAGAATGAGAGAATTTTAATGATGATAATACATAATAATGATCATTAGATATGAATATATCATTTTAAAATATCATATATTAAAATTTTCAAAGAGCTTTCCTTATATCATTCAAGTCTCTGTCAGTTCAGTACTGTGGGATCATTACCCTCGTTTTATAAATGAAGACATTGTAATTAAGAGAGATTAAGGGTACTACCCATGGGCACCCATGCAGCTAGTAAATATTAGAGGCAGAACTCAAAACTAGCTACTTCTGAGTCCCAGTTCCAAATTCTCTCTACCATATTAAACTGCCTCTTACAATGGAAAGTGACTAATTATAGATGCACTTGGATACCTTCATTTTTACAGTTTCACTGAGTGTCAGAAATGAAAGGGATTTTAGATCATCTAGCCCAAACCTCTCGTTTTACACATAAGAAAATTGAGACTTGAGAGGTCAAGTGTCTTGGTACACAAAAGCTAAAGTGGGAGAGTCATGTTTTTTTTTAATTGAAGCAACTGAAGTTCAGAGAGATTAAAAGATTTGTTGAAGGTCATTACTAGTTGTGGTTGTGTTGAACTGAGAACCAAGGTCTCCTGACTTCTTGGTCAAGGCTCTTTCCACCATACTCTCATGCCACAGACACCAATGTGGTTTGTCTTAGGCCCACTGTGACTATTCTATTACAAATCTGCTATATTGGTCACATTCATAGAATGCATGATTCACAACAGATTTTTATATGGAAAACTTGAATTCTGCCTCACCAAACTGGAAGGGTAGAAAAAATATTTCAAACATGCTTTCATTAGGAGCTTCGTACATTTCTGGATGACTGGTAAACACTAGCATATCAATCAATCATTTATTAAGCACATTATTTAGCACATTTATTAAGTGCCTACCATGTGGCAGGCATCATGCTAAACACTATGGATACAAAAAGAGTCAAAAGATAGTCCTTGACGTCAGTGAACTTACAGTCTAATGAGGAAGACAACATGCACCCAAATATACACACACACACACACACATACATATATGGAGTAAATAGGATAATAATTAACAGAAGGAAAGTACTGGAATTAAGAAGGATTGGGAAAGACTTTCTGTAGAAAGTGAGTTTTTATTTGGAACTAAAAAAAGTGTTCAGTAACTTCTTCTCGAAGAAAAACTTCTTATGGGTAAATTCATTTCTTTCAGTTCCCTTCCCAAATCTGATTTTATGCTATATGTCAATTTATTCTAACCATTGATAAGTAATAAAACCAAGAAAACTTGACCAGACAGAAAGATGATTAAACAATTCATCTTTACATTCAATTCATAGTAATTAAATTATATACATTAATCATATACAAGGCGTTGTGGTTTCATGGCTGAATTTTTTTTAACACTTTAAAAAGTTAATGAAAATGTGTTTGGGGTTCAAATTAGTAGATTTGCTGATTTTTTAATTTTTTCCTTTCAAAATTTAAGGGGTTTGACCTAATATATTATTACTATATAAACTCCCCTTAAAAAATAACAGGCCACAGTTACCTCAGATTGTGATTCATGTGCTATCTTAACATTCATGCTGATCATATCCTTGCCATTTCCTTCATTACTCTACCTTTCACTTTGAAAATGGTAATCAAAGAAGCTTTGCTATTGAAATTTACTTGTCAATAAATTTCTCTGTGGTTCCACTCAACATCCTTTTGGGTTTCCAAACCAAAAGACCTTGTCTGC
Source organism: Bettongia penicillata ogilbyi (assembly GCA_023548195.1). Classification (NCBI taxonomy): domain Eukaryota; kingdom Metazoa; phylum Chordata; class Mammalia; order Diprotodontia; family Potoroidae; genus Bettongia; species Bettongia penicillata. Next base: position 781,556 of record JAJHZJ010000448.1, on the reverse strand, counting down.
TTACCACTCTCTTCTGTCAATTGCCTACCTTTATTAGACTCTGTGTTCTGTGGAACAGGAATTGTCTTGGTTTTAGGATAGTCTTTGACACATAATGTGTAATTTATAAACCTTATTTACTGATTTTTCATCATTTGAAATGGAGCAACTATTTCTCAGAAACTTCAATCTCAAAAGTTCTGAGAATTCCCATAAAATTCTATATAGAAGTTTAACCATGTACATGGTAAAATAAAGTGGATGAAAAGTTGCTATTCATTCTATGACCTGTAGTTGGTTGGACAAGCCATGGAACCAGTCTCTCATTAAATACTACTGGTAGACAGGCAACTGGGGTGAGAATGGAAATTTGAGAAATTGTATGAAATTGTGTGAAAGAAGAATCAGAACAAAAGAGAAAAACTGTGAGAAAAAAAAAAAACAAAGGAAAGAGAAAATAGTATGCTTTGATCTGCATTCAGATTCCGTAGTTGTTTCTCTGGATGTGGATAGCATTTGGTACCTTCAATGATCTGAAGTGTTTTGCTATTGTATACCTGAGCTGGTCAAAAAAAAAAAAAATGAAATTTCTGATGACCAAAAGGGGAATGAAAAGTTTCAGGATGAATGTAAACAGGGAGTCTCCTATCATTACTCATTCTAATTTTTACGTAAAAAGTGGAGTCAAAGACATGCAAAGGAAGGTAAGATTTTCATGTAGCAACAAAATATTGGACAACTTTAATAAGAGAAGAAACCAAAAGGATATCTCCAACACAGAGGATAGAATTACTATGGAGGTCTTAAGAAAAACATATGTTTGAGAATAATCACTGGTATGGGAAAATATGGATGAGATCACCTATCTAACTATATAAGGTTATAGTATATAAAGACAGATTTTCTCTTGACCTTTTATCATCAATCCAAGGCAGCTTGTAGTCACTAACATGTTAATTGGTAAGAACAAAATAACTCTCTGTTTCCAGCCTTCCCCGCCCCCCCCCAAAAAAAAACCCAAAACCTTCCAAGATGGAGATAAAGCTTAAGTGTTCACAGCTACTAACATTATTGATCATCTGTCAACAAAGAACATCACAGTTAGGAAGTGTTACTGGGGGCTCTAGTGCCAAATCTTTCATTTTCCTTCCTCCACTGAGCTAAACAGAAGATCATTTTTTATTTTACCATGTTGGAAAATATTTCAAGGTGCTTTTTCTTGGAAAGTTGCTTGAAATAAACTCCCCTTTTCAATTTGAACTCTTTGGGAATTAAAAACATGACTTCTTTCTAACTAGTAGGTCTTCAGGGCATAGACGTTTTAAAATTGTTTTCCTCCCTCTAGACTTTTGAATCTCAAAACAGTGATCTCTTTTGAATTGGAACACAGAATTCTCTTTGTCTCATAATTGTGGGTACTTTGCAAGCTTAGGCCAGCTTTAGAAGTTCAGATATTTTCAAGGATGATTTCATTCTTGGTGGCTAATATTAAGATAAAGAAGAAGAAAAAGAGCCTTTATTCCTATACTATTAACCTTACTTTGTCACCTGTTTGGAAGCTAGAGATGAATAAAGCACAGGGTGAGAGTATACAGGATACTAAAGATATACGGGAAAGTAAAAGATCAAGCTGCTAGCCTCTTAATTAAGCAGGGGGAATATTTACATTTTTATTGGCAAGTCTAATGATTTGTTTGAACTGAGGTAGATTCAGTTTATTTCAGTCATTGCAATCTTTGAAAGGAATAGTGTGTTTAAGTCCCCAAAGTAGTTTGGCTTTAGTAAAGAGCCCTGAAGTAAGAGTTTGATCCTGCTCTGCCAGCCTGTGACCTTGGCAAATCACTAAATTCCTCGGGCCCTTATTTTCCTCATTTTTATAAAGGATATGATTGGGCTAGTTCCCTTTTCTCCTCTGAAATGAAAATAAAACAACCTACTGTTTGTTGCCATTAAAGTTTTCTTAACAGGATTTTATGTTCCAGGAAGTGTTAGTATTATTTACAATTTAAACTATCACATATTCTGAAATTTCCTGATTCTAATTATATGCCATTTGTTTATACATGTGTATATATTCATATGTACATTATACACATGTGTGTAGTACACATGCTTATATGTATATAAACATGTTATGTTACATAATTACATATATATATAATTTGTATGTGATAATATATTCCAAAGCCTTTCAGGCTATTTATGCAAAGGTTAAATACTGAAGGTAAACTTAAATACTTTGGCCACATAATGAGAAGACTGGATTCTGGAAAATACCCTAATGTTGAGAAAGATTGAAGTAAGAAGTAGAAGGAGATGACAGAGGATGAAATGGGTAGATAATATTATAGAAACCAAGAGCATGAACTTGGACAGATTTCAAGTTCCAAATCTGAAAGAATTTACTTGACCTTCTCTCTAGCCAAAGGGAGCTTTATTGACACCGAAGCACATGGATCTGAGATTTAGCAAGGAGCTAAACAAAGCCAGGGATACAGGAAAAGGTTCAAACTTATAAAGGATGCTTTTAGGGTTTCTTTATGGGGATTGGAGACCTAGGGTAAGTCTTGCAAGATAAAGAAGTCTTGCATAATAAAGACATAGGATGAGGATGACAGGGGAGGTTGGAAAGACACAGTATGAGGGTGATGAATGACACAAGATAAGGGAAAAGAAGAAATCCCATTCCCCAGGATAGGGGAGAGAGTGTGGCAAGGAATTTAATGGTCCAGGATAAGGGGAAGTTTTGTGGTAACGGGAGACTTTAGGGTGCCTTTAGGTTAGAAAATAAACCAGAGACTTCTCAACGTCAATCCTTAATATTATTTTTAACTCTTAGGGCACTGTTTGTATCTACATCAATAGGTCATGAGGAGTTGTTCATGACTGAATAACTAAATAACATTTTTCTCTATGATTTAAGCATTCACATATTCTAAAATGTCCTGATTCTAATTATGTACCATTTACCTATATTAATGTAGTGATACATAGATAAATGGTACATAATTAGAATCAGGACATTTTAGAATATATATATATATATATCTTTAGCTTTATAATACATATAGTAATAGTTGTATATAGATTTAGAAATATGTATAGATAAATGGCACATAATGTGTGTATATATGTGCATTTATATATATATGTCTGTGTGTTTTATATATGTCTATGTATATGTTTGTATAAATAGAGAAATATGTATATGTATATAATTAGAAGCTTGTATTGGTCTGATCAGCCACAGCCAGACACATTGTAATGTGACTCTAATATTGTGATGTCATTTTGTTCCTCTTTGAGCACAAAGGACAACAGCCAATAAATCAATTAGAATCAGGAAATTTTAGAATATGTGACAGTTTAAATCAAATAGAAAGATAGTACTCCATGGAACAGAAATCTATGTTAGGAAAAAACATATACACAGACTATATATAAACACACACATATATACATACATATACACATATGTATATATGTGATATAAATCTATGTCAATATATACATGTACATATGTGTATGTGTGTGTATGTGTGTATGTATATTAGAGCTAATCTCAGATTTTCAGAGTTGGAACAGACCTCAATCAATCCCTCAATAAGTTTCTAGTCGTGGCCCATTGACCACAGGGGCAGTTAGGTGGGATAGTGGATAGAGCACCAATGTAGAAGTCAGGAGGACTTGAGTTCAAATCTCACCCCAGACACTTGGCACTCCCTAGCTGTGTGACCTCAGGAAAGTCACTTAACCCCAAATGCCTCATCCTGGGTCATCTCCAGTCATCCTGATGAATATCTGGTCACTGGATTCAGATGGCTCTGGAGGAGAAGTGAGACTGGTGACCCTGCACAGCCCTCCCTCACTCAAAATCAAGTGCAAGTCATGTCAATGTCTTCTTTGGCAATGAAGGATGAACATACAAGCTTCTATTAAACTCCTACTACATGACAGACTTTGAACTTGGCACTAAGAATAAAAGAAAAAGGAAACAATCCCTAACCTTAGAGATTATTCACTCTTCAGAAAGATAATATATGCACATGTACGGATATACAAATGTATGTCAGTTTTAAATCAGAACAACGATTTCACTGGTGTTCAGAGATCCTAGTAAGGAAATTTTGCTACCAAAACACGGGTCCAATCTTTCTCTGAAATGTATAATCTGTGGGAGTAGGTTGGGAGCCTAAGATCTTAGCTGACTTGTCCAGTGTCTCACAGCCAGGTTGTATTAGAAGTGGGACAGAACCAGCTCATGAGTTCTTTATTCATTATATCATTCTTTCACTTATGCACAAGATCTATATTAAATAAATATAAGGTAATTTGGGGGATAGGTGAGGCACTACTCTGTGTGTGTGTGTGTGTGTGTGTGTATGTGTGAGAGAGAGACAGACAGACAGACAGAGAGAAAAATATCAAGAACAATTTCTTCTATGAGACTGTGTTTGAAGAGAGCCTTCAAAGAATCTAAGGTTCCTAAGAGGCAGAGGGCATGGGAGTACATTTAAGGCATGTGAGACAACTTGGACAAAGGTACGAAGATAGGGGACAGAATGCTGTGTGTAAGGAACAGAAGAAAGGCCAGTTTGACTGGATCTGAAGGTATAAGTCACAGTAGCACTCTGTGGAACAAAAATGCGTTTTAAGAAAACTTTAATGCAAATTCAATGCAGGGGACACTACTTTCATTATATGGGGAAATGAATAATTATTCTGAAAGATCAATTGAACTATGTTGTCATTGTTAAATTATTTCAGTCAAGCCCCATTCTTCATGACCCCATTTGAGGTTTTCTTTGCAAAAATGTTGGAGTGGTTTGTCATTTCCTTCTCCAAATCATTTTACAGTTGAGCAACTAAGGCAAATAGTGTTAAGACATTTGTCCAGGATCACACAGGTAGCAAGTATCTGAGGCTGGGTTTGAACTCAGGAAGATGAGTCTTCTGACTCCAGGCCCTGTACTATATCTACTGTGCCACCTAGCTGTCCTCAGTTGAACTAAATGTCCTCAATTGTCATCTTCAGTTCACACAGAAAAGTCTTCTCTGCTACGTAACTGACAATTTGCCTATATTTAATTCTCATTTCTGTATTTCATCATAATCTTGTATATTATTTCCCTCCATACCATAAGGTTCTCTGATTAAAGATCCCTAAGAGAATGTAAACTCCTTCAGAGAAGGGATCATTTCATTTTTGTCTTTGTATCCCAGGTACCTGTGACCCTGTAGGCCCTTAATAAATAATCACCAAGTTAAATTGTTGAATTCATTTTATCCATGTGGGCTATCTTTCCACTGATACAGATATGCCTCATCACCCTTTGCCTTTGTCAGTAGAGAAAAGTGTTACTGTGGGCCAAAAAAAAAAATACCTTGTAGTTAGGTCTCTGGTGCTGAGCTTTTCTTAACTAAGCTACCCAGGCTTAGGGGCTCCTCACTAGGCTTATGCTCCAGGCCCTTCTGGCTTGGTAGAATGTATACTTTCTTTAGTGAATAACCTGAATTTCCCTTTTCTGCCCCCTCATATCCCCAGGGCCTAGCATAGTGCCATTTAATAAGAAGTTTATTGAATTCAACCTACTTGAAGTGATACTGTTATTTATTTCACTAGGAAAACTTTCAAGAAGCTTGAATGACCTTCATGCTATGATAAGGCATAGAGAATAGGGTTTTAGTAGAAGATCTTAAAAACAGGAAAATTATGCTCCATACTTAATGAGTTAGCTGGTTTGCATTTACTGACTTTAACTTGAGTTTGATTTTTGGTATAATATTTGCATATACACTGATCATAATAACCAGGTGAATTTTTAGGCTGGGAGAGAAAATCCAGCCTGGGATTCAGCCCCCTCCCAGGGAGCCTGAGTGCTCTGAAAGAAAATGGTGCAGGGAAACAGCGGGTCTGGGTAAAGGGCACAAGGACACTTAAGTGTCAGCGGTTTCTGAGGTGAGCAGCTGACCCTGGATGTCTCCGGAAGAGAAAATGAGGCTGGTGACCTTGCACAGTCCTTCCTCACAAATTCAATTCTGGGGCAGCTAGGTGGTACAGTGGATAGAGCATCAGTGCAGGAGTCAGGAGGACCTGAGTTCAAATCTCACCTCAGACACTTGACACTCACTAGCTGTGTGACTTTGAGCAAGTCACTTAACCCCAATTGCCTCAGCCTGCGTCATCTCCAGTCATCCTGATGAATATCTGGTCACTGGATTCAGATGGCTCTGGAGGAGAAGTGAGGCTGGTGACCTGCACAGCCCTCCTTCACTCAAAACAAAGTTGAGTGCAAGTCATGTTATTATTTCTCTGATGGCATGGTCTTCTTTAGCAATGAAGGATGAACACACACACCCAAATTCAATTCACTTGCAAGACATAGCATCACCTTCCTGATGTCATGATCCTCTACAACAAAGAAAACAGCAGCAATAATAATATTTTTATGTATGACAGAGCTCAGATTAACTTTTCTCTTTATAATACACTACTGTTTTCAAAGCACTTTCATCAAATACAGTATGTCCTTTGAATCTCAAAACTATGTTGTGAGGTAGATAGGACATATCTTCTTATCCCTATTTTATAGATGAGGAAATAAAGACACTTACTAGCTTTGTGACCATGGGCAGTCATGTAATTCCAAGTACCTCAAAAAAAGGATATTATTTTAAAAGTTTATTAGGAATAAGGATAACATAGATTTAGCAATAGATTTTTGTTTTTAAATCCAGACCTTAATTCCACAGTTGTAAAGAACTTCTGGTGTGGATGCCCTCTCTACTACAGAAGATCAGTCCCAGTTCATGTAATGTTAATTATGTTGAAGAGAGTTAAAGATCTTCCCTAGCCATTAATGGGCCAGCCCATTAAGGGAAGCTTGATTAGGGGGGATTTGTTTTGCTGGAAGGCCCATACCTTTTGTTAATTTCTAATGAGGCACTGGTACTCTAGGACTGTGATGCCCTTTGGCTCTGAAAACTGTTCCTATAACTCTTGAGGTGAGGTTTTGCTTTGGGGCTTACTTGTTGGAAGTGTTTGGCCAGGCAAGACTGGGTAGCTGCTAAAGAACACCCCCTCACACACACACAAACCCCTGCTTTGAAAACCCAGACGCTGGTGCTTCTCTCTCTGCTAACTACATATGTATGTAATGGTCAGACAGTTGGATCTGTCTGTTGATCTGTGATGTATGTATTGCTTATGGACAGACAGTTGGAAGCTCTGTCTGGTGGTCTTTATTTCTCTGTATTTTCTCTGAAGTTCAGGGTACTGACTTTTTTCCCCTGAACTAAGTGAATAATACATGTGCTTGATGAAAGTAGATTGACAACCCTTTAAAAGTTGCTTTCCTTTTAAAAAAAGCAGATCTAAGAAGCTGTACAGCAGACCTTCCTGTGTATGCTATTACAATTCCACAATTTAATTTTCTTAGAGGGTTACCTGGGGGCATAGGGAGGTTAAATGATTCCCTCAGGGTCACACAGCCAGGGTATATCAGAGACAGGATTGGAACTCAGATCTTCCTGAACCTTTGCGCTATCTAACACTACAGCATACTGCCTGGATATTAAAAATTAATATTTGAAATATTTTTGTGTTTGGTTTTAAATGAGCTAAACACAAAGATGGAAAACGTCAATGACAAAAAGCTAACTCTTGCTTTGGGTTCTTACCCTTATTTGTCTATCAGAGAGCAAGTCCTTTTTCTTTTTTTTTTCTATTTTCTATTATATAAAGCTGAGTATCAAGTCTTCTGTAGTAAGAAAAGTCAAGTGGTGATGCTAAAAACATCTGTCTTTTTAAAAAACTGCACTTTATTCCATATCAGTTTACTTTTGCTTTTATAGTTTTGGCATATGATTTTAAGTATGATCTTGAAACAGATTTGCATTCCTAAACACAATGCCTGATTTCCTATTCAAAGCGCCAAAATGTTCAACACACCTGTGAATTTGTTGCTTTTTTTTGTCTTCCTGCTCTGTATTTTTGCCCCTGCTCTCCACCCCCACTCCTCAGTGACACCCTTAGCTTCCTTTTCCTGTTGAATGGTTTCATGGGTTCATGCCACCTTCCTTTTCTTGTTTCTCCAAGGTATCACACATCTAATTTTCCTCCTTGAAAAACTAAAAACATTGTTAAGTGAGCTATTAAAGAGTACATATGGCATGCCTTTTAAACTGCATGAAATGTCAGTACTTCCTACACAACTTTGATATGAGAAGAGAATTTGAACTGTTAATTGGATTAAAAGGTTAATTGCCTAACCTTGACTCCTTTCCTGACAAAATGATTTTTGTGACCTGTTCATCTTCCTTCCAGGAAGTCTGGACTTTTTAGCAACAAACTCAGATGACTCAGTCTTATCTCCAAGGTTAACTGCATTTACGTAATAACCCCCAAAGTTAGTATCTTGGCAGCTTTCTTCTCTTTGCTCAGTGACTGTTGGAAAAATCAACCTCGTTTACCTTCCTTGTTGGAAAAATTGTGATCTCTACATTCTGTTCCTATTAAGTTGTTTGTGGAAAGTTTTTCTTTTTCTTTTTTTAGTTAAAGATCTGCTTGAATAAAGCCTTTTGAATTACCTCTTTGGAGACGATTGGGAATATTCTAGGCATGGGCAAGCACAAACTGAAAAAATGACCCACCTGGGAATATTTCGGAGATTATTTACGGTGCTTTCCTTTCCTATTGAGTCCTTAAGATGATAAAATACCTCTTCAGGGGTGCTATTGACATACTTCAACTGCATGATCTTCCCTGGTAAAAAGCCTTGATGAGTCCCGATGTAATTCTCTAAAAATGCTGGTGAAATATTGCAGTTATTCTCAGCCTATCATTAACATTTAAACATCTATTCAGAAATGGGAATTGGAATGTGGGCTTTTCTATGTATTCGATTTCCCCGAAGTGTGTTTTATTTAAATTGTCACAATTTGCTTACATGAGCCAAGTGAAACTCGTATTGATTTCATTGGTCTAGGCTCCTCAGTTTCATCCCGAGTGATCACCTTCTCACTTCATCACATTTTGACAACCTTAACATAAAATCATTTTTTTTTTAAAAAACTGAAGTTATATTGGGATATTAGAATATTAAAGATCTGGAAGACTAGTGAAAGTCACTTGATTCTGTCCTCATCCCCTTTGCTGCTAGTGCTTTCCTCTCAGGCTTCCTTCCTTTTATTTTGTATATTTCTTCTATGCACTCAGGTATTTATATGTTGTCTCCATCTTTTAAAATGTGGGCTTCTTGAGGATCTTTCCACTACTTAGGATCATAAAGGGAAAGAGGAAGGAACAAGAACTTATTAAGTGCCTACTATGTGCCATGTGCCAAACTAAGTAGGAGCCACCTCCAGTCATTCTGATCTATATCTTGCCACTGCATCCACATGGTTCTGGAGGAGAAAATGAGGCTGTTAACCTTGAAAAGCCCTCCTTCACTTAAATCCCACTCGCAAGTCATAGCTTTACCTCTCTAGTTTCATGGTCTTCTTCAGGAATGAAAGACAAATGGCAAAAATGACAACTACCTTGTTAAGTGCTTTGTAGATATTATCTTATTTGATGCTCATGACAGACTTAGGAGAAAAATGCCATTACTACCTGCGTTTTGTAGTTGAGGGAACTGAGGTAGACAGAGGATAAGTAACTTACCCAAGATGACACAACTAGTAAGTACCTGAGTCACATTTGAACTCTAGGCTTTCAGACTCCATGCCCAGAACACTATTGCTTACAGAGGTGCAAAAAGGTACATACATGGATGGGAAAATTTGGTTAGATCTCTGTGATATTCTTAAATTATTTTTTTTGATGTATTTAGTAAATATTTGTCAAATTTAATTTGTTACTTTTGTTGGGTGATCATTAACATCTGAAAATAAAGGCAGAAAAATTATTTTCAGTTAGACAGAATTTGGAATAGGCAATATATTGAAGTTGATGAACTCGGCATTGGAATATACTTTTTATGAATAGGAAAGATTCCTTTGACTATGATTTTTTTTTAGAATCTCAATTTGAAGGAGATGATTTAATCCAACCAATAGTTCAACAAGAATCTTCTAAGCCCCTCTGCATCATTCCTAATAAAGGATTGGTCATTCAGCCTTTGCCTCAAGGATTCATGTGAAACGAGGGGGATCATGCTATCTTTGAGACTGCCCGTTATACTTTTGAAGTTTTCTAATAGTTGGCTCATTTTCCTTAAAATAAGATAAAATTTGCATCTCTGTGACTTCTACCCATTATTTATAGTTCACTTATTCTAGAATTTATCAAGTACTTACTATGTGCTAGGCATCTAGTGTGAGATGTGGATACACTGGTTCCTACCCTTGGAAGAACTCAGATTTTGATCTCTAAGTGCAAAAGAAACAAGTAATCTATTTTCTATGTGATAGCTCAAAAAAATTTAATCACAAAAGCCTCAATCGCAGTCTTCTCCAGGCTAAACTTCTTCAATTATTTCAATAATTCCATTTTTGTATGTTTTCTTTTCTAGTTCTTTCACATCCTGGACATGCTCAGGTTTGCCAAGGATCTAAAATTTTGTAGCACCTATCACTAAAAATAATACTTTAGTTGAGGTCTGATTAGTACCAAGTACCATGGAACTATCACTTCCCTCATTTTGGCAATTACATTTTTCTTAATATAACCTTTCCCAGAATGAATTTCACTTCTCAACCCATCCCCCTCCAAAGATTAGATTGCGTTTACACTTTGGAGATTTTCGCCCGACTCTCTGAAGGAGTTCTTGCCCCTGTCCTATCATGACTGTACCTTACCAAGGACAGCCAGCATACCTACTTCAGCATCATTCTCCTGGCAGCCTTTCCAGAAGCAAAGTCCTGGGGTTGGAGTGGAAGAGGGCAGAGTAAAAGAGGAAATCTGCTTATGAAACTTCATGCCCCAAGATTCTTCGATTTCTCACCACCTCTGCCCTTTTCAACTAAATTTCACCCCATCAACTCCCAAACCTTTTCTCATTTATTGTTTTCTAACAATAATTTTCATATTCTCCATTTGCGTGATTGCTTTTTTATAACCAAAGTGTGCAGCTCCATATTTTAAATGATTGCTATTTTATTAGATTTGTTCTGTTATCCTAGTCTGTAGAGAATTTCTTGGACCCTGTTATCTTATGGGGTGAGCTATCCATCTCAGCTTTAGTTCTGTCTTCAGTGTGGTGGAGTGCAAAATAGTACTGCCTTTGGAATCAGAACTCAGTTCAAGTACCCCTTCACATAGTCACTATGTATGTGACCATGGATAAAACTGCTTAAAGTTCCAGGTTATATTTTGTCTTCTATAAAATGGGAATAATAAATCTTGTACTACTGTTGTTACAAAGAAAGTAGTTGTAAACCTTAAAGTGCTAAGTGTAAGTGATTTTTATTTCTCCATTCTGTACTCCCTTCTCCTCCTTCAAACAAAAACCATATTCAGTTTTTAGACATTTCTTTGATCAGGGAAAAGAGAAAGAGGAGTATAAAAGGCAACAGAGAGAAAGGGTAAGAAGATCTGAAGAGTATTCATAAGTTTATAGACTTAAAAGTGGAAAGGTCTTTAGAGTTCATAAGAGTACAAGTCCCCTCAGTTTTCAGATGACTTAACTCGTGATTCAAGAGGTTGTGACCTGCCCACATCACATAGTTCAGAATTGCCTGAGACAGGATTTGAACTCAGGTTTTCCTAATTTCAAGCCTATCACTCTATTTACTATATCATCTAGCTGCCTAACTCCTATTTCAATTCCTTCATTTTACAAATAAAGAAATTGAGGTGTCGAGAATCTAGGTGACCCATCCAAGTTCACAAAGGCAGTAAATATGCAAGAATTATGATTTGAACCCAGCTCTTCTTGCTCTAGAACTTAATCTTTTTCTCCACCCAACTCATTTTAAGACGGTGACTACTAGAAAAAAAATGATACAAATAGAGGACTATACATAGTGAGAAAACCATTTGCCAAGAGAAGAAAGTGGTGTTACCAATGCAACGACTTTGCCCCTTGTCAGGTGGGTATCAAGAGAGTTAAGGCTGGTTCCTGAGAGCGGGTAATTGGCAGGGAATTAGGACGGGCAGGGTTCATATTGAGAAATGTGTCTGAGATGAGTCAGGACAGGAGAGAATTACTACCAAGTAAACAGGATATCTTCTCTGAAGGGCATATGGGTATAGATAGAAACAAGCCTTTGATGAGCAAACTAAGGCTGGTTTTCAGTGTTAGCGGCTGCTGATTATATTCCACTTACTTTGTTATCCCAATTATGTCCCTTGTCCTTAGTCATTTATATATCATCTTCTTCATTTGAATGATGTCTCTTTGAGAATATGGGCTGTTTTTGTCTTTCCCTAGTAGCACATTGTTTGGTAGGTAGTAAGTGCTCAATAAATACTTGTGGACTGCATGAATGACCAAAATAATTGGTAAGTGAGAGGACAACTACTTTAACTTCTGTAGATTGGGAGGCTTTATGTAGTCTGACTATTTATTCAATCCTTCACTTATTTATATTTTCAAGTGACTTAAGATTGATGATGAACAGTTATTGACCCTTTTCAATGATAAAGGCCTAGGTATCTGAAATCTAATTTTCACCCTTTGAGATGTGTGCTCTAACCAATGCCAAAAGTTTCTCAGGGAAAATAGAAATTCTCCATAGTTTTTAAATAGTATGCAACCTTTTATTGCCTACCACTCTTAGTGGGTAGCAGTGAATATCTCATTAGTCTGTGTTGAGGAGTGGTGGTCAGGATGGACCACCCAATTAGAATCTCAGCTTTTGCTTCACCAGTCAGGAAAATTCTGCCTTTTCCCCGTTCCCTTCTGAAAGCATAAATCGGATTATTTCACCCCTCTACATGATTAATTTCAGTGCCTCTTATATTTTCTCCAGGCTCTTCACAGTAGAGTTTTCCTGTCTTTCTGGTCTTCTTATAGTCTAGGCATTTTCACAAATCCTGTATATTTAAGCAATTACTTTTACATAACATTCTATCCCCCAGCCATTTGCCTTTGCAATGACTCTTTCCCATTCCTGGGATTTTCCTCTTCCCAAACTTCAAAACATAGAATCTCTTATTTTCTCTAAGGCTCAGTTCAAGTGTTACCCCCAGCAGACTTTTCCTAGTTCCCCTAGTTGCTACTACCTTCCCCTTTATGGTTACCTTCTGTATGTTTTATGTTTTTCTAAGTCTTGATTTATACATATTTTTCCCCTTCTAGAATATAAGCTCCTGGAAGACAGGAACTGGTTTTATTCTTTCTTTCTATCCCCAACACTTAGCATTGTGCCTGGAATATGCTTTTGTTCAGTCCTCAGTCATGTCAGACTTTTCCTGACCCCATGGAGTATAGCATGCTAGACCCTTCTACCTTCCACTATTTCTTGAAGTCTCTTCAAGTTGATATTTGTTGTTTTCATGACACTATCCATCTATCTCATCCTCTACTTCTCCCTTTTCCTTTTGCCTTCAATCTTTCCTATCATCAAGATCTTTTCCAATGAGGCCCATCTTCTCATTATGTGGCCTTTCCCTGGAATACAGTAAGTAATTAATAAATACCCAATTTAAATGGACTCCAATCGTGTGCCTATGGCACGATAGGGTTGGCCATAAAACCATGACTTCACTATATATATATTATTATATATATAATATATTAATATATATTATATTATATATATTATAGCAATTGGCATCTAATATATATATTAGATGCCAATTGCTATAATATCTCCATGAGCATGCCGACCAGTTGCATTGTTCTGACCAAACATTTACCCTCTTGTGCCTTGTATTGATCTTCTGAGATGTCATATTACAGCTGCAATTACTATCACAGGTTCAGCACGCACACACACGCACACACACACACACACACACATACACACATACGCACACACTACCAGAATAGACAAAATGTAGCTCTATACATGTGAATGCTTTCTTATTTTCTTTTGCTTCTTCCTGTCTTTTAAAAACATCAAGTCTCAGTCGTCTTCACTCCTCCCTCAGTCACCATCCCATTCCCTCAGTCTTTGCCTCTTCAGTTTCATGAGCAGGACCAGTCTCAAATTTGCAATGTATTTCTTCCTCTACCCCCATCCCTAATGGAGAGGAGAGTGAAGGTGGGGTTATATTATATGTAAGTATGATATATATATACACACATGTATTTATGTGTATATATGTGTATATATACATATACACACACATACATATATACATACATATATACATATACACATACATACATACATACATACATACATACATACATACATACATATATATATATTGACCTCTCTGTCCACCATTCTGACCAGGAAAAACAATTTCTCATTAAGAAAGAAAAATGAAGCTTTCTTGTCAATAAAAACTGGGTGAAGCCCTGATGATCTTAGGGAATTAAGATTAATGGTCCAACCAAATAGTATTTGTAGGTAGTTGTGATAGTGATAGATTAAGGGTAATCCTAGATTCAAAGTGTAATTACTTATGAGGATTAAACTTTATTTTCTCAATTAAAAGAGGTGAGTAATGTGACATAGTTTGTTTTAATTGAACTAAATAAAAGTGTAAAAATACTCATTACTAGAAACACTCATATAACTGTACCTACAAACTCATGCTCTCGAAAATCAGTGAGTGATTACTTCTGCTTTTAAAGAGGTTTTTTTCCTTGCATTCCTAAAGAAGCATCTGGAGAAGTTAGAATTAAGCATTATTAAAGGCAATGCGGGATTATCTTTAATTAATTCAGTGTCTTCGAAGAACCCTTTCTGATTCCGCCATAACAAATCTAAAAGAATCTCAAGTTGGGAGAATTAATCTCCTTATACCATAACTTATCTTCATTTCTCTTTTTATGGACTAGACCCATCTTTTAGAAATACCCAGAAATTGTTCACTTTTATACTCTGCTCTAAAATGAGATTGAATAGAAGGCAAGCACAAATTTGTTTTTTTCACCTCAAGGATTTATCCACACTTTTCAAATGAGCATATTAGTGTCCCCAAGTCTTAAAAACATAGTCACAGACCCTTCTTCCTTTTATCTGTTTTTCCTTTTTATTCCAAGCTACTGTTGACTACCTTTCTCCTGAGTAGGCATGCATCTGCCTTCCTCATGTCGACTCCAGTGAAATAATGTTCCATTTCTTAAAAAAAAAAAAAAGTTATTGAAGTCTTATTTTTATACCACAATGATTTCCTGATTTATCCTACATGGCCCAGCCTCCCAATATTGAACCCTCCCTTATTTAAAAACAAACAAGTAAAAATAAATAACAAGGGGGAGGAAGGGAAAAGAGGAGGGGAGAAAGAAAATAAGAATTTATAGGATGCCTACTATATGCTAGGCACGGTGTTAAGTGCTTTTTACAAATATTTTCTTACTTGATCCTTACAACAACCCTGTAATTATTATTTCATTATTTTATTTTATTAACTTTACTTAATTAAGGTAACTGAGGCAAACAATAAGGCACTTCCCCAGTGTCACACTGCTACTAAGTGTATGAGGTTGGATTTGAATTCAGTGCTTTTTCCATACCACCGCCACCAGAAAAAAAAAGTCCCAAAAGAGTACAGGGATATTTTGCACTGTATTTATTGCACTCTCCATTCATAGTTACCTATCTTGCTGTTCTGCCTCTCACTAGTGGACCTTATTGACTTGGGACATTAGCTTATCCTCTCTGGATTTTAAGGGAGACAGGACAGTATTGAGGTGGGAGCATAGCTTCTGGAGTCAGAGGACTCCCAACTCTGATGATAATTGCAATGTGTATAAGTAATGGACAAGTAATTTAACCATCTTGGGTTGGTGTCCTCATATGTAAAATGAGAGTATAATGGTATTCTATACACTTTTTGAGATTCCCTCTGGGCTTCAGTTCTATGATCCTATGCGTTTTATCATATATTCCATTAGACAAAGATGGTCCATTACAGTAATTCAGAATCGGACGGCCTCTTAGCGTTGATTTCATTTACATCACTGTCTCTCTTTTCTTCACAGCAATCACTGTTGATTTCCACCATCTACCAGCACTACTTGGATTGGCTAGTGAATGTACATTCCTATAAAACAAGTCCCCATTACAAATCCCTTGGTATTAAAGTTGCGAGACCAGTAACCAATATATCTGAATCACAGTAGATCACTTCGCTATGAATGAATGAAGTGACAGAAGCCAAGGAGTTCAACTGAAGCTTTTTTATTAGAATTCTAGCTCTTCATCATTCACTGCATCTCTAATAATTTGTTTGTTTCTTGTCCAAATGCAGCTACCAAATCAATCATTTTGATGGAACTGACTTCTAAAAACAACTGATGTTTTGAGTAATATGTCTCCTCCCCTTTCTTCTGTTCCTCATGAATACTTTTCTTTGTTTTTCTCCAGGCTATTCTTTTGGCCTTTATAGGACAGGATAAGTTCCCTGGGATATTTTGGACTTGATCCATGCATGTTAGGTTTACTCCTGTTTATTCACCGAACTTCCTTTTCTCAAGCCTGAGATGGATAATGGTCTTGCATGGATCCAGTTCAGCCTGGGAGAGGTCCTTGGGAGGAACAAGTTAAAATAGAGCCATACTAATTTAAATTCTTCTCCCATTCATGAGTCATCTGTCCTGTCCTTTGTGGTTTTAGATCTTGTCTCTGTTAGTATTTTCTAAACTGACCAGGCAGTGAGTTTGTTTCCCTATGCAGCTGTACAGAATAATGCAATTAAATTAGCCTTTCTTCTCCCCTGATTTAACTAATAGAATTTGCTGGACATTTATTAAATTTGAATTAATTGCATGCAAACTAATTGCTAAGGGTGGGAAGTTAGCTTGTAAGAGTTTCTCATTATTGGAACAAACTGATTCTATTTGACCACTATGGTGCTTTCAGTCATTATTGGAAGGTTGACTAAGATGAGCCTGGAGATTTCCATTGATCTTTTTTTGGTGTTCTAGGGAGAACAGAAAAAACCTGAGGGCTTCTTGGGAAACAATTGCCTGGTTTTTGTTACACAGTCCAAATGTTTTTTTTTAAAAAAAAATCGCAGAACACACTTGGAGAGTGAACACTGATCATGGGAAGCAACAGTCTGTCACATCTGAACCACCACTGCAAATCTAGTACACTTTCAAGCACTCATTTAAAAATATTCATTATTAATTAATTATTAATATGTCAGACATTGGAGACAGAGTCTCAGTCCTCAAGGAGCTTGACCTTTATAATCGGACACAATATATGCAAGCTGTGTACATGTAAATGTAAGAAAAAATGACCTTACCTCTCTCCTCCCCCCAAGCTTAGTTAGTATGGTCACAGAACATCATAGATGACAAGTTGGTGGTGTTGCTATCATGTTATTTACATCAAGAATAAAGTAAACTCTTCAGACAGTTGCATTTGAGGTGAGTCCAGGTTCCAAGGACTTGTAAAAATTGATGTTAGTGTGGGCTGAGGTGGGGGGGATTTCTCTCTCCTCCTTCCCACTCCTGACACACCAAATAGCAGTAACAGAATTAATTTGAGATATTTCAAGATACAATTAAGGAAGCAGATGCACACAATTTAGGGGAAAATTACAAAAAAGACAGTCACTTGAGTCTGAAATTAATTTAAAGTAGTATGATCCCCAACAGTAGAGAAAAGAGGTGCCTATGGATTCAAGGGAGAGTCAACCCTGGTATCCAAGAGCTGAATCTTGTGAGGATTCCACTATGAGACAAAAGACTGCCCTACTCTTCAGCCACTAGTATTTGGACTTCCTTGACTACATCTGGTTCCTACATATGTCTCTTGACCTTTCTTTTCTAAGTTAGTGTCTCTTCCTATGGATGCTATATCTTTGTGAGTTTTTTTTTTGGGGGGGTGCAAAGGAAGGAAGAATATTTCTAGCTTCTGATTTACTGTATCATCTCTCATCTTTGCTGATAGCTATTTTTTTTTTTGCTGACTTTGTTTTGCTAACTGCTAATAGCTAACAGTAGTATGGGCTCATGACTTATAGTATTAAGAGTTCAGTCCAGTGACTCATTGTCCTTGGAACATAGAAGCAGCTGTCATGCTTTATGGATTCAACCTGACAGACAAATGGGAGGGATACCTCACAGGGGGTGCTATATACAGAGGATAAGGATTGAATCTATGATTTTATTTGTACTGAGAACTCCTCCATCTATTTACACAGCAAAGGATGAAACATTTTTTTTTTTGGGGGGGGGTTAGAGCTTATTTTATGACATGTTCTATCCTGACCAGATTTATCAGATAATTATTAAATCTTCATTTCCCACAACATCCTTGGATATATAAGAAAAATAATAGAGGATGAAATGTCAGATTTAATGTGATTTATGGACATCTTTCTTAACAATTAGAATGATAAAAATTGGTTGCACTTATAGTTAAGGAGACCCCTTTTTCATTTAAAACATATGTCAATTATTAGCTTCTACATGAAACCTTTATGATTCCTCCTTTTGTGATTATTCTCCCTCCATAATTTCCTTATATTTTATTACTTTGAATTAATTTTACATTTATTTTGTACATAATTATTTTATTTATATGTGTTCATATTATATTGCCAAATAGAATGCCAGGTCCTTGAGAGTAGGGATTATTACATTTTAAAAACTTCATTCCCCAGAACCTAACTCAGTGCCCATCACAAAGGAGGTACCTGATAAATGCTTGTCAGTTGATGAATGGATTCCCCCAACTTCCAGACACTTGTTGCTTCTGAGCAGGGATGGATTTCCTGGTTTCAAGGCTATATGGGGGGGAGGAGGGAGAGAGAGAGAGAGAGGGAATGAAATAAACATTAAGTACCTTAGTATGTACCAAGCATTTTGCTGAGTAAACTCACTTGGCCATAAAAAAAGACAGAAACAGATGCAGAGAGACAGTCAGAGATGGAGACAAGGAGCGATAATACGAAAATAAATATAAGGTAATTTTAAGGGAGTAAGAAGAAGCTGGGGAAATCAGCAAAGGTCTCATGAAATGAGCTGAATTTAAAGAAATTAGGGATTCTAAGAGGTGGAGATGAGGATGTAGTGTATTTCAGGCATGGGGACAGTTGGTACAAAAGTGCATAGAGGAGAGAGGTACATTATATCTGAGGGCCAGTGACAACGCCAGTTTGGTTAGACCACATAGAGTATGAAGTGGAGTAATATGTAATGATATCATAAAGGTAGCTTGGAACTAGTATGAAGAATATAAAAAGATAAACATAAAAATTTTATTTTAAATCTAAAGTATTAGGAAATCTATTGAGCAGGATTTTGGATGGGACTTAGCCAGACTTGTGTTCCAGGAATAGCACTTCGGTAGCTGACCAGAGAATGAATTGGAGAGGAAATCAGACAAAACTATCTTATTAATAATTTGCTATGCATGTATGAGATTAAATTATATAGCTCCACCCAAAATGCATTTAATACAGTCTTCAGCTTATGGAATCTTGAGTGTAGATAGCAATTGTTTCTGTTATGGCCAGAAATCCTGAGGGTTTTCTCCTCTCAGATTGATATTTTTTTAACTTGATAAAAGAGGTCATTCTTTGCCTCATTTTTTATCTGCCTTAATCTCCGAATGGGCTTTGCAGGAAACAAACAGATCTGGAACAGACCTTAGTTTAAAAAGACTAAGGTCGCCCTCTGCATCCAGGTCATCTCTAGTTGTCCTGATCTATACCTTGTCATGGACCCAGATGACTCCTAAGGAGAAAATGAGACTAGTGACTTTGCACATCCCTACATCACTTAAATCCAATTCACTTGCAAATCATGGAATCACCATCCCTTTCTCATGGTCCTCTTTGAGAACAAAGAGCAAATAACAATGAGCTCAATGATATTGGCTAAGTAGGTGTTAAATCCTTAATGCACGTTTGAGAAAGATGGAGACAACACATGGAGCTTGAATCTCAACATCAAATGGAACCAATGGAAAAAGGCAATATTGACAAATACATAAGTCTTCTCAAGGCAAGATGCTTCAAACATAAAGCTATCAAAGAAAAAACTAAAAGTCATAGCTGGAAATGTTAAGAGACTTACTGGCATCCTAAAATCAAACTAGAATAGGAGGAACACATGCAAAGGAAGTAAAATCTAAGATTTAAGCAATGGTTTATTGCAATTAGATTAAATATTCGAACATACATATACTCCATTATGAATGCTGAAATCATCTTAGTTTCATAAATGAATTTTTGTCCATTAGTCACTAAGCTTTGAAAGGGAGTCACAGGACCTTTAGGAGATAGCACATCTAATGAAATAAAAAGGCACATTGCACATAGATGTGAATACAGAGACAGACATGAGGGAAGAAAGATATAATTTCAAGCTATGTGACCACTGCCAACTGAGAATCAGGTTGTGGATAGTAGCAGATCCTGGGATTCCAATGTACTCCCTAGGCATTGTGGTATTAGGAAGTGTGAGTTGCCTTTGTCATATGTGCAAGTTTTCTATGTGTCTCACCACCATAGTTCACTAAGTCTGAGGTCACCCTTACCATGGCAGCAAAGTGACACAGTGGATAGAGTGCTGCACCTAAAATCAGGAAGACCAGAATTCAAACTCAGTCTTAGATATTTACCAGTTGTTTGACCTCAGGCAAGTCACTTAATTCTTCATTGCTTTCCTCATCTGTAAAATATGATGTGTTACAGCAACTACTTTATGGGGTTATTGTGAAGACTAAATGAGATATGTGTAAAGTCTAATAACTCATTTGTTTGTTTCTAAAAACAACTGATGTTTTGAGTAATATGTCTTCTCCTCTTTCTTTGATTCCTCATGAATATCTTTATTTTTCTCCAGGCCATGGTGTCTGGTAAATAGATGCTATAGAAATGCTTATAGCCTTCCTCCTAGGAGATTCTGCCCCAGATTTCTGGGGGAGAGAGTGGGAATATTTTGTTGCTATTATTTTTGCTATACCATTTATTAAGAACTAATTGAGCCTTCTGGCTGATTGCTAATGTGAAGCATACTGGTAGGGGCTTTTGCGCTATGTTTGCAGTTTAAATTGAGAGGGTTCAGCCTAGAACTTTTGGTGGTAGCACCATTTTTGAAGCCAAACTATCTATGTATGTGAGCACAAGTTGGGGTACTAACACAGAGAGGGTGGGACATTATAAATAAATTATAACTTAATCCTACAGTAATATCCTGAATCTATGCCATGCCATCATTAGGTCACTGAGTGAAAGCAATTTATAGTAAACAAAGTGAGTGATAGATCTGAGTTAAAATACTGCCTTATAGACTAACAACGTGATTCCATTCAAGTTTCTTCTCTGAGCCTCAGCATCCTCCTTTGTAAAATTAATATTATAGTATTACCTCTTTTATAGGGTTGTTTTAGGGATGAAAAATAAAATACTTTACAAAAATGCTGTACAAATAACAAGCACCATTTTTAGGTCATTGACTTATGATATAATGTCTATAATATGATATGTAATATCTAATATCCAATATTGTGAAATATCATTATTTTATTGGGTGGACTCTGTATCATTTTAGCATCCTTGGAATATGGTGAGCACTTTATAAATGTTGGTTATTACAATGATTATTGCTTTCAATATTAATATTGATATTTTCCCTATTTCCTTAAGGGAATATGATACATTACAATGAAGACTTGCCCTGGAAATGGACGACCTGGGTTCAAATCCCACTTCAGATCCTAACTCCCTGTGTAGTAAGGCACTGGGCAAATTACTGTCTTATTTTTTCATTTACAAAATGGGACAGGGTTGAACATGATGGCAATGAAAGTCCTTTCCAGGACTAGATCTGTGATTCTTTTTCTT
The DNA here is from genome assembly GCA_023548195.1 of Bettongia penicillata ogilbyi. Lineage (NCBI taxonomy): Eukaryota > Metazoa > Chordata > Mammalia > Diprotodontia > Potoroidae > Bettongia > Bettongia penicillata. The sequence continues at coordinate 759,706 of JAJHZJ010000448.1, read as the reverse complement.
TTAATTGTTCAAAGGATTTTTAAAAATTCATTTTGAACTTAAATACATAAAGACAAGGAGATCATTTCCATATATATATAGAATGATATAAAAAAAGATTCACTGTAGAACCATGAATTTATCTTTCAGACTGTTTACTTTTGTTGAAAAAGTAAATGCTACACATTGTTTTGAAAGCTATTCTGCTTTCTATGCTTTTTCTAAATTTTCTTTTATCCTTTGCTGTGCACTGCACACATACATACACATACATACACATGTACCACACACACATACTATATATATACACACATATAATATATATTATATATATTATATATACATATATAATATATATGTACCTTCCTCTCCATCTTACCTTAGAGATGGCTACCTTTAGAAAATGTATAGGTGTGTTTGCATAGTCATTTTATATATGATTCTCCTTATATATAGCATATCAATCTATTATGTATAAATACATGTTTATTTTTATATATTATATTTATATATTATATATTCTTTATATATATACTATATCTCTACATACTTCTATTTATTAGTTCTTTCTCTGGAGGAGGATAATATCTTCCTCTGTAGTTAATTTGAGTATTTATAATTAAAATAATTCGAGCACTCAAAGTTCTTAAAAATAATATTGCTGTTACTGTATATAGTATTTTCTTGGCTCTGCTTATTTCATGCTTTCTTATTTCATTCAAGTCTTTCCATGTTTTTCTAACATCAATGAGCTTATCATTTCTTATGACACAGTAGTATTTCGTCATTATCATATACCACAATTTGTTCAGCCATTCCCCAGTTGATAGTGATCCGCATAATTTCCAGTTCTTTGCCACCACAAAAAGAGCTGCTATAAATATTTTAGAACACACAGGTTCTTTTCCTTTTTCCCTTATCATCTTGGGAAACATAGGTCTATGATTGTAATCAATTTTGTTTCTAAACAATTAGCCAACACTGTTGGATTGGGTGTACTTGTACAGTAATAGATATATGAGTGTATATTTGCGTTTATGTGCATGCAGAAGCCCAGAGATACATGTCTGTTAGAAAATAAAACTTTTCCTTCCAAATGCAGTTTTTGCTGAAACCTTAAATTTCCAAATGGGGGAGTAGAGAGGCTTTCTAATTCATTAGGATTAGAGATTTCACTGTCTGATGTCCAAGAGTGCAAAAGCAGGCAGAGAAACAAGTTGCTATTTGCAAAGCAGCAAAACAACAGCCAGACTGTTTCCTCTTCAGTCACCATGCATAGTGTGGGCTGGCACCACCACAGTAGCTTGGAAATCTCCAACACTGTCAGGAAAAACAAACGGAGTCCTACTGAGAGAGTAAAAGAGTGAAGAAAGGAAAGAAGACTAGGGATTCATCCGCATTTAACAAAAGAATGATATATTTGCTAACAGGGTGGTGGGAACTGCTTCATGTTGATGAATCACTTATTCTCAATGCCTTCTTTTTCCCTTTGCTTTTTTCTTTGTTCCAGACTGTAGTTTAAATGTTGATTTAATTAGCAGCAAATTCTTCTGAAGTCTAAAGATTTCCTTTAAAATGTAAAGAGCAGTAGACTACAGAATGGTGTTTGACTTGCAAGATGGTCCTTTTTCCATGTCTGTGTTTGGCAACTCTTAGGTGAGCCTTGGTTGGGCTCTCAGTTAAGCTTTTCTTGGAAAAAGGGAAGATAAAAGCTGAAAGGCACAAGGAAAGAGGATTGTTAGCTCAGAAGTGTTTATAACTACTTACCTCCCCCTAAGTCCTTATCATGTCATGGCGGGGATACCAGAACCTAGAAGATTGTGTCAATGATGAGACATATCTGGACATATCTTAGTAGAGCAAAAGATTTTGAGTATGAATCTGGTAACTGTCTCATGGCTAAGAAGCCTACCTTAGGTATAGAGAGACTTAGTATCCTAAAGTTGGCTACAAGATGATGAAATTTTGGCCATGCCAACAGAGTGATGATGTCAGAGTGCTTTGGAAAAAAAAGAATAAAGAGTGTTATGAATTACACAGCTCTTAAACAAACTACAAACTGTTGATTTTCTTTATATGTGATCTCTGTCCAGTGGCTAATGAGTTGGCACATTGCTGGAGTAAGTGAACCATGGTCATATTGACATTCTCACTATAAATGAAACCAGAAGACACAATTAAATTGCAAGTAATTGCAAGTAAATGCAAGGATGCCTCAAGGGTCCTCCTCAGACAGACAAATAAAAGGATTAGAAGATTTAGTTTCAGCATTCACCCAAAGGCAAGTTTTCATGGGATTTCAACTTGTTGGGCAAAGCTCAAAATAAGCATGAAGAAATGGACCACCATGAAAATGATCATAGCTTATGGTTCACATTTTATGGAGGATGAAGGAATATTCTCCAGCCTTGGTGCTCCATGTACCTACTATGTGAAGCAATAGCAGTGGTTCATTTAAGATAAAATCAGGATAAAGAGCTGAACCTGATCAAATGTAGATGGAAACATACATTTTTGCTTGTATCAAAAATTTTTAAAAATAGCGAGAGCACATTGCCAATACAGCTTAAAGAGGATAAGGTTCTATAAGACTAGAAGATATCAGTATTTTTACCAAATAAGGTAGTTTACATTTTAGGACTAGAAAACATTGACCTATATATCTACTTTGCCTTCTCTTTAAAATATTTATGAGAACGGTCTACATATACTTCAAGGGTGTTCATGGTAAAAACATGAGAAAACTTTTATTTTTTTGTAAACATTGGGCTGTCTCAGAGTCATACAGAATATAATAGTCTACTGTATCTTTTATAAATTATAAATTTTTAATTTAAAAATGTATCTATATTTTTATGCATTTTGATGTTTTATATCATACATTTTTATGTCACCTACATAATATATAATGGTTTTACATTTTATGTAAACCAAACTAAAATTAATGGTAGAAGGGAGATAGTGTGGTATAATGGGAACCACTAAGTGGTCTGGGTTCTAATTCCATGTACATCATTTAAAAGATGTATGATTTTAAATTAATCATTTACTTCCCTGTGCCTCATTTGTTTCTTTTCCTTTTAGGAATGTTAGCTTGAATAGATCAAAGGATTATAGATTTAACTCTGGAAAAGACCTCAGAAGGCATTTGGTCAAATCTCATTTTACAGATGAGGCCCTGAACATTTAAGTGACTTGGATGGTATTCCAGTAGCAGTTGATGGGCCTGGATTTGAATCCAGGCAGGGATGCTTCCTCCAGATCTATGGTCTTATGATCAGTTATAGGATTTACCTGTTTTTCCTCTCACTCCTCAATACATTCCTTTAAATGAGTTCACTTTAGGAAGATGATAATTACTGTCAGATTTGTTATCAAGGTATACTTCACTGAGAGGTAATACTGAAATTTGCCTCTAAACCTAAATAGCCATTCAATATAATAGCAGTATCCCATCAAAATTATTTTTACTATTATTATTACAATTTTCACATACCAATTTACTTTTTAAGGAAATTACAAATATGTATATTCAACAATGTACTAGTGTGATTATTCTGTATTAATTAGCACAATTTGTCAGAACACAGGAAGAGTTACATATCTGTGTTATTTGCATATTTTAAAAATCCTGATAGCACTAATACCACAGAAAAAGATGGTAACCTTTTTATTTTTGCTTTGTTTTCATTTGTTTTTTCCCATTAAAAAAAAGTTTTCTAAAATACTTTGGTGTATTTATTGAAAAACTAGGTTTAAATAAAAATGTTGACATTTTTCTTGGGAGTAATTACTGAGACTTGGACTGAATAGCAATGCCAAATATATGCTACTAAATTGGCAATGTTTAAACAAAAGTTGATTTAAAGGTAATTTAAGGTATATGTAATATTTTATACTGATTAAATCACCAAAGATTTTTCTCAAATGAAAGTATATTATGTATGATAATTGCTTCAGTAGTTATGAGAAATATAAAAACTTAGGCCATCCTACACATAAACACTAATAGTCTTTATTTTTCAAAAATAATAAAAAAGAAACCAACTGTGGGGCCTGTCTCTAGGGCAATAATGGAAAAATGATTTCAGGAACAGATGAATGTTTTACTGGAGAAAAAAATTCTACCCACTAAAACATTTGATCCCCTGGTCCCTCTTCTATGCCTAGTAAGTTAAAGTCTCAGTAGTACTACTGCAGTTCTGAGGCTTAGAGATTCAGAGCATAATATGTACTTTTTAGGTGCTCTGCATTTTCATTGCTATCACTTCTTAAGAACTTTGTATCCTGGTTTACCACGTCAATCAGTTCTACCACTAAGCTATCAGGTAGTGAATGAGTAATGCTAGATATTAGGGAAAAAGGGAAAAAATACTTTTTGATTTATTGATGACATAAGACTCCATTTTCTGTGAAAATGATTTGGAATCAACATTTGTGCAGTTCTTGGTAACTGACAATAATGACTTCATATAGTAGGGAGGAGGCGTGGTCTAATGTAGTGAAAGCCAGTGGGGCTAAGTAATACCTAAGCTCAAAATTCACTTAACACAACCTGTATGACCTTATCAAATCACTTATCCTTTTTGAGAATCACAAAAACCTTTATGATTATGAATATATTTATTTGATCATGTTACAGCATCCCAACATACACAAGGGGGCCTGTTATCATAGATTCTTAGATCTGCATTCATAAAAGGAAAGGCAGCTTTGGAGGGGTTTAACAATCACTTTAATCATGCACATGTATCAGTCCTTTAACCAAGCATGTATATCATTCAGTTAGTTCAGGAGGGTCTGCACCCCGAACTTCAAAGAAAAGAGAGAACTTAAAAGTTAACAAATATGCTTCCAAAATATCTGACTGTAATTCAACAGACAACTGCCTGACCATAATGACCAGAGAGGGAAGCACAACATGACATCTGAGGTTCTCAAAGCTGGCAGTGGGTTGGAGGAGCTCCTTAAAAGTGGCTTCCTAGAGTCCTCATCTGGCCAAACAAACACTTCCAGTCAGTAAACCCCAAGTGAAAACTCACTCTCAGAGTATTTATACACTTTTTAGAGTCAGAGGGTATGACCCTCTGACCCAGTATCTCAACAGAAAAAATAAAAAGTATTTGAGGTTCTCCTGCAAAACAACTCCCCATGATGGGCAGGTCCATCAATGGGAGGGAGAGATCCTTCTCAATCACATTATTCAATCAGAGGCACTGTTAGTAAAACAAAAATAGTAAAAGATCCTAATTGGATTGACATTACAGATCATTACTTGTGAGTATAAATATACAGATATAAATAATTACAAATATCATCGTAATTACTTATGAGGATACATGACTTGTGATCTCTGATAAGAGACATTCCCACAGTAATGAAACTTTAAGTCCTTGATATATTTTGATGCGATATTGTGCATCCATTTTTGGTGTCCAATAAATATTTAGCAAATTAATTAGAAGGTCTTAGTTTTTGTAGATATTAAAAGTGAATTAAATGATAATTTTTTGGATTGACATCATTTTGAATGGAAACCAAGATCAAACATTTGGAGTTACCAAGATTACTCAGGTTTTCTGGGAGGAGCTCTCAAATTTCTAAATGAGATTTTGCCACTCATTCCCCTTCTGAGACCATCTTTCATACTGGATGGCTGTTTATATAGTGTTAATTTGGACTCTAACATTGCAGTCTGAGATGTAATTCATGATGAAGTGAAAACTGAAGAAAACAGACATGAAAAGAGATGCTGGACTAACCCACATAAATCCAGAGCGGTTCCATGCTGGGGACAAAGGAGTTGGAGAGCATTGAGGGATCTAGACTGAAGGAAGGTAGAAAAATGATAAACAAATAAAGCAAACAAACCTCTCTAACTTTGTGCCTTCTGACCCCAACATTCCATGGAAACTAGTCTCTCCAAAGTTACTAATGACCTCTTAATTGACAAACCCAATGGCCTTCTCTCAGTCTTCATGAGTCTCTGCCATCTTTGTCACTGATAATCTGGGTTTTTAGGACACCACTCTCAACTAGCTCTCCTTCTACGTATCTGACGGCTCCTTCTTTGTTTCCTTTGCTGAATCCTCCTCCAATAATGCTCTGTAACCTTATATGTCCCTCAGGGGTCTATCCTAGGCCACCTTCTCTCTCTATCCTGCTTCATTTGGCAATCTCATCAGTTCCCAAGGATTATCTACCATCTCTACATTGATGCTTCTCCCATCTGTCTATCCTGTCCCAATCTCTCGGCTGACCCCAAATCTTACATCTCCAAATGCCTTTCAGATATCTCAAACTGAATAACCAGTTGACATCTTGAGCTTAATATGTTCAAAATAGAATTCCTTATCTTTTCCTCTAAACGCATTCTCCTTTCTGTTACTGCAAAGGACAACACCCTACTCCCAGACTTACAACCCAGGAGTCATCCTGGATTCTTACTCTCTCTCACCTCCCCATATCCAATCTTGCCAACGCCTACTGATTTCACTTTTGCAATATCTCATGTCCCCTTTTTTCCTCTCATCCTGCCACCATTCCAGAGCAGGCCCTCTTCATCTAACACTTTCATTACTGCAAAAGCCTGCTGTTAGATATGCCTGCTTCAAGTCTCTCTGCCCTGGAAATCCATTCTCAATTCAGCCACTAAAATGATTTCCCTAAAGTACAGCTCTAATCCTGTCATCCTCCACCCCATACATTCAGTAAATTCCAATGACTCTCTATTGCCTCCAGGAAAAAAACAAAATGTTATTGTTTGACATTCAAAGCCATTCATAACCTTGCCCTTTCCTATCTTTCCAGTCTTCTTTTACCTTACTTCCCAACCCTTATTCTTCAGCCAAGTCAGCTCCAGGCATTTTTTTTCTGGCCATTTCCCATGCCTGCAATGTTTTCCCTCTTTTACTCAGATTACTGACCTGCCGGTCTTCCTTTAAATCCCAACTAAAATCCCACCTTCTACTGAAAGACCTCCCCAATGCTTGTTAATTCCAGTGCCTTCCCTCCTTTACTTATTTCTGATTTACCTGGCATATAGTTTATCTTGTATATATTTGTTTGCATGGGATATCCGTCATTACAGTGTAACCTCCTTGAAGACAGAACCTGTGTTTTGTCTTTTTCCCGGTAATCCCTAGTGCTTAGTGTAGTGTCTGGCACATAGTAAGTCCTATTTATTCATGAATAGATTGATATCACTAGTCACTGATCTACAGGCCAAATTTCCCATTTCTACTAAGTCTTTGTTAGAATGATTTACATCATTTCATAGACACAAAAGGTTGAAGGTAAAAAAATAAAGGATAGGCTTTGGCACATAATATTCTAAACTCATTATGTCATTACAATCACACAACTGACTGAAAGGCACAGTGCCTGATGAATAGTAGGTGCCTCCATGGATTCCTGTTCCCTTCTTCTTTTCCCTAAATAAAATTAAGGTAGCATTATGTGGATTCAGGAAGAATTGAATAATCTAATGGAAGGAATAATTACTATGGATGAGTGTTAACTTTGAGGAGATCTCTAGAGGATGCACTCAGGGAACGTCTTTTGGATATCTATCTATCTATCTATCTATCTATCTATCTATCTATCTATCTATCTATCTATCTGTTATCTATCTGTCTGCCTACCTGTCTGTCTGTTGATCTAATTATATATCTATTTATCTATCTGTTGATCTAATTATACATCTATCTAACCTATCTCTATCAATAGAGAAAGGTAACTATAGATATGCACACACATGTGTATGTATGTATATATATCATATATAGTATATCTATATATAATACTTATGTTCTTTTTGGCAGATCCTGTGATCTCATCAGCATAGAGAACTCACAGTGAATAACTTTTACATTAATTAATTAAAAATTAGAAAAGCAAAAAGAAAACTTAAAGCCTTAGAAAATTGAGAGTTAAGGGACCTGTCTTGGGTTACCTAGCTTGTATATGTTAGAAGCAGAATTTGTAGCAAATCCAGTAGACATATCCCAATAGAGATGCTTGTGCAGACACTGTTAATTATTTGTAATAATACTTCAGCAGGAAGACTCCCACACACTTAAGAGCCAAAAGAGCATCTAGTTTAGTTCTTTTAACTAAAAGTATGACTTGGAAAAGGATGCATGTATTACAAAAATATCTGAGGACAAAAAAAAACTGGATACATGATACACAAAAACTCTTTTGCATTTTACCAAGAAACAAAAAAGAAAGTTTCCTTGTAAGAGTTTAGGGAGTATGTAGCATGGATAGAAGAGTTGTCTGGACAGCCTGCTTTATTTAACAATAATCTTTACTTTGATCCTTTAGAGATGGCCTTCTTCTCCAAAACATACCTAATTTCTGTGGCAATAGTGATCCTAAAAAGAGTTCGGTTAGCTTGAGTGCTGCGCATTTACAAAAGCATAGACAGCAGGTATCATTGCTTCATTGCTGAAGAGATGACAAACAAACTGAAAAAGCAGATTGTATGAATTTGAATTCTTTATATAATCCTATGTCTCCCTGTTATGTTGCCAGTGTTAAATCAAAACAATCAATTTTCCTGCAGGATATTTATTTTCACAATAAAGAAAATAACATTTGGCTGCTGTTTAGAAATCCCGCTGGTGGGTGATCTAAACAGATATTTTCTTGTTTTATCTATTTTTTTAAATTCCTCTCCAGAAACAAGCAAGAAAAGAGACAACAATATATACATAGCCAAACTTGTAGAACCTCATCAGAAGGCAAGAGGAACACAAGCGCTTCAGAACAATTTGAGAGTATGATCAAGAAATGTCGTTTTCTCTTGGGGTAGACAGTACAAAGGAAGGTAGTAGACTTTTGACTGTTGGAAATTATACTCCAAGACATTTTCCATGGGGATTGAAAAATTATGTCTCAAGAAAAATGAAACCACAACTAAAGGACCACTGTTAGGAATCAGCTTAGGTACTCTTGGTAATGGTCAACCAACCCTTTAATAAATGTGTGAAGTTTATAAAACTCTTTAAATGTCTTAAGTCATTTAATCCTTATACTAACTCTATGAGAGTGGCATAGGATTTATTATTATCTACATTTTTAAAGAAGAGGACAGTTAACCCAGAAAGGTTAAGTGACTTGCCATTGGCCGCAAAACTAGCAAGTATCAGGGGGAATTTCAATCTGGCTCTTTGATTCTAAGTCTTTACACTTAGCACCAATCAGTCTGGCTACTTGTACTGGAGAACATAATAACTCACCTCTTTCCCAAAGAGCTTTAGTCAAATTATTGCATTTCCCCAGGCTCTGACATCATGCTTTACATAGGCTGTCTATAGTCCAAAGTTGACTGAGGCTCTCAAAGCTCATCTTTCCAATACTTGCCAAAATAATAATATTTTCTTTCACAAAAATAGTCATCTTCCCACTGCTTAAAGAGCGCTTACTATCTTCCAAAACTGACAATTTCACTCCTGAATAGGTACGAATTCTTTCCTGACATCAAACCTAAATCCACTTTTCTTTATAACCTCCATCCATTTTCTTATAGTTCTGCCCTTCGGGGACAAATAGACAAGGTTAATCCTTCTGACTTACAGCCTTTAAAATATATGCAAGTTAGTTAATATATTCCTTTTGTCCTTTTTTTCTGTAAAGAACAATTGGCAGATACTATATTCAGTGTTTAATCTGTGCTCGATACTGTGCTAAAGGCTGGTAATGCATAACAAACAAACAAAAAACCAGTGCAATTCCTGCCTTCAAAGACCTGATGGTGTAATCAGGGGGGTGAGGACAACATGCCCAGTGGCCTCATCCTGAGCAGTTTATTTTAATCAATTGATCATTTTCATAGATCCCATCATACAACCTAATGTTGCCTCTGGCATCTTGCATTTGTGAAGTTGAATTTTAAAAAGTGAGTATCAGCTGTTAAATTTCTCCTGACTAGCTCTCACTTGACTTGATTAAGTCCAGTGTTTGAGTCTTTTTGGATCTGGACTCCCATCATCCAGCATGTTATTTGTCTCATTTGAAGCTTTATGCCAGCTACAATTTGGCAAACATATTATCTAAGCATTCCTTCACATCACTGATTAAAATATTGAATAGCAGAAAGTCAAGGACAGATCCTAGAACATTCCATTAGAGACATTTTAATAAATTGGTAGAAATTGAATGGTGAGAAAAATTCTGTAAACCTAGCTTTGAACAAAATAAAAAATAAGACACCTGGGTCATTTGGGCTGTGAAATTGCCCTGAGTCTCTTCTTTTCATATTAAAGGCTCTCAGTGAATATGACATTAGATTTATCTAGGATTCCCCCTCCTCCCTTTTCCAGGTGATATAACAAGAGCAACCATAAAAATGATAACAACATTTTAAGGATTATTTTAAAAAAGCTGTGTTCAAACGATCTTATTTGAACCTCATGATAAAATACTCCTGTGAGGTAAGTGCTATTATTATATCCATTTTATAGATGAACCTGAGGGGTTAAGTTACTTTGCTGGGGTCACATAGCTGGTAAGTGTCTGAGTTGTGACCACTATGAAAGGTCTAGCCTAAGTCCCACATGTTTCATGTAAGGAAACTGAGACTCAGAAAGTTGTGTGACTTAGGGAAAATGTGGGACTTGGACTAGATGACCTATGGTCCATATAATGTCTCGATGTCCCTTTCAGACCTTTCATTTTCTGAGTGGACACATCAGTTAACTTTTTTTTGGCTTGAATTGATTCGTCTATAAATTGAGATGATGATATTTACACACAGAGGGCACTTGTGAGGATAAAATGAGATCAAATTTATAAAGCAGTAGTAATTGCAAGCTATTAATATTAGGGCTCTATAAAATTTGGGGAATTTTATTAATGAGACTGTCAACACAGTTCATCAAAGCCTTTGTATGTAGTCCTACAATAATTTATCAGACAAACCCATGCCTACAAAAGGATTTCAGAGCAGCTGATTGAATAAACAGCTACATTTTTTCCCATAGACTACATTGATGAAATTATAAGGTGAGTCAATGGGAAGAGAAATCACTTTACAAAAATATGCTTTGTGCGTGACTGTTTAGAAACATAAATGATGGGTTAGAAGTGATGATAGCTGAATTTCCTTCCAACTCTGAATGTCTTTGATTCTAGATGCTTTCATAAGAAAGAGTGAAATGTACATAGCTAGGAAGTGGGGAATGGTAACAGATAATTTAAAAGTTAAAGTAAGCAAAGGAGCAGAAATTTAAAGGAAGCCAGTGTGAAATTGTGGAAAAGGCATTGATTCTAGAAGAGAAGACTCTCTTCTGTTTCTTGGTACTTGTGGGTCCTTGGATAAATTCGTAGCTTCCCTCAACCACATATCCTATGAAAAATGAGTGGTGTCCAAATAAAATTCCAAGAAGCAAAGTTTTGAATTTGTTAACCAGCTGGCCAATAATCAACAAACTGATGGTCAGTGGTTTCTCTTGGTAATCAAAAACCAAGAGGCAAGGCCTTAAATGCTCATCTGTCTTCGGCCAGTACATTATTGGACCCACTCCTGAGAAGCCAATGGGAACCCCTTTAATTGGTAGATGCTTAATGAGGTGTTGAGCTAAGAGCTCTCTGCCTCTAGATTAACACATCATTGAGTTGGGGAGGTTAGCTGAGAACAATGACCTGGTCATGAGTTTTGAGCCCTTTTTAGCAAACTGACTACCCTGATTCAGTTCCTCCATGAGCCAGGCAGCCCCAAACTCTAAAGAAGGGATAAAGGACACACTTGAATCTCACTGGGTATCATCTACCAGCTCAGGTGGATAGATAACCTATTTAGGTGGGCTCCAGCCCTAACTAGTTAAAGAACTGATGATGGCTTAGAGGCTAGGAGTGATAACATTATTTGGCCATCCCCTTCAGAGACTGACTGACTTTTTCAGGATTGGGGTCTTGACAAAAATAGGAGGAAAATGTATGGATCACAAATTCATAATTGGTTATTAATATAATAATATATTTATTTCCCTCAGGGGGTCAGACTAAATGGTCTCTGAGGTTCCTTCTAGTTCTAAATCTATGATCCCAGGTCATACCTACTAGACTTTATTCCCTTTCAAGCATTCTTATTCCTGGACACAGTATTCTATCTTTTTCCGGGGTACCATATTTTATCTCCCGTCTCTGTTGCCTTTACAAAGGCTATCCCTTGTGCCTGGAATATATAGTCTCTTCACCTTTGCTTCTTAGAGTATATAGCTTCCTTCAAGGTTCAACTCACCTGACACATCCTATGTGAGGTAAATCCTCAACTTCCTAATATCCTTCTCCCACTGAAATTACTATATATATATATATATATATTTTCATATCTGTGTATGTATAATTCTTTTCCTACCACACCTCACTCTCCTTGAAGACAGAAATGAATATTTTACCTTTTAATAAAATGTCCTATCCTCCCAATCATGCATCATTGTCTATTCCTCATTCTTTTCCCATCTACCTCTCCATATCCAATATGTTGCCAAGTTCTGTTGACTTTACACACACAACATCTGGACCCTCTTCTCACCTCTGACTCTGCCACCACTAGAATGTAGACCCTCATCATTGTATTCCTGGGTTGCTGTTGTAACTCCCTGTTTGGCCTCCCTGCCTCAAGTCTCTTCTGACTCTCATCCATCCTCTGCTCAGTTGTCAAATTAACATTCCTAAAATGAAGATCGACCATGTCACCTTCTCTTCAATAAACTTTATTTGCTCTGGATCAGCCCCAGGATCAAATATAAAATCCTCTCTGTGACAATCAATTGGCCCTCTCCTACCTTTCCAGTCTTCTTCCACCTTAGAGTCAGTGACTCTGACTTTCTTGCTGTTTCTCTAGACTCTGGATTTTTTCATTGGTTGTTGCAAATGGCTGGAATTTTTTCCCTCCTCTTCTCAAATTCCTGGTATCCCTGAACTCCTTCAATTCCTGATTGAAATTCACATTCCATAGGAAGACTTCTCTGATCTCTTTTTAATTCCAATACCTTCCTTCTGTTGATTACAGTTGTATTTAACTTGTTTGTACATAGAGTCTCTCCCTCATTACACTAGCTCCTTGAGAGCAGGAACTACCTTTTTCTGTATTCCTAGCACTTAACACAGTGCCTGACACATAGTAGGCCCTTAATCAATGCTTACTGTTTGGCTGAATGAACAAATGAAGAAAGTGGTTGATTGATTGGTGGACATAAAGACAGTAAGTTCTAGGTTCAAATCCCATCTTTGTCATTGTTTTGGCTGTGGGGCACTGGGCAAGTCACTGAACCACTAAGCCACAATTTCCTCACTTGTAAAATGGAAATCATAATACCTTTAAGACTTATCTTGTAGCTAAGGCTTAAATGAGATAATACATACAAGTTGCTTTGCATACTTCAAAGCAATATAAATTTTAGCCTTCCCCTTCCTCCTTCCCCTCTTTTTTCCTTCTTTTTGTCATCTCCTCTTCTCCTTTTCCCCCTCCCTTTTTCTCTACCGCTCCATTCATCTTTCCCTCCTTCTTTTCCCTCTTCCTCTCCTCCTCTTTCTCCCATTCCCTCTCCCTCCCACTCTCCTTCCCCATCTTTATCCTCCTTTTCCTCTCTTCCCACTTTACCCCTCCCTTCCTTTTTTCTTTTTCCTCTCCCTTCCTTTTTCCTCCTCTCTCTTTCTCCTCCTACCTCCTCTCCCTCTTTTTCCTTCTCTCCCTCCCCCTTTCCTTCTCCCTGTTCTTCCCCCTCCTGTTTCCCTCCTTTCTCCTGCTTCCCTTCCTCTCCCTCCCCCTTCTTTTCTCTCTTTCTTCTTCCATTTCAAAATTGAAATATTTGATTGGGAGTTTGAAGAAACCACGGAGGCTATAAGATGTCCCATTGTTTTATGCCTCTGGAATGCCCAGAGTTGAAGTTAAGTGAATTTATGGTTGTGCAACTTGTTTTGAATTAATACTAACTGTGGTCTTGTTCTGAATATAGTGTCACTCCCAAGCCCTCAAAGCTTTCTCTTTTGTGAAGTTCAAGGTCACTTTTCTTCTCTCTCAGGAGCATAGGAAGGGATTTATAATGGTTTAAGTAACATGGCAGAGAAGAAAGCAGGAACTTAGGAAAATTATAAAAAATGTTGGCAGGATTTTGTTGTTCCAGAAGGTGGGGAGTCACAAAATGCAAGTAAAAGGAAGGATGAGAATGTTTTAACATGTTTGAGTGTTGAGAAATAGGCCACCAACAGCCTTTATCATAATACCCACTCTCCTGTGCCTCTCCTGTGGATCAAGGCAGATGAGACAGGACATGAAAACTTCAAAAATAGACAGGCATGGAGAGTTAGTGACCTAGGGCAGAAGGGTTCCAGTAGAGCAGAAATAATAAAAGCAAATTGTAGGAGGCTGGAAAGAAGCTAATCAAAAGAATGTGAAAAAGTATTCAATTGAAAAGTTTAGAAAAAAAGGAAGAAAATAAAGAAGGCTTGTGTAGATAGGTCAAGAAAATGATTTTCTTTTGAGTGCTGGGAAAATGATGCTATATTTTAAAGTCATAGAAAAGAATAGGACAGAAGATTCAGAGAGGAAATGAGAGAAAAGACAGAGATAAGGTGAAATTAAAATTTGTGATTGGAGGGAGTTAAGGGAGAGAGATTTCTCAAAGTGGTGAGAAGGTGGATAAAGAAGAAAGAAGGAAAATTGGAGGAATACTTTGAATTGGGATTTTTTTTTCTACAATAGAAATATAGACTAGAATAGTAGATTGAGTTCCAGACAGTCAGGATGACCTGAGTTTGAATCCTTCCTTGGACATTAACAGCTATGTGACCCCAAGGAAGCTCCATGACCCTCAGTTTCTCCATCTATAAAATGGGGATAATACTTACATGACTTCACAGGGGTTTGTGAACCACTAAATTATGGATGTAAAAGCATTCTGTAAATGTAAAGAGCCATATTTACTATTTTAAACATTTTGGACAAGACAAATTCAGTTCCAAAGTGGTCAACAGATAGGACATAATGTAATTTAAAGCAGGCATTATGGTTTAGAGAAAGGGGAACTGGCCTGGTAGTCATGAGGCTTGAGGTCACAAAATTTCAAAATTGGGAGGGACCTCAGTAGCCATCTAGTGTAACCCACACCTAAAAATTCATCCCCTGAAAAGCCCATCAGTTGGGGAAAGGCTGAAAAAGATGTATGTGATTGTGATGGAATACTTTTGTGCTATAAGAAATGACATTCAGGATAGTTTCATAAGACCTTGGAAAACATATGATTCTGGACAGGTCCCTTAACCCTGTCTACCTCAATTTCTTCATCTGTAAAATGAACTGGAGAAGAAAATGGCAAATTACTTGAGTATCTTTGCCAAGAGAAAATCCTAAATGGGGTCATGAAAATAGGACATGACTGAAGAATAACATTTTAAAAGTAAGATATCTATGATTTTACCTATATTACAATAGTGCACTTGATAGATTATAGTATAAAAATATATATACATATATATGTATATGTGTGTGATTCATGTGCACACACGTGTGTGTGTGTAAATCTAACAAGGCATTCGTCTAACTTTTACATGTACTGGGAAACCAAAAAGTTCAGTTGACTCACTTTGTTTTGATATTTGCTGCTTTGTGGTGATTTGGAACCAAACCTGCATTATCTCTGAGGTAGGTCTGTATGACCTGTCCTGACTTTACTGTCTTCCTTTGTGAAATGGATGCATTGGACAAAATGCTTCCTATGATGCCTTTCACCTCTAACCTGCTGAGTAATATAAAGTCATTCCATGGGTCAAATAGAAAGAATACACAATGTTAGACTTTTTAACTTTCATTTTTATTCCCCACAAAGCCAATAACATCCAACATGGAGAAATGTAGAGCCATAATCTTTCCTGTCTCACTGAGAGCACTGAATAACCTAACTTCAAAATGAAAGCTTAGGTAACTAAGATTATAGTCTAGCCTCTTATTTGAATTTCTTTCATCCTATTTCATTCTACTCTGAAAAATGAAATGAACCTAAAGAAGAAACAATGCAATAAGTAAGTCTGTGGAATTTACCAATTAAATGTGAGTTTAATTCCAAGGAAATCAGCTTGGCAGGTGGTATGAGTTTGTCAGAGGAGAAACCGTAAGAAAAGCTTTAAAAGTTTCTCAAAGAGAGTGTCTCCATGTTTAGAGAAACATCAGAGTTATCTGAGCCTTGTCAAACTGATAAGAAATGCCCTTTGCAATAACAGGCACTGAGAATTTCCTTTCTGTAGGCTCATCGATCACCTTACCCAGCTAATCACACTGAATCCTAATAAAAAACTCTTCACGATACAAGACCCCACTTTGGCCAGAACAAATTATCTCTGACTTCTGATGAGTATTTTTTGTTGCTAAAGAGACAGGATAGCAGTAAAGATGATTATCTGTAACCACAGTGAATTTTGTTATTTTTTATATCCTGAAATTTTAAAACTATAGTACATATGAGAGAGGGATTCAAATTGAATGAAAAATTTGGGTCAAAAACTTAAATGTTTTGTTCATCAATTCAAGCAAAGAGCCAAAGAGAAGTGATGCATTATAATGAAAGAGTGGATTAAATTTTAGAGGCAGACAATCTGGTTTTAAACTATCTAGATGAAGTTGGACAAATAACCTCTCAGATCCTTAATTTACTCACCTGATAATAGACATATGGCCTAGAAGAGTGATTTCATTGATATAGGGACTCCCAGGGAGTGGCATGCTGGTAAATTTTTAACAACCGGCTCTCTGGGAAAAAAAAAAGTTAGTGTGGCAAACTTTTACATCCCCTCCCCATCACCAACAAAATATAAATCACATCATGATTTATAACTCTTGTCAATTCTGGAGTTGCAAATGTTCACGCCGGAATTTAAAAATCAGCTCTCCTGAGGCAGTGTGAGTTGACTGGCATCTTGTTTGCAACAAATAGTCTTAGAGAGAAGCTTACTACCCTGGGAAGGTGAATGACTTTGCCAGGGTCACATAATCAGAAGGTATTAGAAGTAGAACATGAACTTAAATCTTACAGAGTTCTGAATAATAATGATGATAATGACAATAACTGACATAGTGTTTTATGGTTTGCAAAGTCTCTTATTTCATTGAGATAGATGCTATTAATTTCCCTATTTTACAGATGCAAAAACAGACTTGGAAAGGTTAAGTGATGTGTCCAGGTTCACACAGCTCTTAAGAGGCTACAGATAGCTTCAAACACAGGTATTGTTGATAGATGAATAGAGCAGAGGGTCTCCTCCCCTTTTCTTTGGGGAATCTTTTTTCTCCTTCTCTCCTCCTCTACAACATTAGTACTGCACCACTTTCTAAACTGTTCATCCTGTGTACGTGTAGAGGCTTGATCCATACACACAGCAGAACCTGAGCATAAACAGTTGGTCCGAAGTTCTCCCCAAGTGCCAGATTTGGAATCAGATACCATGCAATCTATTTGCAATTGTATAATGTTCACTTCAGAGTAGCTAGATGGTGCAGTGGGTAAGGGGCCAGCCCTGGAGTGAGAAGCACCAGAGTTCACATCTGACCTCAAATGCTAGCTCTGTGACTCTAGGCAAATCACTTAGCCCTTTTCTCCTCAGTTTCCTCATCTGTAAAATGAGCTTGAGAAAGAAATGTCAAACTGCTAACTTGTCTTTGCCAATAAAACCCCAAATAGGGTCCTGGAGATTTGAACAAAACTGAAACCATACAATAGCAACAACAAATATTCACTTCTCTTGCACTACATCCCCTTTTTTTTCTCCTCTTATCCTTCCACTTTATCTGAATTTCTGAGTGATGTACCTCCAGAAGAACTTGTTTTATCATCTCGAATGCAGTGTTTCATGTTCTGTTGCTCCTAATCCCCTATTATCCATGGCACTTCCAATTTCTGTAGAAATGAGATCCATCAGTGGCCACAACCCACAAATTCCATTACTGAAGTGCTTGGATTTAAGGGACCTCAGTATCTGTTTTTCTGCCTTCCATTCTTACCTCCTTCTCTGGTCTTAACTAACATTATTATATAGACTGAATTTTATGATTTTCTTAATGGCAGGCCCCCATACAATTTTGCCTAGTTATTTTCATTTTATTCTTAGCTGACTTATTTAGTGGGACTTAGAGATGAATAAATTTGACTCTTAGGGTTTGGGTGAGGTAGGGTTTTTTTGATGTTACCTAGTCTTTCCCTCATGTAGAAATCTCTCTGCGATATCTCATTCTAAATAGTATATCCTTGGTAAATATTTAGTGAATTTAATTGTATTGAATGTTATTTCTAGGAGACATAGCTTGCTGTGGCACTGATGTTGGAGTTTAAATCCTGTTACGCTCACCAGCTAGGTGGCTTTGGCAAAGCCATTTTATTTCTTTCCCTTATCTATAAAACAAGGTGATAATGTTTACATTTCAGGTTTATTGTTAGGAATATGCTTTGAAAAGTATAAAGAACTATTTAAATATGGGTTATTTCAAGAACAAATGCAGTTACAAAATTTGCTATGTAGCACTAAAAATACATGTCAGACTCTCGTCTTTTTTCCAGAATGCATTTATAATATTTACAGTTGAGATTGGCGTGAAAAATTCTGCTCACTAAAAGAAAAAAGTTTTGTATGATGGTAAAAGAATAGTTTAATTCTGAGATTACAGAATAAGTAAGGAATGCTCATTATCACTTCGGTAATAAATTAGTTCTTTTTAAAATAGAAATGGTCTTTTGCAAGATAAATCAATCTGGTAAATGGTTTTGGTGAAAGTAACTGAAGACATATTCTTCTGAGAATGGTGATAATTAGAAAATTCTTTGTTCTTTCTGTAGCTTTGTATTTTGGGGAATGCAATCCTTCCCTGACAACATAAAGGCCAAGGCCAATTAATGCTCTTAAAAATATGGAGCATTATAATTTCAAACTCATTCTGTTCTTATTTTAACTTATTCAAATTTTTAAGGACAATTTGCATACATAATTAGTTCCACACCTTGACTCTCAAGGCAAATAAGTATGGCAATGTGACCTAGGCAATAGACAAAATCTGTTGTGTTAATGTGTCCCTTTTATAGATATATACATTTAGAGCTTCAAGGGACTTTAGGGAATGTCTAACCCCTCATTTTACAAATAAGTAAACTGACATCTGGCAGAGTGAAGTCACTTATACCAGAAGAGACAGATTTATCAGTAAAAGAGTCAGAATTTGAACCCAGGTCCTTTGATTCTACATTCAGTTTCTTCCTACTACGTCATACTTCTGAACTAAAAATTCTTAATTTAATTGTGAGGAGGTATAAGTATTTATATTTACAATTTTCCTAGAAATAGGAAAAGTTTGTTTGTAAAACTTGGACTCAGTCAAAAGGCCACACCCCAGAACCTAGAAGTCCACATGTGGCCTTGAGGTTGAAGGTTCCTCATCCCTGGATCTAACATAGTACCTTTAATACAATAGGCACTAGAAAAATGTTTTTCTTAGAATTGCAAAGAATATATGAATGTATCTATCAACTGAATATCCCATTCTTAGTCAGCTACTGTCAAGAGATTTCAATTAAATGTCCCACCCCTTACCCCAGTTTTACAGAACAAATCCTTTTGTTAAGGGGATTTCTTCTGTGAAGTTTGGATTCCATCAAAGAGCCACACTTGAGGACCTAGAGGGTCATATGCAGGCTCAAGGCCATAGGTTCCTCATCCCTAGAGACCAGGAAAGAAGAATGGGTATGGATTCGCTGTGTGAGAGGGTATCTTTATGAGAGAGAGAGAGAGAGAGAGAGAGAGAGAGAGAGAGAGAGAGAGAGAGAGAGAGAGAGAGAGAGAGAGAGAGAGAGAGACAGAGACAGAGGGAGAGAGAGAGAGAGAGAGAGAGAGAGAGAGAGAGAGAGAGAGAGAGAGGCAGACAGACAGAGACACAGACAGAGAGACACAGAGAGAGAAAGACAGACAGAGACACAGACAGAGAGACAGAGAGCATGTACGTTTGTGTCTGTGTATAATGGAATATGTACAGAACAAGTGAGATGAAGGAGAAGAAAACTTTTACTTTGCTTCCCTTAATTACCACTAGTATATGTACCTGTGTTGAAAGTCATCAGATTGGCAGGGTTCATAGGCAATGACTTTCTTATACAGAAAAAAGTAAAATTCCTTACTCAATTAAAATCTTCCCAAGGCACACAGCTTTGACCAGACCACTGTGATCTACAGCAACAATGTGAAACTTGCATTAGCTTAGGGGATTTTAGTTATATTTTTATACAGTCCCTTGTTGTTCACCACCAATAATCAGAAAAATGTGTTCCTTGCTAAAATGAGTATATTATATAAGCTTCGAGAAATCTTTAAACATTTTGGATCTATTCAAAGCTGCCCAGCCCTGACATCAGACATTTGTTCAATTTTGAGTACAGAGGGGACCCATTGGTTTTCATTCCATTTAAAAACCTATTTCTGAACATAGATAAATGTACAATGGTTCATAGCTCTACTGAATGAAAAAGGGTCTGAGTGTGTGAAGGTACTAACAGACTACCCCAGTTAGGTGTGTTATATTTCAAGAGAAGGTGTGAAATTCAGATAAGGTATAAAGTAATTGGGCAATAGAAGAAAGCATCCATCAATACCTCTTTTTAAAAGAATAACAGCCTAAGAACATGCAGAATCTCAGTTTTAGAGCTGGAGATCTTCTTGGAATTCATTTAGTTCAGCCTTAATTCAATAGATAATTGAAGTACAGAGAAATTAAAATATCTGAGTAACGTCACAGAATCTGTAAGGGACAAAAAATGACTTGAGTTCAGGAATCTAGCATCCAATGCCATTCCATTTTGCCAATGTTTCTAACCTGAGCTGACATTTCGACTTCTGGTAAAGTTCTTCCAAGGGACCTGCAAAAGCAAATAAGAATCCGTAAATAAGTAAACATATCTTCCATATAAATAATAAATAAATACCTTTCAGTCTAAACAATATATAATGCATCCTCATGCATTACTGGTTTTCAAATACATGTAGATGCTATTGTAATTTGTGATTAATACAACACAAATTGATTTAAAAGCATTTTGGATTTATGACTTTTTGTCATTATTTTATTAATAATAAAAGTATATCTACTGTCAGTTGGTAATCAGTGGAATTTGTTTTACCTTAAAGAAAAGGATCCCTCTACTTTAAAAGACTGGGAACCATGATATTATATACTATCATGCCTCCTTTTCCTCCTCTTCTTTTTTTAGTCAATGAGAAAAGTAGAGTCAGAGTACATAAGTTCAAATCTTGCCTCTGAATTTCACTACTACTTTTGTTACATTGGACAATACATTTAATATCCCTGGTCTTTAATTTCCTAATTAAATGTAAAATGGGATTAGAGGGATTCTGAGATTGCTTTTGTCTTTAGATCTATGATTTTGTATTTTTTTTCCTGCTGGCTATCTAACTAAATATATTATGAACTTGGCTTTTTTTTGTTACAGTCATACACATCTGACTTGTTTCTTTCATTTTCCTATGACCTCATCTCTATGACCTATGCACAGAAAACATATTTCTTCATGAATCCTGTTTCTACACCATACCCCACTTCCCATCCTATACCCACCCTTTTTTCTTACTGGGACTCCAAGTTGGAAAAACCAAAACAAAACAAAACTTAATGTCTTTAGTGGTCATAGGTAGCTTACACTTCTACTTTTCTCTGTCTCTAGTGCCTCATCCCCTAGTAGCTATTGCTCCCATCCTTGAAGCTCAGTAAAGAAGTGACAGCATCAGTTTCCTTACAGAGCTGTATCTAGGTCAGATGGCATGGAAGTCCCAGGGTGCCAGCCTTGGTGCACCCTGAAGCACTTTACTGTAAACTCAATTTCTCCAGCAGCTAGAAGGAGAATTTTCCATCTTTCTCACATCTTTTCAAAAGTTAAACAGGACTTATGAACGCTATACAAAAAAAAAGTACTTAGAATTTGGGCTAAATGTTGTTAAACTTAACAAGAATAATGAAGTAAAATATAAATCTAACATGGTAAGCTCAGGTGAGGTCTCCCTAGACCCATCTCCTTCCCAATCCAGCTATACAGGACAAAATCACAGTAGGTGTCTCACTCTGATGCTTGTGTCTTTCCCAGAAGAAAATGCTGGCTAGGACTTATAGAGGATATAGCTAGCACTTATAGTTTGTGATACCTCCCATATATTCCTGTCCCTTCTTTTTGTTCTATTTTTTTCCCTTTGGGTCTCCTGCTAGTTATCAGGAATGAGAAGCATAAACTGGAATTTTCATTGGTTGTTTCTGTTTGTCCTTTGTTCTAGAAGAGGACCATGGCATCAGGGAGGTGATGCCATGACATGGAAGTGAACTGGATTTAAGTGAGGGAGGGTTGTGCAAAGCCACCAGCCTCACCTTCTCCTCTGGAACCATGTGGGTCTAGTGGCCAGATATAGATCAGGATGATTGGAGATGGCCCTATCCCTGGTTATCAGGGAGAGAGAAGATGAGAGGAGACAGTTTTGGTTTCCCTTTACTACTGTCCTCTTTCCTTCTCATCCTGATGAAAACAATGGAGAAGAGTCATATGAGATAAGATTAGATGGTGGGTAAAGGAAGGGGAGGTGGGCGTGGGACCAATGCTCCTCAGAAGCAATATACTTCCCTCAAACCTCAATCAGAAATCAGCCATTAGTTATATCCCTAAGAAATATGCCATCTAATCACAACTGGGCCCTCACAATATCAAGACCCTTACTCATCCCAAATTGTTTCTCTATGCCATTTGTTCCACTGGCTGTCCTAAAACTTTTCTCCTCAAATGTCCTACTCTACCCTTCTCCACTCCCCTCTCAGCTGAAGACCTTGCCTCACAGTTTACTGAGAAAATCAAGATCACTTACTGTGTAATCTGCCTCCCCTCTTTCTCTTCGTTGATATTGATATTGATATTGCTGTATCTCCACCATCTCCTCCTTTACACCAGATTCTGATGAAGATATTAAGTCCTTTCTAAGGTCATTCTCCCAATATGTACCCTTGATACCCTTCCATTTCCTCTTTAAGTGATTTCTCCATCATCCCTCCTCTCTAATAGTGCTCCATCTCTTTCCATTATTTCTTTCTCTGCTTCCTATAAACATATCCAAGTCTTTTCCATTTTTCAAAAAGGTTCAGTAGACCCTGTCATTTCTACTAGCTATATTTCTTCTCCCGTTCTTAGCCAAATTTCTTGAAGAATCTTTTTAGGTTCACTTGTTCTACTCTCCTTCTCTTCCAACCCCTCTGTAACCTGACTTTTAACAGCACTGCTTAACTGACATCATCTTCTCCTAAGTTACCAGTAACCTCTTTATGGCCAAATCCAATGACCTTTTCTGAATGCTCATCCACCTCTCTGTCGTGTTTGATATTGTTGACCAACTTCTCTTCCTGGGTACTATGACTTCTCTAGGATTTTGTGAGACATCTCTCTCCTGTTTTTCTTTCTTCCTGCCTGATTGCTCCTGCTCAGTCTTTTTCTTTTTGCTGGATCATCATTCATGCCCTGTGTTTTAACTGTGAGTTTCTATTCCACAAGGCTCTGTTCTGGATTCTTTCCTATTTTTTTTACTCTCTCACTTGGTGACATCAGCTCTCATGAGTCTAAATTAATATTGCTAAGAATAACTATATGAATAACTCTCACATCTATATATCCAGTTCCCTTTCCCTACCCACTTAATCAACTTTTACCTTAGTCTATTATAATAGAATAACTAAATGAGTAAAAAATGAGAAACGTAATCACCCTGGTTACTTAACATCATATAAATAAATCAACCAAGACCTAATAAACCAAATTCATCTTTTCCTTTACCTCCCTCTTCTTTTTTAGTGCTCCCTGTATCAGTAAATATACACAGGGGGTCTGCTATAACAGGTTCTTAGATCTGCTTTTCTAAAAGGAAAGAAACTTTAGAGAGGTGAGCAATCACTTTAATCAAGCACACATATGATTCACTTAGTTCAGGGGAAAAAGTCAGCACCCTGAACTTCATAGAAAATACAGAGAAATACAGATCAACAGATATGGCTTCCAACGGTCTAACATAAGCAATACATACATCATAAACATGACATCATAAACAGAGAGATCCAACTGTCATACATACATAGTTACCAGAGAGAGAAGCACCAGCATCTGGGTTTTCAAGCCGGGGGGGCTCCTTATTGACTGCCCAGTCTCATCTGGCCAAATAAACACTTCCAATTGGTAAACCCCAAAGTAAAACCTCACCTCAGAATATTTGTACATTTTTTTAGAGCCTGAGGGCATCACAACCCTTGAGAACCAGTGCTTGATTAACAAAGTGTGTGGGCCTTCCCACTACAAATCTTCCCAGGCCCATTAATGGGTGGGGTGTGTTTGTCCTTCTGTTGAAGGCCATGCCATCGGAGAAATGATGACATGACTTGCACTTGACTTTATTTTGAGTGAGGGAGGGCTGTGCAGATCACCAGCCTCACTTCTCCCCCAGAGCCATCTGAATCCAGTGACCAGGTATTCATCAGGATGACTGGAGATGACCCAGGATGAGGCAATTGGGGTTAAGTGATTTGACCAAGGTCACACAGTTAGTGAGTGTCAAGTGTCTGAGGTGAGATTTGAACCCAGGTCCTCCTGATTCCTGCACTGATGCTCCATCCACTGCATCACCTAGCTGTCCAATGGGTGGAGAAGATTTTTACTCACATTATTCCATCAGATGCACTTTATACTAAAACAAAAACAGCAAAAGATCCTCCTTTGCTCACCATCATATTACCTTACTAATCCCTTTATTTTTCATCCTTAAAATATCTATAGCTACTATATTTCCTATTCTCTCTAATGATGGGGATTACATCCTCTCTGTTCCTTACAAAATGGATTTGTAAGTCACTACATCTGAAACAGTCATTACCCTGGGGCCAATGTAGATATGGGGTTGGTCCTCCAAAAGCAGACATATTCTCTTGCTTGGCTCATACTTGAAGTCTTTATGACTTGGTAGGACCTGCACATAGTCTTTGAGAATCCAGAATCACTTCCTTGTCAGCATGAAGTATCTGGAGGTAGGAATTTAGTGGAACCTACATTACAAATAAATGATTTAACTTAAGTAAAGTTATTTGGATGACAAAATACTAATTTATTTCAGTGAAAAAACTGGTTATTGATTGGATTCAATTATGATTATTTGATTTAAAAAAAAAGAACATTGATTCTTTTTTTCGTTTTGTTTCAGTCATTTCTAGAAATGTCTTCTTCCCAATATTCTTCTAGAGCTGACCTCCCACCTTCACCTCTCTTGGTAACAAAGAAAAATAGTTAAGAAAAGCAACAGATACAATTACCCTTCTCTGATAGTGTATTTACTATCCTGTCCTAGTAGACCCATACCTCTCTCCTGAAAGACTGGAGTCTGTTTCATCAGTTATTTTCTCTTATTTTTTTTTAGTTACTCATAGTTGGGCTTCCTTAGTGCAGTTCTATTTCTTCTTATTTTGTGCTTATCAGTTTATGCAAATCTACTCATGTCTCCCTGTATTCCTCGTAATCATCATTTGTTAGTGTATAATAATTCATTACATTAATATACCATATCAAACATTGTTTCCACAATTTACTTCTCTATACAGGTGTCATACACAACATCTTGTGAGGTAGTGCCCAGAATCAGATGAAAATGTAATAGGGAAATGTGTAACAAAATAGAGAAAATTATATTACAACACAGATAATGCTAATTTATAGTTTTGTAAGCCAATATTCATACTGGAGGGATCTATTTCTACATCATTGCTCCACAATTGGAAAAATGGGACTGGCCATGGGAGCTGACCATGTAAAGTTTATCCAAATAGAACACAAGTTTTGGCATACTTTACCAAGCTGAAAAAAACTTCAAGTATGGTTTGAGTGTTAAACTATTTTTGTTGTCTAAAGAGCAGCTTTCCATACTATGGAGAGATTTGTTACCTAGGAGTAAATTTTTTGGTCATGGTGACATAAAATGGATTCAGGTACTCAAATCAGAATCAATTTTAAAAGCTCATTTCATAGAACACTGTGACCAAAAATTCATCCCCTGGTGAAAAATCCCATTCCTGAATGTAGCAACATCATCTCATATGGGATTGGGACTTGACCTATGACTTTTTTTCATATATGAAACTCCCACATAAGGAAATTCCCTCTACCAATACAGGATAGTGTCTTCTTTTCAACTTATAGAACATGGATAAATAAGGTGACTTGACCAGGGTCACACAAATTATATGTGGCAGATATTTCTGACCTCAAGGCAGTCTTCCTTTTCACCACATCACACTAATGCCCTAGATAAAATGAACAAAACTTCAAAATATCTTTCAGTCCTATTTGTAATCCCTGTCTCTGATTTATTTCCACAGTAAAGTAATGGAAAAGAGGATAAGGTTGTTAAAAAATTGTGGCTTGAACAGTTTACAAGCATAAATTGCAATACTACTGTTCTCAACATGTCCCCCTTGTCTATCGATCAATGTGTTGGTACACTCCTGGGAGAAAGGAACCACATCTGTATTGACATTTTTATTCCAAATGAAACCAGAATATATTAAGTTCCACCCAGAGAAAGAGATATCATTTAGTAGAATGGGTCATAGGGCTAGAGTCAGGATTTCTGGATTTAAATCTCAGCTCTGTTATAAGTTCTGAATCTCAGTGTGACTTTAGATAGTTTATTCTCTGTAAATTTCAATTTCCTCCTCAGAAAAACATGAGGAAATTGGACTAGATGGACTCAAGTCCTTTCAAGGCTTAATTTATATGATGTACTTTTATTTTAGGAAGCTGCTCTGATTACATCAGTGGAGTGAATTACTGATATGGAAAACTGCTTTCACCAGTGATGAAAAGTCAATTAATCTATAACTTATAGGCTTAGAGAATGCTCTGGACTGCTAAGAGGTTAAATGATTTGCCTATGATTGCATTTGAGAAATAAAGTTTGAACCTAGTCTTTCTGATCCCAAGACTGATGCTGTATCCCCAATATTTTAATGTTCTCATATGGACAACTAGATGGTACAGTAGATAAGAGTGTCAGAACTGCAGTTGGGAAGACATCTTCAGGAGTTCAAATATGGATTTAGACACTTACTAGCTATGTGACCATGGGGCAAATCACTCAACCACAGTTTCCTCATCTATAAAACAAGATGGAGAAGGAAATGCCAAGTCCCTCCAGTATCTTTGCCAAGAAATCCCAGATGGGGTGAAAAAGAGTTGGACATGACTGAAAAGTGACTAAATGTTCCTCATGGTCTTATAAGTGATATAAAGGATAGTGTCATATATTTTCAAGGTGAAACTGAAGTACTACTCCTATGTGAAATCTTTCTTGATCCCTCCAACTGCTAGTGCCCTCCCTTTACTTAGCCTTTTTGTAATTATTTCACAGAATCATAAACAGAGATTTGGAAGGGATCTTGGAAACCAGTGGGCTCAACTTCTTCGTTTTGTAGGAGAGAAAGCCACAGAGAGTTAAATCACTTACCCAGGTCCCCACAGTTACTCTATGAGTGAGATTGAATTTGAACTTTGGACCTTCTGACTCAAAGTTCACTGCCCTATCCACTGCGCTAGGTTTCTTGGTGAAATAAGAAAAATGAAACATTCTCTATTCTCAACTAGCTTACATTCTAATGGGAGATCCATGTTCACATGTAAACATACACAGCATAAATATTAAGTTGAATACAAATAATACACAGAAGCTAAATGCAAGGTAGTTTGGGGGAGAAAGCATTGGAAGGTGAGGGGGTAGCGGGATGGAAGATTAGACTTGAGCTTTATAGATATTTTCATATATATTTGTTTCTCTTACTTAAGAATGTATGTTCCTTGTGAGTGGAGATTGGTTCATTCTTTGTGCTTGTATGCCTAGTGTCTAGCCCAGTGCCTGGTGTAGTAGATGCTTAGTAAATGGGAGATGATTGATTGACACGTACCACAATAAAAGAAAGCAAGGAAGCAAAATGAGATTGAGAGATAGATGGAATTAGTGTTACATTGCTATCTATAATACATTAAAAGATCCAAAGAAAGACTTCCAACATGGTTAGTTGATGTCTTGTGGTAGAAATAGAGAAAAACATAGATGAGAAACCCATAGATTGGGAAGGTATATGGTGGGAATGATGGCACACCCATATCCAAGAGATAACAGATCTGCTCAATTGTCTGAGTATTTTCCCTAAAGATTCAATTTTTAAAATTCTCTCTAATCCTTTCTGGCAACATATTCATTGACTGACTGACTGACTGACTGATTGTGTGTGTGTGTGTGTGTGTGTGTGTGTGTGTGTGTGTATGAACATATCCTTAAAGACCTGGTAGCCTAGCTGAGGGTGAGGCTAATTTTCATGGTCTCTGTCATCACCCTCTCATAGAAATATTGTTCTTGGAAAGAAATTGAACATTGTTCCATTCCATTTACTGTACCCAATTCCCAATATAATCCTCTCGCTTTACAAACAACTCCACAGAATGGAAGCAGATGGTGCAAGCTGCATTGGGAGACAGAATGACCCAAGGTTTCTGACGAATTAGAAACGAATACAGACTCTGAAGCAGGGAATAAAAGTTAACAGGTATTAGTGTATTCCCACCACTCCAGATCAAATAGGTCATACAGTATTTGTCTGTCTTCAGGATATGACACTTTTGTACCCAGCGATAACATCAATAAAGTCAGAATATTCTTGTTCTAGAAAGCCCTTTCCTTAAGTAACACTAATCACAGCAAATTGTGACAGAGCAACCAAAAAGAATAGGGGAGAACTTCAAATTGTTACATGTGAAAAGAATGTCACTGGCTCAGGAAACCCCCAGAGGAATGCATTGATTGACTGTTTCATTCTCTTTTGATAGCAGTGGAAACCACTCAGCATTTTATGCTATTTTCTCTTTGGGGAGCCTATGTGTATATTTTTGGTTGCCTTTAAGCTTTTGTAATGTTATTCATTTGGAGCTATCTAACCTTAAAGAAATGCAGCTAGACCCATAAGGCTGGGAGTACTCTACCACTCCCTGTTCCACAGTCATCCATATGGTTTGGATTGGATGGGGTAGCCTGGCCTCTAATGTTGAAGGGATACCTTGTCCTCACACTCATTGTTATGGTTCTTTAATCCCCCACTCCAGGGTCCACGTGGATGATTTTACTTAAGCCTTACCTTTAGGACTTTGTATCAAAAGTAAGGGGTGGAAAGGGCAAATGCTGAGCTCCATATGCTACATGGATCAGGTATGGGACAAGTAACTTATTCCTGTACACAAAAGAAATGCTATACACAAAATTCATACAAGTACACAGTAAACAGTATCCTAACAATTCATAAGTACTGTTCAAATCAGTTGGGAGACTGATTTTAAGCCTCAACACAAAGAATTATGTGTAATTGCTGATTAAACAATTCACATTTCACCTTGGCTGCATAATATCACACCCCTTCAAAGCTAAGCTTTTTCTAAATTCCTGTTCAATTGTTTCCACGGTCATCTGTGGAATTACTTCTGCTATAACTGATACAGCCAACCACTGTTCTCATTGGACCTAGAACCTACTCTAGACTCTTTCTAGCTTGGAAGGTCACCTCTAAGCCTGGACATGTCAATTGCAAAACAAAAGCAGAATAAAACAGCAAAAACCAAAAAACTATGTTTGGCTGTCTGCTTAGAAAAATAAAATGGGGAAGGTAAACAGGTGTCCATGGATAAGATCATGTAGTCAAATCTATATCCATATAATGGGGAATAGTATCAAGGTAGGGGGACAATTGCTGGCCATTCCTTCATTGTCTTTTACTGAGTACATAAATTATAATGTGAAAGAGACAAAAGAGGTAGAGACAGAAACTGACTTTTAACTGAAGTAGCAATTACTCTCAGTTCACAGTATCATGGAGCTAAGAGCTGAAAGGTATAACCAATACCTTTTCTTTAAACATATGAATAAATGAAGGACCCAGGAATTTAAGTGATCTGCCTATGGTCACAGAGGCAGTAAAAGTAAGCATCAGAGTTAGAATTTGGGATCCATGTCCTTTGACTACAAAGCCAGTGATCTTTCCACTGTACCAAGATACTCTCCACCCCCTTGGACTGTCCCTTATGAGGAAAGGGCATCTCAGAATTCTTGCTGAGTCATTTCAGTCTGGTACAACACTCCATTAACCCCATTTGGGATTTTCTTTGGCAAAGATACTGGATTGATTTGCCATTTCCTAATTCAGTTCATTTTACAAAAAAAAGAAACTGAAGCAAACAGGGTTAATGGACTTTCCCAGAGTCACTAAGTGTCTGAGTCCAGGTTTAGACCCAGGTCCTTCTGATTCCAGGGCTGACATTCTATCCACTGTGCCACCTAGCTGCCCAGAATTTGCCATATCATACTAAAATGCAAATACCTTTAATCACCTACGTATTTTAAAAATTGTGATGGCCAGAAACAACAGCAAAGCACCCATATGGTGACTGGAATCACAAATGGTAATACTGATTATGCTTCATCAGAGGAGGGAGAGGCCCCCAGTATGTAATCTTGGACAAATTGTTTTACCTCTGTAGGCCATTATTTCATAATCTGTAAAATGTAAACAACTATTATTTGGATTAGTTTATATGGACCCTACTGATAAATATTATTTGTGTTTCAACTACAAGTGTCTCTATGGAAAGAAATGATGGATGCTTATATATTTAGATGTCCTAGAGACATTTCTTTCACATATACCAACATATATGGGCTTCCTTATAGTCAGTATAAACAGCATTTGGATTTAATCAGACAAGTTCTAAATATCAGATTGGATTGAATTTTAAAATTTGTAACAAGTTGTTTTGTACTGTATCCTTCACATGATGAGTTTGTCAGTTAGTAATTGAATAATTTAACCAAAGGAGTGGAACCAATAGTGCATACTGCTACCATCCTGGATCCCATGCAGACTAAAACACAAGCAGTACCATGTGTAATCTTGTTGTTCAATAAGCATTTGTTAAGTGCTTATTATGTGACAGGCAATGGGTTCAGTGTTGGGGATATGATGAAAAATTATAAAAACAAAAGCAGTCCCTGCCTTCAAGGAGCCTCCATTCTGAGAGGGGGATGGGTAAAGAAGGCATGTACAGGTAGGTAAATACATAATCATACTGGATGGAGAAGCATATAACTGGGAAAATCAGGAAAGGCTGCATTTTTGGGAGTATCCAAAATAAGCCTTCAAGAAACTGAGGGATTCCTAGAGGTGAGGAGAAAGAGGCAGTGTCCCAAGCATGAGGGACAGCCTTCTTTGAAAGGGATGGAGATAGGAGATAGAAAGCTGTGTATAGGTTGGATGGTTTGACTGGAATATAGTGTGTGTGAGGAAGAGCAATGTTCCAGGAAAGACAGGTTGAATCCTGATTGCAAAAGAATGAATAATGAACAGAGAATGGTTTGTATTTTATCCTAAAGGCAATAGGGAGCTACTGAATATTCTTAAGCCAAGGGGCAATATGGTCAGAACTTCTGTAATATCAAGTAGGCATCTATTTGAAGACGTAAGATCATAGATCACGAATTGGAAAGGGCATCAGAGGTCACAGAGTCTAATCATCTCATTTTTCAGGTGAAGCAACTAAGGATCAGGGAGACTTCTTGAGGTCACAGAGGTAGCAAATATCTGAAAGGAGATTTGAATCCAGGTTCTTTGACTTCACTTTTGGTCCTCCTACTGTATCATGCCAGAGAAGAGAGAGATCAGAAGCAGGGAGACCAATGAGGAAATCCTTACGACAGTCCTTGTCCTAATGGAATTTCTTCTCATAAAAATGAATTTAAAATGTATTTGAAAACTTTGAGAATTATTTGCAACCTAGTAATTGGACCCAAATATCATCTTTGCCTGAATTTACATATTCCATTCCATTCTATTAAATTCTATTAAATCTTTTTTAAAAAGTAAATTCCACCATCTTACCCAGACCAATTTCAAGGTATCCTGTTTGGGTGATGGGAAAGCAGGGAATCTGATTTTTAGCCCAGAACCAGGGTCAGATTGGTATCTTCTATCCCTTCAGGGCACCTCTCCCTCATGCCTGGAACATTCTCCTTCCTCTGCTCTGCCTATTGACCTCCCTGGCACCCTTTATGTCCTAACTAAAATCCCATCTTTTACTGAAAGCCTCACTCATCCTCTCTTAATTTTAGTGCCTTTCTTTGGTTAATTCCAATTTACCTTGCGTATAGCTTTCTTTGTTTACATGGTTATCCCTTCTACTTTGTGGAGGTTAAAGGCATGGTGCTCCCTCTCAATATGAAAAATCCAAGTAAAAATTTTGGCCTTCCCTTTCTTTGTACTAGATTTTTTTTATTGATAATGATAATAATTTTATGATGATGATGATGGTAATTTTAATGATAAAATATATTGATATTATACAATACTTACATATATTTTATGCATTTCTGAGTTTCTAAACGTTTTTGGGTCATCTGCTGGCCTTTGTGTGTCATCTGTGGCTTCTGCAAAAACTCCCCCCAAATTCCCATTTAATTTCTTGTGCCAACCCAAGATATATCAAAACCACAATGGAGAAAGTCACACACACACTATGTTTCCATGTTATCTCTCCCATTCCATTTTAAGATCCTTGAAGATTGAGAATCTTTTGCTCTTTTTATATCCCTAGTGCTTAGCAGAGTGCCTGACACATAGTAGGCATTCAATAAATATTTACGGATTGATTGACCTACAACACTTCAAAGGACACATTTGAAAGGTAACATGATGTCACAGACAGAATCTTGAGTGGAGAGTCAGAAACCCAATTATGGCCTCAGCTCTGTCACCAGCTCATTATATTATCTCCAACAGCCTTAGATTTCTCCTATGCAGAAAGAATACTTTGGATTTAATGTAGTCTGGTGCTTCTTTAGTTATGGATGCTGAAGAAGGAATTCTTGGTCTAGAATGGACAAGTTGAGCTAGCATCTAGCTCTAGAGTCTAGGAAACTCACTAAGACTATACTGATCTGCATTGGTAGAAGGAGCTTCCTTACCTGAACTAGGTTGGAATGAATGAAATCACTAATTTCTAATGAAATCTACTAATGAAAACTAAGGAAATCACAGATCTGACTCCCATCCTATTTGCCATTTCTATAACATGCAAGAGAAGAAGAAGAAGGCAGAAAGGATTGCCTTGGTCAAAAGAGTCTATGGCTCAGGAAGAAAAGATCTTGTTTTGTTAACATTTACATTTAATCCCTGTTTAATCTCCATTGCTCCCTCACCTTCTCAGGAAATTGAAGTTAATACAGTCATTACAGTTGACTCTGACTATAGGAGAAGATGATTAATGAACCTGACATTTACCCTGATTGTGTGCTCTTGACAAAGATTTTCTCCAGTAAAGAGCTTTTCATTTCAGAGGCTCCAGATGGAAATGTTGTCTCAGAAGCAAAAACAGAGTGGAGGTAGGCTCCACTAACCAGAATTTCAGCTGCAGATCCCTATCGTGGTGACTCTCATCCTTCTCACTGGAGGAGTTATATTCTTGCTTTGAAGTCAAATACCCTCTAGTTTCTTGGGACTAAGTTTTATAGCCTGGCTCCATGCATGTCTTTTTAGTTCATTGGAAATGCTAATGTCCTGCCTCAAATTAAAAGCTGAATTGTTTGAAACATTCCAGGAAGCATTTGTTGGAGAAACTTCAAAGCTTCAGTTATGGCTGAAACTGGTCACTCAGGATACAAATATCTGAAAAGCAGAAGGTCCTGCAGTCCCACAAAGTTACCTTTGGTGTCACGCAACAGAAGAGGCTAACCAATTTCTCTGATCTCAAAACTGTGCTTGTCTGAGGAATCTGGCAACATGTCCCATAGCACAGAGATGCAGTCATTTTGCCAACCCATGTCAGACATCAAAAGCCTTGAATTTATTCAGGAAATATGCAAGCCAGAGTAGGCCAGATTCATCATTAGTTTCATTGCAGCATCATTTGCACTGAGGAATATGCTCCAAGTAGGAGGTATTCCTTTTATTTGTGTATGCGTGTGTGGGAAGGGTGGAGGTGAGAACAAGGGGAAGATATAGGAATGGGCGGGGGGAGTGGGCAGCTTTTATTTTCCATATCACAAAGAATGCATTTAATGAAAATGATTTATAAATTCCATAAACAAATATAGACACAGGAATTACACAAATTATCCATTACATTATTACCTAGAAGGTAAAGACCCTGAGGGATGGTTAATCAAGTACTTCCATTCACACCGAACATTCATAATCTGAGCAATTGACAACAGCAGGTTTGTCATGGTACACATTTCTTGCCCTACCATGGCATAGCTTATCCATCACATATGGGGCCAAAATCTTTTGAGAATCTTTCCCCTCTCCACCCAAACATATTGTATAAAGTCATCTCCTTTAGAGACCTTTCAGTTCTTGGAACACTACATGGGCACATGGACAGATCATTGTCAGAAATTCTCATTCGAAACCTAAGTTCAGAAAAGAGAAAGAAGCAATGAACTCATTGCTTAGAACTGCCTGAGTAAATGCTACCTGTTCATCTTATGCTCCTGCAAATCACCATTTTTATGATTACAGACGGGGAAAAGGAGAAATCCCTCCCCTCACTCCATTCCCTTGTTGCATGCCCCTCTGAAAATGCAAAGGGTAGAGGGTGCAAACCAGTAAATGGAAAACAGTTCTCTTAAAGAGAACCTTGTTAATGTCAACAGTAAATATGTGTCTATACTTAAAACACTTATGGCATAACATCACTCATTCTGACCAATTTAAGAAATAATCAGTCTGAAGGAGGAAAAAGTAGCTACAGCTGATTAAAAGTATATGTATATATATATATATATATATATATATATATATATATAATGTGTGGGTATACGTATGTATGTATATGTATGTGCACATATACATATATATATATTCATATTTGTATATATACATATGTGGCAGCAAGGTGGTACAGTGGACAGATTACGAGTTCTGGAGTCAGTAAGACCTGAATTCAAATTTAGACACTTAATGGTTGTAGGACCCTGGAAAAGTTACTTAACCCTGTTTGTCTCAGTTTTCTCATCTGTAAAATGAGCTGGAGAAGGAAATGGCAACTCACTCAAGAATCTTTGCCAAGAAAACTCCAAATGTGGTCACAAAGAGTTAGATGTGACTGAAATGACTAAAACAACAGCATATATATCTATGTGTATAAGTATACAGAGATGCATATATAATAAAGTTATTCTTATACACATATGCATATATAATATGTATATGCATATAGATGATATGCATACACGTATCTATATGTGTGTATATAGAGAGAAGTTTTGTTACTTTTAATCAGTTGTAGCTGCTCAACTTAGGTTAACAAGATATTTCTAAGTAGAGGTCCTTGAGGACCTGATTTAATGAACTATTCATTCCTTTCAGTCTTATCCAACAGTTAGTGATGCCATTTGGTTTTTCTTGGCAACGATACTGAAGTAGTTTTCCATTTCCTTTTGCAGCTCATTTTATAAATGGGGAAAACAAGGCAAACAGGACTATGTGACTTGCCCAGAGTCACACAGTAAATGTCTGAAGCAAGATTTAATGAGTAGATGACACAAATTGTATGTAAATGAGTGTTGCTAAACTTCCTAACAGTAGTTTTGCTTTCTATAAATCAAATATTTCCTTTGCACCTGCATTTGGTTTAATTGCTTAAATAGATTATCTATGGATAGTATACAAGTTAGCTTGATGCTTGAATTAGCTCAGATTCCAAAACCAAGGGATTTCATATTAATGAACTCTAATTCTCCCATTCAGGTAAATTAAGTATACTTTCCTGATTATAGAGGAAATAATTTAGCTTAGACCTCTGCCTTATCATTATGGTAATTTATTTTACAACCTATACTGATTAGAAGAAGGGAGACCAAGGTTACACCAATAACTGTAGAGTTAGGATAATAATTGTATACTCCAACTTTCTCATTTTACAGATGGGAAAACTGAGGTCCAGAAAGTTTGAGAAAATGACCAAAGGAAATAGGGGTAGTAAATTTTGGAGGTGATACTTGAATCCAATTTCTTTGACAAGAATCAGTGGTCTTTACATTAAACAAGCATCCTTATTGAATGTCAACTTGCTTATTGGGTGGGAGATAGTAGAATAAAACATACAAAAGGACCAAATCCTTCCCTGCCCCTTTCCCACATATTTTTTCTTTAAGAAGTTTTACTTTTTAAAATTCAGAATTGTAGATTACTCCAACAGGAGAATGAGGTTGGCAACATTTCCTGTTTGAAAATAGCTTCTGCTTTGCTCTGGACTTGTACTTGGCACAGTGTCTTGCATTTAGAAAGTACTCAATATATACTGAATGGGGTCACCCTACTTTTCAAGGATGATTGCTGGACTGATCCCACAAAATCAGATTGGGAGGACATGGGAACATGTGAGAAAAGGCAGAGCCTTAACTAGGAATTTTGGTGCCTAGGATACCTTCATTTCAGGAGATGAGATGTATTTATATTGTAGTAAAAGGACCATGTCCCACTCACTGCTAGCTTGGGGGATTTTTCAGGATTTATGCCACCCTTCTCTCCATAACGAACGTGGTGTAGAGAATGTGCAGTCTGTGACTTTATCCCTGGGTAAGTCCCTTAGGTGGCATAAGGGACCTCTCTGAGCCATAGTATTCCTGTATTACATGGTGATTAAGAATAATCGGTGTAAAGGCTATTAGACTGATTGTTAGTAAGTCAGTTATTCAACCAGTAAGCATATACTAAGAACTTTTTGTATGCTGGGCACTGTGCAAATAGATGGGAATACCAAGAAAGACTGAAAAAGGAAGTGTCATTCTTTCAAGGAATCCATACTCTAACACGGGAGAGAGAATGTATATCTACCATGTACATACAAGATACAGTGTAATCTTACAGTGAAGTTATAGGAGGGGGGCAGGAAATGCCTGACTCAGGAAGGCAGATTTGAACTAAATATTTGGAGGAAGTCAAAGAGAGGAAAGTGAGAATCACAGACATTGGAGAGTGCCAATGCAAATGCATGGAGTCAGGAAATGTGATGATTGATGTGAGGAACACCAACAGTGTCAGTGTAACTGGATCACAGAGTGTGCAGAAGGATTTAAAATAAAGCTTAAATGAGATATACATAAAGCACCTTGTAAATTTCAAAACGATCTCTATATGTCAGTTTCATGATGATGATGATGAATGATGTTCTAGGACCTGTAGAGAACATGAAGAAGTATATCTTATCATCCAAGGATGACATGCGAGTATGGGTGGGGGTTGTGGGCACAAAGTGCACATACACACAGACACACACACACACACACACACACATATATATAATAAACAAACCTCAGAAACTTTAAATATATTGGAAATTATATGCCATTAGAGAAATAATGACATGACTTGCATTTGACTTTGTTTTGAGAGACGGAGGGTTGTGCAGGTCACCAGCCTCACTTCTTCTCCAGAGCCATCTGAATCCAGTGACCAGATGATCATCAGGGTGATTGGAGATGACCCAGAATGAGGCAATTGGGGTTGTGACTTGCCCAAGATCACACAGCTAGTAAGTGTCAAGTGTATGAGGTGAGTTTTGAACTCAGGTCTTCCTAACTCCTTCACTGGTGCTCTATCCACTGCACCACCTAACTGCCCCATATAGATAGATATAGATGCATAGATATATGTATATATGTATGGATATACACATGCATGTATAATATATGTTTTATGTCTTATATTTCCATAATATCACAAGTTCTGACCAACTTAAGGAATAGTCAGTCTGAAGGAGGAAAAAAATAGCTACAGTTGACTAAATAGAAAGCAAGAAACTGTCATTTAGCTTGTGAGTTACTGTCTGGCAATATCTAAAAGAAGTAGGCAAGGCTAACATGGAAGTGTAAGCTCTAAGGAAACATGCAGCTCTCAAGAAAGCAAATTAAAGAAAGGGTCCTACTTGGCATGTAAGGGTATCTAGTTTCTCCAAACCCTTCATATTAAAAACTTATTGATAACTAATTCTTGCATATTAAGGAGGAAATTTTTAATATTAAAAACAAAGATCTAGTTTTCAGACCTAATAGTAAAATAAAATAAATCACAAATGTAAATGCAACATGTACTCTCTACAGTACCAAGTACTGAATGGAGCAAGATGCAAAAGTATAATTACTATCCTCAAGTTGATTACAATCTAGTTCAGGAGAATGGGTATAAAAATATGACAAATATGTCATTTTTCACAAATAGAGTGCTGGCCTTGGAGCCAGACCTCCCCTCCATTCCTCTCCTTTCCTTTCCACTCTCCTCCCCTCCCTTCACTTCCTCTCTCCTACCTTCTCCTCTTCTCTCCTCTCCTCCCTTTTCTTCTCCTCTTCTGTCCTTGAAAATTAGAATAGAGCAAATGGAAACTAATGAGTTTAGGAGAAACCAAGAAATGATAAAACAAAACCAAAAGAATGGAAAAAAAGACTATGAAATATCTCATTGGAAAAAACTGACTTGAAAAATAGATCCAGGAAAGATAATTTAAAAATTATTGAACTACTTGAAAGCCATGATCAAAAATAGAACCTAGACATCATCTTTCAGGAAATTAGCCAGGAAAACTGACCTGATAGTCTAGAACCAGAAGGCAAAATAGAAATTAAAAGAATTCTCTGATCACCTCCTTAAAGAGATCCCAAAATGAAAACTGCCAGGCATGTTATAGCCAAATTCCAGAGCTCTCAGGTCAAGGATAAAATACTGCAAGCAGTCAGAAAGAAACAATTTGAGTATGATGCAGCCACTGTCAGGATAATACAAATTTTAGCAACTTCTACATTAAAGAATAAGAAGATTTGAAGTGTGTTAATCCTGAGGACAAAGGAGCTAGAATTACAACCAAGAATCACCTACCTCAAAACTGTGTAACTCTTCAAGGGAAAAAATTGATTTTCAATGAAATAGAGGACTTACAAGTATTCTTAATGAAAAGACCAGAGCTGAATACAAAATTTGGCTTTCAAATTCAAGACTCAAGAAGAGCAATAAAAGGTAAACAGGAAAGGGAAATCATGAGGGACTTAATATGGTTAAACTGCTTACATCCATACATGGGAAGATGATACTTGTAACTTATAAGAACTTTCTCATCGTTAGAGCAGTTAAGAATATATATTGACAGGGGCCATATGTGTGAGTTGAATATGAAGGGATGATATCTAAAAAAAAAATTAAGGCATGAGAAAGGATTGTACTGGGAGAGAGGGAAAGGGAGAAGTTGAATGGAGAAGACTATCTCACATAAAAGAAGCAAGAAGGTTTTACAGTGGAGGGGATGAGAGGGGAGATGAAGGGGAGTGCAGGAACCTTAGTCTCATCAGAATTGGCTCAGATAGGGAATAATATACACACTTAACTGGTTGTAGAAATCTGTCTTGCCCTATGGGAAAGTAGGAAGGGAACGGGATAAGAGAATGGGGTGGGTGATAGAAGGGAGGGCAAATTGGCTGGGGTTAGTCAGAAGCAAAGCACTTTTGAGAAAGGACAGTGTGGAACAGCATAGTGAACAGAATATATGGGTTGGAAAAATAAATGAGTTGGAATAGGTTGGAAGGAAATACAGTTAGGAATAGTAACTGAAAAAAATGAAAGCAAATTTCTTTCAAGGCCTCATTTCTCTCTTTTGAAAAAAACATTAATTTATTCATTTTCAGTTTTCAACAATCACTTCCATAACTTTTAAATTTTCACCCCCTCCCTTTCCCCTCCCTCCCTGAGACAGCATGCAATCTTATATGGGTTCTACACCTGTATTCTTATTAAACACATTTTCATATTAGTCATGTTGCATAGAAGAATTAAAATGAACGGGAGAACCCATGAGAAAAACCCAGTCAAAACCAAACATAATACAAGAGAAAATAGTCTGCTTCATTCTGCATTACGATTCCATAGTTCTTTCACTGGATGTGGATGGCATTTTCCCTCAAGAGTCCTTTAGGGAATGTTTTAGGTCCTTGAATTGCTGTGAAGGACTAAGTCTATCAGAAACAGTCCTCTCACATTGTGAGTGTTGCTGTGTACAAAGTTCTCCTGGTTCTGCTCATTTCACTCAGTATCAGTTCATATAAGTCTTTCCAGAGTTTTTTGAAGTCTAGCTGTTCATCATTTTTGTATTCCATTACATTCATATACCACAACTTGCTCAGCCATTCCCCAATTGATGGGTATTCCCTTGCTTTCCAGTTTTTTGTAAAGGCCTCATTTCTCAAGCATGGAGAACTGAGTCAGATTTATAAAAGTAAGAGCCATCCCCAATTGATAAATGATCAAAAGATGTTATCCATCTTCAGATGAAATACTCATATTTCTATAGCTATATGAAAAAATATGCTCCAACTCACTATTGATTATAGAAATGTAAATTGAAACAGTTCTGAGGTACTATCTCATACCTGTTAGATTGACTAATAGAAGAGAAAAGTTAAATGACAAATGTTGAAGGGGACTTGGGAAAAATGAAACTTTAATGCACTTTTGGTGGAGTTGTGAATTGATTCAACTATTCTGTAGAGGAATTTGGAACTATTCCCAGAGGGACCTAGCAATACCACTATTAGGTATACATTCCAAAAGAGCTAAAAAACAACAAAAAAAGGAAAAGGACCTATATGTGCAAAACTATTTATAGCAGTTCTTTTCTGGGGGTAAATAATTTGAATTTAGGATACCAATCAATTGGGGAATGACTGAACAAGTTATGGTATGTGATTATGATGGAAAATATCATACTTGATCATACTCATTTCTAAGAAATGGTTATCAGGATGCTCTCAGAAAAATCTGTAGAGACTTACATGAACTGAGGCACAGTGAAATGTGCTGTGTACAAAGTAACAGCAATATTGCAAGATGATAAGCTGTGAACGACTTAGCTATTCTAAGCAATACAATAATCCAAGACAACTCTGAAGGACTTATGATGAAAAATTCTATTCATCCCCAGAGAAAAAACTGTTGTTCTAAACACAGATTGAAACATAGTTTTTTTTAAACAAACTTTATTTTTCTTGAGGTTTTTTTCCTTATCTTAGTTTTCTTTCACAACATGACTATTAAGAATATGTTTTATATGACTATACATGCATACCTATATGGAATTGCTTGCCTTCTCGAAGAGGAAGGGGAGGGTTGGGAAGGCAGGAAGTAAGAGAATTTGAAACTCAAAGTTTTAAAAACAAACATTTAAAATTGTTTTGACATGCAACTGGGGAAAAATATTAAATAAAAGCTTAGAAAATA
The DNA here is from genome assembly GCA_023548195.1 of Bettongia penicillata ogilbyi. NCBI lineage: Eukaryota > Metazoa > Chordata > Mammalia > Diprotodontia > Potoroidae > Bettongia > Bettongia penicillata. Next base: position 718,323 of record JAJHZJ010000448.1, on the reverse strand, counting down.
ATTTCCTGGGGTCACTAAATCTTTACAGGTCTTGCCTAGGGTCTTTTAACCAGTAAGTATCAGAAGGACTCAAACTCAGGTCTTTATGAATTCTAGGCTTTTTTTTACTACTAGTCCATGCTACCTCTCTCTATTTATTGATAACAATTAATCACCAAAAAGTTAAATGTTTACTATGTGCCAAGGACTAAGTGCTGGGGATACAAAAAAAAAGCATCTATAGATTTATTGTTTAAATTTGATCCTGATAATATTATGGAGAAAGGAGACAAATGCCAGATACAAAAAAAAAGCATCTATAGATTTATTGTTTAAATTTGATCCTGATAATATTATGGAGAAAGGAGACAAATGCCATTATTCTCATAAAATAAATAAGTAAATTGATTGTACAGAGCAGAGTATAGAGAAAAAAGAAGCATTGGCTCAAAACTCTGTGGATCTGTGCCCAAATCCAACCTTTGACATTTATTGCTTGTGTGATGTTGAGCAATGACCCTAGGTTTCAGTTTCCTAATCTGTAAAATGAGGGGGTTAGACTCTGTGGAATTCTGAGGTTCCCTCCATTTCCAGATCTGTCAGCCTGTGGGTTGTCCCAAAGCACAGAGCCCTTGGTTTCAAATATGTAGACATTTTCTTGTTGCCCCAAGTGTTCAGGTCTAGCCTTGACCGAAGCCAGGGTCATCACTATTTTTTCAACACCAAGCCAAGAGCCAAACTTTTTGGAGTGGTCTTTATCCTCTGACCTTAGGTGCCTTCCATTTCTCTAACGGTCAGTGACTAGAGGAGATTGACAGGTGTGATGGGCAATGCAATGGGAACACAAACACAATTCATGTCTTGTGCCGAGTTGGACCAGCTGGCATCTGAGGTTCCTTCCAACTGTGCGACTCTGTTTCCTTTGTAAACAGATGGTTGTGTGAATACAGCAAGGCTACTGACTCCTTAATGCTTAAGCTTCAGTTTCTAATTTAGCAAAGAATAGTTATCACTGACACACATTTAACAACTTAAAGTTTGCAAAGCCTGCATCCTTTTTGGCCTGTGTGAGCCTCACAACAACCCGATGAGGGATGCATTGCAGATTTTTAATTTCACCCTCATTTTGCCATTTAGGAAATGGAGGCTGTCATAAGCTCAGAAGATACTGCATAGCTTAGTGGATAAGGCACTGGACTTGGAGCTAAGAAGACCTGAGCCCCAATCCTGCTGCAGGTATTAGCTGTATGATTCCACAAAAGTCATTCAACTATATGTACCTCAATTTTCTCATCTGTAAAACTGAAGTGTATGTGGCTAGAATCAGTGATGTCTAAGGTCTCTTCCAGAACTGAGTTTTTTATCCTAATAACTGTGAAACTTGTCCCTGGCAAGACAAAAAAAAAAAATTCAAACCTAAGGCTCTTCTGACACCAATTTAATGAATTTTCTACTGTATCATACTGTTCACTACATACAGAATATTGTGCTAGGCTATTTGAAGGAAATAAAGGCATTTCCTTTTAGGGAAGGGCAGTGACTCTGGAAGTGGAAGACCTGGATTTGAATCATGCCTCTATTCCAACTTGTGTGACCTTGAATAAGTCACTTATCTTCCCCAAACCTCAGTTTCCTTATCTGTTAAATATAAAGGCTGGGTTAAGTGATCTCAAGTTCTTTTCAGCTATTAATCTGTAATCCTATGACATAATCCCTGCCTTCATGGAGTTTACAGTTTGGTTGACAAATACAGAATTTATTTCCAGAACCAGTCTGTTTCCTTTGCAAAAGTTTGTGAAAAAGTTGGCTTTCTTTTCTTGAAATCATAAAAGTCCTGGAAGATTTGATATATGTTGTCCTAGATGGGACATATACACAAATGGTTGGAATGTAAAATAGAACATATGTACATAAAAAAGATAAGAATAAATTCTGATGGGTAGAATTTCATTATTTCCTAAGATTAAACTAGATGGAGGAAGGATCAGGAAGCAACACCATCTATATGGAAATATCTTTAGCCCTAGAGCTCTCCATTCTCAAGGAGAAAAAAGTTAATTTATCTTTGAAATATTTTTGTTTTTTTCTCTCTATAGCAACAAGTGCTTCTCAGCAAGATGACTGAGTTGGTAGTTTCAACAACCACAATATATAACCATATGGGATGTTATCGTCATTGAGAACTAAGTCTGAAAAGAAAATATTGGCCAGTCTACAAGGAATTCTCTCGATGTGGTTTGTCAAAAGTAACTAAGCAATTTAGAGTTGATGTTGAGTCCAGCTACAATCTGTTGGAGACTCTCTTTATGGAACGTTGGTTGGAATACCCTCACTTGCAATGATTTTCTTGAATTCTAAATGATCTGTGCTCCCTATTTATAATCAATCAGTGTTACCTTCCTGAAACCTTGGAGTGGTGTAGCTAAATGTTTCCCCTACTAGTTTTCATTTGCACAATGTTCATGTCACAAAAACGGTAGGTTTAAGTGCGTATACATACCTATGAATGGACATATGTACACATAACATGTTTACATAAACATAAATATAATCTATTATATACATACATACATGTGTGTATACACACATGTACACACAGTATGTGTTGTATGAATTTTGGTACATGGTATCACAGGATTTGAAACTAAGAGACTTTAGTGGTCATCTAGGAGAAACCTATCATTTTTCCTTAATTTTTTTATTTAATTTTTTGAAAATATATTTTGAACTTAAGAAATAAAGCAATGATCTTAGAAAAACTTGGATAGATGTGCACAAAATAACAAAATGAGCAGAACCCATAGAATGCTGTATATAGGAACAGCAAACCTATCATCTTTCACATGAGAGAACCAAAGTTCAAAAAGCTGGGATACATTACTTAAGGTTCACATGTAGTTAGTGAGAATCAAGAGCCAGGATTTGAATCCATGGCTTCTGACTCCAAATGCAAGGTTTTAGTGTCTTTCTCCCTCTATTCCAAGTTTTCTTTGAAATGCTGCCTCCTGATTGATTCACAGAATCTTTAAACTGGAAGCTTCACTTTGAAAAATGATGCAAAGGGCACTGCATTTGGATTCAGAGGACCTGATTGTGAATCTAAGGTCTATGACTTATTTGCTGTCTTCTGAGGTCTCAATATCTTCATCCAGAAAATGAAAGGCTTAGGTTAAATGACCGCCAGTGAATTTTTGAACTTAAGGTCTATGATTCAGGACACGGGATCATCCAACCTAGGAAGGAGGAAGAAAGGGAACAAATATTTATTTTGTGCTTACTATGAGTCAGTCAGAATGCTAAGTATTTTACAAGAAATATCTCTTTTGATCCTCATATCAATTCTCTGAGATTTTTTCTACATTTTACAGATGAAGAAACTAAGGCAGACAGAGGTTAAGTGACTTGCCCAGAATTGTACAGCTAAACGTTCTTAGGTCATGATTTGAACTCAGGTTTCCTGAGTCCAGATGAAATGCTTTATTCTCTATGCCACCTAGCTGCCTACCATGGAAAAATTTTAATTAGGGGAAACCCACTATGTTCCAAGTCTGTCCAATCCACCTATTGGGAAGTTGTTATTTATAGCAAACATAGATCTACATCTTTGTAAACCCTATTAATTTCATCTAGTTCTTTGCAGGAAGAATAAATCTACTCCCTATCCCACATGATATCATTTTATATATTTGAAAATAGCTATCCAGTCTTAAAGTCTTCTAACTTCTAGTCTCTACATTTCTAGCATCTTCAAGTTTCCCTTCCTCTTCCTCCTCCTCTTTTATCTTCACCATCACCATCATCATCATCATCTTCTCCTCCTCCTCCTCTTCCTCCTCCTCCTCCTCCTCCTCCTTCTTCTTCTTCTTCTTCTTCTTCTTCTTCTTCTTCTTCTTCTTCTTCTTCTTCTTCTTCTTCTTCTTCTTCTTCTTCTTCTTCTTCTTCTTCTTCTTCTTCTTCTTCCTTTTCCTCTTCCTTTGTTGCTGCTGCCTCTCTCCTCCTCCCCATTCTCCTCTTACTCTTCCTCCTCCTCTCCTTCCTTCTCTTCCTTTTCCTTCTCCTCCTCTACCTTCTCTAGCAAGGTCTTGAGACTCTTCAGAATCTCAATTGCCCTCATGAAGATGAAACATAAGTACAGAATTGGAGAGTTGGAAGGGATCAAATTCAAACTGTACACAGAAGAAATCTTTCCTATGACATATAGGAAGTCATATTGCCTCTACTCAAAGACCTCCAAGGAAGCTCTTGAAAAATAACTCTTGAAAAACTCCATTTCACTTTTGGAATATTCTGGAATTTTTCATGAAATTCCTAAAATGTAGCACTTAGAACTAAACACAAACCTCAGGACATGTATGATCTGGGCATAGTGCAGCTGGACCATCTCCTTCCCTGTTTTTACACAGCATTTCTCTTTTAATTCAGGCTAAAATTACAGTAGCTCTTTAGTTTCCATTTCATATTATTGATTCATTCTGAGCTTGCGAGCCACAAGAGTCCCCAGATTCTTTTCCATCAGAACTGTTGCTTAGCCATGTCTCTTCCATTATGCATATGGAAAGTTGTATAACTGTGATGTCTTTACAGTCCCTGATGCTCTATCTTTTGTGACATCTATATTTTTACCATGATGATAATTGACCCATTTTATTTAGCTACTATGTGACAAAATATTGCAATCTCTCAGACACTGGAGTGAAATATTTAAAATTGGGACTGTTCCAGAGTGTCTGGTACATATGTTTGCATGTGAATTGTAATCTCCTGGGAGCATCTGTTCCACTCAACCAACCCTCCAATATATGATCTTGCCAAAGGCTCTTGGAAGTTCCCAAGTGGGCTCATCTTGGTTCTCTATATTATTGGCAAGAAAATGAGTATTTTTCTTTTGATAGTTCTTTTCATTAAAAAGGCAATAGATTCTGGTAGAGATTTAAATGTTTCAGGTCAGAAAAATAGAAAACTTATAGTAGAATTTGTCCCTTCTTTCTTTACCTCATAGTAAATAATAAATGATGATGATAGTTGCCCAATGCCTACTTTTCCCAAATTGCTATTAATGGGGATTAAAGATGGGGTAGAGGTTAATAGGGATAGAAATAGGAACTGATGATTTCAGTGGCATAAGGAATTCCTAGGTGAAGAAACTTGTTCTATCCATACAAACTTCCATCTTCTCTGCAATATATGGTCAGTTCTAAAGAGTTGCCTAAAGCACTGAAAGTTTAGGTGACTTACACAAGTTCACACAGGAAGTTTGTGTCAGAGGCAGGACTTCCTGATTCCAAGGCGAGTCCTTTATTAACTGCACCAAGCTGCCACTTATTACATCATTATTCTCAAGAAATACATTTTTTCCCCTAAAGAATCCAGGTAGCTGGTTGTCAGATGAGATGAAATAGTTACTAACATTGAATGGGCTGAAGGCTAGTATGAACCCAAAGCTGCAACTGAATGGAAGGGCCTTGCACATGACAGATGCTTAATAAATGGCTGCTGATGACTGGCTCCTATCTAGGCTCTGACCCTTATCAGCCATGTGATCTTGGACAAGCCATTTGTCCCTTTCATGACTTTATTTTCTTTGTCTGTAAAATGATGGAATTGGCCTGGACAATCTCTAAGGTCCCTTATGGCTTTTAAACTTCTCCTACATTCAATGGAAGGAGGTTTTGCCTTGTAGACAGGTTGATCCGGCTCACTGCTGGGTACACTGATGATGGACAAAGGCAGCCCTCTTGGCAGACATGCTTGGCAACTTGGATTTACATTCTTATGACATTGTTTGACCTCGATAACAGACTGAGATTCACGAAAATTTGCCACCACAGGGTGAAATTAATCTAATGTCTATCCTGAAACTGATGTATTTGGGTGGAGGAAGTGACATAAACAGAGATAAACACTAAGTATAAAGGAAGGAAGGGACTGACTATGCTCTGAAGGATTAGATATTTCTCTCAAGCCATTTCACACATTCAGAAATCTTAAGTTCTTACTATTGTAGAATTTATGTACTGTTTATTTTCATGAAAAAAATATAAAACAAAACAACGGAAAATCCCTAACAAGCAATTCAGTAGAAAGAGTTTGGGAACTAATCATTCAGCTGAATTTTCATTTACTTAAAACAACACAAGAAGAAATATCAGCTGGGATGGTTAAAATATGTTCAAACATCTGTCATGAGTAGATTATGTCATTTCCCCCTCTTTGTTGCTATTATCTGTTCTATTAACAGGCAATAAAACTGACAATGGGAATTTTTGTTGTTAGACAACAAATGGAAGCTTTGGAGGGGAAACCCTAGTTTCTAAGTACTTAATGTGTGCAAATGGAAGGTAATTGTAACAAAATATGCTGGTTCTTTATCTCAATTTTTGTTGCTTGAAAATCTTAGAGTAGAAATAAAAATGGAGCAAAAGGGTGAAAGATGAGGGGAGATTATTGAATTAAAGCTGCTTTACAGTAGTTTATATAGTAGCTTTATCCATTTCTATGTACTTGAAGATTTTTGGAAAGTTATCCCATTAGCTACAACAGAGGAGACTAGATCAGTGAAATGGCCCAGATTCATGTCTACCTCCAGTTCTGTGGATCAAGGAATTCATAATTTTTTTGGTGGTCCTTAAAAAGGCATTGGAGGTAATTATGAGCAAACAATAACACATATATGTTACATGTTTTCTACACAACATACACATGTACATGTGTGCATGTATACGCACCCTATGCATATACACATATGTATATATACACATATACATATATACCTATATATGCCCATGTATGTATATATGAAGAGCTTTAAATTTTGCATACATGCACAGCATATATATGTATGCATACATATACTGATATATGTACACGTATATGTATACATATGGACATGTGCACATACATATACATACACATATATGTAAGTGCATATTTTGTATAGGAATTGCTTTAAAATTTTCATATATATACATATACATATATGTATGGCTGTATAGCTATATGTGCATATGTACATGTGTTATATGCATATATTTGCATATGCATACACACATGCGAACATACACATATGCATATTTATGTTATTGTTTGATAGGATAACCACTCATAATCACCCCCAATCCCTCACATTTGGGCCCCACAAAACTCTCTGAAGCAAGTACCATAGGTACTATTCTTCTGATTTTATGTTGGGACAGTGATTGGTCCTCTAGTGTCATTGGTTTAGGAGTGAGGGAATTCCCTCTATCAATGCAGGTGAACATCTTTGCAATTTAAAGAGTTGCCCACGGTCACACAGTTTGCATTTATCTGAGACAAGACTTAGGCCCAAGTCTTCTTGACTCCGAGGCCAGCTCTTTATCCATTATGCTATTGATTCTCATTCTTCAGATGAAGAAACTGAGGCTAAGTAACTTACCTAGAGTCACATAGCTGGGAAGTACTAGGGATGAGATTTGGAGCCAGGTCCTCTTGACTCCTAGGCTAGAATGTGATTATGGCAACTTTTGCTTTTCTCTCTTGAGAAAGCAGAAAAAAAATTGCACAAATATCTCCATAACAAGATGTCATATTAGGGATACAGGTTAAAAGTAGAGTGACTGACAAGGCAAAACTGAACTGGAAATGTTTCTAGTAATTCCATGTGTTTTCTACCTCACGCAGCCTGAGTTCTATGTGGCCCAAATCAATATCAGTCATGAGACTCAGGTGCAAAAACAAAACAAAGCAAAAATGAAACAACAAAAACTTGCCCTTGGTTGCATATAGCAAGTTTGAAAGTAATCAATCCACAAGTGTTTATAGGAAAATAAAATAAAATAAAATATAAAATAAAAAATAAGAATTTATTCCTATCCTCCTAGAAGTATGCTAGAAAAAGTGTAGGATGCAAAGAAATATAAGTTTGGGTCTTTTCTCAAGGAGAAAATTTGATTATTTTATTAATTTATAATCACTGATGTTTATATCAGAAAGTGTTAAGTAAGCTAGGGGAAAAAAAATGACAAGAAAAAAATCTTGACTCATTTTCCCCATTGTGGGAAGCTGGCCCAGTTCATGATTGAAAGATTTTTTTTTAAAAAAAGATGTAATATATGCTTAAAGAGCTCAAAGGATGAATGCTGTCAATCATTGTCATTCGTTGTGAACATGTTGGTATTAATGCTAACCTGAGAAACAACTGCACCTTCCTTTAAATGGTAAGCAGGAGAACTTGCTGGATGAGGTAGATTCTCTTACGAATTTACTTAAATTTTATCTCAGTGTGAATTAAAGAAAACAAAGCAAAACCGTTTAAAGCAATTGTTAACTGAATAGCCAAACATTTAAAGGAAACCACCAAGAGCAGGTCACTTGGAAAACTCCTTTTGTGTCTGCAAACATTAGTCAATGAAGTGCATGTAGATTTCCGAGAGGCTTGAAGATAGACCTTGCAGAGGTAACAGGAAGATGCCTTTGACTCATTTTTCCTATTGTGCGAAATTGACCCATTCCATGATTCCGCAGACATCTTCTCCTCCTCCCCTGTAGTGGCTTTCTCATTCTGTCAAGGCCTCATCCGCTCTTGTACTTCTTTCTCCTCCGACTGGTGCCTTCATTTGAGGAAATACTCGCAGCAATTCCACTTCAAACCACTTCTCTCACTTGTGTCCCCTCCCCATTCCCAGATTTTCAACTTCCTTACGTGTTGTTTTCCTTCGGTAGAACTCTCAAGTTCCTTGAGGGCAGACAATGTCTTTTTGTTTGTATTTGCTTTCCTCTTCCTTTCTATTGCTATTGAGAGAAATAATTCTTATTACTAATGATTTGGGGCTATCCAGAGTTGCCCTTTTTTTCTAAAGTCCTGACTTTAAAAGTTCAGTCTCTTGAAGGACATTACTGATGATGAAATTGGACTAACTGTTATTCAGACCTCACCTAGGTGGGGAAGCCATTTTGCTCTACTCAATTTTGCATAGGGATAAATTCTTCATAGAGATTGTCCAACTCTCTGGGTGACTTAAGAAATAAATGACATGATCAAAGTTCAGGTCTAGCCTCTCATTGTAATATTCACCCTCTCTTTTATGGTTAACCCATCAGAATTGATTGCCACCCTCAAGAACACCCCCCCTTCCAATGGGCATATAAAGCTGTGAGCTCTATGCCATGGTTGTCTTTTATCTAAGAGACAGATGGCCAAATGAGCATCCTTTATTAATAAACATGCTGGCATTATTAACAAAATGATTAAATTACCCAGAAATTATGTCTCTTGAACCTTTTTAAATGCCACAGTGCCTGAAACAGAGTAAGCACTTAATCAATGCTGTACCTAATATCTATCTGTCACTGATTATCCTACAAGCAGGAAAGTCTCTCTTGTTAGATTCAAATGTGAATGTGATGTCCTTTAAATGATATAGAATTCTGGTTCATGAATTGACTATGCCAAAAGTATTTATGACAATTATCTGGAATCGAACAGAGCTTAGGGATCTTTGTCCTGTAGTGCTGAAAATAGGTCACTCTGTGACATTCAGGTCCAGATTTGATAGAATAATTTTAATGGTTTTATAACAATGTGCTTTCTCATCCTTTCATAGTAAATTCCTCTGACCATGGCAGGAGAACCACAAATGTTTTATGATGATCTTATTCTTGCTATCATCAGGCATCCTTGGGTTCACAATGAAGAGATACAAGGAGAGAGAAACCCTGCTACTCCTCTTCTATTATCAGAGGAAGCAATTCTTCTTAACTATTCCACCCTCATTATATTTTCTTTAAGCTTTCATAAATCATGTGCTCCCACCTAGTGTTCTTTGGATTCTAAATCTCCCTTATATCAATAGATGACCCACCAAATGAAGAGACTAGAAGAGACCTTTGACCAGAGATTTCTTTGTCTTGCACAAAAGAAGAGGTTGAGGACAATGAACAAGGCTGATTCCATCTTGAAGTAGCCTTGACAATTAGAATTTATATGATGATCACTTTGTTATGAAATTACAAGGACAGTTACAAGGACAGAGGCAAAGTGTTTTAGAACATAAAACACAGATGTTAAGTTTGAAAATATAAGGAAACAGCAAAACATTATATAACATCCTTGACATTTGCCACTATTATTAAATGTATGTCCACTTAAAACCTATAATAATATAAAGGTAGAAAATGTAGAATTACTTCCTCTTATTTTTAACAAGTAAAAATCTCTCGACTTTTGTTACTTTTGCTCTGTTTACTGCTTTTTTTTTTTTAACCCAACTAATTTCACATAGCGGATGAAAAAGAGGGAAAACCTAAGGAAGACATCAAAATTGTGAGCCAAAGGGGTTGGAAGGATGATGATGCTTCATAATATGGAAATAGGAAACACAAGGAGTAGGGTGAACTTTGGTAAAAGATAATGAACTCTATGTTGAACATAAGGTATGTGAGATTTGGAAAATGTCTAGAAGGTGGTTGGAGATGTGGACTGGAATTTAGGCTAGGAAAATGTATCAGAATTGTCTTCATATAGATCATAATTATGTTAAAAGATGATCATATCCTCCTCAAAGCAGATACAGAGGGTGAAGAGAATAGGTCTCAGGGCAGAGCCTTGGGAAACATACATGGCTATGAATTAGACCATAGATGGTAATCCAACAAAAGATACTGAGGAGTAACCATACTGGTAGTAGGAGAATTGAGAAGTGTGATAAAATCTCAGAGGAGAGAATATTTAGAATGAGAGTGATCATCTGAGAACCCTGTATGTTTCACAAAGCTTCAGAGCTTCCAGTTCCAGAGAGGGCACAAATATAAGGACTGAGAAAATGTCCATCAGATTCACCAGTTAAGAGATGATGGGTGACTTTGCAGAGGGCAGTTTCCATTGATATCAGTAGCTAGACTAATTGATTGAGAAGTTTTAGTATCAGGATTAATTAGAATTCAGGTCTTTTGACTGCATGTACAGTGTTTTTCATTTTGTCTTTATATGTCCTGATGCTACAAAGTTAGCAGTTGATAGGAGGAATAATGCAACCTATCCATTTCAGTCACTCACGTGGAGAATTCCATTCCAATCTGGTTTGTTCCAAATCTATTCTTATTTCTACCTTACTACCACATACTTAAAAGTTAGACCTACATGATACTTGGAATCAACTTCCTGGTATGGGTCCAGACCAATCCTGGATCCAGATTGCATTTGCCCTCTATTCCCATGATACCACTAAATTTTTCATATGTGGCAGAGAACCCATAAAAAGTCCGCCATGCTAGCTAACATTTTTTCCTCAGTCTTGGTGCATCTTTTTTCTTTCCTTGAAAGAGAAGGATCAGGTTTAATATTTCAAAAGCACTTTAATAGTTGGTCCCTGATTTATAGTCGTTTACTAGTTAGCCTGCAAACCTCCCCTGAGGATGGCCAGTGAGCATTATTATCTCCTTTAGAGTCAGTTGAGAGACTCCAAAATGCAGAGAGGTAAGGTGAGCTGCCATATATCTCACAGCAGACCTGGAGCCAATGGGAGGAGGGCTAGCTCCAAATCAGCAGCTTCTTACCCCTGAGGCCACTAAACTGCATTACTTGGCCAAAAATTCAGCAGAATAGAACTTAGAACACTTTTTCTTTCTTTTTTGCCACTGTGAATAACATCATCTTAACATGCAATGTAGCTGCTTTTAGGAGCAAATGGAAAATACAAAAGAAACCTTCTCAGATTGATAAATATTATTTACATTTTTTATTCCTGGCTTTCAAATGCAACCATATTAGGGGATATGTGCCCCAATTTTTATTTAAAGTGAGATTTTGGCAATTTACTTTCTGCTGCTCTCCTTTGCCAAGTGCTAGGGGCTCAGTAGGAGCTTAATAAATGATAATTGCCTTATGTGGAGCATATTTATAATCAGGCAAAATATGGCAGCCCATGTTTTCACTCCTCATAATGAAATATGCCATTATCTCCCACCAAATGTTTTCTTCCTTTCTTCCTTCCAGCACTTTAGACAGATTGTGCCTACAAATATTTTCCTATTGATCCAGACTTCACTATTATTATTAGTCGGGACCTGGGATTTATTTAATTAGTGTAGGGAACTGCTGAATAAAATGCTTATAACAATGCAAAGCAGTTATTGTCCTCCTACTGACAGCTGAAGTTCTTAACCTGGGGTCCATGAATTTGTTTAAAAAAATACTTCAATATCTCTGTTTTAACATAAATGGTTTCCTTTATAATCCTATATGCCATATTTTATTCATTTAAAAAATATTGCTGTGAGAAATGATTCATTGGCTATACCAGATTTCCAAAAGGGCCCATATGGGACACAAAAAGGACCAAGAACCCCTTGTTTGAATTTCCTGGGGCCACTGGGAGCTCTAATGACTTGCCAAGTGCCCAGCAGCCATTATATGTCAGAGACAGTACTTGATACCAGATTATCCAGGCTCTTGAGGCTGGCTAAAGATGCACACATGGATGCATGTTTGTATATGTATGGATATGTGTATATATTTGTCCATGCATACACATACATGCATGTGTGCATCCGCACATATATACATGTATATACACATACACAAATATGTACATGTGTTCACACATGTGGATATACATATACATACATACATATACATATATATTTACTTATCTATTTATTTCTGGTTACCCTGTACAATCCATTTAACCTTTCTTGGCCTTAATTTCTTCATGGGTAAAATAATAAAAATAGCAACTACTTCACAGAGCTGGGGTGAGAATCATATGAGATGATATGTATGTGATGTGCTTTGCTTGAGCTATTATATATGTTAGATGTGATTATCCTATGACTTCATATGATTGTTTTTCTCTACTCAGGAACAAGGGAAGTTCCTTTTGCATCCTCTAAATTCATGTCTTTCTGTTCTCAGAATCATGATAGCTTCATATTCTTTATTAGAGCTCAATGCAAGGCAGCTATGATTAGGATTTTTTGTAGCCCAGGCTACATACCAAAGACTGAAATGAGGATCCATTGCATGAAGCATACTCTCAGTTAGGAGAGGGGAAGCAAAGGTCATGAAACTTGTCCTTATGTGGGCTAGGCAAAAACCCTGGGACTGGGGCATAAGGCTATTTCTAGGGAAAACAAACAAACAAACAAACCATGGTGTAGGGGAGAAGTGGAATCCAACCCAGTCAACCATGGAGTAGTTTTCTCTTTTAACTTGTAGTGTGGGGACTAGACAATGAAAGTCCAATCCTAGGAATAGGACTGTCCCATTAAGAACATGCATCGATATGCCATGATGATTTGCCCTCCACTCACTTCAGGACAAAGATATAACTTTTAATTGGTTGCAGAGTCAGAACTAAGTGTGTTTACAAAATGCTGCTAAGCAGACAGATGAACCTCATTCTTGCCTGTTGGCAAGTGAAGTAAAAATGGCTTTGGGATGTTCTGGCAGTCCCAAGCTAAATACATGACCATGCTGTTGTTTCTGTTTCTGTTGTATCTATACTTTCTGTTGTATCTATACTTCATCTTAGATGAAGGAAGATTGGATATGGAATGATCTAGGACTTTGGGAGCTTCATAACTTCTGAAAAGCTAGCAGAGTTTGCCTGGAGTCATGGAGCAATCTGTTTGACAATCTAGCACTAGATTGAATTGGCAACCAAGATTTCATGTCCTGAAAGCACAGAAGTGATTTATCCATTTGGCTATGCCATACTTAGAAGTGAATGTAATGGTAGAAGAAAAATGTTTGTAGTAGTCCTGTTAAGTTTGAGCCCATTTTCCCCATGTAGAGGGGAGACTGTACCTTCAGTTTAGGGATGCAGGAGCTAAGGATATGTTTTGGATTTATTTATTTTTGTTAAATTAAAAATTTTTTTTTCATTTTTTAACACAGTTCATGTCACATAAAACAAATCCAACTTTTGGTCAGGTGATACTTCTTTTAAAGCATTTACAATATAGACCACAAATGATTTTTTTTAACATTAACCCACTGAGACACAAATAGTAACTATGTATGCTAACTTCATACGCCCTTGACATAATTGTCTCCACATTGTTACTAAGAATTAAAGGACCCTAACTTATTGTTGTTCTAAAGTCCTAAGTCTAATAGCTTGATTTTAGACTTAACTTCGAATATTCCCCTACCAGCAATTATAATTTAATAGATCTAGTATTAAGCCTATAAACCTTTTGTCTATAGGAAATTGCCACTAAGAGTAGGGACATTGCAGGGAAACAATTATCTCCCCAACTTCATGTAGGAGTAGATTGTCAACTTGCATTCAGTGAGGCTTAAATTGAGTCAGGAGAATCCTACCTCAGCCCAAGCTGAACAGCCCCTCCCCCACCCTTCCCATGAGATCACCTTTTTCAGTTCATACCAGCATCTCACAGGCTTACTGGCATCATGGATTGGAGTCTCAGATCTTCTTTCTTGCTATCCATACCTGGAGTTAGACTCAGAAGAACAGTCAGTTAATAGTCCCATAGCATCTTGAAATAGCAAGTTATAATAACCATGTTTCAGATATGACTATAATTTCACATTGGCTAAGGGACATCTTTTGAGGCAAATCTTAAGTGGCTTACATGCTTTTCTACATACGTTCTAGTTCCTGCTTAAATAACAATCATAAAATCAAATTCACCATTAAAACCTTAACTTTTCCATCAATGCCAAATTTTACCTGAAGTTACCTGCCTCCAGGAAACTTAGACTAAAATTCTTTTCCCCAAATTAAAGATGTCTCTGATTTAATCTCAGTAATTAAGTCAATAAATTGTTTTAATACTAATTGCTTTTATATCACTTTGTAACATGTCCATTTTTTCTCCCCTCCCCCACCCCATAATGCCTAGCATTCTGATTACCTCTTCCCTCAATGAGCCCTCCCTTCAATCACATCCTACCCTTCCCTTATCCCCATCTTCTCTCTTTTCTTGTAGGGCAAGATAAATTTCTATACCCCAATACCTGTGTTTCTTATTTCCCAGTTACATGCAATAATTATTCTCAACATTCACTTCTAATGCTTTGAATTCCAATTTCTCTCTGTCCCTCCTTCTCTACCCACTGCTCACTGAGAAGGCAAGCAATTCAATACAGACTAAATATGTATCATTTTGCAAGAGGCTTCCATAATGATCATGTTGTGTAATACTAACTATATTGCCTTCTACCGTACTGTATTCCCCTCATTTTTTTATTCCTTCATTTGACCTTGTCCCTTCCCAGAAGTACTTATTTCCAGTTACTCCTTTTTCCCATTTGCCATCCCTTCTATTATTCTCCTTAACCTACTTGTCGGCTCCTCCTTTACTTTCCTGTAGTGTAAGATAGATATTCATACCAAATTTAGTGAGCATGTTATTCCCTCCTTAAGTCATATGTGGAGAGAGTAAGCTCCACTTTTCCCCTCTACCCTTTTCCCTTTTCTTCTCCATTGAACAAGATTTTTCTTTATCCCTGCCCCATTTCATTTCTCCCCTTCTCCTCTCAGTATTTTCCTCCCTCACCCCTTAATTTTTATTTTATTTAATTTTTTTGTGGTTATCATCTCTTCTGATTCAACACAGCCTGTACTCCCTGTCTATATGTGTGTGTGTGTATGTATGTATATACAATCCCTCCACCTACCCAAATACTGAGAAATGTCTCAAGAGTTACAAATATTTTCTTTCCATGTAGGAATATAAACATCTCAGCTTTAGAAAGTTTTTTATGATTTTTCTTTTCTGTTTACCTTTTCATACTTTTCTTGATTCTTGTGTTTGAAAGTCAAATTTTCTCTTCAGTTCTGGTCTTTTCATCATGAATGCTTGAAAGTCCTCTATATCACTGAATGACCATTTATTCCCTTGGAGTATTATACTCAGTTTTTATAGGTAGGTGATTCTTTGTTTTAATCCAAATTCCTTTGATTTCTGGAATATCCTATTCCAAGTCTTTCAATCACTTAATGTTGAAGTTACCAGATCCTGTGTTATCCTGATTGTATTTCCACAATACTCAAATTGTTTCTTTCTAACTGCTTGCAGTATTTTCTCCTTGACCTGGGAATGAAATTTGGCCACAATATTCCCAGGAGTTTCTCTTTTTGTGTCTCTTTCAGGAGGTGATTGTTGGATTCTTTCAATATTTATTTTGCCCTCTGGTTCTAGAATATCAGGGCAGTTTTCCTTGATAATTTCATGGAAGATAATGTGTAGGCTCTTTTCTTGATCATGGTTTTCAGGTATTCTCATAGTTTTTAAATTGTCTCTCCTGGATCTATTTTCCAGGTCAGTTGTTTTTCCAATGAGATGTTTCAAATTATTTTCTATTTTTTCAAACTTTTGGTTTTGTTTTTTAACTGCTTGGTTTATCTAATAGTCATTCATTTCCCTGAACTCAGTTCTCTCTTTCAAAGAATTATTTTGTTCAGTGAGCTTTTGAACCTTCTCCTCCATTTGGCTAATTCTGCTTTTTAAAGGCTCCTTCTCCTCGTTGGCTTTGTGGACCTCTTTTTCCAATTGAGTTAACCTCTTTTTAAAAGTGTTATTTTCCTCAGAATTTTTTTTTTGTTTGTTTTGGTTTTCCTTTAGCAACCTGCTAACTTGCTTTTCAAGCTCTTCCATTTCCTAAACCTAGTTTAAGTTCACTTTGAAGGCCCTGGAGGTAGGGTTCTTAACTTCATGTGACAGTAAGCTTTGTTCTTCCTCATGTGAAAGGACGGGAGGAGACACCTATTCACCAAGAAAGTAACCTTCTGTGGTCTTATTTTTTTCCCTTTTTTGAGCATTTTCCCAGCCAGTTACTTGACTTCTGAATTTTTTGTCAAGAGATTCGACTCAGCTGCTTGGTTCCTCTGGGCTTTGGGGAGGAGCAGGGCCTTCATTCAGGTCTGTGGGTTAGATCAGCTGCTCCCTACCACCAGAGATTTTAAGCTGAGCTGCATGGACAATGGACCCAGGTTGCTTCCCGGCCACCTTAGCTGCCTCCAGCCTGCTGTTGCCTCCTCTGCCATTGCCTATAGCTATTGCTAGAGGAACCCCTTCCCCTTTCACCTAGCTGGGAAAGCCCTCACACATTGGCCTTTGGAGCTTTTTTGTTGCTTGTGGATTGAGATATCTGGGACTCTCCGTGCTGGGGATTCATTGGTATAGACAGCACTGAGGAGATAACAATTGGCACTGGCAATTTGACATTGAGAACATACCATAATAATGGAAGTTTGGGCCAATAGCATTGGGAGGATACACTCAATTCCTTGGGAATTTTCCTAGAATCCCCAAAAGAAGCAAGAACTCAGTTTGGGAGATACCATTCTTTAATGGAATTTGGGTTGGAAGAGGAGCCTGGAACTGCAGTCAACAAACCAATGTGTCTTTGTAGCTACATGTTAAACTCCATTTCCCTCCTATGCTTTAGGGGAGATTGAAAATGTTGTCAGTGTCCTTTATACTCAGCACACTGGGGATAGAGTCTCAGTTATTCAAACCTAATTATGGATCTGGTAGAAAACACTGATTCAATTTGGTGACAACTATTTTAATTGAAGATCTTATTTTTGTTCAGTAGAGTTTAAGTGATTTGACAGCTTTGATTAATATGAACACTGCAATCACTTGTCTAGTAAGTCAGAGATGCTGGTAAAGTTCAGATTATACTGGTTTGAAGGAACTGACTAGTATTCTTGTTGAACTGCAAAGAAAGAGGGTTGGATGTAAGAATCAGATGATCTCAGACGGAATCCAAGTTCATCTACTTACTGCCTAAGTGACATTGTGTAAACTTTTCCAGGATTCAGTTTCTTCATCTGTAAAATAAAGATAATGCCCTAAATAGTCCCTAATTTGCAGTTCTAAATCTATGATCCAATGAATTGTGGGACTGGGTAGGGTATTCAGTGAGGGGCTTGGCAGGCAGGAATAACTTTAATTTTTCTTTCTCAATAAGGAGAGTACAAACTATGCAAAATTGCCTTTCTACTTTTTTTTTTTAACTTTTCTGCTGTCATTCTGTTTCCAAATTTCTTCTCTCCTTTTCCTCACATCCTTTTCTTAACTTCAGCCTAAAATCAGAAAGTCAAGAAGAATTATTTCCTGGGGTTTGTGAATGCAGATGAAGAGCAGGGTGTGACTGGTATGGTGGCACGGGTCTGCTGTTGGAGATGCTGAGGCCAGTGGATTGCTTGACCTGCAGTAGTTTAGGTTAATTAGGTGACCTGCAGTGGGTTAGGTTGATTGGTGAGCCTTCAGGAACATGAGACTACCAGGCTTCCTAAAGAGAGTGTGATGCAGCCAAGGTCAGAAACCAAACAGGTCGAAATTCCCTTTCTGACCAGTACTAAGATTGCTTATGAGACAGGGATATGTGAGGGAAAAGAGAGACAAACAGAGAGACAGGCAGAGAGACAGAGTGACAGAGGGAGAGGGAGACAGGAAGGGAGGGAGGAAGAGTAAAAGAAGCAAATGGTAGATGGTCAGAGAAAGAAAGAAACAGAGATAGAGACAGAAACAGAGACAAAGTAAAAGATCCAGGAAGAAAGACAGAGAGACAGAGGCAGACAGAGACAGAGTCAGAGAGAGAGACAGAGTCAGAAAGAGAGAGAAACAGAGAGAGAGGGAGAGAGAGAGAGAGAGAGAGAGAGAGAGAGAGAGAGAGAGAGAGAGAGAGATTGAGCAGGGGCTCTAATAAGTCCATGGCCAAGAACCTTGGTCCATGTGAAACATAGGAAAGTAGGTAAAGAGTTTCCTTTCTTCCACCCCTCTACCCTCATTTAAGTCTCAAAGTCCTGGTTAAAATGGTTTGTGTGGTGACACAACCATAGGTTTCTCTTCCTAGTTCTCCCTTTGGAGAAAAACAAAGGTAATTAAGATATCTTTTCACCATTTCTGAGGGATGCTATGCATATGGAAATTTGTAAATAAATTACATTCAAGCACTGTGACATCACTTGACCAATTGTCTTTTGAATCAATGGATATCTATGGCCAATTTATATACGTTTCCCTAAACTTTGATTCCTTGTCAGGATTTACTGTATACACACACACACACACATACACACGTATGTATATATATGTGTGTATATGGGTATATATATACATGCAAATACATACATATACATGCATATATATAGGCAAACATATGCCCACTATATATACACATATATACACATTTACCAGCTAGGAAGAAATTTGAAAATAAATACATTTCCTATACTCTGCTTCAAAAGTTAGAATTTAACAATCTAATCCATTTGGGAAAGTATTATTAGCAAAAGTGACTATCTTTTTGGATCAATTATGCAAAATTTATATTCCTTGAAACTTTATACAATATCATAAAATAGAAAATAGGCTGTGACTTCTGGAATGCCTTTTAGTCTGTCTATTAATATTACATGTGTATTGAAATATGTGCTTGCACACATTATCATGATGTATTTATGTGCACAATTTCATTCTTAGTGTAGCTACACATGACATCTCTTTGCCCTGAATACTGGTTCCATTCCTATAAGTCTGCATAGTACAGAGACCTGTTTTTCTAATACTGATCACCCTGCTAAAAAGGTAGGGAGTTGGGTGAAGGTGGGGGCCTGATGGTCATGGAGAAACAGATGCAGAGCCATTAAGGCACTTCAGTTTTAGCATTCGCAAACTCTCAGTGAATCTTTAAATTTGGGGGTCCTCTAGCTCTTTCCTTTTTTTTTTTTAATTAGAACAAATGATCACATTTGGAGCCAGTGTTTACAGATTATTTTCTGGTATAGGGTAGAGATTTTTTATTTTTTTAGCTTGTTTCTTCCCTTAAATGTTGGCTGGGATATAGAGATGCATGCAATCCCTTAATAGTCTGGTAGTGATATCAGAGAGCTTGAAGACTGCAGTTATAACAATTCACATGCAGAGAAGCGTCTATCAGAGTGGCTGTTTTTGAATTATTTATGCAAAGTGGAACACAGCTCTATTCTTTATTTGCAGTTACACCAATTGCATGCTTAAGAAAGCAAAAATTTCCACTCCTGGTGGCTTCTTTTCTAGTCTGGATCCTTTACCTTGTCACTTACTGTTCTCCCTGACGAAGACGAATTGGAATTACATGGCTTGGTGTTCTGCACTGACTGTGAGAGAGTAATAGCTTATAGCAAGGACACCAGGTTCCACAAACTGAACAGGTTTCCTCTTCAGTCAAGAGACTATTCATATATGTTGCTTTGTGCTGCTGAATAAACAAGACTCAGGCAATAGTCTTTTGACCTAGCTTCATGGGTCACCTTAGAAAAAGAAGTGGGTGAAATAATTTCCAGCTATAAATGACTATATGAAAGTATACTCTACATCATTCTACATCACTAATAATATAAGAGAAATGTAAAGTGACTCAGAGGTTTCATCTCACATGATACAGATTGGCAAAAAATAACAGTAACCTAAAAGGAAAAGGTAATGTTGGATGGACTTTGGGCAAAAAGCCACAGGAAAACTTTTGGTGATTCTTTGAATTGGTTCAAAAATTCTGGATATTAATTTGGAAACATGCAATAAAGGCAACAAAATCCCAATGACTTTCAAGCCCATTACTAGCCTTCTATCCCCAAGAAAGTTCAAGGTAAGATAAAAAGATATAATACATGACAAAATATCTTTTTTGTCATAGTAAAGAACAAAGGGAAATGGAGGTACCTATCAATCAGGGAATGGTTGACAATAATTGTGGTATATAAATGCTGTACTTAAATAGCCTGGTGTAGTGGATAGAAGCTTTCCTTTAGGCCAAGAAGATCTGTATTCGAGTCTCAGCTCTGACTCATAACAACTTTGACCCTGGGCAAGTCACTTGATTCCCAGTACCAACGTTCAAGGCAATTCTCTAAGATAATGTGTTATAGAGAAAGTATCCCCTTGAGTTTTCGGAAGGAATTCCCTTCCTGTAAGAATCTTCTATAGAGCATTTATGTTTTCTATGACATAGAAGTAGCTATTTTGACTTCACTGTCTTCTTCTGAGTTTGAACTCAGATGTCTGTCACCATGATAGCTATGGTCAAGTTCTTTCTCTTTTGCTTACTCATTTTTTTTTAAAGTGGCTTATTTCTCAGCTATTACCTTTATATTTGACTGGGCTTTAGGTCTCAGAGGATACTGGGAAGATGAAGGAATAAAACAAGAAATTACCTGATTCCCCCATGAGTAATTTAAAATACTGCCTCTACGTGAACTTTAGAGTGGCAGAAATAAAAGTCAAGGTAAAGCCTAGGACAACTTGGAGCTTAAGAATACTTTGGAGCTGGTATCCCTGAATCAACAAACAACAGGTCCTGGGGGCAGTTGTGTCATGTGGCAGTCTCAGCTTCAAGAACTTTTATCCCAAAGACAGTGTAGGGGATGGACCCTGATCAGGAGGAGATTGCAGGACCCTCTGCTGATGTTGAATGCCGGTGGCAGGGAAGCAATCTCAGACTCTGGCTGTGGGTGAAGGAGATTGAGCACCTTCAAGTGAGAGCAGTAGCTGCTGGCTGTAGGTACTCTCAGGAGAGTGGAGTCCCTGGTTTTGGTTCTAGGGCAGAGGAGTGGACTGATGCTTGAAGCTCCAGGAGTGGTCATAAAGAGTGAGTGTCAATGGTGACATTGTAGCTATGAGTAGAGAGGAATGCCTGAGGTGAGGCTTCCAGATAGACCTGAAGAAAAAAAAAAGCACAAAAAGTCTGAAGCTTGAGACATCATTCCCCCACACCTGGGGACTAAAGTCCAACTGTATTATAAAGTTAATAGCTGAGAAATAAACCACTTAAAAATGAGTAAGCAAAAGAAAAAGAACCTGACCATATTCAAACTCAGAAAACAGTGAAGTCAAAATAGCTATTTCTATATCAAAGAAAAAAATGTAAAATGATCATAAGCCCCAAAAAAGTAATTCTTGGAAGAGCTTAAAAACAAACTTTAAAAATTAAATAAGAAATTGGGAAGAAAAGTTTTGGAAAAAAATAGGAGTAATGCAAAAAAATCAAGAAAACTTATAAAAAAGTTAACCAATTGAAAAATAAGTCCAAAAACTTACAGAAGAAAGTCACTCCTTAAAAAATTATAATTGGGCAAGGGGAAGCTAATGACTTCATAAAATACCATGAAATAATAAAACAAACTCAAAAGAATGAAAAAAAAAGAATGTGAAACATCATTGGAAAAACAATTGACTTGGAAAACAGATCAAGGAGAGGCAATATTTTTTGGACTGTCTGAAAGCTATGATTAAAAAAAAGAATTTAGACAATATGCTTCAAGAAATTATTAAGGAAAAATGCACTGAAGTTTTAGAATTAGAGTAAAACTGAAATTAAAAAAAAACTAATCACCACCTGAAAGAGATCCTAAGATGAAAACTTACAAGAATGTTATAGCTAAGTTTTGAAGCTCCCAAGACTAGGAGAAAATATTACAAACAACTAGAAAGAAACAATTTAGATACTTTGGAGCTACAGTCAGAGACTCACAAGATTTAGCAACTTCTACATTAAAAGACCAAAGGGTACGGAACATGATATTCTAAAGAACAATCAATTTTGCAATCAAAAGTAACTTATCTGGCACAACTGAGTGTAATACTGTATGGACAAAAATGCATGTTTAATAAATTAAAGAACTTTCATTTATTCTTGAGGAAAAGACTAGAACTGAATGGAAGTTTTTTGTCAAATGTGTACTTCTTTAGTGTGGAGCAGGGAGGGAGGAAGATAGTTTGAAATTTAAAATGTAACCAAAAGAATAAAATTAATAAAAAATAATAATAGAAGAAAGAATAAAAAAGAAGCTAAGGCAAGGGAATGGGGGGGAATAAGAATTTCTTATATCATTGAAATCACAGGTCCATTCTCTATGTTTCTATAAATGTCATGGACTATTATTGTGTATTTAAAAAAATGATGAATATGAATAATGCAGAGAAACACAGAAAGAGTTGTAGGAAATGATGAGAGGAACAAGCAGAATTGAAAGAACAATATACAATGGAAATGGAAAACATGATTAAAAGGGAGGCAGACTCTGAGTAACTGAAAAACCAACATTTGGGGAAAATAGAAGCATACCTCCCTCTATAGCAGACAGGCAGGGATCCTTCTAGGAAAGAATGATTACACAGGCAGATGGATGAGGGTCACTATACTAAATGCCAATTGTTATTTGTTAAATGGATATAATCTGGAAGGGGAGAAAGGTAATTTTAGCTCCCTACCTTTTTTAGAGAGAAAAAAATAAGAAGGAAAAAAATGAAAGTTAAAACTGAGGCATTCTAATTCCATATGAAAATAGGGAGTTTCAAACTGCAAAACAGTTTCAAATAGCAAGACTGTACACTTACTCTCCCATCTCATGAAAGTAGCAAGTGAGATCCCCAGAATTAGAATGCCTGCATTTTTGTCAAAGTGTTCCAGGGGAAAGCCAAAGGAATTATTTGTTTTGTTTTGTTTTTCCAACGCTAGTCACTTAAGTCCCCTTTCCAATGACAGTAGGGACAACCTGTTGATATCTCCTGCTGATTGTGGTCCCTCTATAAAATTGTTTGGAAGGGTTTTCTCCAAAATCAAAATGAAATCTGCACCTCTTCAGTTTTTGTTGATATTTTAAAAATTATTTTGCAATTTTTTGGTATTGTCCCAAATTTTCTCCTCTATGCCTCTTGCTCCCAGAGAACCATCTCGCATTGCATTTTTTAAAGGAGAAAGAAAATGGGCCTCTCTTCAGTTACACCAGTTGTGCTTAGTTCTATCTTACGTGGTCATGCTAATGGCACATAACAGCTTTCCAAAGGGGAAAGGAGATTTAGAAAAGTATATAGGTTTGAATGAATGAATTAAAGAAAGGCATTTATGATATAATAGGCCCTATCCAAAACACTAGAGGAACAGAGACAAAAATTAAACAGTTCTCTTTAAGAATCTTATATTACATTATAAAGATAAATCCCATAAAGTCAGGGAAAACATTTTTGTTCTGAGAATTTGCAGAAATATTGATTTGATCCATAGGATAGACAAGTGACATGTCATTTCCAGAAGCAAGGGTAGTATTGATTTAATTACTGGTTTAGAGAGTTGATAGAAAAAAGGCTTTGGGGAGCATACATTCCTCTGGATTAGTAAAGGTATGTCACCCACTAGTGGTTGAGAAATTATTTGAAACTATAAAAAGTTTTTCATCTGCCAAGGCTTTCCTTTGAAAAATGTGACCCTGCAGTCTTGACCAATCCTATTAGCATTAGGCAGCTAGATGATGCGGTGTATAGAATGTCTGGCTTGGAGTCATGAAGATTTGAGTTTGAATCCCTCCTCAGACACTAACTATCTGTGTGATTCTAGGCAAGTCATTTAATCTTTGCCATCCTCAAATTCCTCAGCTGTAAAATAGGGATAATAAGAATATCTACCTCACAGGGATAGTAGACTCTTAATAAATTCTCTCCCTCCTCCCCTCCCTCGTTAACTGGAAATCTAAGCAAGGCTGCCTGTCTACATATACAAATAAGTTTAACTGGAGTTTTTTTTTGGGGGGGCAGGGCATAAAACTCAAATATTTGAATTTAGTGAATGAATGAGGTTGAGTATATGGTTCTCTCTCTTCCCTCTCCTCCTCTCCCCTCTACTCTCCATCTCTGCCCTCCCTTCCTCTTCCTCCTTCTCTTCCTTCTTTTTCTCTGCATAAATGACTTACACCTACTATTGAACCGGCACATAAATAGAACACAAATAGCTAGCCCTAATTAATTGTGGGATAATGAACATGTTTCTTCCCCTCCTTGAAGTCGAATTTCCTTTTCTATAAAAATGAAAGCATTAGTATCATCTTTAAGGTTTCTCTTTTGGCTCTAACATAATCAGAAAGTAAATTTCTGAGTGCCCTTTTATAATGCAGTTTCCCATTGTATTTTCATTCTGATCTGTAATTTAATATACATTAATTTTTAAATTGATCTTTTTAATCCAAAATGAACATTAAACTCATAGCTACTTACTTGGTTTCATGTACAGGGGAAGTCTAAGAGACCAACAAATTGCATTTTACTTGCTATTAAATGTAGGTCATAACTTTTGGTTGCATTTATATCAATCAACTAAATTTTTTATACAACAAAGTTGAATTCACTTATTTCCCCCTATTTTTCTATATAAAGACATGGAAAAGTTCTGGTTCATAGTCCAATCTGAAGAATAATTCCTTGTGGATAATGAGGTTCTCCAGATATCTTTGTTTGTGGATGATATCTAGCCCAGAATATTGCAAAACCTCTTAAATGAGCTTAATAATTATTCAAAAGAGTTTAGCCAAATTACCTATACAAAAATACAAATGAATGAAGAATGTTGATTATTAAGACTGTTTCACATTTGGATGGACAACCTACAGAGTTTATCCATAAGTGCATGCGTGTATTTGTGTACATGTATGTGTATGTTTGTGTTATGAACACACATACACATGTATGTGCATATGTATTATACACATACAAGGCAATCTGCCAATGAACCATGGACTTGGTCTTGAATTAAATAAGAAAAGCAAAGTGGATGGTATCACCCTGAGAAACTGTTTAGCGCTTTGCATGAACCCAAGTATTGCTGAAATACAGAGCTATATTTTTAAATAATATTCTGGTGAGAGGAAGCATGCTATACTGCATATGGAATTGATCTCAGAGTTAGGAAGATATGAGTTCTTCTCAGTTCGGAAACATGTTGATTGTGAGATTCTATAAAGATCACTTAGTTTTCACTGCCAATAGACTATTCTCTAAGACTATAAGTGGTAGATTTGCATCAGCAGAAGGAAATTCTTCCCAGGTAACTCCCTAATCTGAAGTAAGCAAAGACTTAGAAAACAAAACAAGAACAAATAATCCAAATCATCATAATCACGATCATCAAAACTTAATATCATTTTATGTGCTGTGAGTCCTGCAATCCTATAGTCTCCATAAAATGAAAATCATTGGCCAACCCATGGGCAGTAGAGAACATCATGGACATGTAAGACTATATTATAAATGAAGACTAAGAAAAAAAGATGTGTAGTTAAATAAAAGTTAGGGATAGCTTAAAAATAGCCATCATGCTCCCTTACATGCATATAATTTCAACAAAGGGGCTTTCCTCATTGTCCCTTTGGGTGGTACATGCCCTGACCTTAAATTATATTGTATTTATTCCATATTACATTTTGTATTTACATATATCTGTGTCCATTCTTCCTTCCTGGGTAGGAACTCTAGTTTTTATCCCTGTCCAGAAGATGCTTAATAAATGTTTACTGAATGAATAGGTTTCAAGAAAATACAAAGGAACTTACCAGGATATTGGGTAGATATTCTATGTGGGAGAACTTAGACAGTAGTCACAAAGGAGAAGTCAGTAAGGGTGGATTTCGATTGTTCCTATTGCCCGTTCTTTGCAAAGAGAACCACTGACATGGAGAGGGTGATGCCTTGATTGGCAAGTGAACTGGATTTAAATGAGATAGCTGTGCAAAGTTATCAGCCTCAGAGTCTAGTGGCAAGACATGTCAGGATGATGGGCAATGACCTCCGATGGAGTGTGATGTCCATTGTTGAATGAAGTATCCATATCAATGAGATAAAGAAGCACTGATACATCAGAGCAATTTGTTGTTTTAATATGGCTAAGACGCCGGCTTTTAGCACTAACTCACAATTTCCTCTGCAGTGTTTGCCAGTTATAAACAAAGGATATGACTAGTAAAATGGCACCTAAAGTCTTCTTTGTCCTCCCTCATGAAATTTCCTTTTAAATCATTCCCAAGATTTTTTAATTTTTCTGGAGTTGTCTCCAGCTTAGATGATCCAATTTCCCAAAGTATTCGGGTAGCTGTTGATATGAGTGATGTGCCCTAAATTCCCAAACAACATCGCCAGAATGATGGAAAATCCTAGAGGCATGTGTTGTATTATTTTTCATTTCTTTTATCCTGTATTCTTGCTCCTGTGGAAGAGATTTAAAATTGATCTTCTTCATTTCCATATACGCTCTTCTCCAGAAATAAAGTTTGCTACACATATCTTTGTCTGAGACTATCTATCCCTTCAAACTGAAAGTTTAAGGGAAAGGATGAATCTAGTTAGGGATATTTTAGAGAATCTTAGGGTTGAATCATTGGAAGGGACCACTGTGGCTGTATAGCCCAACCATCAATAAAAACACTACAAAATCTTTGATAACTACTAATTCATTCTCTACTTGAACAAATTCTGGGGAACTCACTATTTCTCATGGTGGCCCATTCTACTTTTGTACAACTCCAGTTATTAGTGTGTTTTTTTTTTTGTCATAGAGTATAATTTAGAAATCATCCAGATCAATGCCTTAATTTTACAGGTGAGTAAAGTGAGGTCAGATGGTCAGAGTAAATTGGCCAAGGTGAAGTTGCCGACACAAGAATTTAATCCACCTCCTCTATTTCAATACCCACTCCCCTTACAACCCTCTTGAGCTGAAATGTAATTTCCACTCATTCATTGGTTCTGCTTCTGCACCCTAGTGCTAAACAAGTCTAATCTCTTTTTCACTAATATTTATCACATTCTATAATGGGCAGCTACCTGGCATGGTGGATAGATCACCAGATCTGGAGTCAGGAAGACCTGAGTTCAAATTTGGCCTCAAACACTTGCTAGCTATGTGACTGAGCAAATCACTTAAAACTTTTAATCTTATTTTCCTCATTTCTGTAAAATGAAGTGGAGAAGAAAATGGCAAACCATTTCACTATTTTATCTAAGAAAACCCCAGTTGGGGTCACAGAGAATCAGATATGATGGAAACGATAGTACAAGGAGTAAATCACATTTTATCCCCATTCTCCAAACCCCAAGGATTCTCTTCTACAAGTTAAACATCTCTAATTGCTTCAACAGATACTCACATGGCATAACTTTGAGTCCCCCTTTCCTATTCTTACGATAGTTTTGTTTTGTTTTTAAATCTTGTTTCTTCACAGCAGGAAGAAAACACACTAGATATATTTACTGAAAACAATCACAAAAGCATAAAACAGAAATTGTAGTTGTTTACATATATTCTTACCTTCCTGTGGATTGCCATTTGTTAAAAGAAAGGGAAGCATCAAAACACTAATAAATTGGTATCAACTTTGTCCCTTGCATGGACCCTGTTGCCTTATATAGGACCCTGTATAGCTGTAGGGGTTCTGTATATCTGCATGGACCCTGTTGCCTTATATAGGACCCTGTATAGCTGTAGGGGTTCTGTATATCTACCACCCTTTAGTATTGTTACTCTGCATCACCTTATACTTGTCTTCTTGTATTCTTTTAAATTCTTCATAATCATGATTTCTTGTGGTATAGTACTTTTTCCACTACATTCATATGCTCTAATTCTGTAAGGTATTCTTCAATCACTGGGCACAGAATTTGTTTCTACCTATTACAAGAGTTTTTGAAAGTTTTCCCCTTATTTTACTAATCCTGGGCTGATGCTGATACCTTGCCAACACCTCTATAGTAAGAGATGCATCCCACATTCTGGCTTCTTCCTTGGCCTTTGCCCATCAGCTCTTGGATTCCTCTTCCTGGTACTCTAGACTCTGATTAGTGAATATTCCTCTTATCTTACTGCACAATTGAATCTATGGCATATATCTTGCTCCACTGAGATTATAAAATGATTGGGAATCAGACTGACTTCCTGTAGACATTCATCTGCCTATTTCTATGTCCATGATATGTCAGTGAGATTTGAATCATGCCTCAGTACAGTGAGATAAGTTGCTGATTATGCTGAAATGAACTATTATTTTTTGCTGTTTCCATGTTGATTTCTAGAATTTCTTTCAATAAATTTAATTATTCTCTTTCAATATTTTTTAATCTTTTAATTTATCTTTCCTCTCTAGCCTTATAACCATAAGTATTTCTGGTAAAAGAAAACTGTCTAAAGAAATAGAGGATCAGAGGTCAACCCTTCAGTTCAATCCTTCCTACCTTTGCGACCTTGGACAAATCACTTAATCTCCATGCCCTCATCTGTAAAATGAGGGACATTAACAAAGTGGCCTCTGAGCTCTCTGCTTCAGCTCTCAAATCATGAAGTGATAATGCTGCAGTGATTGTCAGCATTTTCTGCAATTTATAATTTAATTCTAATAATGATTTTCTGGTCTATTCCAACTAAAAGAAATAGGTACTAGAAATTCAATCATGAGTTATTGGGCAATAGCAGGGAAGGTGTAGACTGACTAATGGAAGGAGAGGGTTGAGGTGAATTGCTATATCACCCCTATTATCAGCCTGGAGTTGGTGGGGTGGGGGGACAAGGTGTATGAGAAAATGAAATGAAACAAGACCAATGGAGCGAATTGTATTCTCTTCAAAGATTCAATAGTTTAATTTTCAGAAATTATCAACAGAAAAAGTGACTTTGTGTCAATTAAACAATTTTTTTACTTAGTCTAAATGCACTGGGGCCATGAAAGACCAAGTGAAGAAGTTAATTTTGAAGATTTGGAGAAAAGAAAAAAGATCCCTCCCTCCTTTCAAGAAAAAAAAAGGCATTATGGAAAGAAGGACAAATAGAAGATCTGATATGCAAAGATAGAGAACAGATTCATGCTTTCACTGGTTTAGGGAATTACCAGGTGAAGAAACACTAGCTTTAAGGGGAACTGATAAAGGACTAGGAATGAGGGTCAGCCAGTAACAGTGTCCACAGCCAGAGGGGAGTATTTGCTTTGAGGAACATCAATGAGGTCATTGTCACTGGACTGTACAGTACAGGAAAGGAGATAAAGTACAGAACACTAGAAAGCTGGAAAGGAGCCAGGTTGTGTTAGTGCAGTAAAGGGCTAGGCTAGAGTCAGGAATTAAAAAATGGTCTTAGACACAAACTGTGTCACTTAAACATGATCTACCTTGGTTTTCTCAGCCCTAAAATGGGGCTAACAATACCTACCTTACAGGGTTATTAGAATCATGTGAACAATTATTTGCATAGAAGTTAGCAGAGTGACTGACACATTGTAGGAGAATAATAAATAGTCATTACCTTTCCCTATTTCCCTTGTGAAGGGTTTTAGAGGCCAAGGAGATGATATGGCATTTGGTACTAGAGAAAATAAGGAGTCACTGGAGTTTATTGAGTCATGGAGTTAAAATAGTCAGACCTGGGCTTTCGGAAAATCACTTTGGTAACTGGATGAATGATGAAATAGAGTGAAGTGAGATTTGAGGCTCAGAGACCAACCAGAAAGATATTGGAATGGTTCAAGTGTGGGGAAATGGGGGCCTATACTAGAGAAAGAAATGCTAGGAAATTAAAAAGATAAGACTTGACAACAAATTAGACACACTCATGAATGAGAATGAGAAGTCAAAGATGACACATAGATTTTATTCTTAGATGACTGAGCAGATGGTGATACCTTAAAAAATAATAGGGAAGTTCAAAAGAAGTTTGGGCACATTGGCTTAATATGTCTATGGGACAACTCATTTGAGGTATGTCAATTGGATATGTAAGACTAGAAATCAGAAGAGAGGTTAGGTTAGACAAATAGACCCAAGAATAATTTTCATACACATTGTTATTGAATTTATGAGGGCTGATGAGATCACGAATAGATATAAAACAGAAAAAAAGAGGATAACCCACAGTTGAGGGCATGATCTGTATAAATATCCAGCAGAGGAGACAGAAAGAGTGGTAAGAGACATAGAGGGAGAACCGGAAGAAAATAGTACCATGAAAAAGTAAAGAGAAAAGAGTATCAAAAAGATGGTTATTGACAGTGTCATATGCTAAATAAAGCCAGGAAGATGGATGTCAAGATAGGACTGAGTAAACATCATTAGAATCATTTGGAAGAGAAGTGTCAGTTGAATGATGAAATTGAAAATTAGAAAACAGAGTTTAGAAAAGAGTAAAAGAAAAACAAGTAGAAGCATCAGTTAGGAAACAATCTCCTTTTATAAAATTTTGTTTTAGACTCAAATGCCAGAACAGATATACAAAATAGAAAAAAGAATCAAAAACTAATCATAAGCACAAATATGGGAACTTAATTACAAAGTGAAAAAGGAAAGAAAAAGCATGCCATGTGCATAGCAGAACGAGAGGATTCAAATTGTATTAACAGTAAATTTTCATTTCCAGAAAGCCTGTATAATTGTGTTGAAAATTGTCCATCCTTTCTTTGATTCCTTGTGAGTTCTTTTGTTCTCTGCTGTGTACTTTTTTTCTTTGTTCTTTTTCTTCCTCCGCCCCCCCCAGAAGGCTACAATCAAGTTTAGATATGTTTCTCTCTCTCTCTCTCTCTCTCTCTCTCTCTCTCTCTCTCTCTCTCTCTCTCTCTCTCTCTCTCTCTCTCTTTTCTCTCTCTCTCTCTCTCTCTCTCCATGAATCATCTATGTATCTATGTATCTATCTATCTATGTATGTATGTATGTATCTATCTATCTATCTATCTATCTATCTATCTATCTGTCCGTCTGTCTATCTACGTACACATATACATATATAGAGACTTATACCTTCCCCAAAATATTCTACTTCTGATCTTTGTTTTTTATATTTGAGAATATCTCATTTTATATCATTCCTGCCTCCTCTATTTAACTTCTATCCTCTACCTTGCCCTCCTATTTTTTGCCCTCCCCACTCCAAGAATCCCTCCTTTGTCCTCCCATTCCCATAAATCTAAACATCCATCTATGCCTCCCTTTACCTAATTCCTTCTCTACCCCCAAAAGATCTCTCCCTTGTCCTCTCCCCCTCCCTATTCCCCTACTGTTTTATTCCTTCTGAATTTAGAAGACTTTTATAGTCTTCTAAATATGTATATGGTTGTGTGTGTGTGTATATATATTTCCCCCTTAAACCCATTAGTGATGAAAGTAGATTACCAGAACTACCAGTCTTCCTCACCCATATAATTCCTCTGTATTTATTCTTCCTCTTCTACCTCATTTTTATACAACACTTACTCGCTTTTGTTGTTCTTAGATGGTTTTACTTTTTAAATTCATATACTATGCAGGTTTTTACCTCAATCTTACTTATGAGCTGCCCAATTATTAATAAGAATCTTAGACATACATTTAACATTTTATTAATATATACATCTATATGTGTATATATGTGTATGTATATATATGTATACATATATGTAAACAGTCTGTTTTTATGAATTCTTTATAATCAATTATATTTCAATTATATTTCTCTTGGTTCTTGTTTGTCAAATCTTCAATTAAATTCAGAAGTTTTTTAGACAAAGTCTTGAAAGTCTAACAATTTATCAAATGTCCATTTTTTTCACTCAGGATAATACTTAACTTTGAAAGGTATGATAATTTTGGCCACAGTCCCAGTTCCTTTGCTCTTCACTATATTATGTTTCAAGAGCAGTCCTTTAATATCTCTGCTGTTAGGTCTTATGTGAGTCTGCTTGTGAATTGTTTTAATCTTGATGCTTTTAATATTTTATCCTTGAGCTGGGGGTTTCAGAATTTGACTACTATATTGCTATGAGTTTTCCTCATAGGATTTCTTTTAAGTGGTGATCCATGGATTTTTTCCTATTTCTACTCCTCCTTCCTCATCCCCTTATTCTAATGCTTCAGGACAACTTTTGTTAATTATTTCTTATATTGTTGTATCAAGATTTTTTTTTTGATCATAACTTTCACTTAATCTGATTATTTTTATATTTTCTCTTTTTGATCTGTTCTCTAAATCTGTTATTTTTCTCATAAGATGTTTTACTTTCTCTTCTATTTTTTCATTATTCATATTTTGGTTAATTATTTCTTGATCTTCTATAATTTTTCTGGCTTCACTTTGCCCAATTCTAATTTTCAAAGTGTCATTTTCTTCTTTAAGATTCTGGATTTCCTTTTTAAATTGATTGACTTTCCTTTCATAGCCTTTTTGTTTTTCTTGGATTATTCTTATTTTTTTCTTTAGTTTTTCTTCCCTCTCTGTCATTTGGTTTTTAAACTCTTCTTTAAGATCTTCCAAGAATTCTTTTTGGGCAAGTAACCATTTGATATTACTCTTTGGTGGTTTCTTTACATCACTATCCTCTGAAGATGAATTCTGGTCATTGCTCTTCCCACAATAGCTTTCTATGATTGGATTCTTTCTCCTTTGCCTGTGCATTTTTTAGTGGCAATAGCTTCATTTTTAATAATGTATGGGAAATAGTGCCTTTTATCCCAGAGTTTCAGTTATCCTCTCCTGCCTGGAACCAAATTCAAATCTCCAACCTCCTGTAAATGCCCACAGCCAGGTGTTTGTTACCAACAGACATTCTCTCAATCTTCCCAGGCTCAAACACCTGATTCCCTTCACAATTGCTGGGGGTGTGAAAGTTCCTGTAGCTGGGACTCAGGCAGACTTTCCAATGAAGTAACCTCTTATTTTTCAAGCATCTTACAACTTGATATTAAAATGGACCTTAGTCTGGAGATGCCCACTCTTTTCAGGGATCAAAACTTATCCTGGGATTTTTCTTCTAATCTTTCTAAATTTTCCCCAGAAGACCCCAATTCTTTTTTATCTCCATTCACACTTTGTTTGTCCTAAGGTACTATTTTAATTATTTTGTGAGAGAAAATCTTGAGAGGCTGGAATTCTCTGACCTACTCTGCTGTCTTCCCCAGGGTAATAATTTCTTAAGGAATTTAGCCACAAAAGGAAAAGAGATGGAACAATAGCTACCAGAAATGATTTACTCAATTGAATTTCATTTTTATGATAGGGGAAACATGTATCAGCTTGACTTGCAGGCACCACTGTTGAAGTCAATAGAGAGAGAAATAAAGAAAATTCACAAGAGAGTGGGCATGATAGATGGAGTGATCTGCTGAAGGTAGGATGGAATCAAATTACCGGTATCTGTCTAGGTAGATGGCATCTGGCCCCTGTATCTTTGTATCTCTTATGAATTATTGATTACTTTGATAACAATTCTGGTATTGTGAGATGGTGGAAAGAGCAGTTCAGTCTACTTTGGGAGCTTGAAAAAGTCATTGAACTTCACTGGGCCTGAGTTTCTTCCGTAAAATAAGAATGGTGGATTAGATGGCTTTTTAATGGCCTTTCCTACTCTAAATCTATCAATCAGTTATTCCTGTCCTTTATAATCACCATATTATTAAGTCCCTATATCATGGCACTTGTCTTCAATTCTGAGATCTCTTATCACATCCACTAATCTCTGGGAAAATACATTTTTCCTGGCCCTCAACAGAGACACTCCAACCCAGACTTAGAGTATGTTATTCCTTCATATTATGCCATAGTCCAGAATGGTATATCCTATTTTCCAACACCATTTTCTAAGCCAGATGATCACTTTATATCTTTCACTTTCTCATGTAAAAGTGCCTCCATTCTGTCCACAGTGGTGATTAAAATAACATCTGTATACTTAAGTCATTCAGTTTCCTACCCAGGTCTTTTTAATCCCTAGACATTCTTTCCAGTTCCTTCTGGCAGTTTAATTTGTACCCACATGAATCACAAGATGTGGGTAGCAGTTCTCAGATTTGATAAGTCCCATGTGTTTTGCTTACACATGTTCCAAGAGTCTTGTTAATTTAGAATCTTTTGACTTTGGCAATCATTCTTCCTGGCAGATTATACCCAACAGCTCAAGCTCCAATAGTTTCTTTTAAAAAGAAGTGTATATATTTTGAGCATAACAAATTAAAATATACGTTGATCACCTGGGAGAAATCTTTGCTCAGAGCTAGATGTACAAATCATTACTAATCAAAAATGAGACTTAGTTAAATCAGATAATTATTTTCCATGAGGGGACTGATTCTAATAGCTCCTGACTAAAAGTCATATACCAAAGTCACACAGAAATATATCAACCCAGAAGGGATGACTGAAGCTAAGAAATAGAAGATTCAAGGACACAAAAAATGGAGACAAAGAAAGCAACTTATGGAGAAAATCGGTTACTGGGAGAGGTTCTCCTTCCTCGCTTCCATTTCTTAGAATCCCTGCCTTTATCCATGATTCAAATAGCTTCTTCAGCAGTAAGTCTTTATTTGCTGAATGGGCATTGCATTTCTCAAAGTGAGAACCTTAAAATATCTTAGCTTTAAAAGGCTAAAGTCTCCTACTACATCTGGGCCATCTCCAGTCTTCCTAATCTATATGTGGTCACTGGACCCAGATGACTCTGGAGGAGAAAGTGAGGCTGGTGACGTTGCATAGCTTTCCCTCACTTTAATTCAATTGCAGGTCATGTCATCATCTCCTTGATGTCATGATCCTCTTCCAGAAATAGGGACAAACCACCCCACCAGCTACTAGTACCTTCTCCTCCAAGGTTAGCTTACAGCTATTACAGCACATGTTGCCTCCCTATTACAATGCAAATTCCTTAAGGAGAGAGATTGTTTTTTTCTTTGTATTTCTTGAGCTTGGTGAAGTACTTGGCACATTATAAATGCTTAATAAGTTGTGATTGATTGATTGATTGGATAAGTCAGATTGTTTCTGGTGGTGGTCATATTGAAAGTCTTATTGATATAGGAGGGTAATAGGAATGAGGGAGAGGAAGAGAAAAGAGGAGGAGGAAAGAGAAAGAGATGTAGAGAAAGGGAACATGTCTGAAGTCACTAGATATCAAAAAATTTAAAGAGACCTTAGCCTTGAAGGGCAATAAGTCATTCCTGAGGCATCTGCAACCTAGTCTTTACTATTCTGGTTGTATAATTTTATAATATACAAAATAATCTCTGGTTTCCCTCAACAAGAATATTTCTTAAATTTATTTATTTTTAAATTTGTGGAATGGAATAAAAGAAACATTTCAATAAGCTAGTATAATAAAAGACAATTACATATGAAGCTGTAAATCTATTATGTACATTTTGCTCTTCCTTTTAAATATATAATAAAATTGTGAGGTAAATTTATCTTTTTTCTTATTTTTCCCCTTCCTCCCACCTTA
This sequence comes from Bettongia penicillata ogilbyi, assembly GCA_023548195.1. NCBI lineage: Eukaryota > Metazoa > Chordata > Mammalia > Diprotodontia > Potoroidae > Bettongia > Bettongia penicillata. Next base: position 682,372 of record JAJHZJ010000448.1, on the reverse strand, counting down.
GAGAGGATCACCATTAGACCCAAAGATATAAATATGTATGTATATATATATATATATATATATATATGTAAAATGATTCTAAACAACTATTTGTCAGTTCTTTCTATGGATGCAGACAGTGTCTTTCTTCATATGTTCTTTTTTGTTAATTTGGGTATTTATAATCGTAAAATGACTTACTCAAACATTTTTAGTAGCTTTTGTTTGCTTACAGTTTTTTTCATACCTATCCAGTGACTTAGCCTTGCTATAAATCCATATTTTTCTTACAGTTTATTATTTGATAAATTAGAGGCTCTCTATGTGGCTTCTAATATGAAACCTATAGGGGAAAGCTATTACTACTTAAAGGTGAAGTCACAATGGATGGAGGAGAGGGATAGTTATGGCTATAATCTTTTAGACTCTGGATTGTAAATTAAGGATTAATTTAATCCAGTTTGGCTGAGCCTGATTAATTTTGTGACAATTTGTTGCTGCTGCTGGTTTTAGTAAAGGCATGACTCAGAAACTTAAGCAATAAAGACCATTTCAAGGGCTCAGGCTTTTGCATTATGCTTTGCTTAATGCTCAATAACAATAATACCACAGCAATAGTAAAACATTGTGACTCATCACCCTGTATGAGATATAGAAGGATTAATACTTACAAATCAAGAATGAGGAGGATGAGTGATATTCTTAGAACATATAACAAATAGAAAAAAATCCTACAGAAACACTTTTGGAAGATGGCAAAGTAGAAAGATGGACCTGCTGTAGCTCTCCCCATGGAGCCCATAAAATACCTATAAAAATGATTCTAAACAAATTCTAGAGGAGCAGAAGGCACAAAACAACAGGGTGAAAGACATTTCCAGCCAAAGGCAGCCTGGAAGACCAACAGAAAAGATCTATTGCATGGCGCTGTGTAGCACAGACAGGACTGGAGCAGGCTTCAGGGCATGTAATCCCAGGCAACAGCTGTAGTTCCCAGATTCATTAATCCACAAATGCCAAAGACAGCTTCAAAGGTTAGTGAGAAAGCTCTTTCATCTGGGTGAGAAAGGAGCAGGGTCCTCAGGCAGCATCCATTGTGGAGAAGAAACTCTACTCTCAGATCCTGGGCAGAAAAGCTTGTGGTTGCTCCCAGACCACAGCACAGGCTAGGAGAGGAGCAAACTCCTCTCCCTTGATTGTGCCACCTTGGAGGAACTGAGAATTTACATGTCCCTAGAGTATACCCTCCACTTGACAAAGGACTCAAAAATCAAGTAACTGGCTGGGAAAATGTCCAAAAAGGAGGAAAAAATAAGACTATGGAAGGCTACTTTCTTGAACAGGTACTTTCCTCCATCCCTTTGGATGAGGAAGAACAAAGCACACTATTAGAGGAAGACAGGAAAGTCAAGGCTTCTTCATCCAAAACCTCCAAAATAAATTTACAATGGTCTCAGGCCACAGAAGAACTAAAAAAAAAAGATCTTGAAAATCAAGTAAGAGAAGTGGAAAAAAAATTGGGAAGAGAAATGAGAGTGATGCAAGAAAAATCATGAAAAGCAAGTCAACAGCTTGCTAAAGGAGATCCACAAAAATACTGAAGAAAATAACACCTTTAAAAATAGACTAACCCAAATGGCAAAGAGGTCCAAAAAGCCAGTGATGAGAAAAATGCTTTAAAAAGCAGAATTAGCCAAATGGAAAAGGAGGCTCAAAAACTCACTGAAGAAAATAGTTCTTTAAAAATTAGAATGGAGCAGATGGAAGCTAATGACTTTATGAGAAACCAAGAAATTACAAAACAAAATCAAAAGAATGAAAAAAAATTGAAGACAGTGTGAACCATCTCATAGGAAAAACAACTTACCTGGAAAATAGATCCAGGAGAGAAAATTTAAAAATTATGTGGCTACCTGAAAGCCATGATCATAAAAAAAGCCTAGGCATCATCTTTCAAGAAATTATCAAGGAAAACTGCCCTGACATTCTAGAAATAGAGGGTAAAATAAATATTGAAAGAATCCACCAATTACCTCCTGAAAGAGACCCAAAAAGAAAAACTCCTAGGAATATGGTAGCCAAATTCCAGAGTTCCCAGGTCAAAGAGAAAATATTGCAAACAGCCAGAAAGAAACAATTTTAGTATTGTAGAAATATAATCAGCATAACACAAGATCTAGCAGCTTCTATATTAAGGGATCAAAGGACTTGGAATATGATATTCCAGAAGTCAAAGAAACTAAGATTAAAACCAAGAATCATCTACCCAGAAAAAGGAGAAAATATGGTCATTCAATGAAATAGAGAACTTTCAAGCATTCTTGATGAAAAGACCAGAGCTGAATAGAAAATTTGACTTTCAAACACAAGAATCAAGACAAGCATTAAAACATAAACAGGAAAGACAAATCATAAAGCACTTACTAATGTTGAATTGTTTACATTCCTACATGGAAAGATAATATTTGTAACTCTTGAGAATTTTCTCAGTATTTGGGTAGTTAGAAGGATTATAAACATATAGACAGAGGGTACAGGATGAGTTGAATAGGTAGGGATGATATCTAAAAAAATAAAATTAAGGGGTGAGAGAGGAATATATTGAGAGGAGAAAGGGAGAAATGGAATGGGGCAAATTATCTCTCATAAAAGAGTCAAGAAAAAACTTTTTTCAATGGAAGAGAAAAAGGGAGAGCTGAGAGGGAAAATGTTAAGCTTACTCTCACCACATTTGGCTTAAGGAGAGAATAACATGCACACTCAATTTGGTATGAAAATCTATCTCACACTACAGGAAAGCAGGGGAGAAGGGACTAAGTGGGGTATGGGACAGATCATAGAAGGGAGGGCAACTGGGAAGAGGGAGTAATTAGAAGTAAACACTTTTGAGGAGGGACAAGATCAAGCGAGTGAATAGAATAAATGGGGAACAGGATAGAATGGAGGAAAATATAATTAGTCTTTAATAACATGACTAATATGGAAGTCTTTTGCATAACTACAAACATATAGCCTAAATGGAATTGCTTACATTCACAGTGGGGATGTGTGGGGAGAGAGGAAGGGAGAGAAGTCAGTACTCAAAGATTTAGGAATGAATGGTGAGAATTGTTTTTGCATGCAATTAAGAAATAAGAAATATAGGTAATGAGGCATAGAAATCTATCTTGCCCTACAAGAAAAGAGAGGAAATGGGGATAAGGGAAGGGAAGGGTGTGATAGAAGAGAGGGCAGATTGGGGAAAGAGGTAATCTGAATGCACGGTGTCTTGGGACAGGGGGAAGGGAGAGATAAGGAGAAAATTTGGAACTCAAAATATTGTGGAAATGAATGTTGAAAATAAAAAAATAAATTTAAAAAAAGAAAAAAGGAAGAAGAAAAGAAATACTTTTGGGAATATTTAGAGATTACTTCACTGAGCCAAATAAGGATAACAGCAAGTAAACTCCTGTTAGATTTGTTCAATGTCATTAAAGGAGACATTCCACAAGGAAATGACTATGACGTGCTATGAACTGAATGGACTCAAAAGACCTTCTGGACAACATCTATATGAAATCAACCCAAAGTATGCAGAAAAGAAGTCCGAGCTATTCAGGTGGCTGGATTATAGAGATTTATTTGTAGAAAGAGAGGGGTCCATGATAGTGATGCAGTACCAGATGATTATCACCAGAAATCATTTACCATAAAGTTTATCATTATTCTATTCAGAATTAGTAATCAATAAAGAGTCATCACTGTAGACTATTCAAGAAAATGATGCAGCTGAAATATATTATTATAGGTTATAAAAGTTAATACATACCAAATACTTCACAATTCATGATCTAGAATTTATCAATAGTACCTTTCATAAACTGACAGGTGAGAAATTTCCATGCTACAACATAGATCTAATGGAGAAATCAAGTAAAAAACATGTATGTATATACACAGACATATATATGTGTGTATATATACATAGATGTACGTATGTATAAACTGGAATCATCCCAATAACTAATGACCAAACTTTTGCTCACAATCACTCGCAGTTCTAACATTGATTCATTAAAAAATTAACAGGAAATGAAGAAAAAATTGGAAATATCTCCTTTCCCAAATAATCATATTTTCCAAGTTACATAGAATGAACAGTTTTTTAGTAGTCATCAAGGAGATCAATATCATATATATCATATATAAAATATCATATGGGAAAGGAATTAGGTGTATTTCAGTCCTGATGTCCTGTCTGCTACTGGATTAGTAACAAGTACCCTTATAATGAGCCAACACTATAAAACTATTATTTGTACAAGGAATAAGACACCAGAGAATTGCAGGCTTGTCTTGATAAAAATTATTGTGCTGACTAACCTGATTTGGAGGCCAGTGGAGTACCTCCTTCAAGTTCTGGTCCTACAAGAAAGTAAGTTTCACCAGAACACATCATAAATGTTAGTGTGCCACTGACGAGAAGTGCTTCAGTACTGAAGGCGGTGCCAACTATAATGGACAATTGACTGTATGAATGAAATGGAGCGAGACATGAATATATTCATTAGGTGCCAGTATCAAAATAAAACTGAAAACAAATTTCACTAGTTATAACTAAGGATTATATCCTTTTCTTCATCAATTGTATGCTCAGCTCCAAGTTTCATAAAGTCATGTAATTGACAAATGTAGGGCAATGTAAATAAATAATTTAATTCCTATAGCTACATCAGAAGAGATGAAATCAAGGAGCTAATAAAATCTGAAGAGGGAAAGTTTGAAGATTCCAAGGTCATTGAAAATCTTTACTTAATGCAACCACAAAATAATACCTAATAATGCATCATAGCAAAAACAGATTTCATATCTCAAATGATTTTTAAAAAATAAATGGTCATACTTATAATCCTAAAAAAAAAACCAAAACATTTTTCTTAGTTTGACAGCATGAATTCAAATAGCAAACCAATTATACTAAAATAAGGTTTTTTTAAAAAAATCTGCTATAACCATAATAAATGAAAGCATCCTCTCATGGTATTTGAAAGAAGATATAAAAACTTTTCAGATGGCACAAAGCAATATTTGAAAAAGATTTTGCCACAGTGAGAAACATTGGAGAAAAGGAAGCACTATCAAAGAATGCCCTTAAGGAAAATGGGCAACCACCAACATGGCAGAAGTGACTTGGGAGAACTATTTCAGGTATGAAGGAAGATAGCTAGGGGTTAAATCAATATATAATGCATAGTTGCAGTCGAAAACTTCAATGACACGTTGCCCAGCTAAAGGCAACTTTTTAAAAGACAGAAAGGAAGCCAGAAAAGAGTAAAAAAAAATCAAGGCATAAAAGTAATCAAAACAACACATGGAACAAAATAAATGATTCAACAATAGTCAAATATAACGTTACAGAGGCTCAAGATATAATAAAGTCAGAAGCAAGAGAATCTCCCTAAAGAAGGAAGATATGGAAAAATTCTGAGCATCTATTAGCACAGTGTCTTGCACATAGTAGGTATGTTCATTGATTAATTAATTGATATATGGTCCCAAGAAGTCCAAACCCAGAAAAAATGAAAATTGAAATAACTGTGGAACAGAAAATTCGAGTACCATAAGTACAATAAACAGTCATGTCGAGGGAGGTGACTGGAGCTCCAGCTCGCTTGAAAGTGGTGAAGTCAGAACGGATTCATAGCTGGTGCCCACAAAATTTCTTTAGGGCTCATAGCAAAACACTTTACCCACCTCCTCTAAGCTGTAAGCCAGAGCTCACCCTCCTTAACAGAAGGTAGCATATATCTTGGAATAAAGGATGAGAGCACTTAGTGATCCCTCCAAATAAAGGTCAATTGCTTGGTTATGCAAATTATAAAGCATTCATAGCTTGTAACACTAAAATAAATATGTACGCACATATATACATATGTGTACATATACATGTGTATATGTGTGTGTGTGTATGTGTGTGTGTGTGTGTGTGTTTGTATAACTCTGGTCTAGTATCTGAGAACCTGCAGCATCTGCCAGTTGAGATTTCTAGAATACCTGGAGGGAAAGGAGTACCTTTTCTCTTATGCAATCGACTCAAGTTCACGTTGACTATGTTCCCTGAATTGTTAAAGAGCTGGGACCATAGTGGCAAAGTTGTATTATTTAGGCCAGCTGATAATTCCTGTACAAGTGGTGGTTATAGAAGCAAACAAGATATTACTGGAAGAACATAAAAAGAATGTTCCAGAAAGTCCCAGGGCTATAAACATCTTCCTCAAAAAGCTTGCTGAAAGTATCATAACTTTTATGTTGTTTAGCACTCAGCTTTTGACTCAGTTTCACACTCATGACTTATTTATATACAACAAATTCACAAAATAGATCAAACTATATTGAAAACGCTAGGATTTTTCATATGCATGTGAAAAACAGTTCTCAATTTAAAATATGCCACCAATGAAATAATGGTAAGAACAATTGATCCAAAATATAGCATTTTATAGGAAAATAGCTTAAGCTAATTTTCATTTCTGCTTTAAAATTAACTTCAGCTAATTTTGTTTGTGTTTAGTTTTAAATCCATTATCATCTCTCCTAAATATAACTTCCAAATTATATAGGCACAATATCACCTTACATATTCCACCAAAAAATTCATTAGACTAATCCTTCATCTTATACAAAATGGACAAGATGATAATTGATATTGATATAATAATGTCATTTAGACTTGATAAACAGAAAATTTGAATGTTTTCTACATAATAATAGAAAGGAAAGGGAGCAAGCATGTATTAAGCCCTTGCTATGTGCCAGGGACTGTTTTAAATGCTTTTTAAATGGTATTTCATTTGATGCTCATAAGCACCATGTTAAGTAGGTACTAATATAATAACCATTTTATAATTAAGGTAGCTGAAGCAGAGGGTTAAGTGAATTGCTCAGGGTCAGCTAGTAAGTATCTGAAACTGTACTTGAACTCAGCACTTATTGTCACCTGACCCATTACACTGTGCCACCTAGCTGCCTTTGGAAAAAGAATAAAAGCTTGAATCTGGGAGTCACATTGAACTAATGATTGAAGATAGACCTAACAAATATCTTGGTTTCCTCCAGACAAGAAAAAATGAACATAAAGATATTAAAAAGAAAGCCGTGGCTGAAAATATTACAAGACTTATAGGAATCCTGAAATAAAAGATGAATGGGAAGAAAGATTTAAAGCAATGGAAGCCTACACAATACCACTTTTATTGTATACATCCAACACTTTAAATGGATAATCTTTGATTTAGAAAACTTTTTCACATCATGCAGCATTAATGCACAGAATCCCATCAGCTGAAGGCAGCCATGGAAAGATGAATACTTTACCAAAAGATGACAAAAGGCTAATGACTTTTCTTAGAGCATGTGATAAACATCTATAGAACAAACACATATGTCACCAACCTATAATAGTTGGCTGATATTAAGTGGCCCAATGGATACCAAACCACATGGGAACAGTAAAAGATTCTCTATGCATCTCTGTTCATCCATGTGCCCGGTAGTTGCCCTGGATATTCTTTCAGTGAGCTCACATCCCAATATTTCAAGTTCATAAAGCAGCCATTTTACCCTCTAGAAAAAGAATTTTAAGAATACTAGATGCAAATGAATAATAGGTAGATAGCTGCTCATCTTAAATTTGTTTCCCTATGAATTCCATCAAGGAAGAGGAGGACCAGATGGATAAAAAATAGTGTGTCCTAATATTTATATAGTACATTGAAGTTTGCAAAATGCAAATATCTCGTTGAATCTCTCAGCATTCCTACAGTTAAATTCAACAGAAATCATGATCCCTATTTAACATACATGGAAACTGAGGCTCTGAGGGCATAATAGTCAGATTTTGATTAACTGGGTAGGGACTGCCTTTATTAAAGTGGGAAATACATGAAGTATTTAGATAAATCCTGACATAAGTTTCATGAGGTTGTTTTTTCCAGACTTACCTATTTTTTTTCATACTCAGCATTGTAGAGATGGGGCTGTAAATTAGTAGGTAGAAAGAGGTTTACTTTGGAAGGTGTGCTGTAAGAATAACATTCTGTGCCTGACATCCACGAGTATAAATGATAACAAGTCTCAAGGTCTAAAGCTAGAAATACATGAAGGTAGTAGATGCAGAAAAATGGACCCAGGGCTGTGTACAGTAGTGTGATGCTGGCAGTAAGTTTCCACAAAGTAAGACCAGAAAACATGGTAGAGATCGACATTTGGGGGTATCTGTTGCTAACTATTGATTTTATTCATAGAATTCGTGCAAGTTGGGATCCTTTTAGAGTTATACCAACTATATTCCTTACTTACACAGCTAAGGGCAATATGCCATTAGCACCAAACTCTTCCCTTTTACTCTCAAACCTATTTAGAATGCCTAGAAATTGTGACTTGGTGGGTTTTTTTTAATATTCTAAAAGCTTTGGGGTCTTAGTTTTATGAGGGTTAATATCTTTATCTCATTCCCATGCTCTTTAGTCTACTAGATATAAGGGATAGTCCCATGATGGTCAATTGCAGCATATGCGGATGCTATGTATTTTGTTTGCCCATTATTGATTAGTTGGGGTGGGTGTATGAATCTGAATGGACAACCCAATACATACTCAGATTTGATTTAAGATGTACAGGAAGTGACTACATGAGATATAAAATAAAACAAAATTTATTAGATTATGATTAAAGATTTAGAATGGAAAGGTATGTTATAGATCACTGAGTCACTATCATTTTAGCCATAAAGGTTAAGTAACTTGATTATATGTGGCAATATTTGAACTTAGCTCCTTTAATCCCAAACCCAGTATTTTTTTCACTATACCACACTGTCCCTGTGTTAGGATATACACAAACAGGTATCATTTATCATCATCTTGTACAAGTGGATGTACCTTCCACAGGCTGAAAATTGGCAGTTGGACTAACTTTATGACGTCTTGGACCTGAAATTCCTTCTTAACTGGGATGTAGGGAATCCCATCAATAATACTGACAGTGGCCAGTGATAGCCACCCTGGACAGTTTGCACAGAGTCACACAAGAAGTGTCTGATAGAAGAATGTTCTAAACTATAACTGCTAAACTATAACTAAAAAAACCAAAACTCAAAGTATAGATGTGACTCTCATGCAGGTAGGTTAAATCTAATGCTACAACTACTATCTCCCACAGTGGGCTATGATTCATTGAATTAAATGATGGTTTAAGGTAGGTAAATGACAACAAGAACTTACAGAAAATTTACGTAAATTGAGAGAAGACCATAGGATCATAGATTTAAAGGGATAAGGTGCCTGAGTGGTCACGGAATCCAACTCCCTCCTGTTACAGATGAGAAGAGTGAAGTTGAAAGAACTTAAGCTACTTGACCAGTTGTACATGTTAATTCCTGAGACAGGAAAACCAAGTTTTCCTGATTATAAGTCGACATCTTTCAAATTCCTCCCTTAATTGTAAGATCACAGATTTAGCATAACCTTAGTGGTGATTGTACAATTGTCTAATTTTATAGATGATAAAAACCTAGTCACGAAAGGTTTAAATGACTTGTCCAAGGTCACCTCCATTAGACTGTAAGATCCTTGAAGTCAGAAATTGTCTTCAGTCTCTTTTTGTATCCCTGGTACTTAGCACTATGACTGGTATATAGTAGGTATTTAATAAATTTTTATTGAATTGAATTGGCTTAGGTAGTATGTATTAGATAAGGTATGAACCCAGGTCATCTGGTTCCAGAGTCAATGTTCTTTCCAATATACTGAGCTGCAGCAGTTATCAGGCAGTGGGTCACAAGATTTTTTGACTCGGCAGGGGCCTATTATGCATTCTGCCCTTTGCCTGGAGGACATGTCACCGTGCAGGTTTTAGGTGATTAGTTGGACATGATCTCTTGTGTAAGGGTTCCTTAGAGGTGCAATGACTGTCAGTTTCCTATTTATATATACTGCTTTGACTGCTTTGTAGGACATGTTGTCCATCAGATTCAGCAACCTTCAATTCCCCAGGTAGTTATCAGTGTTTTGAAACATGACACATAGAATAAATATTAAGAAGAACCTAGGAGTCATAGTACATATAAATACAGTTTGTCTTAGTGGATAGCAAAAAGCATTAGTAGGATAGAGTTCCACTTTAAGCAATAAAATAAACTGATAATCTAGGTGATATAATGTGTAGCATTTGAGATATGTTTGAAAAGTGTAATTTATGTGTTATCCATCATTTGGATTGGGTGTGATATGTCATGGAGGGATTAATTTTTAACAGTAGTTTGTCTCTCTGTCATATTTCACAAAATCACCAAGTCTAGACGACTTCTAGTCATAGAAGACTTGAAGGTCATATAGTCCAACTGTACCTGAACAGGAATTTCCTTTAAAAAAAATCTCTGACAAGTTGTCATTCAGCCTCTACTTGAAGACCTCCAGTGAGAGACATATGACATTTACCTGTTCCTGTCAATACTCTTGGCAAAGAGCAGAACACCTTTTCATGTGTCCTCATGTTCTTCACAATGCATAAATTACGGATAGCTAGTCAATGGATTCTTATTACAATTGGTAACAAAGGAGAGTTGATCATAACCTGGTTGAGTCTTTCACTGTGGCTCCAATGTCAGTTCACAGAACTTTGGTCTTATGAGTCATTGTTATTGACATTGTTATTGATTAACTAATTGGAACATTCTCAAATGGGACCAAATTATATACATATATAAATATATTTTTTTTCTCTATCAGCTTAACTTCCAACCTAAAGTAAATTGGCTCTTAGTTATATGACCATGGGCAATTAATTAGTAAAAAGCCATTTATTAAATGTTTACTATGTTAATCTTTATAAGATGATAACCCTTTCCAAGGGTAGAATCTGAGATAACCTTGGAAAGAATATGCAAACAAAAGGCAAAAAAAAAATCATACCTGCCCTCAAGGAACTTACATTTTAGTCAAGATATACGAATAAAAAGGTACATATGAGACATACACAGATGAGATAGATGGAAATCTCAAATGGTGTCTGAATTTTGTCTTACATAATATTTCATTTTCCTGTTGATGATTCATTAGCTTTGAGAATATAATAAAAGTCAACCTTAATGAAAACAAATCTATATGTACCTGATTTTAATTGAACTGATAATTGAAAAGAGTTCTCATTTTTTTCCCAATCCTCTAAATAGTTGATGATATGGAGGCAGGGAGGGGTATAGTCAAATTCTTGAGAATTTTTCTAAGCCTCAAACAAACCTTGAATGAAAGATAATCTTACTCCTCCTATACATACAAATATTATCCATTCGGATCAAATTGTGAGACCACAATGAATAAGTAGGGGCAAGATATTGAGTTCTCTGAGAAGATGAGCTCCACTAAACATTGGGGCATTGGTCTCTCCTATTAACTGTTGAGGAAAGTCTAGGTTAGGGATTCTTAACTGTGTTCATCAGAGACCCCATAGCAGTCTGGTGAAGTCTATGGATTCCTTTACAAAATCATGTTTTTAAGTGCATAGAATAAAATACACAGGGTTCCAAAGGAAATAAATTATGCTGAAGTATAATTATCAAAATATTCAAGAAAACACAAATTCCTGGACTCCAGGTTAAGAACTCTTGGACTCTAGGTCATTTAGAGACCAAGGTGAAACCCTATTGGATCTAGGTGAACATGGAGTGGACTTTGAGTGTCTAATGTCAGGCTTTCCTGTATTTTATCAGTTCAGGAGGGCCTTTGTCAAGATGGAAACCTAAAAGGAACTTGAATTAATACACTATCAAAAACAAGAAGCTATTGCTGGTAACGGGTAGTTGAGGATGATAGTTGGATTCATTCTTACTCCCTGGCAGCCTATTGTTTCAAATCAGTTGATCTATTTACCTGTTGATAAACATAAATTAAACTCTTGCCATTTGTCCATCAGTTTCCTAAGTGCTGAGAATTAAAAAAAGAAAAGTATACCTAGTCATAGCCCTCAAGAAGCTTATATTCTGAGGAGTGGAGGCCACATGCAAGTAAATTTGTGGTTATTGAGTCATTTTTCAGTTGTGTCTGATTTTTTGCAACCCCATTTGGGATTTCCTTGGCAAAGATACTGAAGTGGTTTGCTATTTCCTTCTCCAGCTCATTTTACAGATGAGGAAACTGAAACATACAGGGTTAAGTGACTTGCTCAGGGTCACACAACTAGTAAGTGTCTGAGACCAGATTTGAAGTCAGGAATAAGAGGCTTCTTGATTCCAGGTAAGGCTATATCCACTGTGACACCTAGATGCCCATGTAAATGAAAAGGCACATATAAAATGCGTGCCAAGTAGATGAAAGTTCACCTTCAAGGAGAAGATTTTAATATCTTAGAGATGGACTGATTTGAAAGGTTCTCTTGCTGAAGGTGGCATTTCTTTTTGAATGAAAAAAGAGATTTTAAGAAGTGGAGGTGAGAAAGAGTTGGCATCCTAGGTATGAGGAACATCCATTGCTAAGGCATGGAGAGAAATAAAGCTGTATATAAGAAGCAGCAAGCAGACCACTAAGAATGAATCTTGAAGTTTTTCATGTGCCTCAGTTTCCTCATCTATAAATGAGGATGATAATAGTTCCTACCTCTGGTATGAAGATTAACTGAGATAATAATTGTAAATTGCTTAGCACAGGACCTGACACATAATAAGCATTATATAAATTCTAATGATTGATGATGATGATGTTATCTCCTCCATTAAACTGGAAGGTCTTTGAAAACAAGGACTATTTTTTTGCCTTTCTTTGTATCCCCAGCACTTAGCACTGTGCCTGGCATACAGTAGATACTTAGTAATATTTATTATTATTTATAATAATATATTATTATATTAATTAATATTAATATATTGCAATATTATTACTAAATATAGTAAATATTCATTTATTGATTGATATTAAGTTCTATTTACAAAAAGTAAAGCCTTTTCTCATGGAACTCACATTCTAATAGGAAGAAACAATATGTATAGGAGGTTTTAACTGTAAGTAAGATGGAAACACCCAAGGATCCTTAGGATGCAGCAGGGATGTGGAACATTGCTATTCCTGGGGTTCTTGGGCTTATCAACTTATGTGGCTAAACAACATAACCCAGTATTTCTGCAGGGCAGACAGGATGTGACCTGTTATTATTATTATTTTTTTGGTCCTATTTTTGCTTGTCTGGATAACTCCCCATAAGTTCTAATTTGAACATCAGTGACTCTGTCAATTGGTCCCTATAAGTTCTAATTTGAACATCAGTGACTCTGTTAACTGGGCCAGTATTAGGAAGGGGAGGTCTTGGCTATTCCTACAACTGTTTATTCACTCTACAAAAATTTATTAAGAATTTGTTGTACTTGAAGATAAAAACTTAGACAACACATCTTCTCTGTTCTCCAGATTTTAATTTAGCAAGGGTCCTAAATACTAATGACACCAGGACCCTGTTATCCTATCTGATGTACAATTCTCCATCTTTCCTTCTTTGTGTTATTCCCCAATTAGATTATGTGCTTTTTAAGGACAGGGACTGCCTCTTGCCCTGTTTTATATCCTATATGCCTGGCACATAGTAGGCACTTAATAAATGTTAATTTACTGACTGTCTATGTGACTTTCCTTCTTCAAACTCAGTGGTTCTATGCTGATTGTCTCATGCCTGCAAGGCTCTCTTCTTATCTTTGCCTCTTCAAATGTCAGCTCAATTATCTCCTTCTGAAGGAAGGTTTTTCCATCTTCTCTTGAGCCTCTCAGCCCAATAAGCTCTTTCTTCTGGGATTACCTTTGCTAAACTCTGTATGTATCTTGTATTTATATAGTTATTTGCATGTCTTCTCCATTTAAATGTAAGTGCTTTGAAGATAGGGATGGTGTTTTTGACTTTTTCAAAAATAGACCACTGTGGTTAGTATATTTCCTGGCAAAAAGTAAGCACTTCATAAGTGTTTGTTGACTGAGCAACTGGTCTTCAAGTTCATGTAGTCCAAATTACCCATGTAATAGGGATTATTCCCTTGGCTCAGGCAGAGAGTACCAGAGTGGACCTACTGCATTCATTTTGCAGATGTGAAGTCAACTTGTTCACAGAGCAAGTTGGTGGATAAAGTTAGGATTATAAGTATCATGGATATAGAGCTGGCAGGGATATTATGGGTCCAACCAGCTCATATTAAAGATGAGGAATTGAGATCTAGAGAAGTCAAGTGATTTATCCCAGGTCACAAAGACAGTAAATGGCAGTGATTGGATTTGTATCTAGCTCTCTGGATTCCAAACCTAGTGGTCGTCTTGAGCTATGAAAAACTTTTGATTTCAGGTAGACTGTGCACTAAAGTCTCTACAGGAGGACAAAGATGAAATAAGGAAATAGAGGAGAAGAAAAACATTTTGTGAGGTTTTTCTTTCTTTTATTTTCTTTCAAAGAGAAAAGAAGAACCTGATTGATGGGAGCGAGAAGTATCTTTTCACATGTGTACAGATGGAAATAAACAATGATACCATGAAAGTACAACAGAGGGTGGTCCTCTGACCTTTTAGAAGGCTCTAGTATTTGAAGGAAGAGCTTGAGTTACTACCCACTGGAAAGCAATTGAATTCAGTCTGAAGTATTATGGTTATAATACTGAGAGACACTGAGAGAAGTTAGGGGTGTGGGCATATGGGGGCTCTCATTTCCAGAGAATCTTCTTTACTTTGGGGATAGGGGAATGAAGTAGGTTGTACCAAAGAGCTGTACTTGACTTCTGTTAAATAAGGGCAATGAAGTGACTTCCCTCAGTGGAATGAGAACAATTTTTGGGTGGATGACAACAATTTGTTCTAATGGCCACAGAGGCAGCTGAGACATCAAAGAGACATGAAGGTCATCCATCATTGCAGTAAGCTTGACCTTTGTCTTGCCACTGAACTTCTGACCTACATCTTCATATACAAGGACAACTAGGTGGTACAGTGGATAGAGTGCCTGACCTGGAGTCAGGAAGACCTGAATTGAAATTTGACCATATATATTGTGTGAACTGGAACAAGTCACATAAATTCAGTCTACTTCAGTTTGTAAAAGGGCTGTAATAATAGCACTACTTCTCAGTGTTGATAGGGGGATAAAATACAATTATAATTGTAAAGCATTTAGCACACAAATGTGTGCCCATAGGAAGCACTATACAAATATTAGTTCATATATATTTTACATACATATATCTATGTCTATATACATATAAATATATATGCATGCATAAATGTATATATAATATATATTAAATAAATTCAAGGTAGATTGGAGGGGATAAGACAGTAGTTGGGGTTGAAAGGATTGAGAATAATGGCTGAAGTAGTGGTAAGGTCCATTTCTATTTATTTGGCTAGAATTGTCAGGATGCTTTTAGGCAAACTGTCTTACACCACTAAGATAAGAATAATGAAAGTAGGGAGGGTGGAGCCAAGATAGTGGAGTAGGATCATGCACCTGCTACAGCTCTCCCCCTAAAGCCCTAAAAAAACCTGTAAAAAATGACTCTAAACAAATTCTAGAGCATCAGAAGCCACAAAATGATAGAGTGAAGCAATTTTCTAGTCCAAGACAATCTGGAAAGTTGACAAGAAGGGACTAGTGCACAAGATTGGGAACTGAGTACAGTTCATCATGGACCAACCTGTCACAGACTGAGTGGGAGCAGATCTTAGGGGACTGAACTGATGGAAGCTACTGTGGATTTGAGACTTCTCAAACCATAAACACTAAAGAGCGTTTCAAATGTCAGTAGGAAGGGTCTCTCACCTGAGTGAGAGGGGAGCATAGTCCAGTCATTGCCCCAGTCCTAGGGCAGCTGCAGCCACAGCTGAAGCAGAGTCTGTTTGTGGAGACCTCCACTTCACAAAGCTCATAAGTCAAGTAATTGGCTGAGAAGATGAGCAAATGGGGGAAAAGAAACAGACTACAGATTCTCTCTTTCTAGGTGAAGAGTTATTTTCTTATGTCATTGGTGACAAGGAAGATCAAAATATACAGGTAGAAGACAACAGAGCTAACATCCAAAGCCCCTAACAGAAATATGAATTGGTCTCGGGTCATGGAAGAGCTCAAAAAGAATATTGAAAATCAAGTAAAGGAATTAGAGGAAAAATTGGGAAGAGAAATGAGAGTGATGCAAGAAAATCATGAAAAACAGTTTGTCCCTCAAAATGCTGAAGAAAATAATACCTTTAAAATTAGACTATTCCAAATGGAAAAAGAGGTCTAAAAAGTCAGTGAGGAGAAGAATGCATTAAAAAGCAGAATGAGCCAAGTGGAAAAAGAGATCCAAAAATTCACTAAAGAAAATAATACCTTAAAAATTAAATGGAAGCAAATGACTTTATGAGAAATCAAAAATTGTAAAACAAAACCAAAAGAATGAAAAAATAGAAGACAATATGTAGTATCTCATTGGAAAAACTACTGACCTGCCCAGGAGAGATAATTTTAAAATTATTGGACTAACTGAAAGTCATGATAAAAAAAAAGAGCCTAGATATCATCTTTCAAGAAATTATCAAGGAAAACTGCCTTGATATTCTAGACCCAAAGGGTGAAATAGAAATGGAAAAAATCCACTGATCACCTCCTGAAAGAAATCCTCAAATGAAAACTCCTAGGAATATTGTAGCCAAATTCCAGAGTTTCCAGGTCAAGGAGAATATATTAAAACAGCCAGAAAGAAACAATTCAAGTATTGTGGAAATACAATTAGGATAACACAGGACTTAGCAGCTTCTACACTAAGGGATTGGAGGACTTGAAATATGATATTCCAGAGGTCAAAGGAGATAGGATTAAAACCAAGAATCACCTACTCAGCAAAACTGAGTATACTACTTCAGGGGAAAAAAATGGAACTTTAGTGAAATAGAGGATTTCCAAGTATTCTTGTGGAAAAGCCCAGAGCTGAATGGAAAATTTGACTTTCAAACACAAGAATCAAGAGAAGCATGAAAAGGTAAACAAGAATGAGAAACCATAAGAAACTTACTAAAGTTGAACTGTTTATATTCCTACATGGAAAGATGATATTTGCAACTCATGAGACCTTTCTCAGTATTAGGATAGTTGGAGGGAATATTATGTGTGTGTGTGTGAATAGCGGGGGGTGGCAGGGGTAAGGGTGAGCTGAATATGAAGGGTTGATAGCAAAAAAGAAAATTAAGGGTTGAGAGGAATGTACTAGGAGAAAGAGAAAGGGAGAGGTAGAATGTAGTAAATCATCTCACATAAAAGAGGCAAGAAAGAGCATTTATAATGGAGGGGAAGAAAAGGAAGGTGAGAAGGAATAAGTGAGTCTTCTTTCATCAGATTTGACTTCAGGAGGGAATAATATACATACTCAATTGGGTATGGATATTTATCTTACCCTACAGGAAAACAGGTGGGTAGAGAATAAGAGAGGGGAGTAACAGAAGGACGGCAGAAGAGGTCATCAGAAACAAACCCTTTGGTAAAAGGAGAGATCAAAGGAGAGAACTGAATAAATGGAGGGTAGCACAACATACTTAGTCTTTCACATCACCAGTATGGAGTTGTTTTGCATGACCACACATGTATAACCTTTATCTAATTGGTTGCCTTCACAATGAGGGTAGGTGGAGATGGGGGAAGGGAGAGAATGTGGAACTCAAAGTTTTAAAAATGGATGTTAGAGATTGGTTTTAGATGCGACTAGGAAATAAGATATATGAGCAATGTGATATAGAACTCTATCTTACCCTACAGGAAAATGGAAGGGAAGGGAGGATGGGGGGGTGAGGTTGATAGAAGAGAGGACAGATTGGGGGAAAGGACAATCAGAATATATGCTGTCCTGGGGTTGGCATAGAGGCGAGATGGGGAGAAAGTGTGAAATTCAAAATTTTGTGGAAGTAACTATTAAAAACTGAAAATAGATAAATTTACATGAAAAAATAAGAAGAAAACCAAATTAACAATATTAAAAATGAAAAACAATGTGATTTCACAGTCAATAAAGATGAAATAAAAACAATTTTAAAAAGAACAAAGAAAATGAATTAGGTGAAACTGAATATACCCATTCTTTCCCACCCCTTGCTCTCAGTTTTGCCTTCTGGAATTAAGTAGAATAATTCTAATGCATATCAACAATTCAAATATTTGAAGGGAACTGTTACGACCTATTTCCTCCCATCATTTATCTTTAAAATTCAGATATCATCATGATTTGCCTCAGCTAACCCTTATATGCTATGAACTTGATGCCATCCACAAAATATGCAATGTTCCAGAGTTCCTCCAAATGAAGCAGAATCCAAAGGTTCTAATGCCTCCTTAGTCCTGGATTTCATGATGTTCTTAAGGTAACTGGTTTTCATGGCTGCCACAACTCATTGTTGACTCTTATCACCTTTCAGTCCATTAAATCCTCATATATTTTTGAGATAAGCTTCTTTCTAATCACATCTTTCCTATCATATAGTAGACAAGTTAGTTTTTGAACCCAGGAAGAAGACTTTACATTTATCCTTATTAAGTTTCATCTTTTTGGATAACTATTCTACTCATGTCATAGGTCTGCAAATTGAAGCAATACCATTTAAGGAGTTTTGGAAAATGTAAAGTGTTCTAGTCAAGTACTCTGGTAATGTTATTACTATCAACATTTTCCATATCCGATTATTAACAAGCACTGTTTATGATCTGTAGAAGGCAGGTGTTGGCAGATGTCACACATTTATCTGCATAATACCATTTGGTAAAGACATCTAGACACCAAAAGGAAAAGGCAAGGTAACCTTTGAAATATGTTATAGATATATAAGTACTCTTGAATACTAATTTATACAAGTAAATTTTTTATTGAAATAAATGAATTAATATTACAGTAATAGGGAAGCTAAGTGGTGCCATGGATAGGATACCAGCCCTGAATGAAGAGGACTTGAATTCAAATCCGGCCTCTGACACTTACTAGCTATGTGAACTTGGACAAGTCACTTAATCCTGTTTGCCTTAGTTCCTTGTGTATGAAATGACCTAGAGAAGTAAATGTCCAACCACTCCAGTATCTTTGCCAAGAAAAATCTAGAGTCATGGAGAGTAGGACACTACTGAAATGATTCAACAACAAAAACTATGGTACCAAGTTCTCAATAGTTCTTTTTTTTAATAAAACATGTTTCAAAGGGGTAGGTAGGTGGTTCAGTAGATAGACCATGAGTCAAGAGGACCTGAGTTCAAATCTCACCTTAGACACTTGAAAATCACTAGCTGTGTGACCTTGGGCAAGTCACTTAACCCCAACTACCTCCTCCTGGGTCATCTTCAGTCATCCTAATGAATATCTGGTCACTGGATTCAGATGGCTCTGGAGGAGAAGTGAGGCTGGTGACCTGCACAGCCCTCCCTCACTCAAAACAAAGTCAAGTGCAAGTCATGTCATCATTTCTCTGATAGCATGGTCTTCTTTGGCAACAAAAGACGAACATACGAACTCACACACAACGTTTCAAAGAACACTGTATAGAAAATGTTTGATTAGGCAGCAACACCATCTTTACCCCGCTAAAGACTAAATAAGAAAGAATTTTAAAGTAAGCATTCTATGAGGAAAGTTAAGTGGGGGCAAACTTCTGTAGCCAACTTTTACAGTCATGGATTCATTGGTATCCTATTTCATCTTCTTGTGTGGCTCAACTGTTGCAGGTAATGATTTGCTTTTGGTTGATGTTTCTTTGATTATTAATCATGCTCATAAAACGTCTTTCTTTTGGTATTTTATAACCTTGTATGTCAATATCATTTTAACACCCCCTCCATGACAGGCAATCAGTATGTTTGTGCAATATTCTAGGAGAGTTTATGATGCTTCTCTGAGGCAAGTTTATGAGGGGAAATGAAGTTCAAAGTAAGTCTGGTGAGATGATGGGGAAAATTTAGATTCTGCCAGTTGTTTTGTAGGCATAAGCCGGGGATCGCTTTTTTATCACCATTATTATTTTTCGATTTCACTGAAGGGCTAATTCATGGGAATCAAAGCTGTTTCAGCCTCTGCTCTACGGTTTTTTCATACAAGCATTCTGGGAAAATTGGAAATGTTCTAGATGGATGAGGGAGAGTCACACATAATAAGCTTTGCTCTGTCCCATGTAGAATAGTATTTATTAAGCCAGGAGATGCGCAGAAAAGGGATGAATATTTATACTCTGCCCCATTTAGAAAGGGCATTCCGATTCCTTTATCTATTTGTAATTAGAGCTACCCAGGGCTCGGACATACATCATCTCTCAGACAAAAAAATATTGTTCACTATTTATGTTCTAGCCAATGCCCCCCAATGCAGAATGTAGCTGAGGCAAGCTGGAGATTCTCTGAGATATAAATAGGATAGTTCCTTGATTTTATTGCATTTTGAATTCTTTAAAAATAGTTTCCATTGACTTTTCTTTCTCCTAGTGTGTCAGTGCCATATAGTCAAAATAGTCAGGTGCCATATAGGAAAACATTTGCCTACTAAATATTCATTAGGATAATCCACTGGGTTTTGACTTGTTGCCACTCTGTTGGGTCCTGATACCATTAGCATGCTGCTGGAGAAAGAGATTCCTGATAAGAAATACTTTTTCCCCTTTCCCAAGAAAATTAATCATCCTATCAAGGCCTTGAGGCTCATCTGGATGAGTCAGAAAATTTCAGTTCTATTTCTAGCTATGCTATAGATTTGCTGTTTGACCTTGAGAAAATTGTTTAACTTCTCTGGTCCTCAGATTTCTTCATTTGTGAAATAAGTGGATTTGGATGATGTCTATTCCCAAATTCAGTGCGACAGAACCCTTGGGGGAGAGAAACAGCTCAGTATTGACTTAAGGAGCCTGCGAATTTTGGAGAACAACAATCCTTGATCTTTACTTTGTGTCAAGAAGATGAATGTCATGATTCAACATGCAAAATAGGTAAATGTTCTTTCTTTACATGGAATTATTCATGATTCCTTCATATATGTAAACTTTTCACATACATAAATGTATGCATGTGTGTATGTATGAATATCTTTCATGTATTTTCCCATGTACTCATGATCTAGCAGAAAGGATTTGGATCCAGAGCACCTGGGTTCAAGTGGGTTTTTGAACCAACCTGTTCACAATTTTGGTCAAGTCATTTAATTTATTTTGTCTTTGATTTTCCCTATCTGTGTGATCAGGGGAGTTGAACTAGATGATCCCTGAAGTTCAGATCTATGATCCTGTCAAAATAAAGATTCATGGATAACATTAATTTAATTCACAAATGCTAACCTTTTTATACCCTCTGACTCTAAATTCCTTCCCTTAAAAAATATCATGTTTCAATAATCATTTGCATATATACTTATATGTGTACATGTTATCTGTCCTGAGAGATCATAAATTCTTAGATATTACCTAGAACAAAGCCTCAGATGTTTACTAGCTGTGTGACCCTAGGCAAGTAACTGAAGTCTTTTTGCCTCAGTTTCCTTATGTGTAAAATGTGCTAGAGAAGGAAATGGCAAACTACTCTAGTATCTTTGCCAAGAAAACCCCAAATGGGATCATGAAGAGTTGGACATAAGTAAAAATGACTGAACAAGAAGAAAAATACTTGGTGAAAAATGTTTTTAATATATTCTCTCATTGAATAGGTAAGATTTTTCTTTTAATATTAAAATATATTTATATATTTGAAAAGGTTGGGAACCTTGGCATGAACTGATTTCTAGGTTTTCTTTCATGAATAGTATTCTATCAATTCCTGCTTTGCATCCACTCAGTCAATCAGTCACATCCTTTCCTTTTCCATGAGTTTTATACTTTCCTTTGCTCTAATAATCCCCCAGATGAACACAATCTCCTATGTGTTCTCTGCTCTTCCTTTGCCTTACCCTTCTGAAACCTATTACATGTCCTCATCAAGCATCTCATTCACCTTATTATTTCATTCCCCTTCATTTAACTACATTTTTTTCCTTCTCCATTCTCATCCCAATAGTGTGCCATTTCAAGTCTACACTGTCCTCTGTTATTTTCATTTTTAAATTACAAGACTTCAGTCTAAAGGTATTACAAGATCATAGATTAAGATTAGAAAGGACTTCAAAGGATATCAAGTCCAAACCCCTAATTTTACAGATGAGTAAAATGAGAGCCAGAGATGGTGCATGACTTGTTCAAAGTTAAGCAGAAATTACACAAGGAGATGGGTAGTCCTCTCTAGAGACTCCTCAATTTGAATTTATAAATCAATATAATTATTAAGAATTATTTGAAATTGATGACTTAAAAACCTTCCACCTCATCCTTTTCAGGAACTGATTTTGCTTCATTTCATTACAATTTCTCTTCCTAATAGCAGCTATTATAAGGTACTCTTCTGTTAAAAAAATTAGGTTGGGTTGTTGAGATTCTGGTTGAAAAGACTAGGAAAAAAGTCATCTTTTTAACATTAACTGAGTGGTTCAAACTATGGGCAGGAGACTGAACAGACACTGTTCACTGAAACATCAGTGGAATGTTAAAGAGATGATTAATTGACATTCCAGTAGGAACCAACAGGGCCTAGTGTCATTCATCAAAATGATTTGATATGAGGGATGTGGGACTTGAAGGTTAGGCAAGGTGAAGTGAGAATTAAATGGGAGCCATGTTGCTTTTTCCTCCTCTCTTATGAATGCAGAGCGTCAGCACATAATAGTAATAAGAAAAGACATGGATTATGTAGAGAAGCCCTTGCTGGGGCAGTAGGTTATGCTCTTTTATGGCAAAGGTTCTTTCGTATCCTCTTTTATAATCATTCCATTTTATCTCGTGTTAGAAAAGCAATTTTTAGCTTTAAAACAGACAATCACATAAATAATTAGCATGCATCTTTCTTCAAATCAAATGGCTGGGCCAAAAGGACAAAAATATAAAAATATATTAATAAAACATCTGTTCAACTTAGCAAGAGGAAAGTGAAATATGCAAGGAAAAATGCTGAAGATTACTATTCTTGAGTCTCCTCTTTGGACTGTGCCCCGACAATCATTCTTTCTCTCTCTAGGCCAGGAATTCTTAACCAATTTTGTGTCATGGACCTCTTAGCTATCACGGAAAACCTATAGACCTCTTCTGTGCATAATATTTTAAAATGTGTGTGTGTGTGTAGTCCACACATATAGACACAAACATGTACATACACACAGATACATATATATGTATATGTACATATATATACATATATTTTCCCCCCAATTTGAGTAAATGGATCCTCTGAGATCTTGCCACAGACACCTTAGGAATCCATGGACTCCAGTTAGGAATGCCTGCTCCATATCAATTTGTCTCTTACCCCTTGAATTCTTTCCCATCTGCTTACAAATATACTCAGGTCTTCTGGGTTGCTCAGTGGATAGAGCTCTGGACCTGGAGTCAGGAAGATGTATGCTCAAACTGAGCCTCAGACACTTACTTGGTCTATGACCCTGGGTAAGCCACTTAATGTGTGTTCACCTTCTTTTTCAATTTTAAAATGTGAAAAATACTAGCACCTACTTCATATGAATTTTGTGAGGATCAAATAGATAAAATTTATAAAGTGCTTCATACAGTATCTGGCACCTACTCAGCGCCATATAAATGCTTATTCCCTTCCCCCTTGTCTAAAAGGGAAGCATTCACGTATTAGAATTCTACATCCATGTTTCCATTTCTCTTCCCTCCATCTTTACTACTATTATTGAAAAAGTTGTCTATATACAATGCTTTCATTTGTTTAATCAGTTATAAGAATTTATTGAGTACCTACTATGTGTCAAGTACTAGGCCAGTACTGAAGCTACAGAAACAAAAACAAAAAGATTTCTCGCTTTTGAAGACTTTTTATTTCATCTGGAATGATAACATGTACATATGTATGTGCATACATAGTTTGGAGAGGGAGGAAATTAGCAATTTTGGGGGATCAGTAATAGCATTGGGTAGAAAGTCATTTTTGAGCTTAATATCAAATAAAATAAGGGATTCCTGGTGGAGGTGAAGAAAGAGAGCACTATTAGTTATGGGAGAAGGTTAGTATAAATGGAAGATGGTTAGTGAGATATTAAATAAAGGTTCGATATATGGAACATCGAGAAAGTTGGTTTGACTAAGTGATTTTTGAATAGAGATTGCTCATTCTTTATGACTATTGTTACTGCTTAGCATGGTGACATAAGCACATAATAGATGCTTAGTAAATAAATGATGACTAACTATTTGATTGAATGTAGAATATAGGAAAGTGAGTAATGTCTAATGAGGCTAGAAATGTAAGTTGTTGGCCCAAAATAGGAAAGGATTTAAAAGTCAAATAAAAGACAACATTTTATTCTAGAGACAATAGAGACACATTAAAGTTTATTAAATAATGGAGTGGTGTGGTTAGAGTTGGGCTTAGGGAAAATAATTTTTGTAAGCTTTTGTCCAAGATGAATTAAAGTTAGAAAATTCTTACGATCATAGGTCTAGAGATCAAAGGTATATCTGAATGCATATAGTTCAATTCTCCTTTTACAGATGAGGAAACTGGGTCTCAGGGATATTAAATAACTGCAGGTCACATAGATATTAATCCTCTGAGATGAGATCTAACTGAATTTTCTCTGACTCCTTTCCCTTTGAACCACTTGATTAAGGGAGATTTATTAGGAGCTCATTACAATAGTTAAGGTAAGAGGTGATGAAAACGTGAGGTAGGGTAGTGGTTATGTGAGCAATAAATAGGTGATAAATGCAAAAGGTTTGTGGAGGTATAAATGATGAGATTCAGCCAATAATTGGGTATATGGGGTATTAGAGAGTGAGAAATCAAGGTCTTACACTTAAAATACCAGAAAGATGGTTGGTGTCATTGGCAAAAATAGAGAATTTTGAAGAGAGATGGATTTTGGGAGAAAGATAAGTTTCCTTTAGGACATAATGATTTTGATATAGTTATAGGATATACAATTTGAAATATACAACAGGTATTTGGTAATGAAGGATGAAAGCTCAGGAAAGAGACTTGAATTAGATAGGTAGATAGGTAGATAGATAGATAGATAGATAGATAGATAGATAGATAGATAGATGGATAGATAGATAGATAGATAGAAAGGTGATAGGTATTTGAGAGCTATTGGTATAGAGATGATAATTAAACCCACGAGAACTGATAAAGTCACTAGATGAAAGAATATATATATATTATATATATATATATTAAATGTTGATACAATGCTTCAAGTTTTACAAAGCACTTTATGTGCATTACCTCATTTGATTCATATATGAAACTGAAGAGGTAAAATCTATTACACCTATTTTAGAAATGAAGAAACTGAATCTCATAGAAGATAGGTGAATGTAGGGTTACATAGATTGTAACTGTGTAGGTGGTATTTGCCAGTCTTTCTTAATGACCCCAAGTCTAGTATGCTTCTCAGTATACCACCTCCTTCTGTATGGTTCCTTTGGCTTTGTCCTCTCTGCATTTGTCCCTATATTTCACTTGTCATTTTCTTTCTATATCGGCTACTTCTTTATTATTTTCCTATTCCTAATATATATATATATATTATATATATTTATATCTATAAATATATCTATCCATGATAAAAGTCTAAAACACAAGAAGGGCAGGGAAGAAGTTAAATTTCATATTACTGTAAGACTTTTGTCCAATACTTACAGTACCTTCTATTTTTCTTTTTATAAATAAAAAAAAAGTTAAAAAAAATAACATTTTTGAAGATCAATTTCACTTAGACAGGAAACGGAGGACCTACTCACTACCCAGGCCTATTCTGATCAGGAAGGAAGCTTTGGCCTAGTTACTTTCTACCCTGGGCCGTCTCAGCTCTCTTTAGGTGATCTGGGGGCTCCTCACTCCCTGAGCTCACAATATTAATACCTAAAATAATGTGGACATTCTGTAGCGCAGAACTCTGGAACTCAAGAGGTCACCCTTCTTCACCCTTCCCAACAGCAAGGATTATAGGCATGAATCACCACATTCAACTTGCTACATATCTTTTTTATTCAGGCACGAGACATACACGTAAATTTAGGATCTACTTAATCTGCCTGCCTTGGGCATGAAGCAAGAAACGGAGGGGTATTCCTCTGTGCCAAAGGGTCAAAAAACATTGTCCAGTAATCAGATGTAGGAAGCCATGTTCAGAATGAATGATGAGTCAGTATTAGAAACAAAAAATAGTTTGAAGGGGTAAGTGTAGAGAGGTAGTCTGGGGAATTTTACAAAGGTAGTCTAAAGGCATTTTACAAAGAGATGATAAAGAGGTTCAAGTTCCATAAAGAATCCCACAGTTTGTTGAATTTAGGTTTATTCAGGTGCATGGATTTTTATTTTATTTTATTTTATACCTAGTTGTGCAATTAATGAAATATTTTAAACCAGGCTTATATATCCCTAGAAATACTAAGAAGTTCTACTAAAGAAACCTTAAGAAACCTTATATTTTGTTTTGAACTGCTGTGCTGGCTGAACACTGGAAAGATTATTTTGAATAGAATGTTTCCTTCAGTGGACCCAGACACATACTATAAAGTATTTATTATGTGTTAGGGAAAAATTATTAACATTCTTACCTATATGACCAAATATCATTCAATCTCTCGGCATGTGCTAATTTACAACATTTTTCATAGTATAGATTACTCAACAAGTGTGCTATTTGTTTGGTTATTTAATAATAGCAACTTGCGTTTATACAACCATGTCTTTGGAGAGAGGATTTCAGTGTTCAGAATAAATAATAACTATAATTTCATGCATGGAGATACTTTTCTCAAAGGTTAAATAATTCATTCCAAGTTTCACAGTTAGTTATAGGATGAGATAGAAATAGAATTGAAGGCCTGGCCCTTTCTTCCCGTCTATTTCTTCCCAATCCTGGTTCTCATTAGGGATTCATTCCCCCTTTTGCCCTCTCCCAGTAATTTGGTAAAGATGAAAAAAAGTTTCAAAGAGCCTATGTTGGAAGAGCTGCAGAAAAATAGGGATATTAGTGCAAAGGTCATAGAACTGTTCTAGAAGGAATGTTGGAACTATGTGAAGAAAATGTCTAAAATATCCATAACTTTTGACCCATTGTTCAATCCCAACCTAAAACTTGAATCTTCTCTGCAATGTAATGGATGTCATTATCAAACCCTTAATTGGATACCTCTTAATGATACATCCAAAGACAACTCATTCCATTTGATGTCAGTTTTGATAATTAGAAAGTTATTTATGACTTCCACTCCTCTATTTGATTTCTGCCCTACATAATTACTCTGAACCAGTTTGTTTTCCCTTTTATATGACTTTCTTCAAATGTTTGAACACAACTGTCATGTTTCCTGGTGTTTTTTTCTTCTCTTGACCAAACATCCCAAAGCTTTCAACTGCTTCTTGTACAAGATAGTTTCCAGAATTCTGAAGGAGGTTTTACATAAATTTCTTGGAGGAAATTAACTAAGAAGCTGGCCATTTCTCCAGATAACCATTTGTCTTAGTTGATTTCAACATTCTCCTAGATCAAAGGGACTTTTAGGATCCAGGCTCCATCTAGCAGTGATCTAGGATCGAATTCCTCCATTTCTGGATAAGAAAACTGAGGTCCAGAAAGGATGAGTGACTTGCCTAAGGTCATACAACCAGTAACTATTAAAATCTACATTAGAACTGATGTCCTCTGACTTACAGTAGAAGCTGTTTCAATCATATAATACTGGAGCAGTTTAATAATTCTATACCTATATGATTTGAAGAAAGTTTTACTTAGTGTTATATTTATTAAGAAATGAGTAATTTGTGATTCCGATAATTAGTAATTGTATTTTATGTAATAGCTAAAACTGTATTTTTTAAAAGGAAAGATAAGGATGACTTTAAAGAAAAATTTCCATGTAATTCTCATATATAAGCAACTAAGAAAAATGACTTTATTCTCTGTCTTCACTATAGCAGCAATGTACCAAAGACAAGAAAATGAAGTCATGAGCTTTGATGGTGGAAATATGGAGCCTTTATAAACTGAGCAATCACCCAATAAAATAGCATGACTACCTGCAAATCCCAATAGGAAAGATAAAGTCTATCTAATCTTTTCCAGTAAGACTTCTGATAACTTCCATCAATTTTTCTTTAATTTTTTCCCTTATTTTCTTGAGTCATTTCAGTATTTCATTAAAATATCTGGACAGTATGCTGCCATAACTGGATTATAGTGTGGACTTTGCTTATATACAAATCTGATAGTATTTTTTGGATACCATCCACTCCACTGGATCCCATTATGAAGCTGTTGACAGGAAGCTCTGTCCTGACTTGATAGTAGATGGAGCTCTAAAGAGATACTTTTCTTCAAAAGCTGTAGCTTATTTTGGAAGTTATTTCATTTTAAATGGAGTGAGCCAGTAATTGTGGTGAAAAATCTCTAATTTGTCTCAGGATGAAACTATATGGATAACAGCTTTCATGATATGAAATCGATAACATACTTTCAAAGACTTTTTCTTTTAATTCTGTGATAGTGAAGATTAGGTCTTCAAGATAACTAATATTTGTATAAAAATCCCATGTAGACCAAAGATCACTGTTCCTAGTTGAGACATGTGTTAGTAATAAAATATACCTATGTCTATATGTTTATATAGAGATGAAAGATATAGATACAGATATCTATCTTTATAATGCATTTACACATGTAGGTGTGTATGGGTGCATACATACACACACATATACATATTCACATACATATATTTACCCAGGCTTTGAATTGTAAGGAGCTGATGATGTGACTGCTTGGCATTAATATTTTTAAGATTGTGTATAGTCCATAGTCATGGAAACCAAGGAGAAGGAATAATCTAAAGACTTTTTGGGAGAATCTTACGTAACATGGTATCAAGAAGAGAAAGCAAGTCTTTGAGTTCTACAAATTGTTATTCACATGGACTGAGATAGTTACTGAACGAGCTCCTACCCCTTGGGTAGCACCAGTTCATTCTTGTTGAATGTTTATACTTATTCAATTTGTGTATACATATATACATACACATACATATATGTGTATTTATACACACAGGCATACATATACATGCACACACATATATGTGTGGGTGTGGGTGTGTGCACTGTATCATTGATTGAATTTTTCAGGATTGTGAACCTGCATGTGAGGCCAACTTGTATCTGGCCTAAGACAGAATGTATTATAACTTCTGGCATTAGATGACCAGCAATATTGAAAGTGAATTCAATCTTGTCTTTTCCTTTATGTCCCAACTAAAGTTCCATCTTCTATTAAATGACTTTCCCAGCCCCTTTTAATTCTAATACCTTCCCTCTATTAATTATTTCTCATTTATCCTGAAGATAGCTTACTTTGTATATATTTGTTCATATATTATCTCCGCCATTAGATTGTAAACTCCTTGAGGGCAGAGACTGTCTTTTAGTTTTTTGTATCATCATTTCTTAGTGCAGCACCTGACACATACTAGGCACTTAATAAATGATAATTAATTTATTGATCTCTAACCGGTCCCTTGCTCATGAAGCTTTTACTGACTCCCTGCTCTATCCTGCAAAAACACACACTTGTTCATAGGACATTTGAATCTTTATCATTATGTTCCAACTCTTTTCTCAGTCTCAGACCATAAACTTACAAGGAGAGACAGAAATAATTCTTGTTTAAATATAATTTATTCATTTTCAGTTTTCAATATTCACTTCCACAAGATTTTGAATACTGAATTTTCTCTCCATCTTCCTTCTCCCCACCACCCCAGGACAGTGTGCACCCCAACCACCCCTTTCCCCAATCTGCCCTCCCTTCTATCATCTCCCCTTCTCCATCCCCCTCTCCTCTATTTTTCTGTAGGGCAAGATACACTTCTATACCTGATTACCTGTATAACTTATTTCTTAGCTGCATGCAAAGACAATTTTTAACAGTTTGAGTTTTACATTCTCTCCTTTCCTCCTTCCCCACCCACCCTCATTGAGAAAGCAAGCAAGCTCAAAAGTCCTCTATTTCATTGAAGTTTCATTTTTGCCCCTGAATACTATACTCAGTTTTGCTGGGTAGGTGATTCTTGTTTTTTTTTTTTTTTTATTAGCTCCTTTGATGTCTGGCGTATCATATTCCAAGCCCCCCAATCCTTTAGTGTAGAAGCCTGCTAAATCCTGTGTTATCCTTATTCTGTTTCCACAATACTAGAATTGTTTCTTTATGACTGCTTGTAATATTTTCTCCTTGACCTGGGAAACCTGGAATTTGGCTAATCCCTAGGAGTTTTCCT
The DNA here is from genome assembly GCA_023548195.1 of Bettongia penicillata ogilbyi. Lineage (NCBI taxonomy): Eukaryota > Metazoa > Chordata > Mammalia > Diprotodontia > Potoroidae > Bettongia > Bettongia penicillata. The sequence goes on along the minus strand of JAJHZJ010000448.1, from coordinate 652,040 downwards.
TTTGGAATCTCTTTCAGGAGGTGATAGGTAGATTCTTTCCATTTCTATTTTACCTTCTGGTTCTAGAATATTAGGGCAGTTTTCCTTGATAGTTTCTGGAAAGATGATGCTCTTTTTTGTGATCATGGTCTTCAGATAGTCCAATAATTTTAAAATTATCTCTTCTGGATCCATTTTCCAGGTCAGTTGTTTTTCCAGTGAGATATTTCACATTGTCTTCTATTTTCTTTTTCATTCTTTTGGTTTTGTTTTACAATTTCTTGGTTTCTAATAAAGTCTTTAGCTTCCATTTGCTCCATTCTGATTTTTAAGGAATTATTTTCTTCAGTAAGCTTTTGGACCTCCTTTTCCATTTAGCAAATTTTGCTTGTAAGGCATTCTTCTCCTGATTGACTTTTTGCAACTCTTTTGCTATTTGAATTAGTCTATTTTTAAAGGTGTTATTTTCTTCAGCATTTTGGGAGGGGAGTTCTCCTTTAGGAAGCTATTGCTTCATTTTTCATAATTTTCTTGTGTCACTTTCATTTCTCTTCCCAATTTTTCCTCTACTTCTTTCACTTGATTTTCAAATCCTTTTTGAGCTCTTCCATGGCTTGAAACCATTTCATATTGTTTCTTGGAGGCTTTGGATGTAGGAGGGCTGACTGTGCTGTCTTCCTACAGTTGTATGCTTTGATCTTACTCATTGTAAGAAAATACCTTTTCACCAAGAAAGTAACCTTCTATGATCTTATTTTCCACCTCCACCCCCTTTTTGGTCATTTCCTCTAGCCAATTACTTAACTTTTGAGTTCTTTGTTAGGTGGATGGTATACTGCCTCAAGTTTCTGGGGTTATGTGCAGTGGTTTTCAGAGATAGCTCCAGGGATCTGTAATTTCTCACTTCTTCCAAAGTGCTATGATCAAAGGAGAAGTATTTACTCCTCTAATGGACTTTGCTGTGGTCTGGGAGCAACTACAAGCACTCTTCTGCCCTGGAACTGTGAGTGGGATTCCTGCTCCACAGTGGCCACCAGCTCTGCCACAACAGCATTCCTCTTCACTCCAGGACCTCCACTTCATTCCCCCACTGTCTGTAGGCCAAGAGCTCCAGAAGGAGTCCCTGATGAAGTGGTGGCTGCAGCCATGCTGGAACAGGGACAGGGACTGGGGCTGTGAGCAGACCACGTTCTTCTCTCACCCAGGTGAGTGATCTTTCCTACTGACCTTTGAAGCTGTCTTTGACATTTGTTGGTTGAGAAGTATAGAAACTGCTACAGCTGCCAGTGATTCAGCACTCTGATGCCTGCTCCAGTCCTGTCTGCCTGTGTGGCCTATGCTGGGTTGTGTTCTGCTCTTAGTCTGGTGCAATGGATTCTTCCCATCAGCCTTCCAGATTGTCTTGGGCTGGAAATCTTTTTTACTCTGTCATTTGATGACTTTTGCTGTTCTAGAATTTGTTTAGAAATTTGTTAATTTCTTACAGGCATTTTGAGAGGTTTCAGGGGAGAGCTCTGGCAGGTCTCTGCTTCTGCTCTGTCATCTATGATAAAAATAATTTTTAATAACATCTCATAATAAATAATTATAAACATTATTCATTCTTCATATTTGACTAAGACCAATGACATCATGGGAATAATGTCTTAATTTTTTTTGTGAAACGAATTTAAGTGAGTCAGAGTTGCACAGAATTGCAGACCTCATTCTCTATTCCAGAGTCATTGAAGTCCAGTGACAAGACAAAAATTAGGATGGTTCATGTTTGCCCAGTGTGCAGTGGATGACCTTGACATCATCCACGTCTGACCAACCTCTAAGCTCTCCACAGCATCTTCTTCAGTTGCCTTCATGGGCTTTGGTAAAAATTGTTTTCTTCTGCTCATTCTGTTGAGAGAAATCTTCAAAGGTATTTAATAATTGTTAATAAACATTTAAAAGAGAATAGATATTGAGATTTAACTCATAGCCATAGTTCACCTTTCTTCTAAAAATGTGGGGAAATGAAAATTAATAACTGGACTCTACTGTCATCACCTACCCCAAATTGTCTTAGCTGTTAATTTTCCTTAGTTTCATGAGTTTGTCTTTTTTTCCTCTTGCTTTCTAATTCAGGGATTCCTTTGCCTTCATCTTTCTCTCACCTGTCCATCTACTTATGTAGCACACCAAATCTAGAATAAAGTCCCTTCCAAAATACCACTGATACCCGCTAAGGTGAGTGAGGTCTCCTGAACATATTAAGCTCTCATCAGAATGTCTTTGAATAGTCTAGCTCAAGGATTCTTTGTCCTCTAGGACAAGCCTCCAAAGTTTCTGTGATGATAGCAGTAAAGAGTCTTGCTTCTCAGAAACCTGGAGCTTCACATGAGTATAAACAGAGTAAATTGGATCAAACATGAAAGGGAAAACAAAGTACATTTGTTAGGTACCTCTGCTCAGGCACCACAAAGCAGTCCAGTGTTAGTGAAGTATAGGACATATATAAGGAAGTGATGGAAAATAATATTAAATTGGTGAGTTGGTGTTATAAATTGAGGACTTTGAAAGGTAAACCATAGAGTTTGGAATTTATTGTCTAAGCAGTGGTAAGGCATTGAATGTCATTAAGTAGGGAATCTGATTAGGGATATGATCAACAAAATCTTTGCTTTATGAAAACTAACCTGGTAGGAATATGTAGGATGGATCGTAAGTTGTGGTGATCCAAGTAAGAAGTAGCAAGGTAAATATTTTTAGCAGGTGGTAGGAATATGGGGCTTGAGATAGTGATTTTTGAAGACATTCACATAAAGCAGATGTTTGAAATAATTATAGCAATAGGAATAGTAATAAATTATTATTACTAATAAATAATCTTCACTGCCTGACAGCCAGATACGTTACATTTCAGCCCTCCCCCTGGGTATTCTGTTACCTTTCAGGAGGAGTTGGGGAAGGTATCTACATTCTCTGCTAAAAGTTCTACCCCTCACCGATGGTGCTCCTCAAATGTAAGGGTGGGTCCCTATACCTCAGTTTCATTTAGCCAATAATATTCAGAGTAGATTTCACAAGGGAATATTCACTTTGAAAATATATGAACAAATGTACAAATATACTCACTCAACATGTATGACTAAGTTGCACACACCCCCAGCCCATCCCCAGTCTCTGGGAGGGGAAATGATTAAGGTCAAAGCTTAGTTCAGTTCCTATATAGCACAGTTGCAACTTCAAATCTCCCTTTGGGTTTGAATCCCAGGTACCCTTTGACTCCATACTTCGCCAATAGACTGGCTAACTGCAATATCTCCTGTGCAGTCCTGGCTTCAGTGTTCTCATGGCTTGAATTTCTAGGTCCAGTTAGGATTACTACTGGCACTAGAAACTGAGGATAAATGGCACAAAACAGAAACAAACATCCCTAGGCCAAGAGAAATCCGAGAGCCAAGGGATAAGATTGGGAGTAAGAGAAAGAAGTCCTCCTCTCTTCTCATTCATTTCACAGTAATTTAACTGGGTAATTAATCTTCATTCTTTGGATACAAGAGGAAAGAGATGGTAGGACAGAGAGAGACTGTTCAAATATGGATAGTTTAAAAGAGCCAGTCTTCCTGGCTACACAGCCCCTATCCACACTGTAGGGGATGCATACTTTGGACAATATGCTCTATGCTAGCATTTATGTAGCAATTTAAGGTTTGCAAAGGCCTTTGCAAATATTATTTCAGATAATTATTTAGGATGTAAGTTCTTTAAGAGGAAGAATTATTTCAATTTTGTAAGCTTACATCCATCGGGGTAAAGATTATTTCAGTGTTTTCTTCATACCGGGCACAATGCCTGGCAAATAGTAAGTGCTTAATAAATTCATGTTAATTAGTCAAAAAAATAATGCTCTCTAGATAAATTCATTGCCAACATATGAATTTCTACTTGTTTTGATCCTTGGCAATCCTATCTTCTCTTTTTACAGCAGCCCAGAACTCTCTAAGTAAGCGGTGTTTACAGCAAACTATGAAAAGGTGAATGGGCAGCCTGTTTATCAGCCAGGGAATCAAGAATGAAATGAATGTATGAGACTCCTTCATTCCTTTTGGCTTGCTAGAGGAGGATGGTGTCCAACAATCTGGGAAAACAAAAACAAAACACATGAATATTTTAAATTAAGAAAACATGGGTGAAGTAAAAATAACTCTCTAAGGACTCAAGAATCCAGAACCTCTGGCTAGCTTGTAAGTCTTGAAGAAGTTACAATGCTTGGACATTCCGATTTTGGAAATTTTATTTTGAAAATTAAAACCACCTGAAAAATGGAGTTCTTGCTTAGATATCAACTAGAACGTTACAAGCACAAACAAGGTCCTCAATATGAAAAACCCATTAATTCCAGAGAAGAGACATCTTTTTGCAAAAAGTAGAATCATTTTCTCTTTGATAGGAAAGATTGGGTAGTGGATGAATATTTTCCTGCAGGTTTTAGCTATTAGGCTTCTTAAGGGAGATTCCTAATATTTAAAAAAAATTATATTTTGGAAAACTTACTGCTTGCACATCCCATGCTACTTGGACCATTGTTTATTCTATTACCTATAAACGTACCTCCTTTAATTGAAGACAACATTTCCTCTTCACCATTTTATCGTACACATTTCAAGGTCTCTAAACCTTTGTTCTTAAATTAAAAGCAACTTCCTTCAAAAAACAAAATATAAAACTTTGAGATATTTTTCCATGATCCATGTCCCTACTTTGCTGCTGCTTCAATAAGCTCTGCTTCTTCTCCTTGACCAAATCAACTTTGCTCTCATTGTCTTTTTGCATTGGATTATTTTGTCAGGTTATTCACTTCTCATCCCTCTGCCTAAAGTAAAAAGTTTTCTTCATTTACTCTACTATGTAATGGACATATATTGAGGATCTAGTATGTTCAAGGAACTGGATTATGGGGTATGCTTGACTTGTTAGTTTTGTTCTCAGAGGACCAGTGACATCATAAATAAAGCAGCGACCTTATGCTCAAGAATTTTATAACATGAAGATCTAAAGATAGTGCATGGATAAGGAAATCCATAGGAATTCTATGTTTTTGTTGCTTGCTATCATCTCTCAACTTGAAAAAAGTAGGACGATTTTCATGGATCAAAGGCTTTTAACCTGAGGTCTCTGTACTTAATTCGTTGTGGCTGTTGTTAACTGTATCTCAATATAATTTACTTCCCTTATAATCCTCTGTATTTTATTTTGTTAATTTGAAGACAGCATTCTGAGGCAGGATCTGTAGGCTTCACCAGAATGCCAAAGAAGTTCATGACAGAAAAAAAAAAAGTTGAGACCTCCTATTCTAGAGGACGCTAACATGGTCCCTAATTTGCCATGTTTATGAAAAAAAATTGAAACATGTCATAGTATATTCTAATGAATTTTCTCCCTCCTTCTCTCTCTCCCTTCCTTCCTTCCTTCCTTCCTTCCTTCCTTCCTTCCTTCCTTCCTTCCTTCCTTCCTTCCTTCCTTCCTTCCTTCCTTCCTTCCTTCCTTCCTTCCAAGCTTTAATATAGGATCATAGATTCAGAGCTGGAAGAGACATTGGAAGCCAACTAGATCAATCCTTCATTTTGCATATAATGGAACTGCAAACTACAATGATTGACTGGCTTGTCCAAGCTCATTCAGGCCTCAAGTTCCAGAGCTGAGAATAAAAACCAAATTCAAACAATCTATATCCAAAACTCTTTCTGTTGTATAACTGATCCAAATTGGAGAACACTTCATTGTCATTTTCAATAAACATTCATTAAGTACCCACTTGTGTGCCAGGAACTATAAATACTGAGACTCTCAAAAGAATCAAAAGAGTCCCTGACCTCAAGAAGTTCACCATCTAATGCAGTGGGGGAAGGTAACAAACAAACAAATTCATATGAACAAGCTAATTATAGTATGAATAAGAAATAATTAATGAAAGAAGGCTGTAGAGTTAAGAGAAGTTACAGATGTTTGACAAGATAATAGACTATTAGAGTCAGGAGAAACTTTAGAGATTGTCTAGGGTTAAGGCCCACTATTTACAGATAAAGAAACTGAGGCACTGGGAGGCTAATTGATTTGTAAAAGGTTTCAACACAAATAAATATCAAGGGAGGGAATCAAGGTAAGTTTTTTAACTCTCATTCTTTTGGAGGAGTTGGAGCTGGTTTAGAGGTAGGAGGATTATCTGGACGGCAGAGAACTGGGGTTAGCGTTATGATAGCATGTAGATTGTTAGATTGTAAACCCCATGATGCTGTTCATTCATTTCAGTCATGTTTGATTCCTTATGACTTCATTTGGGGTTTTCCTGGCAAAGATACTGGAGTGGTTTGCCATTTCCTTCAACAACTCATTTCATAAATGAGGAAACTGAGGTAAACTGTGTTAAGTGACTTGCCCAGGTTCACATAGTAAGTGTCTGAGACAAGATCTGAACCTAGGATGATGCGTCTTCCTGATTTCAAGCCCAGCGTTCTATCTATTGTGTCACCCAGATCTCCAGGTCCCTTGAAAGCAGGGAGTATTTACGAATTTTCTTTGTATCTCTAGTACTTAGCTGAGGTGATATGAATGCTAGCCAAAAAGGTCAGGGATAAAGTCTGACTGAGCATGAATGTGGGTCTGAGTAATAAAAAAAAAACCATGTTGACCATCCCGAGGTATAAACCATCTCACAAAAATGAAGACAACCTTTGAAGGAAAAGAAACCTCAGTACCTGAAAATATGTCCTTTAGATAGCAATGGCTCAATGCAGAAGAGTCTTAAAATAAGGTGATATTCAGTGATGCATCAGAGACATAAAAGCAATTATTGAAGAAGTGTGGAACAACGATGAGGAACATAAGGCAACTCTGAGGCATTGCTAGTTTTAGGGAAATGAAGTAGCATGAGGGAAATTGTCTGGGACTTTTCCTTTTCTCCTTGCAAGTATGAGAATCTGTGGATGATTGTATTACCTTCAATACAGGGATTACCTTGCCATTTTGTTTGCATCATGGATAATGAGTTTTCTGAAGACTTTTTCTTCTCCCACTAGTAGTGTGGGAATCTATGGATGATTGTGTAACATTTTATGGAGAGATGACTTTATTATCCTTCAGTAATTAAAAAAAAACTTTGGTATGTTATCTATATTGCTTAATTCATTTATGGAAATATACTGAATGGGAATTTCAGCTGTATTTATATAATTCTGTTTAATCCAAACAACCAACCAGCACTTATTAAGATGCCTACTATGTGCCAGACACCGTACTCAACATTGGAGAGGAAAAGCAAAGCAAAACATGCAACAAAAACACATTCCCTATTCTCAATGAGATCATAGTCCAATGAGAGAGACAACAGGCAAACTCTGTACATATTAGACATATACTGGATCACCTGGAGATAATCTCAGAAGGAAGGAACTGAAAGTTAAGGAGAATCAGGAAAGGCTGTAGAAGGTGAGATTTTAGCTGAGATCTGAAGAAAGACCTGAGGCCAGCAGGCATAAATGGTGAGGGGAAAAAACCTAGGTATAGAGAAGTCAAAATGTGCAGAGTAAAGAGATGGAAAATATTGTGCAAAGAACAATCAGGTGGCCAGTGTCATTGCATCATAGATTACATGGAGAGGGGTAAGTTGTAAGAAGATTGGAAAAGTAGGAAGGCTTCAAGTTGTCAAGGACTTTCAAAGCAAAAGAGAATATTTTATATTGGAGATAATCAGAATCTATTGGTATTTATTGAATTGGGGGAGGGAGTGGTGGTGACATCGTCAGGCTTTAGGAAGATCAAATTAGTGGTTGAGTGTAGGACAGAGTAGAGTGTCAAGAGACTGGATGCTGGGGAACCAATCAGATAAGACTTCTGATATGATTTTAAGTAGAAAAAAACAAGACTATGTATGTATATGAATAATTTTATCTTTTTTCATGAACAATCAACTTGACTAAAAATATGTACTTTATATAATAGAACACAATGACTTTTCTTTACAACTGAGATTTCAGAACATAATTCTGAGTGCATTATAGGTACAACACTGAAAAATAGTCAATTCACTGAAAACAGTGATTGTTTTCTAAATCTATTAGTCAGTTTTCTTGGAACTGATGATTCATAGCTCCACATGGAAGTAGCCAAAATTAATCCACAAATAAAAAAAATGAAAGAAACAGAATTAAGACACAAAACTTGTAACCATATAAATCTGATGTATCCATTATGGTCCAAATAAAAGTCTCATTTCCTCCAAGAAAACATTTTTGGCTATTGTAAAATTCTCATTGATCTCCCCCTTTCCTGGCAATACTCAAAGTGTATTGCTTAATTTTGTAGCTATTTAAAGAATATTGAATTATTCACTAGCTGTTTCCTGCATCATCTTTAAAAGGAGATCATCTTGAGCGGGGAAACTATGTTTTTTTTTTTTACTTCTGTGTCTCCAATTAGGACTCTTGGTTTGTTTCTGGGACATCATCAGGTCATAGACTTAGAGCTGGAAGGGACTTCAGATGCCATCTAATCCAACCTTTTTGTGTTATATATGAGAAACTGAGGTATGGAAAGGTGAGATGACTTGTCTGAGTTTACAGGTAATAAATGGCAGAACTGGAATTCAAACTCAGTTCCTATTCTCTAGAATCAAATGCTTCAAGTTCTGTGGTCATTCTACTGTGCTCTACTGACTGAAAATAGACAAAGAGGGGATCAGACTTTTTTGTTAATCTTGGGTTCATTATGCCCTAACCCGTCAGTCAGACTGGAGAACATCTCTGAATAAAGCATAGGTATGCCCCTATCTACAATCTTTCCTAAAAAAAGATTAGAAGAGTCCCTTTCAAAAAAATACTTATTGTGAAAAGTACATATCTGGAATAGGACAGTTATTTATTTCCTTCACCACAAAAAGAAATTCTTAAAGTACCAAAGTTTCATTGATATTCATTAATAAATACATATAACATAAAACAATAGCCAATCATAACTATTGCACTCACTTCCAGGAGGTTAAAAACAACTTTGTAGGACTGTCAAACAGGTATTTTCTTTGCATTTCTCAGGCATAACGGGCCAAGAAAGGATTACGGTATTTGAGCAACTCATAGCATTTAGATCTTCTGGGCGATGTGGAATGGTTCTTTGGTGTCTGTTCAGGTTCACCATGACAATAGATAACTTTCCCAAGGAGCAATGTAGCTGTACAAAGTACCTCTTGCTGGGTTGCTCGCACCAACCCATGAACTCTCAATCTTTTGAATTCATGAGATTACTGCCGATTTCTTAGGATCACTATTAAGTGACCTATGAGAAAGCAAAGAAATGTAAAACAGAAGACATAACCAGGGACTAGAAGTCCAGTTTCAGGCTTACCTAGGCAATTAAAGTTCTTTCTGCCATGTGCTTGAGTATGGATTTGTAGCCATTATTGCTTCTGGTCAAGAAAATATCCCTCTCCATCTTTTTAGCAGTCTAGGTAGGAGCACTCTCTGTATCTGTCCTAAGAAGTAGTTGGTCCAAAAGAGAAAAAGTAATAGAGCTTTTCCACAGCTCTTATATCCTACTGAGGAGGGAAGTCCCACCAAGTATCTGACCTCCACGATACATCACCTTAGCAAAGTGAATCATATATTACTCAACAAATAATTAGAGTAGATTCTAGATGGAATTCCTTCCTCCCAATCTTCCACTACACATTTATAGAGGCATTATAATAAACTCAAAAGATTATTGGAATTCTGAGGATCTGCCAAATGTACCTCCAAATGAAAATATTTTCTTTCCCCCTCAATCTTCTTTCTCATTCTTATTCTCATCGTTGACTTCCTTATCTTGCCCCTCCTCCTTTATTTTTATTGTTTTCATTATTATTGCTATTAATATCATATTTCTCCTAATTGACTTGAGGGTAGGATTAACATCACTTTTATCTTCATAGATCGTGTCTAGCTGATCCAAGCAATTGTTCCTAACCTGCTCAACCCCAAATACCTTAACCTTTCCAAATTACCTTGAACTCATTTAGTTACATATATATATATACATATATATACATGTAATATGTTATACACACATATGTGTTTAATTGAATCGCCAATCCCTGAAACTTGATAATGGGTGCAGCTATTTAATTAAAACCAAGGACTTTTCTGTGCTTCTTCACAATTCATAAATCAGTTCTCAAGCATGGTTAGTGTAGAGTTTGCAGGTAGAAAGGATCTAGAACATCTAGGTGCAGTAGGTAGTGAGGGGATGGAGCGAGCATCTATCAAAGTTTGAAATAAAACCTTCATTCATTGATGGATCTATGATCTTTTTCATCAGTCAATGTCGGAGGGCACTTTTTCCAACGTGACAACTCTAAACCCATTCAAACCTACTCATTTTGTGTGACCTGTGTTCATGATGAGCTGTAAGTAAATATTCTATAAATCCTCCACAGAGAGACCTATCAGCATTCTCAGTTTTTTAATTCTTGATCCTATTCAGATATCAATGCAGCATGAGTGCCATCAATCTATTATTTCTTATGCTAGCTGCATCACTGTCCCATCTCCTCTTCTGCCTCTTTGCCAACATCTCTTTGGCTGTGTATCTTTGTTGATAATGTAGTACAGCTATTCATATCCGCCATTCACCTCCACAGTGACCTTTGGTTGACCTGTAACTAATACTTCTGAAATTTCAGGATCTTATCGTCATCAACAACCCCAAAAATATCATCATTATCATCACCATCAACAAAAATCATGCATATAGTACTAGACTATATTGTACTAAGCGCTTTACTAAGCATTGAAAACTGTACTAAGAATTTTAACATTATTATTTTATGTGACCCTCACAACAATACTGAGAGGTAGGTGCCATTATGCTCATTTCTCAGGTAAGAAAACTGAAGCAGACAGAAGTTAAGTGATTTGTCTGGGGGTCACAAAGTTATTACTGCCTGACACCAGATTTGAACTCCTGACTTTCTATCCATTGCTCTATCTGCTTTACCACAGAGAAATTTCTTTATACAACTTGGCTAGAATAATATTACTATTAATAAGGTAGGACTTTGTTTCACTGATAATTACAAAATATGGTTCAATTTCTTTCCCCATTTTATTACTTTGTTTCAGAAAATAACAAAATATTTTGTTGATGCTTTTTTTTTTTTACACTGGAGTTATTTGTGAATATTCTTCCATATATCCCTATTCCTTGTCCTTCCCTAATGTCAATACTCCACCCCTTTGTGATCTTTTCCATATAGGAAATAAAACTAGTTAAGAAAAAAAACATGAAAATAAGGACTTGATCTGAAAGCATATGTTATGTTCCTAATTCATCATCTACCACTTCTCCAAAGAAAGGAGGGAGGGGCATCTCTTTATGACTTTTTGAGGAACAAGACTGGTTTTTAAAATTATATAACATTTACATCATTTTAATGCTTTTCAATTTTCTAAAGAAAATTAAGCTCACTCTTATCCTTCCATTCTTTAATTCTGGGTCCAACTATTATCTACATGCAGTCTTTCCTGATAACTTAGTTAGAGTTTAATCAAATATTGTTGAACCATATGGATCCCTTAGTTATAGTCAGACCATTCACATAAGATCATCACTCACTAAAAGAGGTGCAAGAGCGTATTAATATATTATTATGATATAAGGCAGAGAAAGAGAGACACAGAGACACAGAAACAGAGAGAGAGACAGAGAGACAGAGAGAGAGGAGAGTTAATTATTAGAACATTTTACCTTTGGCATTCAAAAGGGTCAGGGAAGTCTGCACTAGCAAATCATTGATTATGGAGTATTATGCATATCACTTGAAAGAAAAAAATCCCTAACACAATAAAAAAATATGATACTTCCAAGCACCACTAAAAGGGAAATATAGTTGTTTTAACTAAAAAAACCCCACAGAATATATATATATATATATACACACACACATATATATATAATATACATACATACCTACACACATACAATATATACATACATATACATATATATATATTGAAAATTGACAGGGGAATATATCTCTAGACAATGTTGTAGCTTAGCTCATCTGTCAAAGAGAGAATTGGGAACTCCCTTTAAAGACAGTCATTTTATTTAGCTGTTCATTTATTTGAATTTTTGGTGGGTAAAAAAGACTGACTGAAAGGCAAACTCCCCTGGCATGGAACTTAGGAAGACCTGTAGATCTACATTTTTTAGATAGTGATAATGACATGCCTTATAATTATTTTGAAAAGCAAATAATGTCACCAGGATCATTATCTTTGAACTTTATCAATAGATGAGAGGAATTATATATACTATTCTCAGACTCTGATTAATTTCTCTTGATATTTTAATCAAGTAACCAAGAATGAAGAAATAGAATGAGATCTTTGGAATAATCCCTGGACCTTCTTTTCTATGGCTCTTTCTGCTGCACATTAGTTATGTAACCTTAAAAACATCAGTTAGCTTCTCTGGGGTTCAGTTTCTTCATTTGTAAAATGAGAAGATTTTATTACATCATCTCTGTTAATCTTCTAAGATCTCAACTCTGAGTCTGTGATTAATTAAACCTAAATGCATTGTTGAAACAAATTTATGAATTTATCATTATTATTAACTTTTATTAATTATAGTAGAAACAACAGTATATGATGAGAGCCTTTTTCAACTTCTAAAAGCAATTATCTTCCTTCCTTCCTTCCTTCCTTCCTTCCTTCCTTCCTTCCTTCCTTCCTTCCTTCCTTCCTTCCTTCCTTCCTTCCTTCCTTCCTTCCTTCCTTCTCCTTCCAAATATTCTTTCCCTCCCTCCTTTCTCCATCTTCCTTCCTTCCATTCTTATTTCCCTAATTCTTTTCTTCTTTCTCTCCATCCTTCCTTTCTTCATTCTCTCTTTCTTCACTCCTTCCTTCCTTTTCCCTTTCTGTTCTCTTTCCACATACACACACACACACACACACACACACACACACACACACATATATATATATAATACCACATGTTATGATTCTACAGAGTATAAAACAGTGTAACCCAGTCTCTTTCTTCAGTAAGTTTATGATTTAGGTATCTGACAGTGTATACCGACATGAAAAGGTAAATTCCAGTAATTTACAACAGCACCGAATTTTTTTCATTGGGTTCAACAATGCAGAAAGAAACCAGTATGTGATTTAGTAAACAAATTCTAGGGAGTTATATGAAACATAGAAGCTAAGTGTGTTGTTTAGTCCCACCACTAGTAAATTCTCAAAGGCCAGACTTGAATCTGGGACTTTTGGATCCTGAGGCCATCTATTTATCCACCATGCCACATTGCTTCTGTGATAGTTAAATAACAATACAAGCTAAGAATCTAAAGATGGTATCTCCCTTTTGAACCTTATATTTGGTGTCAGTGGGGAAAACATTATTTGGAAATACTTGTGAAATATCAGGCTATTTCTAATGGGTTTGATGTTGGAACAGGAATTTCAAATATTCCTCTCTTTTTTACCATAAAACACATTGGAACATGTGTTTTCAAAATGTTCTTCATAATTTTCAAATCCTTAAAAGCTTTGACAATCTTGCTGTCTTAAATTCAACATTCTGGTCAACTGGCTTTTTCCAGTCAGAAATTGAGAAAGATCTGTTGTTTGTACATATGAACCATTCTGAAAAATACTGAGATTTTCTTAAACCGTTTTTTGATGGCTCTATTGATTCCTCCCCCCCACAAAATGTGCTCCCAACATGTGTATGCATTGGCAAATGTAATGTGTATAGTTATATAATTTTGTTGAACACTTTTTTAATGCGTCTAATAATTTCATGCTTTCCCAAAATTTTGTGACCAGATTTAACCATCAGACAAATGGAAGGAAATTATTCCTTTCAGAGTACATGAGTCTTTCATTTCTTGAATTGTACCTCCAGTGAACTCCTATGATCATAGATCTACAGCAAGAAGGAAATTTCAAGGTCATATAGTCTAACCCCCTATTTCTAGTGATGAGAAAAATTGAGACCTAAAGGGGATAAATGATTTGCCCAAAGTTCTGTTCAGGCCTGTCCAACTCTTTGTGAACACATTTGGTGTTTTCTTGGCAAAGATATTGGAGTGGTTTGGCATTTCCTTTTCCTGCTCATTTTATGGATGATGAAACTCAGAAAAAATGGGGTTAAGTGATTTTTCCAGAGTCACCCAGTGAGTAAGTGGCTGAGGCCAGATTTGAACTCATGAAGATGAGTCTTCCCAATTCCAAGCCAAGTGCTTTATCCACTGTGCCATCTAGCTGCCAGCTAACCTCCACTTTGCCCAAAGTTACACAATTAGTGTCAGAAGAATGATCTAAATCCCGATTCTCTGACCCTAGGGCTTCTTCCTCTTCTACAATAATGCTTCTGAAAGAAACAATCTCTTTCTGAAACCTAATCCACTTGCTTCCACCTCACTTAGCAGAATATTCATTTAATGATCTGCATATACTGTTAACTCTATTTATCTTAGACAAATGTCATCTTATTTCCCATAGCATCTTCCATATACAAACTATAATCCCAGAATATCATGGAATAGTTATACATCTTAAACTCATGAAGAAGGTTGACAGAAAAATATCTATTTTGGCTTCTTGCCATGAGATGACTCCCTTAGCAGTTTGTAATTGTTACTCAAAGACTGAAACTCCCCAGTGATGAGCTTATGTAGTTTTGTACTTCATCGACTGGAGACTTTGAACATGGACTGCATTTATATTTCTGTCTTGGTATCATGGACAATGCAAAAAGTTTCCAAATATTTTTCAGAGGGCAAAAAATGGAAAATGGAGGGCACAAGTAAGGGAAGATAAGGGAAAGGGAAAGGAAAAGAAAGAGGGAAAAGAGGAAAGAAGAAAGTAGAATGAGGGAAGGGGAAAGAGAAGAATGGGAAAGGAGTGAAGGGAAGAAGGAAATGATGAAGGGAAAAAGAGAGAAAGGAGAGGGGAAAGAAGTAAAGAGATATTTATTAAGTTCCTATTATCTACTGTTATTAACCCCATTTTACAGATGAAAAAACTGAGATAGGTAGAAGTTAAAAGACTTACCTAGGGTAACACAGCTAATAAAAGTTTCAGGCCAAATTTAACATCACTTCTGACTCTAGACCCTGCTCTATCCATTGTACCACCACTCCTTCTAAGGATACAAATATTTGAAAAAATTTTTAAATGTTTAATTTTATTTGATTAATTTTCCAAACTTCTATTTTAATGATTTTGTGAAAAAAATATAAAAAGCAATGTAACAGCAACCATAATAAAGCACATATATCTTTTGTCATAAAAAGTGTGTGTGTGTTAATAAATGTAGAGCTTTCTCTATCCTCCCAGTCATTAGTCTGTAGATGGAGAATTCGCCTCGAGTGCTGTTCATATTCTGTCTCTGATACATATTGGTTGAATTATCCTGGTTTTCACTTAACCCCTCAGTCCTCTGGGCATCTTTTGAAGGCTATATTTTGCAGAGAAGACCCCAACTTGCATTAGTAGAAGGAGTTTGCTTGTCCATAAGTTTTTAATATCAGTGAAATCCCAGGCTATTTCTATACCTTTTGGCATTATTTTGCATATGGTTTGTATTTACTCACTTGTGCACTTATTATATCACTGAGTAGAACATAAGCTCCCTACCTGCTGTGACTGTTTCCTTTGTTTTAGGAGTGTATCCCCAGAATCTGGCACAGTACTCTATGCATAGCACTTGTTTAACAAGTATTCACTGAACTGAATCAAATTCTTGCTAATATTTTTATCGTCGTCAAAGCTGTAACACAATTGACAAAGTTTCTCCAAATAAAATTCCTCTGAATGCACCAAGATGAGGCAGGCATGCCATTTTTCTTTGGGAGAACTGTCAGCCATTCCGGCAAATGAATCATAGCCTGAAAAGTTAGATCTCAAGGATAAGGTAAGACAATAAACATGACTAAAAAGACGCTTTCTCATTGTTATTAACATCCTTCAGAAACCTGGTCTCTTTTTAATATGGCTTTCAAAATGATTCCCTTCAAAAAAAATTAAAAAAAAAATCAAAGAAAATAAATAAAAAAATAGGCTTTCCATTTCTTATTAATAAATACTAAATGCTTTTGCCTACCCACTTGAAAGCAAGTGAATGTGATTTACTTCCGATATAAAATACTGTCTCAGTGAGTCAAATCACTTAGAGGTATAAGCCAAAGGAGGGGAACTTAAAGGAGACATAGGTTAAATGTATTTAGTCCCAGTGTGCCTAGTATGGTCCCAATGGAATCCAGACTCAAGCATTTCTTCATCTAGGAAGAAACTATGAAGTATGTTTGCTCTGAACTCTTGAACTATCTGAACCATAGAAAAATTGCTTTGGAAATATTTATTCCAAAGAGAGGCATGACAAGCAAGGTCTAACTATATCATTTAGTTAGAAGATATTACTCTGGGAATTACATTCAATGATAGTTGAGACTCCCTGGAAATATAGGTAGACTATGTGAGGTGCAATGAACATGACTATTATACCCTTCCAAAGATAAAGTCCATTGTCCTTTATGAAATACATAAAAAAAATTCAAAACAGCTTTGGTTTAATGTGTTAATCAGTATCCTTAAAACAAAATTAAAAAAAATCACCAACTCTATTTAAAATTTTTTATATAAATGACTTTTGCATTTATGACTTGAATCATCATTAGTACTTTGTCAGCAGCAAAACACAAAGCTTATTGAAACTATGGGTATAACATCTAAGACACACAGACTAAAAGAAAGAGGAAGGGAGGAAATGAGACTCACCCACTTTGATCCTTCTCAGTAAGTGAGGTCAGGATGAATGGTGTGTGTGTGTGTGTGTGTGTGTGTGTGTGTGTGTGTGTGTGTGTGTGTGTGTGTATACATGTGTGATCACCAACAGAGTACCAGTTCTTTGTTTTTTTAAAAAAATAAGAATTTTAAGAAAATGTAAGTCACACTTGGGCTTCCTTTCTCAATTTAATATAACTAAATGATTTCAGGCAATTTTTAATCAAGTTCTTAAGATTATACAGACAAATAGGTTTTATGATTCTGTATCCTTAAATTTTGTTTGATAAATAGCTCAGTCACTAAAATAATCAGTGGCCCATGTGGTCCAGTGTTGAAGCAATCTAGGCAATGGGCCTAATGGAAATGGAGAATTTGATGAAAATTGAGATGTTCTTAAAATTGTGAATTTGTTATTTACCTACTTGCTGATATCTTTTTTTTTCTTATGGCATGCTCCTTTTTGGGTTTAGAGTTCTTGTGCTAAATGAGAACTTTAGAGTATCACATTGGGATTCTGTTTAGATACTCTTTCAATTTTGTCTGTGCACTTAGTGTAGTGTCTGATACAGAGTAGGTAACCTAATAATTATTTATTGAAAAACTGAGAAGCAACACACTAAGGTTTGATATTGTTAGCTCAAACTTGAATACTCAGTTGGAAAGTCAACTGTTTTCTTCCCTCTAGTGTCGCCTCCTCCTTTTTTGTCCCCTGGAGAATCCAGGGACACAATATAATTTGAAAACTTTTTGATGCAAACTTTAAATAGATTCTAAGAATTAGAGTTGGAAAAGTTTCAAGTGGCCATCTAATCCACCTCATACCCAAGCCAATTTACTTAGTAAAGCTTTATTTATCACTTTCTGTATAGTTCACCAAAGGAGAGATTTGGTGCACCAAGCTGTAAGGTCAACTTTTCAGTTATCCAAGGAATTGTTATGCATTACTATCCATTTACATTGGCATTTTTGATGCTGAGGCTGCATCTGTATTACAAGACTTTCTGTATATGAATTTAATGTTTGACTCTTTTGCAAAACTGGGATTTCAAACTAATTAAGGGGTATAATCTATCTCTATATTTCCTAAATTTAAGCTTCTGTAAATGACCAAATCATGGAAAATTGGCTTATACTACTTATTTGTTCACCTATTTATTGGCTCATCTGTCTGTGTCTCTCTCTTTCTCTTCCTCTGTCTCTGTCTGTCTCTGTCTCTGTCTCTGTCTCTGTCTCTGTCTCTGTCTCTCTCTCTCTCTCTCTCTCTCTCTCTGTCTCTTTTCCTCTCTCCCTTCTCAGGAGAATGAAAACTCCTCAAAGACAAGGACTGTCATACTCTTAGGTTTGTATCTCCTGTGTAAGACACAATAGCTTGTATATAATATATACTTAAGAAATATCAGTTGATCCAATCTGAATATCCCAGCTCATCTTGTACCCACTGAAAGATGAAGTCATATTTCTTCTATCTATATCTAATACGTCTTGACCCTAATCCTATCACTATAACTCAGATTCTCCATCATATGATAAGTAAATCTTATCTTTCTACATTAGGGAAAAAATATGTCTCTGTGTTCCATAATCACTTAGGAATCTATTTCAAAAGTCCAGATGAGAGAGAAATAGGAATGAAGAGAAAGGAAAAAAAAAACAAAATATACTTTTTTGAGTTGAAGAACACAGGATTCAGTAACTTGTTTGAATGTGGAGGTGTCCTGAATACATTTTTTTTCATTAGACAGTGCCTTATTTCTTCTATGTGGACCCATCTCATTATGAGGTCATACGGATGTATGAATTTCTAATTGTAGAAATGAGACTAAGTGAAGGATTGCCCCAATACAAAAGAGAAAATAAAAATCAAAAGGTTACTTCTTTTTCTCAAGAAGCTCACGTTGTGTTGGATGAGACAGCATGCACTTGACTAGTGAAACAGACATGAAACAGACATACAGAACAGATAGAAGGTAATTTGAAAGGGTAGACATTAGAAGTTGCAGAGACTGGGAAAAATATCTCATAGAAATGACCTTTGAGTGGAGTCTTGAAGGAATTTAGGAAAGCTAAGATGCTGGCATGAGGTACATCTACTACAAAGGCATAAAAGATGGGAAATGAACCTGTTTGAGGACCTTCAAGTAGTCTATTGGAGTTGGATTGTAGAGTGTTTGGAGAGTGAATGTTAAGTGTAAGAAGACTGGAAAAGTAGGAAGGGGGAAGGTTATGGAGAACTTTAAAACCAATGGAACTTATATTTAGCCCTCTAAGTAAAGGGAAGCCACTATTTAGAGAAAGGAGGTGACATAGTCAGATGTATGTTTTAGAAAAATCACTTTGGCAACTGAGCAGATTGTGAGAGCGTGTAGAGGTCAGTTCAAAGAGACGATGGGAAAAGGGATACACACACACACATCCCTTTATATATGCAAATACATTCATATAGACATGTGTGTCTCTGTGCATGATACATGTGTGTATTTGTATATATGTGAATATATGTTTGTGTGTATGTGTATATCTATCTATATGGTATGTATTATAATGTGAAAGCAAAAAGATGTTTGCTAAAGGATTAGATACATGGGATAAGAGATAGAGAGAAGAGGGATATAGCACAGATTATGAGCCAAAGTGACTGGGAAGTATATGTGTGTGTGTGTGTGTGTGTGTGTGTGTGTGTGTGTGTGTGTGTGTTCATCCTTCATGGCCAAAGAAGACCATGCCATCAGAGAAAAGATGACATGACTTGTACTTGACTGTTTTGAGGGAGGGCTGTGCAGGTCACCAGTCTCACTTCTCCTCCAGAGCCATCTGAATCTAGTGACCAGATATTCATCAGGATGACTGGAGATGACCCAGGATAAAGCAATTGGGGTTAAGTGACTTACCCAAGGTCACACAGCCAGTGAGTGTCAAGTGTCTGAGGTGAGATTTGAACTCAGGTCCTCCTGACTCCCGCACTGGTGCTCTATCCACTGCACCACCTAGCTGCTCCTTGAGAAGTATATGTAAAGTAAATAAGTACCTACAGCTAAGGCCACTGAGTATCTTGATTATGTACTTAACTTCCAATTCAATCTGGTGCCTGGTGGGGTGTCCCATTCCACCTGGCCAAAATGAATCTGACCAATTTCCATCCTTCCTGGCTGCCTGTATTTATTGTGAACATATTCCCTCAATGAAATTAGCTTACTTTACCTTCTATTTTTCTGTCTTATGATGTGATCTCTGTTTCTTTAATGAACCTTGGTATACTGGATATTATTAAACTTGAACTAAGGTAATTATTCATGGCTCTCATTAAATCAACAGTTTGCCTACTTTTTCCCATTCTACATTTCTTTGTTGATATCTTTATGAACACCTTGGGTGCATACTTCTTTCTTGGTTACATGCTGTATACTATTTGCCCCCATCATAATTTTTCCTTTGCTTTTAGGTTGAGGTTCAAGTATAATTGTTTGGAGACTTTGACGCTCCATGTTGAGTAAATATACAATATCACAAAAAGGATATTGGTATTTAAATGATAGGCCTCCATTTCAGGGAGAATTTGGTGGCAATTAAAAACACTACACAGTTTCCAAAATACAATCCAGAATGCTTTACTTTTTCTTATTCCAATCCCAGGTAATTGTTCATTTTCAATGTCTCTCCAAGATGAATATTGACTGTCAATTGCAGCTGTTATTGTTTTGGCCATTTCAGTCATGTTTGACTCTTTGTGATCTCTCGTAGGGTTTTTGTGGCAAAGATATCAGAGAAGTAATGGTTTGCATTTCCTTCTCTAGCTCATTTTACATATGAGGAAACTAAGGCAAAGAGGGTTGAATGACTTGCCCAGGGTCCACACAGTTAGTAAGTATCTAAGAGTAAATTTGAACTCAGAAGAGGAGTCTTCTCAACTTCAGGCCTGACACTCTGTCCGATGTTCCAATTAACTAATCATTATATGAATGAAAAGGCATTTTGAATCTATTTGCCTTTTCCTATGTAAATAGGGTAAATTCTTGATTTTCCTTGTAATGTTACCCATTGTAAGAAATAGCTAACAGATATCATCATCTCTTAGGAATTACATATGGACTTTGTATTGGAAATTCTCCATGGCAATGGCAAATATTTTTAGTGACTATTCATCTCAAAACAAGTATCTATTCTCAAATCAATCCTAAGTCAAGAACAGTATAGATGTTAGCTATCAAATGAGATTTCACAAAGTGTTTAGAGCAAGGTCTCACACGTTTGTTCTTGTTGAGTCCTATTAGTTGTGTCTGACTTTTTTGTGACCCCATTTGGAGTTTTCTTGGCAAAGATACTGGAGGGCTTCACCATTTCCTTCTCCAAATCATTTTACAAGAGAAGAAGTGAAGCAAACAGGGTTAAGTGACTTGCCCAAGATCACACAGCTAGTAAGTGTCTGAGGCCAGATTTGAACTCAGGAAGATGAATCTTCCTAACTCCAGGCCCAGTACTCTATCCACTGCGTCACCTAGCTTCCTACACTCAGACCATGGAATCATTTTTTTTCTACTAAGCCTTATTCATCTGTCTTATGACACTCCTAAAATCCAACCGTAAACTGAAATAAAAATAACATCATATGTTGCTCCTAACCCATGATCAGTAGACCATCTAAGGCCATTTTAAGGTTTTGTTTTTCCTAAGATTTTTTATAATCTATTCATCCTTTTTTTCATATTTTCTCTCGTGCTCAGAAGCAGTAATTTGCAGTCAAAATGGTGCATGTTAAGTACTATTTAGATCTACCTCTATTTCTGTGTTCATCACTCCCAGTTAAACCACCTGTTCCAACATGTAACCCCTGAGCAGGACTTGCCAGGGTTTGAAATTTGTTTCAGAAGGAACATTATCGAAGACTTTTTGCCTAGGATAGAAGATCCCATCATTATTTAATTCTCAGTGTTAGAACCCTACGTCTGTTTTCTGAACCTTCTGTCTAGGCTGCTGACCTCCCTAATATTTAGACTGTTTGCAAAGTTCATAGACTCTAGGTCCCTGTAATTCTTATCTAAGTTACTGAATTCACTGCCTTGTCAGGCTCTCCTATATTTATCTTTCTGATTTCTTCCCGACTAGAAGGCCTTAAAGTTTTCAACTTCAATTGTCATTGATATGTTCATTAATGCAAGACTAACGATTTTGGGGAAGAGAGATATTGAAACCATTAAAAGCATCCTTGAGAGATTTTTAAAAAATTAATCCACAGTGAATATTTAGGAGTTTATGGAAGGAAATATTCACAGGAATACCAGACAGGACTTCTCTGAGACTCTACTAATTTTCTCCCTTAAGAGACAAATCAGGTTCCATTTAATCCCACATACCTCCCTACCTTATTTTACCCACAAAAATGTGCAGTTTTACCTGATAAAAACCTTTCCTTAACAAAAGGAAGAATTAAATAGAGAAGGGTAAAATCAGGTGGAAAGGCTTATTGTATGAATTATAAATTCTGAGTAAAAAAAAACACTCACTAAAAAAAAACCAAGCAAACAAAAGAAAATTAAAATCCTAAGGGAAATTATTCAAGGTGAAGTCAGTATCAGAAAATATACAGCAAAAATGGAATCTCTAATCTCAACAATGCAGTGATCCAAGACAGTCCCAAAGGCCTCATTATTCTATGATGAATGATGAATGATGATGAAACACGTTATCATCCTCCAGAGAAAGAATTGATATTACCTGAATACAGACTGAAGTATATTATTCTTTCCTTCTTTCTTTCCTTCCTTCTTTCTTTCTTTAATTTTTCTTCTTTCTTTCTTTCTTTCTTTCTTTCTTTCTTTCTTTCTTTCTTTCTTTCTTTCTTCTTTCTTTCTTTCTTTCTTTCTTTCTTTCTTTCTTTCTTTCTTTCTTTTTCTTTCTTTCTTTCATTTCTTTCCTTCTTTCTTTTCTTTCCTTCTTTCTTTCCTTCTTTTCTTTCTTTCTTTTTCTTTAATTTCTTAATTTTTCTTTCTTTCTTTAATTTCTTTCTTTCTTTCTTTCTTTCTTTCTTTCTTTCTTTCTTTCTTTCTTTCTTTCTTTCCTTCTTTCTTTCTCTTTGTTAAAGTCTTCTTGAACAAAATGACTAATATGGAAATGTTTTACATGATTGCACATGTATAACTTATATAAATTATTTACTATCTTAAGGAGGAGAGGGAGAGAGGCATAGAGTTTGGAACTCAAAACTTTTTTTTAATTTAAAAATTGTTTTAACATATAATTGGGAAAAATAAAATATTATTTCAAAAAATGGAATCTAAGTCCTCTCTTAATATTGCACAATAAGGCTTGTTTTCTGATTTATAATAGATTTTTAGTTCTGTAGTCATGGTCAAATGAATTTACGGTAAAAAATTCTTTAAAGGAATTTTGTGATGCAATTCAATCATATCCATCATATATATCTTGTGATTGTTAGAAATAGGAGATGTTTGCATGCATAAAGAAGAGGGCGTCAGGAACAGAAGGGACTGAGGGAGGGAAAGAAGAGATAACACTTAATAAATCTCTCTCATGGGAAGGCAGGTGTGTCAGGTCACTTCTATGCATGTTGTGGTTTGGAAAAGAATATAAAACTAAGGAGGAGTGGGAGTTTCTATGTTCTTTCTCATTCTCTCATAGCTTAGGGGCTTTCTCTATTTCTGGAGATTTAGAAATTCACTGTCTATTCTCCTCCCTTGGAACAGGGCATTCTCTGCCTCATTGTTTTGTACCATGCATTTCACTGTAGCTTTCTAATTACTTTTTTCTACAATAGTCTATAAGGACTCCTTCATGGGCATCTTCACTTTTAGTTTAGTTTAAACTCTTACCATGGAAGTACTTCTGCTATGAATTGAAATGTCTACTTCTTTACCATGTTTTCTATTTTAGTCTATGTCTGAGTGTTTGCCCTTCTTTAATTGTAACAAAATGGAAGGTAGCATAATGACATAAAAATGTCTTGTGACATGACATAATATAATGTTATATAAAATAATATACTCTATTATGCCATATTATAATGATATACTATGACATAAAACAATAAGATTTAATATAAAGCAATATGACAGAATATAAATAGTATGATACTTTACAAATATGTGAATTACTTTTAGGATTTTTATAGCCAAGTTCCCCCATAGTCTGGAGTTTAGATGGTCTAACTTATACAAAATTGCACATTTTTTATAAATAATGTTATCATTTAGTATAATTGTCAGTTTTTTCCCTCTCAAAGAGATTTCAATTTAGGGGTAACACTGATATATGGGAGTAGACCACCACTAAATTTCCCATTATTTAATGAACACAGCACACAGTAATGCTAAGTCTCTCTTGACAACAGACCCTATAGCCAGGAATTCAAAACTCTCCGAGAGGAGGAAACCATCTGAATTTGAGAGAACTCTAAATGTTAGCAAGGTGATTGTCTCCCTCACATTTCTCTTATGCAGCAGTGGTTCCATGGGGAGGTGAGAAGTAACTTCAGTCACTTGAAGGCAGCTGAGGCAGAGAGGGCACCAGGCCTTGAGTCAGGAAGACCGAATTCAAATCTCACCTCAGATTCTCACCAGTTGTCTGACCCTGGGCAAGTTACTTAACCTCTGTTTGACTCAGTGCCCTCATCTGAAAAATGGGGATGATAACTGCATCTACCTCCCAGAGCTGTTGTGTGGACCACATGAGACAATAATTGTAGAGTGTAGCACAGTACCTGACACACAATTTATTAGTTATTGTTATAAATATGGTATTATTTGTATCATCTACCTCCCCCTACTGAGTCATTGCCTACCTGAATTTCATAGTATAAATGTTATCCATTTATACTTGGCTCTGGCAAACTATGAAAAATGGATTTTTAATTTCTTTTATCTTTTCTCAGCTCCACAACCAGAGTTAGAGAGTCCTCTGGCAAAATCCGTCAATTCTAGACTATTCCTTTTTTTTCCCCTGGGGATGTTATTCCCTCAGTTGCCTCTTCCAAACTGTATTTCCAATAGATAAATCCAAACCAGCAAATACCTGTAGTTGATACTGTTTATTTTTATTTCTTTTTTTATTTGGAGCAAAATCACAAATTTGGAGAATATTTACTTTCAGAATCAAATACTGGTTAGTAGCATTTATAAAGAAAAAAGTCAATTTTTAAAAACAGAAAGGTAAATGGAGTTTCCCTGAGGGAAATCCAAGGCAGGGAAAAAGATGTGAAGAGAAAGAGAGAGAGAGAGAGAGAGAGAGAGAGAGAGAGAGAGAGAGAGAGAGAGAGAGAGAGAGAGAGAGAGAGAGAGAGAGAGAGAGAGAGGAGAGGGACAGAGAGGGAAGAGAGACAGAGACAGAGAGAGAGAGAGAGACAGAGAGAGAGAGAGACAGAGAGAGAGACAGAGAGAGAGACAGAGAGAATTACAAACTTATATTCTGTAATTGGAAGTGAGTTCAGCAACATACCTTTTTGTTGCAACATGCTTCCTCGATAATCAGCCTCAATCCCAGAGACCTAACTACTTTTGCCCATGTTTCCATTCCTTTAGTTCCCTGAGTCTTCTCAATGTTTTCCTTTTTCCTGATCTGTATATCATCTACTGGCCTTATCAAGGTCTGGGTTCCGCCTGGAGTCTGAATGCTGATTAGACAGATTTAAACAGAAAGCCCTGGACAATAATGGTCTCCACCACTTCTAGCCTCAGACTTAGCTGCAATCCTGAAATAGGGTAGTGCTATATACAGCAATCTTTCAAAAGGTGTTCTTAGAACAATGTCTCCTCAGTTCCTCTTCCCCTGGGCCTATTGTGGTCTAGGGGTGCTAAAAACCCCAAAATGACAGGGGAAAGGGCATGAGTCTGCCTCAAAAGAATTCTACCACTCAAGCCTTGTTTCAGTCAGAGACAAGGTTTATTGTATTGCCAATAGTAGTGGCTTAAATTTTAAAAATATGAGCTATTTTTAATGCCAATTCAAGCGGATCAGATTCTAATAATCTGAACAATTTAGTGGGGAAAAAATGGCCATTTTTATACAGAAAGACTGCGGGAAGATCTGGATGAGATTAAGGAGTTTCTGAGGCTGAATTGGAATTTGGGTCTTCCTGACTCTATCCACTGGGTCACCTCACTGCTCTTACTCTTAAGTAGAACCTAAATTTTTCTATTTGAAATATTCATTTATTACCAGAACAATGCATTATTTCCTTCTTCTGTATTACTTCCAATGCTTGAAGATGTTTCTTCAGTAGTCCATAAACTTTCTCTTCTCAGTTAAATGTTCCCAGTTCACCCAACTAATGATCATATAGATAATAAAATCCTAACTTTAGAGGAACTTCATGTAGTATAAGGCTTTTCATTTTACAGATGAGGAAACTGGTGCCAAAGGAAATGACTTGTTTAATGGGATTTGAATCCATCTCAGATTCCAAAGTCAACACTATTTCAGCTTTCTCATTCCTTTGACTTACTCTCCTCCTGTTCAGCTTTAATTTTGTCAATGTCCTTGCTAAAATATGACACCTGGAACTGGACCCAATATTGCTAGCTTGAGATTATAAAGGGTCAATTACCTGTTCATTTTATTTCTATATTAAGATCCTATCAATGAAACATAGAATGACATTAGTTTTTGTTGCCATATTTGATGCCATATTATTGGTTACACTTATCATTTGAAATCATTGACACTGGAAGATAAATTTTGTCAAGAACAAAAAAATGCAATAAAAATGAAACAAATCTTACCCTTTAGCCTTTAGCAACACAATCAAATGAATAAAAGTAATAATTGTATGTAAGGTGGATTTTAGTGCATGTAGATTTTTGTTATTATTTCTTAGAGTTCAGTTTCCCAGGATCTATAGTCATAACAATCTCTTGTTCCCAGGTATTAGATATGAGTTCCTACAATTATAGTTCAAAACATCTCTACCATGTTTGCGCAGAGTTCTATAATGGTAAATAATGTAAACATCCACTGCAGCTTCCCTGTGAAATGCAGGGGATAGGATGATGTAAGCTTGTGAGGCTATTGCTGGCAACGTGCCTTCTTTGTCTGTTGCCCTGTAAAGCAGGTGATCACTGGTCAGTGAAGAGGGAACCTTAGGGTTGAGTGCACAAGCTGGAATGCTGTGCTTGTCTTGCTCTGCCTCATCAAGGCTTGGGGGAGAATCTGTGCTTGCCTCAACTGGCCCCCACTGAGGCTTGAGGAGAGTTAGGGGATATGCACAAGCTACGCCTGTCTTCATTAACCCCATGGGGATGTAAGGGTAGTTGAACCCCTCTTCTTACCGACTCCTTTGACAAGTGTGATTAGGGAGTGCTGTAGGAGTTTGTTGTACCACTATCAGCAATACTCTTCCGAGAAAACTAGACTAGAAAAGGAAAATTATTATCCCCTTTTTGGTGTCTTTCCTCTCTGACCAGATCAAGAATGAACCTGTTCTAGCTTTCCTCCAGGGTGCTATGTTTTTCTCTTTTACAACAATAAATGAGCAGAAATTGAAAGACTAGACATTTTCTCTAATCCTTTCAAATTCTTAAAATTTCCCCCAAATAAGGATGATGTGCAAGAACTAAAGTGATTACAGTTGTTTCCTCTGGTTAGTCTAATGAGGCAACCACTTGATGAGTTAAAAGCAGACAGATTTAATCCCTAATCGCTAATTTGCTCACTCAGTAACTGTTCCCCTAAGAGCTCACCACACTCCGACAGAGCAGTTAGGTGGTGCAGTGGATAGAGCACCAGAGCAGGAGTCAGGAGGACCTGAGTTCAAATCTCACCTCAGACACTTGACACCAGCTGTGTGACCTTGGGCAAGTCACTTAACCCCACTTGTCTCATCTGGGGTCTTCTTCGTATCCGGTCACTGCATTCAGGTGACTCTGGAGAAGAAGTGAGGCTGGTGACCTGCACCACCCTCCCTCACTCAAAACAAAGTCAAGTGCAAGTCATGTCATTATTTCTCTGATGGCATGGTCTTCTTCAGCAACGAAGGATGAACACACACACCCTGATGCAAGGGTTTGTGATCTGGGATTCACTCAACCATTTCCGTGCCTGTGTCTGTAGCCCTCAAACTATATAGCCTTTACCCCAACATGCCAGGGCAATTAGTAACAGCAAAACTCTGCCTAACCTTACCTGCCCCTCCTGCGTAGAGGAGGTTGAGGTATAAGAAAGCAGAAATATGGATGGCTGGGATATTAAAAACCATGAGAAATGAGGCATTGCAGCATGGATGGAGGAGGGCTACAAAAGGAATCATAATGAAGGTAGGATCATTTCTGTCCCCACAATAAATCATGTGACTTAAACTGGTAAAAAGTGAACTCCTCATTGTGAAAGGAGACTGAGACAGCTTTGAGGTCCAGCTTTGTAGAGGCCGTCTGCCATCAAAGGAGAAAGAGAAAAGGAGCAAGGAATATAAAGAAAAAAAGACTGGGGGGTGGAGCCAAGATGGTGGAGTGAGAGCAACGACTCACCTAAGCTCAGACAAACTCCTCCAGGTACCTCTAAAGGAGAATCTGACCAAATTTTGGAGGTGCGGAATCCAGTGGGAGACAGACGGTGATGGATTCGGAGCTCAGGTTGGACTGGAAGGTCCACGAGAAGGATCTGTTCCACGGGGGTGACCCCACAGTGCACAGTGCAGCGCGGCCAGCACAGCGGAGCAGAAGAGACCCGAGAAACCTGAGTGGTGGAAGGAACCAGAGGAGCGGCACCCGGGGTGGGAGACAAGCCGAACCGAGTCAGGAGAGCCTCGGAGCGCCGGATATCAGCGCAGCAGCTCCTGAGACCTTCAGCCCGAAGATCAAACTCCGGTAAGTCACCTACTTGAACTTCCAGGAGCCAGGATGGCAGAGTGATCAGTAAATGCTCTCTCCTCCCCCCTTGATGACCGTGAAAGAACTATAAAATATCTCCTCAGAAAAATCCCAGATCAGTAGAATTAGAAGAAGGAGACCAATAGTCTCATAACATCTGAGATGAGGAAAATAGCTAAGGGGGATTCCTCATACGGTGGCAGAGGCAAACCTGAAGGACAGAGGAACCAGGGCAGAGAAAACTCACACTAGGACCCAGGCAAGCCTCAGCACCAGGAGAGGAGCCCCAGGAGGGGTGGGAACACGCATTAGCATCTAGGCGTGCCTCAGCTGTCCAGGGGAATCAGAAAGACAATAGGGCAGCTGGGATTACCAGCCCCTGAGCTTGCCTTTGCCTCAGTTCAGCTGAGGAGATCACCTGTGACCAGACCACCCCTTCTCCACACTTAACAAGCTAAACCCAGGGCTGATCAGGGAAACACCAAACAAAAACCTGCTTTTATCTTTTTCACACATCAGCTCAGCAAAAAGTTCTTTAGCTTCTGACTGAAAGAACCAGCAGCCACAACACTCAATCAACATCATGAACAAGAAAAAGCAGAGGACCGAAAGAACCATAGAATCTTTCTATGGGGATAAGGACCAAAACACAAACCCCAAAGAGGTCACAGCTGAGACTGTACTTCCATCTGAAAATTCAGAAGGGACTATGAACTGCTCGAAAGCACAAGTAGCTCTCCTGAAACAGCTGAAGAAGGAAATAGAAGATAGACTGGCCAATGAGTTTAAAATTATTAAGAAAGAATTCACTGATGAGAACATCTCCTTGAAAAGGAAAATTGAACAAATGGAAAAAGAAGTTCAAAAATTAACTGGAGAAAACAACTTCCTAAAAGGGCAAATGGAAAAGGAAGTACAAAAATTAACTGGAGAAAATAGCTTCTTAAAAGAAAAAATTGGGCAGATGGAAAAGGAGATACAAAAGTTAACAGAAGAAAACAATTTGATGAAGATTAGAATTGGGCAAGTAGAAACTAATGACTCAATGAGACAGCAAGAATCAGTCAAACAAAATCTAAAGAATGAAAAGATAGAAGAAAATGTAAAATATCTAATTGGAAAAACAACTGACCTGGAAAATAGATCCAGAAGAGAAAACTTAAGAATTATTGGCCTGCCAGAAACCCAGGATGGAGAAAAGAGCCTGGACAATATCTTCCAGGAAATCATCAAGGAAAACTGCCCAGAAGTACTAGATTCAGAGGGCAAAATAGTCATCGAAAGAATCAACCCTTCCCCTCCTGAAAGGGATCCCAAACTCAAAACCCCAAGAAATATAATTGCCAAATTCCAGAGCTATCAAGTGAAGGAGAAAATATTACAAGCATCCAGAAAGAAACAATTTAAATATCAAGGTGATACAATCAGGATTACACAGGACCTTGCAGCTTCTACATTAAAAGATAGAAAGAATTGGAACCCAATATTCCATAAGGGAAAGGAGTTGGGACTACAACCAAGGATCAACTACCCAGCAAAGTTCAGCATAACATTTCAGGCAAGGAGAAAGTCATTCAACGAAGTAAGGGATTTCCAGAGTTTCCTGACCAAGAAAAAAAAGACTGAAAGTGCTACAGTTCTCAGGAGTCAGGAACTAATGGTAAACCAAATCTTATGAGGTATATTCTAATAGAGATAAGGAAAATCCTACACTTGAAGTCTTTTTTTTTGATTGCAGACTTCATAAGGCAGGGTGAGGCACCAATTTATGTAAAAAAAAATGCAATGTGCCATACCTTTTCATCCAGGAATTTTATCACTAATTTTTTATTCTAAAATCACTAGAAATTGAATAAAATTATGTATGTGTGCACATACATACACACAGAGACTGAGACAGTACAACTCCAGTTGTTAAAAAAAAAACTGGAAAAAAAAATCTACATATCTAACAATTGGAGAATAGTTCAATAAATTATGGTGTATTAATATAACTGAACATGATGGTTCCATTAAAATGATAACTATGTTGTATGGAAGAAACTATTGAACGTATATAAAGTGATGTTGATTGAGCATTAGCAGAAAACTGAATACACAACTTCAACCTTTTTTTTAAGAAAGGAAATGAAGAAGGAAGGAAAACAGTCAAACGTTGTAGGAATTTAAGTAGCTCTGGGAGATACATAAAAAACACATTATTCACTTGTTTGTGTTTTAAGAATTTTATTTCTATCTTTTATTTTTTACCTTACTAAAATTTCTTGCAGTGTTTCTCTTTCCCTTCCCCCTCCCAGAGAATTATCATTTATGACATATATATTAGATTAAAAAAAAGAATGTTTCAAAAATTAGGAGAAAGCACTTAAGATATTGAAAAATGCTGAAAATATATTCTAAGTTCCTTATCCATGGCTCTCTAATTTTATAGATGAGGATATGAGGACTATGAATGCATCATAAGATTATAGATTTAGAGCTGGAAGAGACCTTAAAGTCATCTGGTACAAACCTCTCATTTTACAGATGAGACTTAGAGAGGTTAAGTAATTGACTGAAGGTCACACAGCTGGAAAAGTGTCAGGGCAGATTTTGAACTCAGGTGTTTCTGATTTGATTAGCTCTCCATCTACTAGACCATAATAGCTTTTCTGATATTTCTAAATTCCCATATGATTATTAATAGTGGTAAATTTTTCACACCACTCTCTACCTTGCCCTGACTATGACTGATAAACCTTATTACATATTATGTAGTATTTTTTCCCTACATGCTACAGAACATTAAAAGAAAAACTAAGGCAAAGTCCCATTATCCATTAGTAAATCTGGCATTCAGTTTTTACATTTTAAACATATTTAATTTGCTTTAACTTGCTTTGATTAAAATGGCAAATCTGATCACCCCCAGAACAATACTGAAGGGAAAATGAAAGGTGGGAAGGACAAACTTGACAAATAGACCAAATATTATAGACCTTGCTAAAATAATATAGATTTCTAATCAGATATTGGCTATAAATACCACTTCAGACATCAGACTTGGTATTACGTCACCAAAAAGATCTGTATCCATTTACTATAAATTTTCTGTGGTTACATTAGCTGTCCTGGGCATTCTCAGAAATGCCCAGTTATTTTATCGAAATCTTAGGAGGCACAATTGATATTTACTGCTTGCAAGGCTGGAAGGAGTGGTATTGGGGGAGGGAGGGGAAGAAGGAGGTGAGAAACTTATGAGAACAAGATGTATGGCCCTGTTTGTGAGAACAGTTTTAATACAATGTGCCTCTGCAGATAGCATATAAATCAACGTATTCTGACAAAATAACAAAGGAAAGGTCTTTTAATGGAAGCAATTTCATAGTCTTTGTGAGTCATAAAAAGTCTATTTGTAAAACTGCAATAATAATTAGACATCTGCCAAGATTTCAGGATCTGTACTTGTTGGAGGGTTAAAAATGCTTCAGAAATGTGCCTTTTTAGAAATTTTCACATCTAATTAAAAAAAAATTAGGTAGTACTGTCACTGTATGCTGATGTCAATATTGCTCATTGGGGAATAGCTTTAAAAAAGACTTAATTTTTGGTGATTTTCTAATAATTCCAAAATTCTTGCTTGGTCAGATGAATGAGAGAAGGATTAGCCTTCAGGGAAATGTCCAATAACCATGCCCTTTAGCAAGGCTAAACCATAGGGAGTATGTCTTTATTCCAAATTACCCCCACTCTCAAATTTTGCTTCATAGAAATCCCAAGTATATCTGAAGTAGCTCTCTGCAAACAGCAATTTGAAATAGACTTTTTCTCCTACAATCCAACAAAAGGAAAAGAAATTTATATCGCAAAAGCGATTTCTGACAAATTCAGCCTGCTAATAATCCACATTTCAGAGGACTGTAGATTCAGAGCTGTAAGAGACCTCAGAGACATTTAGTCCAGCCCTATCATTTTACAGAAGGGGCAGCTAGGTGGTGCAGTAGATGGAGCAGGAGTCAGGAGGACCTGAGTTCAAATCTCACCTCAAACACTTGACACTCACCAGCTGTGTAACCTTGGGCAAGTCACTTAACCCCAACTACTTCCTCCTGGGTCATCTCCAGTCATCCTGATGAATATCTGGTCACTGGATTCAGATGACCCTGGAGGAGAAGTGAGGCTGGTGACCTGCACAGCCCTCCCTAACTCAAAATAAAGTCAAGTGCAAGTCATGTCATCATTTCTCTAATGGCGTGGTCTTCTTCGGCAAGGAAGGACAAACACATGTAGTTTTACAGACAAGGAGTAGTTGAAGTGACCTGCCCAAGGTTAAACAGATAGAGGATGGATTTGATCTAAGGTCTTCTGACTCCTGATCCAGTAATCTATCTACTATCTCCCACCTTTTTCTGCTTGGATTACTTATATCTCTTTCCTAAAGTTATCTGTTTCTGGAATATTCTCAAGTTTTTCCATTCACCCAGACTTTCACACTTGTAGTCACCATCTATGGTCCCTTAGGTCCTGTTGTTCTCCACTCTATGGAATTTCTTATATCTATTATTCTTCTTTCCACTCAAATGACCACCAGAGGTGTTCAGGACCACATCATGCACTCTATATTCCAGGCAAAGTATCCTGCCTACTGCTCCTTAAACTTAGTATTCTATTTCTCACATTTCTATCTTTGCTTAGGGTTCTCTTATGGCTGAAATTCATTCCCTCCTCACATTGATCTCTTGTTATCTCTACCTTCTTTTAAGCCTCAACTCATGTGCCAACAACTTTGGGGAGTCTCTGCTTATCATTGCTAAATGTTAATGCCATTACCTCTTAACAATTCCATGAATGTGTACATGTATTTGTATCTGTGTAATATCTATACACATACGCATGCATGGAAATTTATGTATCTATCCATACATAATCATATCTGTACACATATTTTATATCTGTTTATGCATGCGTATACACAAACACAGATCTAGTACCATATCTGTTGTAAACACCTCTATCTGCCTCAGTTTCTTCCACTGTAAAGAACAAAGCAGGGCTTGTAATAGCACTTACGTCTTAGGATTGTTATGAGGTTCAAATGACGTATTTGTAAGGAGCTTAACACAGTTACTGGAACATAGTAGGACCTAATATATGCTTCATTCTTTTCTTGAAGGAAGGAGCTATTATTCATTTTGGTTTTATATATCCAATAATTAGCACAGAATCTTACACTTCTTAATTTTTTAAACCAGACCTGTGATTTCATTGGTGGAGAGGCAACCTGGTGTAGGGAATGGAGAATTGGCCTTGGAGGTAGGGCAATTTGGATTCAGATCCTGCCCTTGACATATACTGCCTTTGTGACTCTGGGCAAATCATTGAACTCCAGAAAACTCTCTGAGATCATAAGTTCTAGAGCAGATATGAATTGGAAGTGATAAAAAAAAAATTTATCACTGGTAATTTTCTCTATCAATGAAATCATAGGCCTTTCACCTACTGAGAATTGAATGAATTTTCTTGGATTGGATTTTCTTATCTTCAAATTTATTTCAATCTCCTTTTTCGTCTACATATGATATGACAATTTGAAAAGGTTACAAGCCAAGACCAAAATGGAGGGAGTGGTAGCACATGATTGTCTGTTTGCAGATGACTGTGCACCCAGTGCAGCCTCTGAAGCTGAGATGCAACAAAGTATGGATCAATTCTCTGCTGCCTGTGCTAATTTTGGCCTAATAATTAACTCCAAGAAAACACAGGTGCTCCATCAGCCACCACCACACCATTCATACATGGAACCATCAGTTACAACAAATGGAGAAGTTTTGAATGCTATGGATAAGTTCACTTACCTTGGTAGTGTACTTTCCAGGGATGTATACACTGACAATGAGGTTGATGCACACACTGCCAGAACTAGCTCAGTGTTTGGGAGGCTCAGAAGAAAAGTCTGGGAGGGAAGAGGTATTAGACTGACTACCAATCTAAAGGTCTACAGAGCTGTTGTGTTGACCCCATTGTTGTATGCCTGTGAAATATGCACAGTCTACCAGCACCATGCCAGGAAACTGAGTTGCTTCCACTTGAACTGTCTCCCACCCCAAAAAATTCATTCAGGCTATCTGTGGTAGATCATTCCGAGCTCATATTGGTCTGATCAGCCACAGTCGGACACGCTGAAGCTTCCTTTTATCATGGTGGTGTCATTTTGGTCCTCTTTGAAAACGGACAACAACCAACCAGCCAACCATATGACAATATGATAGAAGACATGATTTTATGACTGTAAGAAGAGTCAAGAGATATAGAAATATGTAGACTAAATAAAACATTTACAATTTTTTTTCACTATAAGTAAATTTCCAAAAGCCTTGAATGCCAAATAAAGTCATCAATGCCATTCATTTTCCCATTTCCTGAAATTATCCTTAGGCCTTACCCTCAGATCCAATCAGCAGAACTGTCTCAGAAACAGTAGTTTTACAAATTCACAGAAACATTAAACTTAAGACTTGGAAGCAACCTCAGATGTTATCTAGTATGACCTTTGTCTAAATGAATAAAACTCTAAGCATCACAAAGTTTAGATGAAAGGTCTACTGATGAGAAACCTCACATATGACACAACTATGAGGAACAGACTGTCATTGCTTTGTTTCTGGCAGTAACATGCTCCTCTCTTCGTGCAGCTTTTTTATGCTGTAGGAAAGTGTCATCTCCTCAGGTGTGAAAAAGTTATACAGGACATGATAAAAAATATCTGTATTATTGGAACAAATACTCCCATGGATAAAATCACAGATTCATATCATAGCAAATAAATCAATGACTATTAATTACCATTTAATAATTTAATTTACTAAGCAAACCACTAATAACTAAGTTAGTAGATGATAGGGGTTATTGGAATACTTGATTATTCTAATTGCCGTTAGAACAATATATTCTATTATAGCTTATCCTATTAGTATTATATTATCATTTTTAGAATAAAGATCTATTCTAATAACTACTGCAATAATATTAATAGCTATAATAATCATTATCATAGCCAATATTTATATATATAGCACCATAAGGTTTACATAATAAACTATTATTGGACAGAGTGGCATGGCTGATGGAGCTCCAGGCATGGAGTAAAGAAGACATGAGGTCAGTTTGGTCTCAGATACTAGCTGTGTGACCCTGGATAAATCCCTTCACATTGTTTTGTTTGTTTCCTCATCTATAAAATGAGCTGCAGAAGGAGTAGCGAACTACTCCAGTTTTTTTGCCATGCAAACCCCAAATGGGGTCACAAAAAGTTGGACATGTCTAAAAATGACAACAGCAATGATACTATATTTCGATTGATGATTAATTAATTGATACTATAATTTATTACAGTATATGTATATAATGTTTTAAGGGTAAGAAAGTATTTTATACATACATGCTTATATACATCCATATATATACAAATATATAAATGCGTCTATACACATATGTTACGTACACATAACACCTACACATGTCTATGTGTATAAAATCTGATCCTCATAACAGATGGTGGCATTATTCAGGTGGAACTGATAGAAGTTACATGACTTGCCCAGGGTCACACACTAAGTGTCTTTGACTGCATTAAACCTTGGACCTTCCTGACGTCCAGTCCAATACTCTATTTACTGCACCAGCTAGACTATGAAGCCTAGAACTCCACTAAAGTTGTAGCCTGGTCCTTCATTGCAGGCTGGAGGTGAATCTTACTTCTCAGAGGCCATGCCAGCAGGTAGTAAGCTTGTGGTAGATTCTACCAAGCTATAAAGGCTTTGAATCTGGGTTCAAAGATGACTGAACTAAGGACTAGCCTAGGTAAATTCAGAGTCTTATTGCCTGGTTTGGCACAGCGTGATGAATTTTTTGTTGATTCTTACCTCAGAATCATTGAAAAGTTAAGAACTGACCTCATGGTAGGACTGCCTCTAATAGTAAGGATATCCCTAAAGGGACTACCCTGTCAGGTCCCTTTGGTACTGAAGCAGTGGTCCATAACTTATAGCAAAGACACATATGTTAATGAGCGGATGGCTATTTTGTACACTGAAGCTTGCGTTTGTGAAATGCAAAGATTTTCGAATACATGTTGAACAACTGCCAAATGCACGTTTTTCATATTCCAATTAGTGTGATTAGACATCTAAATAAACAGATTAATGTCTCTCTACTAGTGTGGCCTAGACCATATCATTGAGTGAAAGGATGACAGACGGATTACTGAGAAACGAATGCCATACAATAGAAATATATTCAGTTATTAATCTTTTTTTTTGAATAATAAGTGACTTGAACAGTTTTATATTTTATTTCCAATAAATAGTTTCTATTCACTTGTTTCATCGTGGCGACATTTTCTCTCTCTTACTTTTACTGAGACTACTGCATCTGTATGACCTCTCTTGTCTTTCCCCACTCCAAAAGGAAAAGTTTCTTTCTGTGATTCAGAGAAAATGCCTTCTCCAACAACAATCATTCCGCAAGGTAAGATGGGGCTTTTTGGCTAATGACAGTTTTATATTCTCCATTTGAGGCTTTTATCCTTGTCCTGAGTGAGTAATGGATTTGATGATAGAGGGTTTTTTTTTTTGACCCCTTTCTATCTTTACAAGGGGAAAAATATACAGAGGATTGTCTGATTCGGGAGAGAGCTTAGAAATCACCTCTTTAAACCTCTTTAACTTACAGATGAAAAAAGTGAGGCCAGGAGTGGTGAAATGACTTAGGGCGATTAAAACAAAGTTGAGGAAAACAATGGTTAATATTTAGACAATTCTTTGAGATTTTCCAGGCATCACACACACACACACACACACACACACACACACACACACATATACGTATATACATATATTATTTTATTTGACCCTCATATCAGCCATGTGAGATAGAAACTGATATTATCTTCATTTCCTAGAAGAAGAAACTGAAGGTCAAAGAGGTTAAGTTACTTTCCCAGGACCAAATGCAAAGAAACTGTCAAGAGGCAGAATCTGAATCCCTTCCAAATCTAAGTCAGGGCTCTTCCTATTAACCACAATGGATATCACAATGAAAACTTCATTTTACCTATATTTGTAGATTCCTAATAATTTTAGGAAATTTGAATGCTACTAGGAAAATTAGGAATTAAATTTCAATTGAATGAAAAAGCATTTATTAACACTTAGAAGAACTGTGTTAAATCCAGGTGCTAGGAATATAAAAGCAAAAATGTCCCTACTCTTGAAGAGCTTACATTCAAATGGGAAACAACATACATAGGGGGATTGGTGTCCAGGGAAGATCAGTAGTTAAAATTACAGAAATGGTGAATAGATCCATAGAACTAATACACCCCTTCCGGGAGCAAAAGCAGGGTTGATTTGAACTGGATTCCATAACTAGAGACTGAATGAGGTAGAAAGAATGTTTCTGGGTTAAGGAAGCTTGTGAGAAGGTTGTTGGAAAAATGAGTGAAGCGAAACATAGTTGAGACCCACCTGAAGTAGATGGCTACAGGAGAAATCACCAATCACCATAAGGATTTCAAGATGGAATTTCCAGTAGTGAAGAGATTAACATTTCCCAGGCATGATCTGGGCTCTGGACAACAATGGTAAGAAGATGATTGGGGAGGATAGAATTTCACAGAAAAACACTTATGGTAATTGAGAACTTGAGAAAAATGTCCTTCTGACTTGAAGGTGCCATGTCTATTTTCTTGGACTTCTTCATGGTTGAAGCCTTTATAATATTTACTTAGCTGGTGAAGCATCTGAAGTATAATCAGTTTCATTTCTACATTCATTTTCATATGTATCTCTGCCATGTTTCATCCAGGCGTCTTCCATGGCTAGCAGACATCCCATTCTCCTAGCATGGAACTAAAAACATTATACCATTTTTTTTTTTCCTGGACATTTCCAGATCATACTGCCTATACCCTGACTGTCTGCATTCTCCCCTCTTTTTCTTCCTTCCTTAATCTTGAACTTTTATTACTAGCCCAATAGATGAATTGTGTTAATTAAGGGTAAGACTTGAATACAATGTTAACTGAGCTGTTACTGCTCACCAATTTAAAAGTCATCAATTCTATTCCATTTTACTTTGTTGCTGAGTTATTTTAATCATGTTTCAGTCATGTCCCACTCTTTGTGACCCTATATGGGCTTATCATTTCCTTCTCCTGCTCATTTTACAGATGAGGAACCTGGGGCAAACAGGGTGAAGTGACTTGCCCAAGGTCACATAGCTAGTGAATATCTAAAGTCAGATTTGAACTGAAGATGAGTCTTCCTGACTCCAGGTGTGGCACTCTATCCACCGTGCCACCAAGGTGGCCTAGGTTATTAAACAAAAGGAGAAGCCCACTGTTTCTATCTCGAAGGTAGAAGGGTCTTCATTGCTACTGTCATAGAAACCTTTTATCTTACCTGGCTATTCTAAAAGAATTATATAGAAACCTCCAGTTTCATCTAACTGGTTTGTGGAGATCAACTACAAACATCTTCACCGGAATAAATCTCTTCCTGAGACAACCAGGTAAGCAAGTTTCAACCTCAAGGTTAAGATATTCTACCTGCTCTATTACTTAACCCCTTAAATACAGAAAATGACTTAGTAGGCTCACTAGATAAGCCCCTTTAGTCACTTGTAATGTTGCCCTTATGTTTATCCTTCATTCTTGAAGAGGTCCATGACGTCAAGATGATGACCTAAGTTTATGTAAAACCCTATATGTGTACATGTGCGCATCTGAGATTCTAATCACCTGGTCATCAGCTGATCTTAATTAAACTTCACCTTCTAGCCTGGCCTCTTGATTTATTACTTTCCATTCAAACTGACCAGTGTTGGAGGACTCACTCTCTATCAAAGTGGTGCTAGCAATGGTGGATAAAGGCACTGGGCTTGGAGTTAGGAAGACTAACCTTCCTGTGTTCAAACCTGACCTCAGACATTTACTAGCCATGTGACCCTGGGCAAGTCACTTAATTTCTGTTTACTTCAGTTTCCTTATATGTAAAATATGCTGGAGAAGGAAATACCACACCACTCCAGTATCTGTGCTGAAAAAAACCCAAATAGCGTCAAGAAAAGACAGACATGACAGAAACCATTGAACAAAAATAAGATTTTAAGATAACTAGGTTGAAGAATTCTCCAATAATTGATAAATGACTTAATCTCTATGGGCCATAGTTTCCTCACCTGTAATGAGGAAGTTGGAAGATATTGCTTCTAAGATCTTTCCTTACTCTAAATCTATAATCGTATGACTTACTGTTCTGCCTTTAATTAATATTTATTACTGTCCTTTCAAAAGTACTTTAAGATTTTCATTGAGTCTCTTCCCAATGGAAAATATGATTCTACATTATCTGTTTCCTTTTGTGGCCAGCTATTTCAAATTATATGCCAGGTAACTTGGCCTCTATGGGTTTAGAGAGTTGTAATAACAATAGTAACAAATTGTACTTATATAACTCTTTAAGGTTTATGAACAACTTGTCTAATAGTCCTATGAGGTAGGTAGTGCAAGTAATTTATCCTCATTTTACTGGTGAGGAACCTGGAGCTCTGAGAGGACATAGGACCTGTATGTGTACACATAACTAGTGTCAGAGCTGGGAAGAAAGGTCACATTTCCAGGTTCTCAGCCTGCTGCTCATACAACTTGCTACCTCTCATGAGATCAAATCTGACATCTCTTGCAATTCAGGCTCTTTAATATAAACCAGGTACAACAGATGGGGTTTAAATCCATTCTCCCTGGTCTCCCTAATGTTGTCTCCACTAATTGAAGAAACTGCAGGAGAAGGAATTGGATTTCAAGAGAATGACAAGGATATAGAAAAAGAGATTTGAATTCCATATGGACTCTGGCCCATGTCATGATGCTGATGTACTTAAAAATCTGTGGAAATATTGGCAGCCAATAATATTTCTACCTATTAGATGAGGCTGTGCACACAATAGAATCAGTTCTCATGTTTTGCAAAAAAAATAAGAATAATTCTACCCTTAAGATCCAGGGTCAACAAGAAAACTCCCTTGATTTTAATTCCAACTTGATGTTTCAGACTTTTTCTTTATTTAAAAAAAAACAAACAAATTTTTATTTTATTTTTTCTCCATTGATTACTACCTGCTTAGGAACTTTCTGTGTTAATGCAGATCAATCAGCACCAGCTCCAGTTATTATCCTATATAATTCCTTGGGGTATTAAGAGATTAAATCAGGGTTAGGGAATCTGCAGTCTCAAGGTCACATGTGGTTTTCTAGGTCCTTGAGAATGGTTTTTAGACTGAGTACAAATTTTACAGAACAAATATTTTTATTAAAAGGATTTGTTCTGTAAAGTTTGATTCAATCAAAAGCCAGCACTTGAGAACCTAGAGAGCCATCTGTGGCCTAAAGGCTGTAGGTTCCCCACCCCTGGAGGAAATGATTTGCCAAGTAGTTCACAGAAGGAGGATGTATAAGAAGCAAGATTTGAACTTGGATGTTCTTCTAAGGACAACTCTATTGCCCCTATACCATGTTGCTTATTGTAATACTATATTGACTGAGGAGGTATGGGATGTTCAGAAAGGATTAGTACCTTTGGTATGAGGACTTACCAAACCTTTTAAGGGCTACTTATCCACCTTTGGTGTCCATCTTCACTCAACTCTAACCTGTGGTTCCAAGAAGCTGTAGAATGCTCAAAGGCCTCATCCCTGTAAAACCATTTTGGCCAAAGGAATGAATCTGGTTGAAGGTAATTGGTCTGTCTATAAGGCAGTGGGTTATATACCTATACATGTGAAGACTTTCCCTGGCAGAATGGGCAGATGAGAACAGTTTGTTCCAATGGCCATGAAGCTGAGTAAAGCAGGTGTTGTGGAGTTCTTAGAGCTTGGTCGGACATTGAAGATGTCAAAGTCATCTACTTCATCTGGGCAATCGCCAGTCATACTGGCTTTTGTCTTTCTACTGGACTTTAAAGATTCTGGAAGAGAGTGAAACTGGAAAGTCTGTGCAACTCTGCCTCAGTGAAATCTAGTTCATGCATAAGTCATTACCGTTTAAGGTCATCGATACTCTTGGAAATCAAAGAATGAATAATTACTATGTTACCTGAAAATCTCTTGGGACTTCTATATTAATATTAAAATGGCAAATATTTCCCTGGAAAGACATAAAAAATAGGTTTCTGTACCATAAGAATTGAAATCAAGAAATAAAAACACAGAGACTATACACCAACAGTGGAAAAAAGTATCAATTAAATTGTAATTTACAATAATTAGATATTGGATGCTAACTATGAAGAAATACTGGGGAATAATAGCTTAAAATTCAATATGTATGAAATATATTTTAATAGAGGAGCCTTATCTTAATGGTAATATTCAATCTTAATAATATTCAATAAAACAATTATTGCAAGATATTATACCAATTTGGATGGCATAATTTTTATTGAGGAAATTTTTATTAAGGAAAGTTTAATACAGTATTATACATGCCTATAAAACAACATTTTAAAAGCTATTGGAATTAATTGTGTTAATAAAAAAGTTACCCAATAACTTGTATAACATTTCAATTAAATTCTTATGGGGGGATTCCCTTTACAGGGTTTTTTTTTCAGTTTTCCTTTAAATGTTTTCCATCAAAGACTTGTAAATCACAAAGAAGAAGGAAGAAAGAGGAAAGATGAAAGTCTTTTAAAATCTTGTATTTGAGACAGAGAAATTATATAAAAACATCAAAGCAGTCAAGGCACATTTATTGAATGAGAATGTTCCATTTCTTTCAAGTGACTATGCTCAAAGAGAGGGCTGCAAAGCTTTTCTTACTATTTAAATAACAGTCACAACTTACAAGATGTATTCATGATTCTTTTTTATGTTAACTAAAGAGCAGATTAAAAGAAAATGAATGACTGGTGATTTTTTCATGAAAATGAACTATGAAGTTGTTGTAAATACAAACAGACAGTAGACTGGCTTCTCTATTATAAAATATGTCTTATGTGAGGTAATGTGATGTGACTAGCATTTTCCTGTCATAATTATGCATAGAAATTTAATGTCTCTCTCTCTCCATATATATATTTATTGAGGAAAATTTTATTAAGGAAAGCTTAATACAGTATTATATATGCATATAAAATAACATTTTAAAAGCTATTAGAATTAATTGTGTTAATAAAAAAGTTATATAACATATACATATGGAAAGAGAGAGAGAGAGACAGACAGACAGACAGAGACAGGGAGAGACAGAGAGTTAGGAGAATTGAGTTACAGTCACAACCTGAATTAAACTACCCAATTGCAATCAATTTGCAAACTAGAATTACTAATTTACTTTACTGGATGAAAAATGTCCCAGATTTCTATAGGAATTATGTAAATAATGAAAAGTATATCATTTTATTTACTTTTTTGAAGGATCTTACCTGTATTTTACTTTCAAGAATTAGTCTATGTTCATTTTCCAAGAGAAATTGATTTCAATATGTGGGAGGAGACCTTGAAAAACTTTTTTTTTGAATGAAGGATTTCTTCTTTGTGAAGCATTAAAAGTCTTTGTAAAACAATGAGATGGATTTTATAGCAAGCACACTGGAACTCAAATGTTCATGATACAGTGGAAAGAATATTGGTTCTGGAATCAGAAAGGAATTGGGTTAAAATGCTGCCTCTGATATTTTCTGATTTTATGGCTTTTTATTTCCCAGGACCTCTGTTTCCTTAAATATCAAATGAGCAAGTCCTTTGGATTAACTGGTCTCTGATGTTCCTTCCAGCTCAAAATCTTTATTCTTAAGATTTTTTGAGGGGGAGGAGCCAAGATGGCAGAATAGAAAGACTCATGTACGCTAGCTCCTAATCCACAGCAAAGAAATTTTCTGTAAAGAGAACTCCCCACAAATTCTGGAGCAGTGGAACCCGCGCAGAAACACGGTGGAAGAGAGCCCTGGAAAGCTGTCCCCAGGGGTCTGTCATGCTCCAGACAGCAGAGCCCACCCCTGCCTGCCCTGGCCACATGGCCCCAGAGGAGCAGATCCGAGCAGGCTTCAGGGACGGAATCTCCTGTGGCCACAAAGGTCCCTCCACCCACAGGTGCTCCAAGTCAGTGAGAGAGACTTCTGGGCTGGCTGAGAGGGGAGTGGGGTATCTCCATGGCCCAGGCCCCCTCAGGAGGCAGCCGCAGAGGCAGCGGGGGAGGCAACAGTAGCCAGGGACTCCCAGAGCAGCAGGCAGGAGCTCAGGGCCATTACCAAAAGTCTCTGCATAAACCCCCTGAGGGAACTGAGCCTGGGAGGTGGCCCTGCCCCCACCTGAGCACCAGAACTTAAGCTCACATTGAATAGCAGCCACACCGCCACTGAAAGCCCTGAGGCTGGGGAGCAGCATTTGAATCTCAGACCACAAGCACTAGCTGGGCAGATCTAGGCGGGGGTGGACAGGAATCTCAGAAGTCAAGTAACTGGCTGGGAAAATGCCCAGAAAAGGGAAGAAAAATAAGACCATAGAAAGCTATTTTCTTGGGGGACAGATGTTCCCACCTTTCAATTCTGATGACGAGGAACAATTCTTACCATCAGGGAAAGACGTGGAGGTCGGGGCCTCTCTATCCCAGACATCTGAGGAGGATATCCAGTGGGCTCAGGCCATGGAAGAGCTCAAAAAGGATTTTGAAAATCAAGTTAGACAGGTGGAGGAAAAACTGGGAAGAGAAATGAGAGAGATGCAAGAAAAGCATGAAAAACAGGTCAATACCTTGGTAAAGGAGACCCAAAAAAATGCTGAAGAAAATAACACCTTGAAAAATAGGCTAACTCAATTGGCAAAAGAGGTTCAAAAAGCCAATGAGGAGAAGAATGCTTTCAAAAGCAGAATTAGCCAAATGGAAAAAGAGGTTCAAAAGCTCACTGAAGATAATAGTTCTCTCAAGATTAGAATGGAATAGATGGAGGCTAATGACTTTATGAGAAACCAAGAAATTACCAAACAAAACCAAAAGAA
Source organism: Bettongia penicillata ogilbyi (assembly GCA_023548195.1). Lineage (NCBI taxonomy): Eukaryota > Metazoa > Chordata > Mammalia > Diprotodontia > Potoroidae > Bettongia > Bettongia penicillata. Next base: position 607,414 of record JAJHZJ010000448.1, on the reverse strand, counting down.
TGAAAAAATGGAAGAGAATGTGAAATATCTCATTGGAAAAACAACTGACCTGGAAAATAGATCCAGGAGAGACAATTTAAAAATTATGGAACTATCTGAAAGCCATGATCAAAAAAAGAGCCTAGACATCATCTTTCATGAAATTGTCAAGGAAAACTGCTTTGACATTCTACAACCAGAGGGCAAAATAAGTATTGAAGGAATCTATCGATCACTGCCTGAAAGAGATCTAAAAGGAGAAGCTCCTAGGAACATTGTGGCCAAATTCCAGAATTCCCAGGTCAAGGAGAAAATCTTGCAAGCAGCTAGAAAGAAACAATTCCAGTATTGTGGAAATACAATCAGGATAACACAAGATCTAGCAGCTTCTACATTAAGGGATCAAAGGGTGTGGAATAGGATATTCCAGAAGTCAAAGGAACTAGGACTCAAACCAAGAATCACCTACCCAGCAAAACTGAGTGTAATACTTCAGGGGAAAATATGGTCTTTCAATGAAACAGAGGAATTTCAATCATTCTTAATGAAAAGACCAGAGCTGAAAAGAAAATTTGACTTTCAAACACAAGAAGGAGAAGAAGCATGAAAACGTAAACAGCAAAGAGAAGTCATAAGGGATTCACCAAAGGTGAACTATTTACATTCCTACACGGAAAGACAATATTTGTAACTCTTAAAACTTTTCAGTATCTGGGTAGTTGGTGGGACCACACACACACATACACACACACGCACGCACACATGCACACACATGTACACACGTGCACGCACATACAGAGACAGAGAGCACAGAGTGAGTTGAATAGGATGGGACCATATCTTAAAAGAAATTAAGGTAAATGGTGAGAGAAATGTAGTGGGAGGAAAGAGGGTGAAATGGAATGAGGTAAATTATATCTCATTCAAGAGGCAAGCAGGAGACTTTTTAGTGGAGGAAAAAAGAGGAGAGCTGAGAAAAAACCATGAAGTTTACCCTCATCACATTCGACTAAAGGAAGGAATAAAATGCACACTCATTTTGGTATGAAAATCTATCTTACAATACAGGAAAGTGGGGGAGAAGGAGAAAAGCAAGGGGGGGATGATGGTAGGGAGTGCAATGGGAGGAGGGAGCAATTTGAAGTCAACACTCAGGGAGGGACAGGATCAAAAGACAGAATAGAAACAATGGGGGGCAGGATAGGATGGAGGGAAATACAGTTAGCCTTACACAACACGACTATTATCGAAGCCATTTGCTAAACTACACAGATATGGCCTATATTGAATTGCCTGCCGTCCCAAAGGGGATGGGTGGGGAGGGAGGGATGGGGAGAATTTGGAACTCAAAGTTTTAGGAACAACTGGTTACTATTATTCTTGCTACTAGGAAATAAGAAATACAGTCAATGGGGAATAGAAAGTCATCTGGCCTTACAGGACAAAAGAGATGGGGAGAAGAGAAGGAAGGGATGATAGAAGAGAGGGCAGATTGGTGATAGGGAAAATTAGAATGCTTGGTGTATTGGGGTGGGGGGAGGGGATAAATGGGGAGAAAATTTGGAACCCAAAATTTTGTGAAAATGCATGTAAAAAGTTAAATAAATAAATATAAAAAATAAAATAAAAAAATAAAAAAAAAGATTTTTCATGCAAAATTCAAGAAATCAACACCTTTTTTCTTAAGACTGGTGAAAACTGTTAAGAAAATATCAATATAAGAATTTCACTTAAATAAATATGAGGCATTTATTATTTCCATAAGATGTTGTTGTTGAGCTGCCTCCGACTCGTTGTGACCCTATTTTGTGTTTTTCTTGGCAAAGATGCCACTTCCTTCACTAGTTTATTTTGCAGATGGGGAAACAGAGGTAAACAGGATTAAGTGACTTGCCCAGGGTCACACAGCTAGTAAGTGTCTGAGACTGGATTTAAATTCTCAAAGATGATTCTTCACAGTTCCCAGCCCAGTACTCTATCTTCTGTGACACCTAGTTGCCTTTATATAAGATAGTGGTCAGAAACCAGCTACAAACTTCATCCACAATGACCCTCAAGAAGTAGTAGAAAGGTGGGAGTGTTCTGGAGCCAGCTAATGCCAGCTGCTGAGAGCCATTGTTTAATTTTCAGTGGGGGCCTTCATACCCCACATGAGGTAAATACTATTACTATCTCCATTTTGTCGTTGAATCACTTTTTAGTTGTGTCCTATTCTCCATGACCCCATTTAGGGTTTTCTTGGCAAAGATAGTGGAGTTGTTTGACATTTCTTTTTCCAGATGAGGAATTTCTCATCTGGGGATTTCTTTTTTACAGATGAGGAAACTGAGGCAAACCGGGTTAAGGGACTGGCCCAGGATCACATAATTATTGCCTGAGGCTAGATTTGAACTCAGGAAGATAAGTCTTCCTGACTCCAGGCTCAGTACTCCATCTACCTGCCCTTCATCCCCATTTTGAAACTGAGGAAAAGAGAGGATGTGATATTACAATAAAAATAATAATTTTCTCTCATATGCAGTTTTTTCCAAGCATTTTCACATGTTTATTTTTTTCACAATACTTCAGAGGACAGAGAAAATAGATCTAGCGTCATCATTCCCATTTTAGAGGTGGAAACTAGAAGCCTGAATCATAGCCACATGCCTAACTAGTAGAAGATCTCAGACTATGGCACGTTAGTATTGGATATGTTGGAGAAAGGATTCCTATTGAGATATGGATTTAAAAGATCAAGGGACCCTGGGAGCATACATTTGGCTTGATTTTAGAGGTCATCAAGTCCAGCCTCTTCATTTTTCAGATTAAAAAAATAAACTGACACAGAGAGGTTAAACCACTTATGCAAGATCACACAACTGTGAATATTCAAGAGAAGATTTAAGACTAGGTTTTCCCAACTTCTAGTCCAGGATTTAGTTTTTCCTATAACATTCTGCCTTCCCAAATCAATTAAATGATCTTTCAGCCCTCCCTCACTCAAAATAAAGTCAAGTGCAGGTCATGTCATCATTTCTCTGATGGCATGGTCTTCTTCAGCAATGAAGGATGAATACACACACACACACACATCCATCTAGTTCTGAAATTCTAATTCCATGACTAGAATAAAATACTTTTAGATCTGGAAGACATCTTAGGAAAGACCCATTTTACCTTCCTCGTTGAGTTTTTTCTGAAAACATGAAATCATAAAATTAGGTTAGCAAGATGAGATTATGATTATCACGGATGTCCTATAGATACATATCTTGGTCTCCGTATCACATGCTCCCCAATTACCACCCACCATGAGATTTTTTTAATCCATATTTTTCCACAGGTCTTGCAGGGAAGATCCAATCAATGTACTGGCAATCTTCTGATTCTTTCAATGTTCTGTAGATACCAAAATCTCCCTTATGCTCTATGTGACTAGGTAAGCTTCATTTTCTGGTCATAGATGAATTGCCATTGTACCAATTATTGCTAATTCTTGATCAAACACAGTCTATAATTTAGTTCTCCTAGTTTCATGCTCAAAGTGATTCAACATCATTTTTTCCAAGTTTTAAGTTTCATTTTCTTTCCACCAGGAAAAAATATGATGCTTGAAAATAATGCTCCAATTCTTATATCTGTGATAATTTATATTTAGAAGAACTTGAAAAAAGATCCAAGAGAAATCCATTAAATGAATCCATCTGAAGTAATATGAACTAGGGCTAAGATTATGTCTAGGAAAATGGGAGGTAAAAATGAGTTCAGAAGACATATGGAGAAATAACCAGTAGTAGATGCAGAGAGTAGGGTATTAATATTTAAAAGACTCAACCACATAATCGAAGTTAAAGAAAGGAGTGAATTTTGAGAGAGAAGAAAAAAAAGTGATTGGTATTCAATAATATTGAGCTTTTCTATAGGTGAGACATGCCAGAAAATGAAATGATGAAATCAAAGGCTCTCTAGCCTCTACTTCACCACCACCTCAAAACACTAGAAATATACCAAATAATTTTAAAAGATTAAGAATCACTATATATATATGTATGTATGTATGTATGTATATGTGTGTGTGTATATTGTAAAATGGAAAGGGTTGTTGGACTTCTGAGGTTCTCAACTTGAATCTATGCAAATGTAATAAAACAAATAGATTTAATTATGTAGAAGTAAAAAAAAAATGATACAACTATTTTGAGTGATAAAAAGAGAAAAAATGTAGTTTAGAAAGGTTTGAATGAATTAGGAAGTTGAGACTGTCAGAATGGGTGATGTTAACAAAAAGTTCAGTTATAAAAGTAAAGTGCTTTCTAGTTTTAAAACTGTTATCCCTTAACATTGTACTTCTGAATAGGAAAGTCTTATCAGAAGATGATGAAATCAAAGATTCTATAGCTCCTACTTTGCCATCACCTTAAAATACCTAGAAATATGTCAAATAAATTTAAATGAGCAACCACAACCACCACCACAATAAAAAACTGCTAACAAGAAAACAACATAAAAAGCATTCCTCACAAGAAAATTCTCAGAGAAAAATCAGTAAAGAGACAGAGGAAAGTCGAGATAATTTTAATATGACGAAGGAATATTTGGTCAAGACAATGCCAGAAAAAATCTACATAAGATAATAATTTGGAAACAAGCAGCTGCAATCCCTATAAAAGAGATTGTGGCTGGAATAAAATCCTGACAATAACCAGAGGGACTAATAAAGGAAATAAAAGAACAGGTAAAGTATGAAAATAGGAGTCAGTGAAATGTGTGAAATGATTGTCTATGACAAAATGGAAGGTGTCCACAGTTAGCAAATCAACGAACATCCTACAAAATTCCCACCAATATTGAATGAGAGAGAAAAATAGTCTTCTCCGTAGTGCCAGGTTTTCAAAGAATCTCTCAGAAAATGAAGATAGACAAGCTCTAGGCTTGTTTGTCATGAAACATTACATTAGGAAGGGAAAGAGGAGGAGGAAGGGACTAGTGATTTTATGAACTTTTTGTGGCACAAGTGAAGGTTTTTCAAACCCAGATTGGGAGGTATGATACAGAGGAAAAATAAGCTGCATTTTTTTTGTTGGCGTGCAACAGTGGTTAAAAATGATTATAGTTTAAGTATATTAAATTGATGAAAGGCAAATGAATATCAATTATAATAGAAAACACAAAGCAACATACAATAATTTGCATCAGAACCAGGGGAAAAGGGCAAAAGTGACTGGGACCAGATGAGCTAAGCAAATTGAAAGTCTAGTTCTGACCTCTTCATTTGAATAAGAATTGTTTTATCAGTAGTTGATGGTGGGGTGAGGGGAGGAATGATGTTAACAGCCCTACCTATGAAGGTTAATGATATGAACTTCCTGATAAAGCAAATTATATCTGAAGGAAGTTATTAATATCAATATAAGACCTACCCTTTAACCACCCCCCCCAAAAAAAAACCCCATAATAACATGGTAATAAAAGACTGGAAAAGAAACAACACATGTCCAGCAATTAGGGAATGATAATAGTGGTTAAAGAACGTAATGGAATATTACTGTGACTTAAGGAATAATGATGATAAATTCAGAAAGAGATTGGGAAACTTGCATGAAATAACACAGAGATAAGAAACTAGAGCCCAAAGAACAATCTCTATAATTACTATAGACATAGGGACTGGAGTTGTGTGGGGAACTTCCTGGTGAGGAAGCATCCTCTGCCATTGAACCTCAAAGATGTTCTCTACAATTTATGCTCTTAGTTGTTGAGGGCAATAAGAGGTTAAAAATCTTGCCAAGTTCACACAGCTAGTATGCATCTTGGACTCCAGAACTTCTTGGCATCAATGCCAACTCTCTATTCATTCAACCACAGTTGGCTCTCAAGGAAAGACTATAACTTATGAAAGTAAACACTGAGAGACAACCCAGCTCTGATGAAATTCAAAGATGGAAGTACATAGCATACTGCTAAATTTTATGATCACGGCTCTCTTTTCCCTTGGCATGTGATAAGATTTTTGTTGTTTTGTTTTGTGAGGGGTAGTGTTGGAAATATATTTCATCAGTGTGATTCTAAAGCATTCGTTAGAAAGGTATTATTATTTTAAGATACATGAGAGGTGACAAGTAGGAACAAGTGAATGCTTCTCTACTCTAGGAAAGATTTAGCTGTGTTTAACTGAAGAAGGGAAGAAATCAGCAGAAATGGAGAAGGCAAAATTACTTCAATGGGAAAATATAGACATCTCATACTGAGTTCAATTGTTCCACTGAGAACTCAGAAAAAGATAAAACTAGTGCTAAAAAGAATTCTTTCCAACTTAATGCATATCATATTAAATGCAATAACTAATAGAATTCTCTTATTAAAAGAACATGATTAATATTCTGAGAGATTAGGAAGGGTTGCTTGGTGTGATGGATTTCTTTTTTTTTCCTTTCTTCTATTTGCACCTGCCTTCCTTTACTCCAGTGTTTAGAATTTATCTCCAGGTTCACCAGGCTAAAGTGGTCTCAGTTAAAATTACTTGCTATTAATTTATAACATGATCAGATTCACAACCTGAGTTTCCCATGTAAGTGCCATTTTTTTTTTAAATTTTATATTGGTTTTGTGACTTAAGAGAATTCAAGAACACTTGAAAGTTCCATAGTCAACCATAGGATGGCTCTTCAACTTTTTAAATTCCATTGAAACCCTGCCAGTAAGCAGCAGTCTTAGAGATGTGTTCTATTTTGAGGTGGTATGCCTTATTTTATAGTCATCATTAAACATGAAAGTGCTATTAGGAAGAAAGGAAGTTCATAGGCCAAAGAATCTGCCTAGTATAAATGATATTGTTTTGAAAACTATCTCCATTCTTGATACCTTCTCCAATCTAATTTAAAAAAACCCTATCACATAAGGAACACAGTGGCACATATTAGTGGTAATAGTAACAAATAATAGTATAATATGTTTAATAAAATGATAATAAATGAATAAAATTTAATATCATCAGCATCAACATCATCACTACTATTTTCAGAAAGAAAATAGCAACAACACTAAAGACTTAAATCAAAGACTCAATGACAAGAGGTAAGGTAGCAGTACGAACACCTTCCTTTACTTTCCTTGCTATTGAACATCATGTCTTTACCAACAAATTACTTCTTCCCATGTGCACAGTTTTTGGTCTAATAATAATAAATAGTAATGAGTAAGTGATTCCATAACAAACAGACTATCTGTTCCTTTCCATCATAACTCTTCCCCCAATCATGTCTGTCATTTAGGTCCAGTGGACTCAGTCACTGCCATTTTGGCAATTGACTGCTATTGCTTTATTGTATTGGTAATACCAATCTGATCTTAGAGAAGTTGGGTAGCACAATCCATTATCTGTCACTCAAAATGAGTCTAAGGACTTAGATCTGAAACAAAAAGAGGTTATTAGCTTATAGTAATTAAGTGTAGGCAATTAAATGTTGAGAAATCAACTCAAGAAGTCACATTGATTTGGAATCAAAAGTTACAAAGATTAGGGGAAAGAGCAACAAAATTCATGGTGGCACATTATAAATCAATTGAATTTTAGAATCTCAGAAACAGAGGAAGTCTTATAGAAGTCTCATAGTGTCAAAGACAAAGGTTTTTTCAAAGAAAAGCTTGAAACCAAAGGAAATGCCTCTGTGGTGAGGGACATGAGATTGGAACTGGGTAAGATTGGTCCCTTGTTCTCTCTCTGCCTCTGTTTCTCTCCCTCTCTCTCTCCCAGGGTCACCAGGTGCTTCAGGCTACTAACAGTGATATGCCTTTGTCTTCTCATGGTTAGGGTAAAGTTCATAACTAAGGAACCCTAATGAGTCAAGTGAAGAACTTTGTCCCATTTTATCTGTTGGATAAAAGCATCCTGAAGTAAGCCTGAAATGTGGAAAATTTGTCAAGGTATACATTGAAGAGCATGAGGAAAACAGCCAGTCCATCTTGAAGATATCTTGGAAAGAGTAAGGCACCATTATACTCAAAGTGTGATTTGGTGCCATATGATTGTCCTGGCCCTTGAAGACAGAAATGGCAAGCAGACTTGAGAATGTCATGCCCAAGTTTATGATTTTCTGTACATGAGAAAGGCTCCCTGCAGGGGATGCAAGACTATTATCAGAAATGAATGGATGAGGAAACTCAGAGTCTGATAAATAAAACAACCACTGCATTTCTTCAAGAAAGAATTCCTCCCAATCTAGATCAATGCATGTACCATTTCCTCCTGATGATCCTACCTCCTAACCCTAGCATGATGCCCCCTCCCAGATCCTGGATGATGCCTTTGGGTCCTCCTCCTGGCATGAGAATATCCAGGAGAGGCCACATACTTGGCTTTGCCAAGATGAAACCCCTTCCCCATCCCATGATGATGCCCACTCATCCAGATACGCTGAGATCAGACAGATAGGACAGAGGGTATAGAAGAAAGCCCATTTCTCATTTTCCTATTGTTCATTCCATTTTACCAGAATACCATGGTGCTAGGCCTCAGGGACTTATTCTCCTTTTAAAATGCTGATGCTTTCAAATATTACTTTCCAATCATTCCACTTCCTCTGACCTCCTCCCCCACAAGATAGTACTCCCTTGTGATAAAAAAGCACAACAAAGGAAGAGCAAAAACAAATCAATATATAAGCCATGTCTAAAAATGTATCCCTTGCTCTGCACCTATAGTTTAACATCTCACTGTCAAAGGAAAAGAATTCTATTCCGTCCTCTGAGATCATAGTTGCATATTGGATTGATCATTATCAATGATCTGATCACACAAGATCAATGTCTTATGGCCTATCACTGTTGTAATCCTTTGTATTGTGGTTGCTATGTAAATTGCTTGTAAATTTCCTTCTGCTGTCAGTACTTACAAGACTTTTCAAATTTCCCTAAATTCTTCATATTTATTTCTTATAGCACAATGATATTTCATTGCCTTTATATCCCATACTTTGTTCAGCTGTTCCTCAGTTGATGAATATTGTTCATTGGTACTGTAAAAAGTGCTGCTAGAAATACTTTTGTATGTATCAGACATTTCTCTCTATGTTTGCTCTTCATGGTTTATATACCGATGGTGGTGTGTGTGTGTGTTCGTTCTTTGTTGCTGAAGAAGACCATGTCATCAGAAAAACGATGACATGACTTGCACTTGACTTTGTTTTTGAGTGAGGGAGGACTGTGCAGGTCACCAGTCTCACTTCTCCTCCAGAGTCATCTGAATCCAGTGACCAGATATTTATCAGCATGACTGGAGATGACCTGGGATGAGGCAATTGAGGTTAAGTGACTTGCCCAAAGTCACACAGCTAGTGAGTGTCAAGTGTCTGAGGTGAGATGTGAACTCAGGTCCTCCTGACTCCTGCACTGGTGCTCTATCCACTGCACCACCTAGCTGCCCCCTCCAATGTCACTAAGTCAAAGGATGTGTAGTTTAGTCATTTTTTAGCATAATTCCAAATGATTTTTCCAGAACTGTTGGGCAAATTTGCAACTCCACCAAAAGTGCATTAGTGTGCCTGTTTTTCCTCATTTCTTGCAACATTTGTCACTTCCATCTTTTGTCATTTTTCTCACTCTTATGAGTGTAAAGTGGAGCTTCCGAGTTATGTTAATTTGCATTTCTCTTTTCAGAGAACTGGAACATTTTGTCATGGTTGTTGATAGCTTGTAGTTTTTAAAAACTTATCAAACATGTAAGGCTTGCCACTTCCTGGCAAAGAAGAAAAAGCAACAAGGAAGAGTGGGGCAGAAATGGTATAGCTTATATTTGTACTATGACAAATAAAAATGAAAGGATTGACTGCTTCAACATTTTGAAGAAAGGTCTTGCCCAACATACCTGCCAAGTTGTCATCCACTTCTCATTGAAAAATGTGAGGGGGAACCCACTCCTTGTCAAGTCAGGCCGTTTACTTTTGGACAGATGTCATTATTCTAAAGTTTGTCCTTTACAAAGAACCAACATATTTTTCTTGATAATTTTTTCCAGCTTTTTGCAGTATACAAAATGAATCTAAACCATCTTCTGTGAAATAGTCCTTCAGGTAACTGAAGGAAGTAATGATATGATCCTTAGTCTTTAATTTTCCGGATAAAAGATTCCCAGCTTCTTTATTTTTTCTAAGGCATACTTTTGAAGTTATTCAACAACTTAGTCATACTCCTCTAAATACCCTCTAGTTTTCACTATTGTACCTAAAATGTAGCACTTGAAACCAAAGTATAATATTCCAGATGTGATCTTACCAGGTTAGAATACTTCAGGCAAATAAACTCCCTGCATCTGAGCACTGAGTCTTTTTGACTGGCTCATGCTGTCATTGTTTACTTATATTGAACTTTTGGTTGACTAAAATTCCTAAAGTTTTTTCTTCTTTATTAACTGTCGTCCAGCTGTACTTATCATGTGTTATAATGAAGAAATTGACTTGGGATCTGTTTACCCCAGGGTTGCTCTGATGTTGCGTAGAAGGTTTCTGTGCGCATGTAGCCTGCAAATCTCCACACAAGGTCCCTTTCAAGTCACTACATGGTTTGAATAACTTTACTGGGGGCACTGACAGTCTTTTAAAAGTGATGTATGATGATTTTCACCTGTTCCACATTTATATGCCAGTGTGGGCGCTGATCATCTGTGGACTCCAGACATAGTAAATTTGATAGGGAGGATACTGACAGTACTCTCTCTCCTGGTGTCATGAGATCAGTGCCTGCTGGATGATACCCTCATGCATCAGGTTTCTGTGGAGGAGTGGAATACCACTGGCAATCCATGCATGTGCCAATGAAATTTGACCCTTTCTAGGTTTATGTACTCCTTCCTAATTTAGCACGTAGCTTCTGGAGCTAATGGAATAAGATTTCTATGTGTTCTGCTGCTGGAGTTCTTGAGTTTGACTTTAGCTAGATCAGCAATCATGTATGAGGCACCTGCTACACTCTATATGGTCTCCAAATGCTTCCAGGGCAATTTGAGACTGTATGTAGAATCCCATAGTGGGCAGAAGGAGGGAGGTGATGGTTCCATTGCATTCTGTCCTGGTCAGATTGTAACTGGAGTATTGTGCTTGGTTGTGAGTGCCACATAGGAAGAGCCCTCTCCTACACAAGAGAACATGGTTCCAGTCTCTTCTGTCTCTGATTTATCATGTGCAGAGATGCCCAAGTAGCATTTTCAGAGATCAAGGTCTATTTATGTCTCCTGTACTCAAAAGGTTTCATTGGTTCCACTTGTTTCCATCACTGTACATGAAAGTGGGACGTTCAAATCTCGCCACAGTCAGGGCCCAGCCTACCTTTCCAGGTCTACAACACTATTTCAAGCACTGCACATCCTGGGCAAACACATATATTCTATGAATGCCAGCCACATTTCATAGTAACACTAGCTAACACTTAAGGGTGCTTAAAAGTTTGCAGAATGCTTTTCTTCTATTTTTCTTATCAGTAATGGTGTTTCCCTGCTCCCTGCTTTGATCCTTTCCAGGTTCCACTAGTCAAGTAGAAGGCGGATGCAATAAATCATTAACTGGCAAACGTGAAATAGTTTCATGTGTCTCCTTCCTTCTTCTCCACCCCTTTCCCTCCCATGAGAGGAAACATAGCCTAGGCAGGGATTCTTTAACTTTCTCCACTGGGCCTCCTTTTTGTGTTTCTGAAGTAGCATTGGTTGGCATCACATGACCTGAGGGGTGGCGTGGGGGCATGTGCCTTGCTAAATGCTGTGTGTTTAGAACCAAGGGTGCTGTGAAGTTGCTCAATGCAACATGGGCAGGCCCAGCCAGAAGCATCTCAGATTCACGATGTGTTTATGTTTGAATTAATTTTTGGTCATTTCACGTTCAGAAAACTTTTACTGTTGCCAAATGTTTCAGGACCCCACATGGTGTCCTGAACTACAAAAACAAAGCCTAATCTATGTTACCTTTGGGCCCTCAGGGATATTTGCATTTCAAAGACAATTCAGGAGAGAAGAGAATTCTTTGAGTTGGGAAGGGAAAATCTAGATTGCTGACTTCAAATATTTGGGAAGCCAGAACAGATTTATTCTGCATCTCCATGCAACACAAAAGTAGGAGGCCAATGGATGAAAGATCAAAGAATTTAGAGCTACATAAAGAAATATTTCCCAGTAATTGTTCTGTGGTTTCATGCATGTCTGACTTTTCATGACCCAATTAAGGGTTTTCTTGACAAAGGTACTGAAGTAGTTTGCCATTTTCTCCTCCAGCTCATTCTATAGATAAGGAAACTGAGGCAAAGAAGGTCAAGGGACTTTGCCAGTGTCTCACAGCCAGTAAGTGTCTGAGGACAGATTTGAACTCAGGAAAATGAGTCTTCTGGATTTCAGGCCTGGCACTCTATCTGTTGTACCTAATTAGGCTTGGCCAAAATTGGAGTGAATTGTCTTGTGAGAAAATGAGTTCCATGTAACTGGAAATATTTAAGCAGAAATTGAAGAATTACTCTCAAGGAATGTTCCAGAAAGGAGGCCTACAATTAGTGAGTGGATGGAAGTGGAGACTTCTGTAATCAGAATCCATTTAAGAGAAGAATTTTATGGATCTCTTAGACTTAATTCTTTGGATCATTAAATACATGATGGATATCATCATAGGTAGAAAGATTACAGATACACATATTCATACATAAACACATATAATATGCATGTGTGCATGTATATATACACATGAATATATACATACACATACAAAAACGTATACATACATGTGCATATATACATACATGTATATAAACATATGCTATGCATATATGTACTTATGCATATATGTTAACACATATGTTATATAACATAAGATATATGTTATGCATCTATGTACATTTGCACATACCTGTGTGTGTATGTGTGTGTGTATGTGTATGTCTATACTCACTCAAAAGTTATTAAGTACCCTGGAAATCCTAGAGGTATTTTAGATATGTGGAAATACTGACTTGGATGACCCAGAACAGACCTGAGTTCCATCACTGTGCTCTTCAGAATGACCAAACTCTATGGCTTCTTGAAATTTCAAAAGTAGTAAGTGGCTCCCAATTTCATTTTCCTTCAAGGCATTTCCAGCTCTTTTTGGTGGAAATTTGGAAGTTTTGGTTTAGAGTATTGTGAAATTCATCACTTTGGCCATCTGGGAGTTTAGATTGAGAATCACACAGTTCTTCGCTTTGTTATTTCAGGAAAGCGGAGTTGGGCTAAGGACTTCTTGTAGATTTTCACAGTACCCATTGGTGTCTCATGTCTGAAATAAGGTCTGGATTATGTATCCTCATGTCTTATTACAACTTTACTGCATTAATCCTTTGACCCCAGGGGCAAGCTAAAGTAGGGGACACTCCCTGTCTACACCAGTCTACTCTTTATTCCCTTTGTGTAGACTGTATTTTTTCTATCTCCCTAGACTCAATAAATGTTTGTCGAGTTGGATGACATCTGGGATGTGGTTCATGGGTTTCAATAACCAGGACTACCATTACCCAAAGCTATTAGCTGTTTTTTGTGTCACAGACTCCTTTGACATGCTGGTGAAGCTTATGTCCTTCTCATAATAATGTTTCTAAATGCTTAAAATTAAATACATAGAGTTATAAGACAAACAAACAGAAAACTTAATATTGAAATACATTTAATCAAAATATTAAAAAAAAAGTTCATGGATCTCAAGCTAGAATTCCCTGTTCTAACCCTTTCCACTTACCTAAATCCTATCTTAAATGCCAGCCCCCCTCAAATCTCATCTCTGCTTCCTCACCTCTCTTAATCCTGTCCTAACCTCTTTTTATTTTTTAATCAATTCTTTCTCCTAGAGCTCCATGACTCTGTCTCAGACCTTATTCTCTTCTCTCAATATTCTCATTCCCATACATATCTTATTTATTCTTATTTTTCCACATTTGTTCTTATTTTTTTATATTTTCACATTGTTCTTATTTTGTCACTTAATTTTCACCTCTTTTCGGGTGACATTAAGATTTCTATCTCGCTTTCCTTGGTAACTTGTATAACTTGTTCTTCTTTCCATTAATATCTTCTTGTTTTATTGAGGTCTTTTGCCATTCTAACACATTCATTCCTCCCCACCTAACATTCCTGGTCATCCTTGAAACAAATAAAAGAAAAATACAAAAATACAAAATAAAAGAAAAAAACAAAAAAAGAAAAATAACAGAAAAAATAAAATTTAGTAAAATCAGTAGTCTATGTATTTCTCAAAGATAAAGGATCAAAAAGTCTGAGATATCAACAATAATCACAATTTGTGGGGGGAAATTCTTTTCAGTAGCAGGTCAATTCACTTCACCGCCAAACTTTTATCAAGCACCTATTTGTTCCAGGTCTTCATAGTGCTAGAGGCTGGGAAAATAGGCTCCACCCATAGGGAGCTGATGTGCTTTTAGTTATTCACAGTTTAGAATGATATAATAAAAAAAGCACTGGATTTGCAACAAGAAGATTTGGACTAAAATCCTTGCTTGGTAATTTACTTTTAGTATGACATTGAAGAAGTCATTTTGTTCTTTGAACCTGGGTTCAAATGTCTGTCAAATGCAAGGGTTCTAATAGAAATGTGAATAAAAACTTATCTCCTGGGATTGTCCTGAGGATCAAAAGAGATGTTATAAGTTTTGTATTTTGTCAAGTTCAAAATCCACATAAAGGTTAACTATTAGGAAGGAACAGCATGATTGTTTGAAAGTTGCTTTTATGTTGCAGATTTGCCAAAGTGCTGGTTCTGCTCCTTCTCCCTGTGTAACTATGGGTAGGTCACATCACCACTCTTACTTTCCCTTTTCGTGTGTATAAAATGAGAGGGCAGCTAGGTAGTGCAGTGGATAGAGCACCAGTGCAGGAGTCAGGAGGACCTGAGTTCACATCTCACCTCAGACACTTGACACTCACTAGCTGTGTGACCTTGGGCAAGTCACTTAACCCCAATTGCCTCATCCTGGGTCATCTCCAGTCATGCTGATGAATATCTGGACACTGGATTCAGATGACTCTGGAGGAAAAGAGAGACTGGTGACCTGCACAGCCCTCCCTCACTCAAAAACAAAGTCAAGTGCAAGTCATGTCATTATTTCTCTGATGGCATGGTCTTTTTTGGCAATGAAGGGTGAACACACTATAAAATGAGAGTAATTTCATGGGTTTAACTATCTTACAACTTAATATAAGTCAGATAGTACTAAATAGCTACAAATCATTTTGTAATATCAAATGCTATCTAGTAGGCACTGAGTATTTATTGAATAAAATAGTGTAAATGAAACTGCAACCAAGATTGAAATGTCCCATTGCATCACATAGTTGACATTCCCATGGAACAATGAAGCTTTACACAGATAATAAGAAGTAGAAATTTGAATCATTATCCCATGGTATGATTAAACTGAACAAATCTGGATAATCCAAGTCATAAAAGCCCCTGCTTTCCTCATTTATTTGGGTAATTGATTCAATTTCTCATCCAATTCTGCCTATGGTCCAGAGTCACCATTCTTGATCAAGTCACCTTGATCGAAATAAAATTCAATCATCCTTTAAAGTTTACAATCTCAATTAATCCTCATGGGAACCATTTGAGGAGCCTTCCATAGGCATTATCAGCCCCATTTTATTGATGAGAAGACTGTGTTTCAGAGATGTAAAATTACTTTACTTATAGTTGTATAACTGGTAAATGCCAGAGTAAGGTATTCAACCCAAGTTCTCTGTACTCTTAGTTCTATCAACTTTATAGAACCCTCATAATTCATCACCCCTACATATGTATACTCTGCATGTTTATACTCACTCGCTAGAATTCCCTCTAAGAATGAGTCCTCAGTTAACTTCAGAAAGAGGCCTTAGTATACTCTTGACCAGGTTTGAATAATGCTAATTATGTTATTGTAGGAAATACTTTAAAAAGATCGAGAACCATGTTATATTAGCATCTGAATGATTCCTAGAAAAAATTTATAATTTTTTTAAAGGCTGAATTTCAATGAACTAATAAAGCCACAGCAAAAATTAGAAGTTTCTCCATTTATCATGTGTACAATCATACTGTAATATTTGCTATCTGATTATTTCCAAGAAATATGTAATGTATTCTAGGGAGCCACAATGTTACATAGGGAAAATTAAGAATAGCAATTTTTACTAATGAGTGAAGTAAAGGTAGACTTTCTTCCTGCAGAGAAAAGGTAGGCATCCTGTTCCTCTGAGCTAAGCCTACATAAAGTTTATAACTGGCAAAAGAAAATTTGCCTCCAGTGTTAAGATGCTTAGGCTTTTGATTTCAAAACTATTCATCTATGAAGTGATTTTTTTTAATAGGATAAAAAATAAGCAACAGGAAGGACATAATTCTGTAACAGTTGGGTGACTAGGTCTAGTTTTTCCCATTTGAAAAGGAAGAAACCAAAGCCTTGAAAATTTAGAAGATAGTGCCCCAAATAATGGATAGAATTACTTTTAGCAGGAGAAAACACATGTTCACAGCTGAAAAGGTTGCCGACAAATACTGAACGCTTGTAAATTAAAGATGTAGGATATCAATTTCTAGCCGAGGAGTTTTAGAAATCAGTTCTATTTCACTTTGACTGTCTTTATTACTCTCTATCACCAGTCAGGATTCATTGTTAATGAGGAACTTCTCTGTTCCTAGAAGGTTTCCTTACTGCAGAAAGAAGGATGCCTGAACAGGCACAGATAAAATTCTTATGCTTGACTAAGTAAAGATGGGGTCTATTACAAAGCACATATTGGACAATTGGTGTATGGGTCTAATTTTGACAAAGATTCTTGCTGAGAGGAAATGCAACATACTGGATGGAGTTTAAGGTTTAGTGTTAGACTGGAACTCACATCCTGTTTCAAAAGAAACAGCTGAAAGATGACTGAATTTGAAGTCATGTACAAATATTACCTCTGTCATATTATATTTGTGACTCAAACTCAGTTTGATACTCTGTACCTAAATTTTTTCATCTGCAAAATAATTTTATTACACAATGTAAAATGTTGACTACATAGAGTGGTAGAATAGCTTACTATCAGCTTTAAGGTTAGATAAAGATTTACTCCATGAAAGATAGACCAAATAACTTGCAGATCTATTTGTCCTTTAAAATCTCTGAATGATGATGCATGGAATAATGTTTGTGGTAGCCAATTCATACAAATTCAAATCAATAAGCATTTATTAAGTGCCTACTATATGCCGGACACAGTATTTCTTGCTTCATAGAGTAACAAGGCATAGAGGTGAAATCGCTGGCCTGGCTAAGAGGACATGTGTATTAGTCCTTTGCTGGGTATGTGGTCATGGGCATGCTGCTTAATTTTTCTGACCCTCAGTTTCCTCATCTATAAAATGATACCTTTCCTACCTATCTCATAGAGTAGTGGGAGGTAAGTTAAATAAATATGAAGGTGCTTTGAGATCCCTAAACTACACTATTATATTGGATCCTATCAATACTAGAACCTCTCACTAGCATTTTATCTTTCATAATATTTGAAATAAGGGTGATTGATTGCTGTAAATGAAATTACATGGTTCCTATAAGCAAAGGTAGCAAAAACTAATGGAGCTGAGGGTCAATTATGTTGTTTTTCAATCATTCGGTCCTGTCTGACCTTTTATAGCCTGATATGGGTTTTCTCAGCACAGATACTGGAGTGATTTGGCATTTCTTTCCCCAGTGGATTGGGCAAACAGAGGCTAGGTGACTTTCCCAGGGTCACACAGCTAGTGAGTGTCTGAGGCTGGATTAGAACTTCAGTCTTCTGGACTCCAGACTCCACATGCTGGAATTCTAATGAGATTAAAGATCTTCCCCATCCATTAATAGGCCTAGGGAAGCTAGATTAGGGGAGGCCCACACCTTTTGTTAATTTTCTAATGAGGCACTGATTCTCAAGCTTTGTGATGCCCTCTGTCTCTGAAAAGTGTATGAAGACTCAGAGGTGAGGTTTTACTTGGGAGTTGACTGACTGGAAGTATTTGTTTCGCCAGACTAGACTGTGGCCAGCCCTTGAGAACCCATATGTTGGTGCTTCTCTCTCTGGTAACTATTTATGTATGGTCAGCCAGTTACCTGTCTGTCGATCTGTCAGACAGTTGGAAGTCCCATCTATCGGTTAATCTGTGTTTCTCTGTTTTTATTTTCTCTGAAGTTCAGGGTGTTGACTTTTCCCCTGAACTAAGTGAATGATATATGTGTTTGATTAAAGTGATTGTTGATCCCTCAAAAGTTGTTTTCCTTTTAGAAAAGCAGCTTTAAGAACCTGTGATAACGGGTTGTACTGTGTATGTTGGGGTGCTTGCTTTTACATGTACCATCCACTTAGCTGCTAGTTAGACCTAAATTCAAATCCCACCTTTGACGCATATGACTGTGTTATCCTTGACAAGTCCCTTAAAATATTAGTGCCCTAGGCAACTTTCTAAGGTTGTACATTTCACTGAAGGCACTGAAAAAAACCAACAAAAGCATTTCCTCAATGTGAAGTCTCTATCCCAATGAAATCACACAGCTTCATGCCCTGGGCTATCCATCCATTGTCCATTCACAAGAATTTCCAATCTTATCCCCTAATCCTACACATGTACTATAATAGGTATAGTTGTCAGAGGTCTGGGATTGAACTCAAAGAGACATATTCAAGATCAAGAAGCATACTACATGTGTGTACGAGCATGGACAATGCCTGAGAGAATCCTCCAAAATTATAAAGTATAGATAAATTATGCGGTAATTTCTGTACAAGAACAGGGAATTTACACAAAGGGAGGTCTGTAGTCTGAGGAGCCAAAAAATAAATACATATAGGCCTATTCATTAGTATAATCAGATAACATAGAAGATACATCCTATACATACTTATATATACATATGAAAACACAAATACACACATGCATATAAATGACAGATATATACAGATAGGTAAATGACAGAGAAACGTGAGTCAATACTTTTTCTTTCTTCTGGGTCTGACATTTGCTAGCTATGTGATCATGGAGAAATTAATCAAGCAATCATGCATGAATTTATTATATACTTGCTATGCATCAAGCACTGGGTTAATGCTGGGGATACAAAACACAAATTAAATACATATATGCGTGTATATCTTCACACATGTATTCAGCTCTTGTCAAAATATTTATACCATAGTGGGAGAGATTGCATATATATATATACATATATATTATATACATATCCACACACACAAATATGTGTATGTATGCATGTATCTCAGTACATGAAAGATATATCCAATACAATCTAATAACCATTTATTAAGTACTTATTATATGCCAAACACTATGCTAAAGGCTGGGGATTTATTGTTATTCAGTTGTTTTAGTTGTATCCAACTCTTCATAATCCCATTTGGGGCATTCTTGGAAAAGATACTAGAGTGGTTTGCCATTTCCTTCTCTTGTTCATTTTACAGATGAGGAAACTGAGGCAAACAGGGATTAAGTGACTTGCCCAGAATCACACAGCTAGTAAGTGTCTTAGGCTGGATTTGAAGTTAGTAAGATAAATCTTACTGACTCTAGGCCTGGCAGATACAAGCTATGGGGATAAAATTAATAAAAAGAAAAACATCCCCTACCTTTAAAGAGCTTCCAGTTTGGAGACAATACACAAAAGAAGGCAGGAAAGCTGAGGGGCAGGCATACCACGGGGTTATGTTATGGGGGCATCTTGTTCTGTGGAGTTGAAATCAGGCAGATTGGAGTGGACTGAAGAGTCCAGTTTCTGCCCTCGATAAAGGAAAGCTTTGGGAGGAGTTTGGTGCTTATTCTAGCCCTTCAATCACAGAAGAGAGAAGACTGAAGGAAGTGGAGTCAGTTAAAGCTGAACATGGGAGGAGGCATCTTGTTCTACGGAGTTGAAACTGGGCAAAGCAGCAGATGCAAAATGGAGCTGGGAAATAGATGAGGTGTAGATGGAAATGCACAAGCATCTGGAGGAGCCTCAATAAAGGGGCCCTACAAGCACTGGGAGTTGAGCTGAGTCTTAAATGAAGCCAAAGAATGCAAGGGTCTAATGTGAAGAACTTTCCAGGACTGCCATTGTCAAGGCACAGAGATGGGAAATGGAGCTTTGCATGTGAGGAATTTCTAGTAGGTCAATACAACTGGATTGTAGAGTTGGACGCAAGTAATGTGTAGGGAGACTAGAAGAATGGGAAGGGACCAGGTAATAAAATGCATTAAATATTATACAGGAAAGTGTATATGTTATTCTAGAAGTATCAGTAAGACACTGGAGTTGCGTGTAAGGAAGTGAGATGGTCAGATATTTATTTTAGGAAAATGATTTTGGAAGTTGTATGAAGGATGATTTGGAGTAGGGAGAGACTTGAAGCGAGGGATGCAGTTAGAAGGTTAGTCCTATGATTCTTGGTTTCCACTTCTGCAAAGAAGAAATAATTATAATTACCATAGCTACCCTATAGGATTCTTGTAAGGAAAGTAAATTTTTAGAAAGAAATATTATACAAATAAAATATAAATAAAGGAAATAGCATTTTATGCTAAGTTCCTAAAAATGTTTAGGTACTAAAATGAGAGAGGTTCAGATCCTCCCTTAATCTGTCAACTACTGGATTAGATATACCTTAAAATTATGTGTATACACACACACACACACACATACACAGACATGTACATACATATACATGGAGCTAATTCAAAGGGATTTAAGTCAACAAGCTATTAAATGTCTGCTGTGTGCCAGACAATATTTCTTGCTCTTTAGGGTAAGCATATGTGTATGTATATATAAATATAGAAACACCCACATATACACACATGTACATATATATGCATATATACCTACATACATAGATAGATATGTATATCTATCTATGTAGCATTTAATCCATATGACAAGAACATAGGTCTAGTTACTTCCTGTGGGATGTGTGTGTATGTGTGTGTGTGTGTGTGTGTGTGTATGTGTGTGTGTGTGTATGTATCTATAAATGTATGTTTGGTCTAAAGTGAAGGAAAAAAAGTCATGCTATTATTCTTCTTTAAGATTTGCAAACCACTGGGTATTGGGAGTCTGGTGCATGTACAGACTCCATTAGCTTGCTTGACAGATACAACTTTTGCTTCTTTCCTCCTTTCCTTCCTTCCTTCCTTCCTTCCTTCCTTCCTTCCTTCCTTCCTTCCTTCCTTCCTTCCTTCCTTCCTTCCTTCCTTCCTTCCTTCCTCCTTCCTTCCTTCCATCCTTCCTTTCCTTCCTTCCTTCCTTCCTTCCTTCCTTCCTTCCTTCCTTCCTTCCTTCCTTCCTTCCTTCCTTCCTTCCTTCCTTCCTTCCTTCCTTCCTTCCATCCTTCCTTTCTTCTTTCCTTCCTGTTATGCTCTAGGATAAGATGAAGGGTCCCAATAGCTCTGGCTCATAGATATATCCCCTAATTGTTTTAGTACAACTTTACAAGTCACCCAGAAGGGGCCTCCAAACTAGGGGTTTTTTAGTATTGTAGATGGATAATGCTCATACGCCTATCAGAGTTCACTGCTGATTTCATGAATGGAATGTTAGGGTGTGGGGGAAGGATTTTCCCTTTTCCTCAACAAACCAACTTGGGGCTTAATTCTGAAATCTTTGCTTCCTTACTCTTATTTAGAGAGGCTTCAAGCTTTCAAATTTTGTCATTGCTCACAGGTGGCAGAGATTTAAACATACCAGACATGTTAAGCATGGAGCTGCCTTAATGACACTGTCTGTTCTAGTCCAGGGTCCCATGAATCTTTTGATTTTAGTCAACTCTTATCTTATCAATGAATCATGCACATTCATGTAACCATGTCAGCCTTTGCTTATCTGTAAAATGAGGAGCTTGGATTAAACCATATCTAAAATTCCTCTGAGCATTAAAATCCTATGGTTTATTTTGCCAGTCAAGTTATATCACAAGGATAATTTTTAAAAGTGAATTTAAGAGGGAAAAAAGCGCACATTTTTTCAAAGCTGTAATAGGACTAAGAACCACTGTACCATTAAATCAAAGGTAATTAAAAACAAGATTTAAATTTTCTCCATAAGTTCTGAGGCAGGTTTTAAAAGTGTTTCATTTCCTACAGAGTATTGTATACCCACAAACATGCACATGGTTTCTGAGAGGCTGGGAGTAAAGGATTAGGAATTTGTCATTCAGTTTTATACCCAACCTCTTCTCACTCAGCCATCTACTATGGATTGGATTTTACTCTTAACGCTTTTCCATTTTCTCCTTGGATAGTTCCATTTCTTGCTCTGTGATGTCATTTTCACGAATAGAGAAATGTGTAGAGATGGCAGATTTCCACATCAATGTCCCATTGTATGAAGGGAGAGAGAGAAAGATGAAAAGGGATGAAAATGGTACTTTTAAAGAAAACCTACATCCTCTTCTGATTTCTCCTAGTTGTCATTGCTCTTTTCTCCCCAAATTACTTTGACTATTTTTGTATCTATCTATGTATTTACATAACTATAGATTACATTGATTTGTCTGTGTACATGATGTCTCTTCTCACCACACAATAGATCATAAGCTTCTTAAAGCCAGGTGTGATTATTGTTAATCTTTATTTCCCCCAAACCACCGAATAGTAAAAATAATGTCTTTAGAGATTAATGGTCTGAAGTGTGGAGACAGCATGGCATAGTCAGTGTGCTGGAAAACAACTATTAAAAACTCTTAATTTCAGAGTCTTTTCTCTGTTAATTAATACACATTTATCCTGTATGTAACTTGCTAAACACAGAGCCAGGAGCATAGTAGGTGCTTAAAAGATGCTTATCGATTGATTAAGTTAATAGCTATGTGAACCCCAGACTAATCACTCAAGCTTATGTGCTTCTATCAATCCCATGGAAACTGCCCAAGCAGTCATTATTACATTGTATTGGTGTTTTATATGCTAATTCAGTCATAGATCCTTCTCCCATATTTGTTATTATTTGCAATAGATCATTTGGGCTAAAAATTAGAGAGCCCTCCCCACTCTAGGTCTTTGTGTATACTCATTTTACTGAGCTATTGGAAAGTCCAACCTCCTTTAAGAAGGGTGATAAAAATAGGGCATAGGGATAGGAGTTGGACTTCTGATTTTCTCTGTTTATACAGTTTGATGCCATCTCTGCAACTTAAAATTTTAAAGGGCTGTCCATACAGAGCATTGAAAGATTAAGGGATTTGTCCAGAATCATTCATATTGGATATTGACAAGGCACATCTAAAAGGCAGGTCTTCTTGGTTTACTTGCTTGCTAGACACCATGTCCCTTTGCCTCACTGAACTTCTAGGACTTATTTCTACTGGGTTGGGGTGGAATTAGATAATGCTAATTCAGTCACACTAGGAGTAGAACCTAATAATATAAATTCCATTTGTATTTCTAGTTCATAGATTCAGAGCTGGTAAGGACTTCAGGGATCTTTTAGTCTATAATCTTCTCACTTTACAAATAAGATTGATCAATATCACATGGCTATTAAGTGATGGAGGCAAAATTCAAACACACATTCTGTCATCACACATCTAGTATTCTTTCCATTTTTTTAATCCAAAAAGAAACATTTTTTTCTTCTTCACCTTTTCCAATTTGTTTTTTCTACTATTGACTAGTCCATCAAACATTTTTTCATCTTCCCAGTATAGCAAAGCATGCAACATGTCTAAGTCACTGTAATTTTAAGTAGTTAACACTTGATGAAAACCCACTCTTGTATAATTTGCTTCCTTTCTTGTTGGCAATTTCCTTCTAAAAGCTTTCTAATTTGTGTTATCTCTTGGTACTCATTTTGGTTGCTTTTATGGCTTTTAACAAGGATACTTTTTCTTACTATAATGAAATTTGAAGCCTTCTTTTCCCCTAAATAGTAATATTAGTTTTGTGATTATTTGAGGAAGTATTTTTGCAATTATTGTGTTTTTGCTGCTAAGTGAAGTAGAGAGCTGGAAATTATCTGGTTAAAGTGACCAAAGTAGATAGTTTTCCAATTCTAATTAATCAGCATGGCCAGGTCTGGTGTTTCCAAGATAACAGAATTATATTCCTATTTGTCTACTGTATATGATAGTGCTATAGGACCTGCTTCTAAACTGAACTTCTTTCATTGGAAGCCTTATTAAATTGAAACATTATTAAGAAGTTCAATATTTTTGCTATTATAAGTCAAGCCTTCATCCTTCTCTTTTCTTCCCCTTCTTTATTCAACCAAATTTGCAACCAAATATAATTGATATATTAGGCATTTTAATTTAAAATATAATGTCATTATTAGGAAATGTAGTGGAGTACAGAGCTGGAGAGGAGCCAAGGATAACTAGGTGCAAGTCCTACTTCTGAAACATACTAGCTGTATGACCTCGCGGAAGTCCATTTACTTATGTGCCCAAGCCAACTCACAGAGAAGGTGCTGACATCATAGATAGGAATTCCCTTATTTGGGTCTGGTTCATATGGTTTAAATCACTAATCTAGTACATGTTACCATCTTTATTATAGGCAATGCATCTCCTTATATAGTAGCTTAGTATACAAAAAGTCCACAATTTCAGAACTCATAAATCCTTGACTTAACTCCCAAGTCATTTACCCACCTTTAATTTTCTTTACAAAATCAAAAAGTAAGCTTCATTTTCTTCTGCCTAAAATATTGCACTTTAATGGAATCCAAGAGACTTTTCTTCAGCCAGCATTCAACAGTTTCTTTAAATAGTTTAAATAGCTTTAAAGCTATTGTTTTATAATATAACATGATATGATATGCTATGATACAATATAATTAATATAACAATATGATATTATGCAATACAATGTAATACAATATTTGACATGTATTATCTATGGTATTTTACATCAATACTTTAATACTCTATTTAATCATCCTTTTTTCTTCAAAAATTTGATTTTCAGTGGTTTAAGATGTCCTTCCACAATCTTCCCTCTTATTTTTAGGATTGTATAAGAAAGACAGTGGCATATGAGTTAGGCAATATGAAGATTAGGGATATTTGCATAGAGATTTAATGGGATAAGATTTATAACAAAGTTAATCTGATACATGTTTAACAATATAAATACTCTTCCCTTCTACTTATGAAGAATGTATGAAAAATAATTCACTTAATTCTCTATTTATTTCTTTGCAAATTTCTATCAGCTTCCCTCCTCAACATGAAAAGCATATCCAGGCCTTTTTAATGCCCAGCTCCCATTCTTTCCCTACCTACCACATGTAGATAGATGGTGCAGTGGATAGTTCTCTAGACTTGAACTCTGGATGACCTGAGTTCAAATCCAGCTTTAGACACTTACATAATGCAAGGTAGTTTATTTAATGTTTGTCTGCTTTAGATTCCTCATTTGTGAAATAAAGATAAAAATAGCATCTCCTCCCAGAGTTGTTGTGATGATAAAAATGCAACAATTTTTTTGGTAGATAGATGATCCAGTGGATAGAGTGCTGCTACTACAGTCAGGAAGATTTAAATACAAATCCAGCTTCAGAACTTGCTATCTGAATGATCCTGGCCAAGAAACTGAATATCTATCTCTTTGCCTCAGTTGCTTCAAATGTAAAATGGAAATAATAATTGTATTTACTTTCCAGGCATTTTGTGCCAATCAAATGAAATTACATTTGTGAAGAGATTAATACAGTGCCTAAGTCAAGTAAAAAAAAAAAAAAAAACAACCACCAATCCAAGCACAAGCATACCCATGGCTACATATTGACAGTTTTAGAATTTAATATTGTCTATGTTTGATTCTTTTTAAATTTTGTTAAATATTTCCCAATTATATTTTAATCTGGGTTAGCCTATACTTCTAGGTATGTATTTTACTTCTGCTCTAGGCAACTCTCCAGGACTCTTTTTTGTAGAGAAGGTGCTAGTCAGGAATGGGAGATGGTATTTACTCATCCTTGAATGACCTATGGCATCATAATATCAGGCTTTAATTTGGAACCAATCCCTTTAATCTCTAAGTTTCTATCTCCCAATATTTAATGTTTCCTTTTATTTAGTAAGTACTTAAGAAGAAATTACTGAATTTTATTGCATTACAAAGAATAAAATAGGATTGAGAAAAATAGAGACCAAGAAAAGTCATGTTTTGCATGAAAGTTTCAGGTCCTGTCTACTTCTTTGGCTCCAAGAAGCTCCAGGAAGAAAAAAAAAGCCTGAAATACAAATTCTTGATAACTTAATAATATTGAATCTTGTATGGGACAAAAGAGAAGAAAGCATTTAGTACTTAAGGGTGGAAGGATGCCAAAGGGAACTGTTATTTGACATTAAAGTTTCTATATGTTGAGTTGGAGGGGGCAGAGAAATGCAGGATTAGGTCAGGTTTAACTTAATTTGGGTTCATATTAAAAAAAAGGAACAAACAAACATA
Source organism: Bettongia penicillata ogilbyi (assembly GCA_023548195.1). Lineage (NCBI taxonomy): Eukaryota > Metazoa > Chordata > Mammalia > Diprotodontia > Potoroidae > Bettongia > Bettongia penicillata. The sequence continues at coordinate 581,006 of JAJHZJ010000448.1, read as the reverse complement.
CCACAGGCCCCTGGTCCCACTCCCATGTTTTGTGACATTTGAGGTAGTAACCAGATACCAAATAAATGAAGATCATTGCTCTTAAATTGATTTGATTATAGCTTGGAGATAAGTCTTACCTTATGGTCCCCCTACCCCAATCTGCCAGACACTAAGTAAATCTCTAGTTTCTAAAATAAAAATTCACAGGAAAATAACACTGCATATTCTCCCTCCTCCTTCAGTCTGAAACCCAACCAAACTCACTGTTCCTCACATGTATTGCTCAATTTCCCATCACTGTGCCTTTGGATTGGCTATCTCATGCCAGAAATTCCATCCTACTTGACATCTACCCTTCTTTCCTTTGAGGTTCACCTCAAGGACCACTTTCTATAGGATATTTTTCCAGGTCCCCTCAATTTCTATTGCTTTCTAGTTCAGACTACCTACTATTTAACCACATTATATTATTTCATTCTCTTCATATGTATTCCATAAACACACATGTTCTTTTCTCCCCTCATTAGAATGGTGTATTTTTCCATTTATTCTATTGGCATAATATTGCCTAACAGAACTTGACACAGTATAAACTTAATAAATGATTGCTCATTAATTAATTGAATGAATAAAACTAACAGACAATTTTTCAGGAAATAATTTTCTTCCTTAAGAAGTACAACTGTGGCGGTGGGGGGGGGGGAGTAGAAAGAGGGAAAAAAAGAAGGAAAGGGAGAGAGAGTGAGAGTGAGAGGGACAGAAATAGGGAGGGAGGGAGAGTATGTAAAGTCTCATTAATTAGAGAACAAATGATTAATTAGAGAACAAATGAACAAATTGAGATCCCTGAATGTTATAGACACAATGACCATGATGAACAAAGAATCATGCAAAGACCTATATGAACTGATGCAAAATGAATTGAACAGAACCAAGAAAACAATGTACATAGTGCTGTCAACAATGTAAATGGAAAGAAAAACTTCTGAAAACAATTGAAACTGAATGTTGCGAAATTACATTGCAAATAATGTGGAAGACTAAGCTTGTATCCAAAGAATAGATAACTGTAGCACCAATGCAATAGTCACAGTGCCTATAGTGGCCATGAATGTCCAGGTGCAATTCTGAACCTTGAAATACCACAGAATGTCCACATGGAAGACAGAACCAAAAATATTTAGAAAGCCAAATCCATCATAGTAACAAAAATTGATATACAATGATATAACAATGCAGAGAACAACACCATCCCCAAGCCTTCCCTCTGCTAGGCTTCCCACAAACCAGCTCCATTAAACAAATTGCAAACAAGCTCTGTAGCCAGCTGCCTACATCCTTCTTAGCTCTGACTAGACTCTAACCAATTTCCTCTCAGCTCTGCTCTAGCTCCTCCTCTTTCTGTTCTACCCATTCAGCAAACTCCTCCCACCACAACCTCCATGTTACTCGAAACCATGTGACCCAGGCAGGTCTCATGGGCTTATTAACTAATGAGAAAGATCTCCCCATTTTAAATTACCATTACAATAACAAGAAAAAAAGTCCCCTTGCTCCTTAGCAGAGATATAAGGGGGAATCCATGGCTATGTAACATTGCATGTTCTGATGTATTAATTAGCTTTATAAATTTTCTCACTCTTATTCATCATTTAAGAAACATTTATGGCTCAGATTCAATCCAGCTCAGACTCTGTCTAGCTGGGATTCTATCTGGCCTGCTTGTGAATACAAGCATTACAAATGCTTAGGTTCCTTAAGAGGCAACCCAATTTGGTGAATCTTTAATAAACTTTGTTTTCTTTGGCTTTAAGAAGGCTTGAATAGAATTCATTCAAGTACGACCTAGACTGTTGGTATTTTGGGGTTCCCTTCACCCCTTCACCTCATCATTTTATGGTTCCCTGATCCGGAAAAGCTGCTAATCTCAAGTTCTTCTGCTCAAACTGGAAGAGTGCAAGCCGTCAACTTCCAGATGACAGCCCAGGCTATATACCAACCTCCATCTGAATCCAAGGTCTCCACTCTGGCCTGCTGGACCTGGCACCAACCAGGTTCTAAACCCTTGAACAGGACCCATCAAGGCAGGGACAGTTCTATGCCCCTTGCCAGCAGGAAGAAGTTTCAGAAGCTGAGACCTTCACCCTTTACCCCAAAAGAATTTGGGTTCAATCTTTTTGAGGGGGGAATGATGGGGTTCAGACTCTGGGAACCTCCTTGAGCTCCCCTTGAATCTTCCCACTTAATCTGGCCTTTCTTACTCAAATCTAATCTTCCCATTTGTTCCTGAAGTCTCTGGAAACCCATGGGCTTTTCATCATCATTTCAGGTCTCTGTTGCACTCCCCACCCTTGATCCCATCAAAACCCCATTCCCCAGGCTACCATCAAGATCTGTATCCATCCATATACTACCCCTATCAAGATCTCTGGATTGCCCCACCTGCTTCCCACCCAAACCCTCCATTGTCTGATATCTCCTGATGGCCTCCAGCTATTTCCAGCTTTTGACTCTCCTTGGACTTCTCCTCAAGACCCTTCCTAAACCCCTCCTCCCATCACCCTGGACTACCAGACCACCCCCCACCCCCACCCCCCAGATCCCACCTATACTCTTTTCTGTATTTAAGTTCCATCTTGCCTCCATGAAGGCTCTCAGATTCAATCCAGCTCAGACTCTGTCTAGCTGGGATTCTGTTTGACCCGCTTCTGAATACAAGCATTACAAATACTTAGGTTCCTTAAGAGGCAACCCAATTTGGTGAATTTTTAATAAACTTTGTTCTCTTTGGCTTTAAAAAAAAAAGAGATATTTACAAGAGATAGAAAGGATGGATATACTAGAAAATCTAGATGATATAAAATCAAAACATCTCAATAAAATTATTAAAAAATATTGACTTCATGAAGACAGTCTTCGTAGAAAAACTATCCTATAAAAAGAGAACACCATTCTCATTTTGTAGCAGATATGCAGATGATCCCTTTAATGTAATTTTAAGAGCACTACTATTAACAGGAAGCCTTCTCCAACCCCTTGTGAATCTAATAATTTCCCTATGTCAATTATTTTCCTTTTAACCTATATATATATACATTTGCTTGCATATTGTCACCCTCACTAGATTTTAAAGTTCTTGAGGCTAGGGAATTAAATTAATTTTTTTTGGTTATTTTCTTTTTAACCAGTAGTGTTTAACACAATGCCTGGCACATAGTAAGTAATTAATAAATCATCTTATAAAATCAATTAATTAATTAATCTTTAGTTTTCAACATTTACTTCTATAGGATTTTTAGTTCTCAATTTCCCCCTCCCCTCCCATAAATCTTTATTGATTGACTGACTGAAGGTAAAATAAGAAAACACATATTTTTATATCTCAGAAGATAGAGGAGATAATAATATCAGGACTAAAGGAATGTTGAAGAGGTAACTCAGAATGATATTAATTTTTTAAAGCATTATTTGCATGACTCCAAATGAAAGTTGATAGGGAAATAAATATACACATAAAAATTACTAGCAGTTAAGGCAAATTCAGTTTAACTGGCTCTCAGAGAAGTCTTTACCTCCATACTCATAAAGGATATAATTAACTGTAATAAATATCATAGATTATGAACTACAGGAATTTGCTGCCCCTATGTGCTTTATCACCACCTTTCCATATGCCTCAATCTTCTGGCAGTCAATATGGAGCACAGATAACTTGAAAGAGGTGGGTGTGCATCTTAATATCTTTTTTTTTTGGTGGAGGAGGGGGAAAATTGCTCGTCAGACATATTTTCTACGGGAGAAATTCACAGACTGGACAAGTAAGTAATACAACTCACATATATTTTCAGGTTGACTGCCTTTGTACACCTAGTGTTCTGTGTGTATATTTGTGTCTTATGGTTGAGTTGTGACAAATGCTTTCCTTCATCCTTTGAGCTTTAGTTGTGTTTTGTTTTGCTTTTTTTCTTTTTTTGTGAAGAAATCTTGTGAAATTTTGCAACAGTTTACTGGATCAACTATAACAAATCCACAAGACATCAGGAAAAGTTGGATTTTACTTAATATAATCAATGTCACCTCACGTTGGCATTTGAATATGCTCGTATTGCTCTATCACAAATTGGTTCAAATTGGTTCAAAGTGATCTTGAAATACCACTTTGAAATAAATGTTTCTGTGCAATATTCCTTAAGAGGTGTGTGTGTGTGTGTGTGTGTGTGTGTGTGTGTGTGTATGTGTGTGTGTGTGTGTGTGTTATGTTTGGGAAAGGTAAAGGGGATCTGGACTTGAGTGTTAAGGGGTATCAGGAACCACTAAATGTGGAAAATCCTTCGACTGATGCAGATTGACAATATGTTCAGAAATTTCATTAGTAGTTGACAGAGGGCAGTAAGTGGTTAATAGTCTCATAGAAAATACATGTTGAGGTAGGAATTGATTGCAAGTGACCTTCTATGTCTTATATAGTGCTCCCTCTCAGGAAGATTTGTAGACCAGAGCAAATTTACAATAAACAGGATGTGAAGTAGCTTTGTATAATGTAATTTAAAGGTACTAGGATATGTTACAATAAAATATCAAATAATAAAATAAAATAAAGATAATAAAAATATAGCATTGTATGTATCATAATTTAAGCATGTATTATGTTATGTTATATCTTTAACTAACATGCTATATTATAATATTTCTTTAATTAACACCAACATCATTAAATATTATAATATTAATAGAGAGCAAAGCAAGGACATTGCAAGACAATTATTTAAAGATTAATTATTTCATATTAAAAAGGTAATTGTTAGCTGTTCTCAGAGCACATAATAAATGGAATAAAAACATGGGGAAATGCTTTTCAAACGAAAATACACCAAAACCTAAAAAAAGTGTGTGCCACTAAATTTGTCACCAAGAATGGATTAATGCTGGTTAAATCCTATGAAACTGCAAGATCCAAATACAGAATCAAAAAACCCTCAGTGGGCAATATCGGCATGACTCAGCAATCTGTAGATAAAGAAATATCATACAAATGGTCACAGAGTCACAGAGATTTGTTTATAGAAACAGATGGGCATAGAATAACAGTTTAGTGCCTGGTCGTGGCCAATAGGAATTACAGAATGATCACTATCAAGGACTGACTCCAGACTTGGAAACCATGCAGCAGCTCAATGCAGGTCACAGATACTAGTGTTTATTCAATACCTAAGAAAGTAAACTTGTTGGTTAGAATTATCCATTAAAGGTCACTGACTTTCATAAATGAATGGATGACAAATAGCCATAATTCAAATATAGACTTAAAATTATCCTTGAGAAATTAACCAATACACAACAGACTAAACCTTGGTCATCGACAAAATCAAAACATTTCTCAAAATCATCAGGGCATAATGTCAAGTAATTAGATTTTAAGAAAAGAATACTTTTAGTAGATGCTATGTAGCCAAGTTTCAAGCTCCACAGATTGAAATGTCTTCAAAAATATGAGGATCTAACAGAAGCCACCCTAAATAATGTGGGAAGTACATCTAGTCTTTAATATTCTGTCTGCCTCTAGCTGTCACAAAGGAGTTGACAGGTAAGTCTACAGATGATGAGCTAAGATCTCAATATTTACATATACATACACACACATATATGTGTGTGTGTGTGTGTGTGTGTGTGTATGTGTGTGTGTTTGCAAAAAGCAATTATTTTAAACACTTGGGAAATAGTCCTCAGAACATTAGATATAAAAGAATGATAGCTAGGTAGTGACATCCCAAGACTTAATTCATTTCACTCTCATTAAAATGTAACAGGGCAAAGTGAAAAATAGTACTATAAATATAGAAAGCTTTAAGGTTTTCAGAATGCTTTTGGTACAATAATCTGATTAGTTGGTAGTATGCTATAAATTAAGTCATTCAATTTATCTAGGTCTTAATTTCCTTAAGTGTAAAATTGAGGGATTGGCCCCAGTGAATGACTGAATGAGTAAACAAGTAAATAAATGCATAGGAAGTTTGTATTTGAATGGAGGAAAGCAAGGGTCACAGAATCAGCTTCAAAGTTTTTTAGTAAATTAGATTTCTCCAGGGCATTGCTTTATGTAAAGTCTATACTTCAGAGCTTGATGACTCAGAGCTGGAGAAGATGACCTGGTGCACAGCTGGGTGGAATAAAATTTAAGATCAGTCCTTGCTCTAATAAAGGATGATTTAATTTGGTTCTTTAGAAGAATCTGGAAATGAGTCATGACTATTTCTGCCTTTTCTATATCCAGGAAGCTTTTTAATTTACATACTCTAATTTGAAGATATGCTGATGACCCAGAGAAACCAAATCGCCAGTGACAGGTTTATATTTTATATTTTAAAATTTTAATTTTGGGGTGGGAAAACTCAGACACAATTTAGGTTTACTGAATTACCAGCTATTTAGGATCAATAAAACCCCAAATTGATTTTGTCAAGCACCTAACTCTCTTAATATACAGCCCGTGTTTACCCAAAGTAGAATTTAATCCATATGTTGGAATCACTTATGCTTAAAATCAGTAAAAAGTCTTTGTAGGAGCTGTTTGAAGTCCTGAAGTCTCTTTGAGCTTCTCTTTATCAGCTACAAGATTTTCCCCTTAGAAACAGAAGGGCATGTTTTGTCAAAATTAAATCAACTTCAAATATTCCCAGCCACTTGGCTTAGGAACTAAGAAACAGAAGTCAATTTTGAGCAGTCTCTTGAAACATCATTATTTTTCTTTCCAGAATAGCTCCACTCCTCTTAGATGCTGATCAATAAAACCTATCTTGTTTGATTGTTTTAGAATAAAAAAATGTCATCTCTGAGAGCGACCTCCAGAGGTCATCTAGTACAACACCAGCATTTTACAATTACAGATGTTATGGCTAGGACCTGGAGTTGAAAGATGAGCGAAACATGACAACTGGTAAGGGAAAAATGCAGAACTGGAACCCAGGTCTCTTAACTCTCAGCTCAATGACATCTGCAATACGTCTTACTACCTCTCTAGTTGATAAGTCTCACTTTGACCCACTTAAAATACATTGACAATTTCCTTTTACTATGTACTATTCATCTTTAGTTTTTTCTTAGCCTGTGGTCAAATCTTGAGTATTTTATTTTATATTAAAATGTTTATTAATATCACTTTTTAACATCACCTTTACAGCCAACTACAGCTATGTCTTCCACATTGTCAGATCAGGGGCACAGCATTCCCATGACCTGGAAAATTCACAGAAAATTTTTTTGCCCTACCTGCAAACCAGAGAAGTCTGAATTATTATGGTAATAAAAGATAAACTATGATGCTATTATACCATACTAGATGTATGTTTTATGCATTTCTGAGTTTCTAAACTTTTTCTGTGTCATCTTCTGGCCTTCTTGTGTCATCTGTGGCTTCATCTAAACTCTCCTAAAATTCCCATTTAGTTTTTTATGCTAATTTGCTGTGTATCAAAACCACATAGGAGGTGACTGTATATCCCTCTCCCTTCCTTTACCTTAACTAGCTATCCCTTGTAACAAAGAACGACTGAACAGCTAAGCAACAATGTGTTGTAGTGGACACAGAGCAAGGCTAGGAAACAAGATAACCTGGGTTCAAGTCCTGCCTCTGAAGCATCATGGCTTTATAACCCTAGGTAAACCAGACATGTCAAACAGATCACATTCTGGGTCCATGATGCTATGTTCTGGCCAATATTCTATGTACTGCACTGCCCACATGCCCCTCTGCTTCAGGGATTTGCCTTGATTACATTTTGAGTGCAACTTTTGTTGGCATTCAACTCTTGGGGCCACAGCCTTTTTGATCTGTAAAATGACATTCATATAGAATTTTAAGGTGTCAAAACTTGGGCTAAATGATCTCTAATGTCCCTGCCAATCCTAATAGTAGGCTCTACACAGATTGTATAAAAATGTGGTCTAAGAAATAAATGATTATAAAAAGAGATGGGTCACTTCTAATTCTTAGGATTGCTTGTTCCATTTGGGGCAAGCTCAGGAGTCATCTCCCATAAGAGAACCTTCTTATTCTTTCCATTTTCTAGAACTCCCTCTAGACACTCCCCACCCCAGTATATAAGCTCCTTAAAGGGGAGAGAAAGGAGGTTGTCACTTTATTGTTGTTGTCTTTCTTTTGCCAAAATTAGTAGAGTATTGGGCACATAAATGTTGCCTAATACATACTTGTTGAATGGAAGGGAATTGAATTGATTGTAGAAAGGGTTAGATTACACGTGTGCTGTCCAAATGCTGGCAGAATGAAAGAAAACTCTTAAAATTTCAAACTGTACTAAAACTTTGAAGACACTGTGAGTTTATATGTGTGTGTAAACATATACATACACACATATGTGCCATATATACATACGTATGCTTAAACACAATAACGTACATATAAACATATTCACAAATGTACATATGCATATATGTATATACACACATAATCCTTAGATAAATGATAAAATAATAAATACAAAACATAAATAAATATACAATAAGCATAATCCTTAGACAACATCAGACAAAAATATAAGGCATGTTTTATATTGTTACTAGAGAGAAACAAACCACAGATTATTATTCAACTCCTTTGTATCAATTAATTCTTTCCAAACATTTTTACCCCAATGTAGACATAAACCTGAGATGAAAGTCATCATTAGAGAGCTAGCATAGTTCTCCAAATGAACTTCTGTTATGTGGAGATGATCTCCATTTGAGAATCCCAGTTTTGTGATTGGATTTTGGCATCAGTCTATAACCTTGTTAGTATATAATAGGCTGTAGTCTCCCCATGGTACTTTAGCTTTCTACCCAAATTAAATTGTTTTCCAGAAAGTTATTCTGATTCTTTCTATGAATTAAATAATTTAGGAAGTGTAAGTAAAGAGAAAGAAATTTGAGACAATGCATCCTCCCTGACATAGTTCTATGGTTAGAGACCCTGTAGGGATCAGATGGATTTTGGTCATGAGAACAAAGTGACCTGTCTTTGTCGGGGCACTAGAAAAGATCATCTAAACCATTAATGGGTCAGCATAATCTGGAATGCCTGAACCTTGACAGGTAGATTGAATCAACTAGATGGGTTATACTTTTGATAGATGGTAGTTTTTTTGATAATGCCTGATGAAAGAGTGAACAGAGGACTTACAAGTTCCACAAGCATCAAAGAGTGCTTAGAATAGAAAGAAACAGCATGAAGAGGAGGAAAAGTGATGTAGTACAGTGACATTTTCTGGGCTACATCACATTCCTGACTGGTAACTAACCCTTTTTGTCACTGAAGAGGCAAAAACCTTTAACCTTTAGGACAACTTGCCTTCTTAGAGTCAGTGGTTTCAGGAAAAAGATAGCACCATTCCAGGTATTGATTTCAGGGTTCATTTGATTGGAAAAGTTATGCAGTTCCATTTTGTCCTTTGGCTCAAAGCATTGGGATGATGATGTAAACTGAAAATGGAAAGAAATTAGTATTTATAGAGCACTTTTTACATGTAAAGTGCTAAGAACTCTACAAATATTATTTCATTTGTTCCTCACAATAAACCTACAAGGTAGATAGATGCTGTTATTATCCTCATTGTACAGATGAGGAAACATGCAAACAGACATTAAGTGATTTATGCAAAGTCACACAGCTAACAAGTGTCTGAAGTTATCTTCTTGCCTCCAGACCCGGTACCCTATCCACTCTATCCTTGTAAGCAAGGAGTAGGCTCACTCCTTTCTAGAAGTGGATGCCTAACAGAAGAAAACTTAGGGAAATAGGTGATACTACCTATTTTTATCCCTTTATCTTTCAGTTTGGGTTCAAGTCAATGTTCTATTTTCTTACAATGATGTCATGTCTAACTCTGGCTAGATCAAAGAGAGTTAGTGGAAAATGGGTACTTGGAGGTAATGGTTCTCAATAGATGATGTATCCAAACAGATTATGTGATGCTAAATATAGCAGTAGGATTCTTTGATATTGAAGATATTTCATCACTTCCAAAAAAGCAGTCAGTTTATAATGCTTTACAGCATGCATACTGAGATTTTTCAATCTGGTCCTCTTTGTTATCCATGCCAATTATCATCACTAAGTGTGCTACCATGATCCATAGCAATAGTTATTACAGGGACAGGGCCTCTGATTATCTTAGTATTGGGAACTTCCAGGTAAGGACATTCCCTCTTTAAAGGCAGGTTAGCACCTTCTCTGTAATTTATGGTCTTGAAGCACTGATAAGTTAAGTGAATTGTCCAAGGTCACAAAGATCTCCTTTACAAATTACAAATTATTAGGGAAATAGCATAGAGCTCTGTGACATTAACTAGCTTGCTCAGGGTACCACAGAAAGGATTTGAGGCGAGATCTCTATCCATTATGCCAGGTTTTCTCTCTGATTGTTAAGGAAACAAACTGTAAAGCAGAAAAAAAATGAATATGCTCCCATTCCATTTGAGAGGTTCTCAAAATTGTAACTCTGGACTCAGAATAAGACAGAAGAATCCTGATGCACACAATGATTTTAAGTACAATTAGAGTCCTCAGAATGACACTCATCCATTATTGAGCATTCTGCTTTCTAGGCTTTTTTTTTTTTTTGATAGGTGACGATGGACTGAAAATTCACCTAAAAGCCAGTACAAAAACTTGGCCAGGATCTTGTCAAGTACATGGATATAGGGAGGGAAGGGGGAAAAGATGAAAGTTGCTGATATGATTTGTGAATTCCAGTTTTCCTCTGTAGTAAAAGCCACCTACAGTCATTTATTTTTTTTTTAGTAGATTCATTAGTTTTGCACTGTATAGATGGGTATGAAATTGATAGTGTCAAAAACTTACACTTTGCTTTCAGATGGTTGCTTCTGTGCCTTGAGACATGAGAATGTAAGAAGCAAAATAGAAAATTCCAAGATTTTCTAGAATTAGGACCATTTACTTTTTAACAACTAATATTTTAAAAATTTACAATTTTATTAGTAATAATGAAACTTCATTTAAAATAAATTGCATTTCATTAGGAAATATGAAAATTGAAAAGTAATTTTAAAAAGGTTATAGAATTAAAAAAATTCTTTGTAATTAAATCATGTTACTCCTTTAAGATTAGAAGTTAAATTACACCTTTTGCATTAAAACCATGGGCAAAGACTTAGGTACCATTTAAAATGAAAGTAATATTTATAGTTTTAGAAATATTATTATAACCAGAGATTTCTTATCTTCTTGGTATACTCTTAGAAGTATACTGTGAGTTTAAAGTAAGCTACTAGCACTTAAAAATCTCCTGAGCAATTACTAATACATTTTCCAATATTTAAAATAAAATCTTTCATATACACACATTATATATGTATAAACATATGTATGTATATATGAATATATACACTATAAAGTTTAATGGAAAAGTTATTTCTGAAACTATTCACATGGAATCATGACATTTCCAGGTCTATTTGATTTTAACCAGGAAGAACAGGTATTGGCCTGAGTTATGAATTATTTAACTTAAAAGTGCTGCTTTTGAGAAACTATGTCTTTATTACATGAGCCACATTAAGTACTAAAACATAACAAAAGATGACATACCACTTTAAATTAAAGCAAACATTTAGATAAACTTAGAATGCTCCTTTCCATTGCTAATGGCTCTTCAGACACATTTTTTTTGTTCTATTGACATCTCCCTTCTAACCATTCCCCCTTTTCTTCCCCCCATGATTTTTAGCTTAAATTTTTCCATTCAAACCAAGGAGGTGTAAATTAGACAGACATATCAGTAGGGTAAATCCATGCAAGCACACTTGAATGTTTCATTCTCCAGGAATATTTCTTATACAAATATTTTTTCTAATCCCACCATATGTTGTTTTTAAACATAAAGCATATATTCCCTCCCAAGGTTTCTTCATCTTTGTACAACAAAGTCAAATACTTGCAATTTCTAAACACTTCGGAGATTGCTGTCCAGAAACATCCAGTAATTTATTTTTGTATTATCCTGTAATATAGCAAGATTAGCTCACCATTGTTAACAGATGTTTTTTGCCACCCCTAGACTGTTTGCCACTTTTTCATCAAACAGAAAGATATGAAGACAGGCCATCATAAATGCATATTCTTTTCTTTTGTAACATTTATCATGATCAATCCAGTATCAGAGCAATACTAATGCTCCTGTGGCCCTTTGAGGTTGGAATTGTTAGCATTGTAGCAGCAGTGCCATAGTCTTATGCCAAAATATGTTTCTGGAAGCATTTATAATAATACAGCTTCAGCAGAGACAGTAATGGTATAAACAGGGCAAAGGAAATACCAGAATTGCAACAGATGCGATTGATTATATGCCTTGGGGAATATTCCACTCATTTATTTTAAGTCCAGTCAATGTAAATCAAAAGACTGTGATGTTGTCAGTAAGACATATCACAGACAAAGTAATATACTCTGACAGCGCTCCCACTTTCCTGACACAGCAGATCATGCCGTTAGACATGAAGAAGCCATCTGCAGCCTTATGCTTGCACTGTGAACTGGGGGAAAGTCATCTGACTTTAGCATTGATTCACTAACTGTGATAAAGTTCATGCTGAAAATATGAGTTGATGGGGCTGTTTTAGGTTCAGTTGACTTCTGCCTTTTGAACTTGGTCTTAAATCTCTCCTGAGCTCAGGAAAGCTAACGATTTTCATTACTTTTCAGGGCTGTAAATCTGGTACATAGCACTAAATTCTAGACCCAGAAATAGACACTCAAGAAAAGTAAACATTAAATGGAGATTTGAAATAAGATGCCACCCCTCTCCATCTCCCCCTTTCCCTCTCCCTGAAATGTTTTAAGGGCATTTAAAGTTGCTTCCCACAGATCTAACACCTTTACAGAATTGACCTTCCATCAACAATTCTTGCTCTCCTAACAGGCGGCATATATGCCTATGTCTAGTCTGGGAAATATATGCCACATTTTTTTTTTTATAATAAGATGAAGGGAGAGAACTGAGATTGGGAAGGGAGACACAATTTACATTTCTTTTTTATTTTTTTCTGATTGAAAGATACTTTGCTACATACTACATTCACCTTAAGAGCTTGTGAGAATGGCCAAGTGAGTCACTGAAAGTTGAGGCTAGAAGGGAATTTGTTCAGCCCTTGAACAGAAAAAATCAGAACTCTTAAAATTAATGCTAATTCATGACTCCCTTCCTATGAAATTTCACATTACATACACATTAATACCAAAAGAGTTTAATTATGATTAGTTACTTCAATGAATAGTAAAAGAAATGATAATGGTTACTTATTAATACAATGGTGCCACATAAGCTTTTGTAAAGAATGGGATTTTGCTTGCCCAGTAGATAATAGAGGGATGTTAAGTTCAACATCATATATCTTCTCACTAGACAATCCATTAAAAGAAAAAAGAACAAATGATTCACTTATATTCTGTGCCTTTAAAAATGCAATGAGTGGGAGACTGAGTTTGTGACTTGGAAATGTAGGCTATCATTTTCTTCAAAGTGGAAAATATAAATGTAAAAATCTTTATAGGACTTATAAATTATTTGGATCCAGAGATATGAGATTAAAAAAAATTAGTGATTATTGAATACCTCAGAAATAAATGGATGTGTGAATAAATGGATGGATAATTGAATGAAAAAATAAGTTCATATTTTGTGCCAGACACTAGAAGGAACAATGTAAAAATGTTCCATGAAACTCATTTCAGGCCCAAAGATGTATATAACTACACACTTGTTCATGTGTAATCAATGCTGAATAGTAAGGTCCCATACTGGACAGTCTCCTCCTAAAAAGGAGAACCAGAAAAATAATGTATTATGACCATTGTGTCTTTTTTTTTAAACTAAATCTGTGGTTTCCTCATTCCTTTTCAAAATTAAGTGATAAAGGCCAGAGCTTTTTTTTAGATAGAGTGAATTTTCTAATGAATAAACATATTGATCACAACTCAGTAAGGGATAGAAACTGGCTGTATGATTTTAATATACTGAGAATTTTTGTACCACTGCTGAGAAGCACCTAATCTGTGTTAGGTGGAGTCATTGAGAGGATACAAAGCTAGTCTATGTCATAGATTTGGATTTGAAGCAAAACGAAGTAGGAGGTAAAGTGGATAGATTGTCAGTCCAGAAGTCAGGAAAACTCACCTTACTGTGTTCAAAGCTGGCCTCAAAGACACCTACTAGTTGTGTGATCCTGGGAAGCCACTTACACAGTTTGTCTTAGTTTCCTCATCTATAAAATGAACTGGAGAAGGAAATGTCAAACCACTCACTATCTTAGCCATGAAAACCTCAAATGGAATCACAAAGAGTTGGACACTACTGAAAATGATTGAATAGCAGCTGCAACTTCTTGACTCAGAGACCAACTTACTGTACATTTTCCTATTCAGTTTCTCCCTACTGATCCCATAAGGACCAAAAATCAATGAGAATAATGGATAAGACCCCTGTAAGAGCCATAAAGGGAGTGAATGAGATGTTATAACATTTTATGTAATGAATTAATTACCTTTATATATAGGTAAGATAGATAGATGATAGAATGAATCCTTACTGAGTTATTATGATGTACCAGGTACTGAATGAATTTCTAGAGATACAAAATAAAAGCAAAAAATACCATCCCTAGGCTCAAGGAACTTACATTATAATAGGGGAAAACTACACATCAAAGAGAGCTGGGAATAGGAGGAAGGACTTTGGAAAGTTTCAATACCTGGGATCAAGGCTGCTGAGAAAGAGGTAGAAAAATCCAGAAAGTGAGTTGTGGGGTCCAGAAAGAAATAAGCATGGCCTAATCACCTTAAAAAATTGTTAATTAAAAATGTGTCTATCTAGATTTTGAACATTTCAATATTTTGAAACTATCTTCAACCTGTACAAAAAGAAGTGGAACACACACAAAAGAAAATAAATACAACATTCAATCATGACTAAGACCTACAGATTAGATTTCTGATTCCCAAAGAAACCTCAGTGGGTAAAGGATTATATGATGGAGCATGTGGATAGCTCTCTCTGTAACATATACATATTTCTGAATGAACTATACCTTTCAGCAATACAGATTTTTATCAAGGGGCCATGGATTTTCAGTTTTTAAGAAGCACATTGTGAAATTCTGTAAATAACAGTCCTTCCATTTTCCATTGACTCCAGATTTCTGTTAGAGCATTCACATGCATGAATCATTTCATAATCACTTTGATCTTATTTTACTTGTACTGGATATAGTTCCTTTACTCCTATTCAAATCTATGATGTATGCAAGAATAAGAGTTTGAACTGTTTTGTAACCTACCTCCTCCAGAACACTTTCACCTTGATGTGACTCTTTCCTTGGCTACATGGTTGTAATACTAATGAGTTAAAAATCTTACCCACCCATTAAGGGAGCCTTGATTAGGGGAGGTCCACACATTTTGTTAATTTCTAATGTGTGTGTGTGTGCTTGTCCTTCATTGCCAAAGAAGACCATGCCATCAGAGAATTAATGACATGACTTGCACTTGACTTATTTTTGAGTGAGGGCTGTGCAGGTCACCAATTTCTGTTTCTTAAAGGTTGAGATGCCCTCTGGCTCTGAAAAGTGTATAAATACTCTAAGGCGAAGTTTTACTTTGAGGCTTACTCACTGGAAATATTTGGCAAGAGGAGACTCTGGGTAGCTGCTAAGCAGAGCACTTTGCTTTGAAAACCCAGATGTTGGTGTTTTTCTCTCTGGTAACTATGCATGTATGGTTATACAACTCTGTCTGTTGATCTGTGATATATGTATTACTCATAATCAGACCGTTGGAAGCCTGTCTGTTGATTTTTATTTCTCTGTGTTTTCTCTAAAGTTCAGGGTACTGACTTTTCCCCCTGAACTAAGTGAATAATATATGTGTTTGATTAAAGCGATTGATGACCCCTCAAAATTTGCTTTTCTTCTAGAAAAGCAAATGTAAGAACCTGTGATAGCAGGGCCTCTTGTGTATGTTGGAATTTTTAAAATGTTAAAATGGTACATTTGGGCTACCAAATGTATCAAACCAACAGTTCCCAGCCCCATACAAGGTAACCTCCCATATCAGACTAGCTCACAGACCTCATCCATTTAAAGCAAATTCTTCCTATATAAAATATGGATGATAGTAACACCTATTTTTGACAGTTTGTGATGATCAAAAGAGATAACTTTTACAAAACACTTTTTGCTCTATAAATCATAATAATCATTGTTGTTATCTCTATGTCTTTTAAAAAGTCACTTAATTTTTATGTGTCTCAGAGAGGTACTTTGAATTTATTTTCCAAGTCGATGAGGGAGTTGGGATTTTCGTTGGTGGCAGGAGCTGGAATCCAAAAGGTTCTTGACAGGCGAGGGCATTGCGCTGAATAAAATAAGATGTAATTCAGTGGGGATAAATTTACAGTCTTGAACTTCAGTGGAAAAAAAATTCACTTTCACAGGTGTAAGTTGGTAGATGCTTAATTTGTAGCAATTGTTCTGAAAAAGAGAGGAAGAAGATGTGAGATTTTAACAAACTGTGAGGTCAATGTGAATCAGCAATATGATGGAGATCCTCAAAGTTAAAACCATTCTGGCCTGTGGGAAGCAAGGACCAATTTCAAGAAAAAAAAAAAGTTATAGTCCCAAAGTAGTCAAGGAGGCACTGGTTGATCACTTACTGTTTATTGTTGGGGGTATATTTCCTTTTATTTATGGTTTTTACTACATGACTGCTCAGGTTCCTTTTAACTTTCTGTTTTGTTCTTGGCAATTGGGCTTAAGTGACTTGCCTGGGGTCACACAGCTAGTGAGTATCTTAGGCTGGATTTGAACTCAGTTTCTTGTGACTCCAGAGTTGGTGCTCTATCTAATGTGCCACCTAGTTGCCCCTCAACTTTCAAATTCTGTGACTGCAATCCCACACAGAAATTTTCCCAAGCTGAAGAAATGACAGATAATAACATCGTAAATATTCCAATAGCCACATCCAGATAGTACTCATACACACGCTGTAAAATTGATGAAAAATCCATTATTTTGGATGCCCCAAAGATATTTTTTAACTGAGACAGAAGAATCACTGAGAAGCAGATAATAACATTTAATATAGAAAAGTGCTACTCAACAGTTCTTGCAATCCAAGGTTATCTGATTTTCAGAGAGAATGAATGATAAATTTTAAGTATTTCTAATTTATATCTAATATATCAACATTTTTCTGTATCTATATAATTTATATCTATATGCATATTCATATTTATGTCTATCATTTGTCACCCCTACATCTGTATCTGCATAACTCTTTTTGTCTGTATCAATTCATCTATTTGTCTCTCTATATGTCTGTCTGTCCATCTGTCTGTCTACCTAAACTTGATTACTTAGGTGAGTTACATTGCTTTCAGCTTTGCCTAATGTTTCTGTCAGCTGGTGTAAGTGACATTCAAATTACCTTGAATCTTCACTCATCAACTGTTACTAACCATGGTGAAGTTTTCAACCTTTGTCCTTCATTCTTGTAGCTGTACTCAGGTCTCTGCCCCCCTTATAGCTTAACACTAATAAAGAGGAACCAGATGTGAGAGAGAGAATTAGTAATGTGTATTTCAGTTTCCAAAAGGACATTCCCAAGACCAAGTTAGTTATTGGAAAATAGAATGTGGGAGACTAGGGATGTGAAATGATGCATATAATATGAGATGTAATCAATTTACCAGTTGGGTTTGGTTTAATTTTTTGTTACAAGGGCAAAATTAGTGAGTTAATAAATTGTGAGATATTACTTTTAAAAAATAAAACTTGTCAATTGGGGTAAAACCTACAGATGCAAGAAGTCATGTGCATTTATACAATTTATGACACACAAGAGTTGATGACAGTCAAAATGTGAGCCTTGTAGTGTTGCTCTGCATTTCATAGCCAATCAAAACTAAATTAGGAAATGGATTATTAAACAGTCTTCTGTGGATGGACTTTTTTTTTAAAGAAAAATTATAGAGAACAGTAGAGGTGTCTTAAGACTGATGATGTGCACATATTGTCATAATATTTTCAAAAAGAAAGAGAGTAAAATCTGCAAATTAGAAACTGGTAGGTTTCATTTCAATTCTTGGACAAATTCTCAAGTATACTAATGAATATTATGTATGTTAATTATGAACATTGAGGGGTGGGGGCAAGAGAAAGTAGTTAGCAAGAACCAGTATGGTTTATCAAGAGTAGTTATCTTTTCAATAGGGTAATAGATTGATTAAGTAAAAATAAGTGATGTCAGTCAACATGGAATGTTGACTAAAGGACCAGCAAAGGAGTCATTAAAACATGGGTTTAAACTCTACCTGACATACTAGATTCCGGGAAATGAGGAAGCCTTTTAGAAGTTTCAAGTCTCTAGGTGACGCTTAAGATTATAATATAAACATGAATGAATTATCTAGGGGAAGGGGAGGATTTCTTAAATTCATACTGTATGAGGAGCAATGTAGAAAAATCTTGGCAATGAAATACAAAAGCAAAGCCAGTTCCTATACTCTTGTGATGAGCTGTCTATCTATACCTGGGGAAGGGAATTAATTTGCATGTTTGGAGTTCAAAACATCAAAGAAATCACAAGACTTGACCCTGTCTCCTCTTCTAATCTCATTGGTAGAGAAGAAAATTTCTGTAGAATTAGAATATTTAGATTTGAAGAAAATGTTTTGACAAAGTTTCTTATGCTGTCCTCATGGTTGTGATGGAAAAATACTGGTTAGAAGACAATATAGTTAGATTACTTATAAAATGTTGAATGCATAGCTCCAAAGAAGAGTAATGAATATATTGGTGTTATCAAAAGATAGCTTTAGTAAAGTTTTTTTCTGGGATTCTCTCTTTAGCCCTATGTTTTTTGTTTGTTTTCATTTTACATTTTAATCAGAAACTCAGATGAAAATATTAATGATATACCTAGCAAATTTGAAAAAGACACAAAGCAAAGGGGGTGGCTGAAGGTATAGAGAACATGACCGAATATTAAGGGAACTGATATAGTATCCCAAAAGATCTTGACAGGCTAGAAAGATTGGAGATAAACACACAAACACACCTTCATACATATATATATGTACACATACATATATATACATGCATACATACACATATATATACATACATACATACATACATATATATATACACACACACATATAGGTGGGGAAGATCTTTAACCTCATTATTCAGTCAGAGGCACTTGAGTATACTAAAACAAAAAATGCATTATCAATACATGTACATCTACATATATGCACATCTACATATGTATATATCTACACATACACATTATACATACATATATACATGATTTTTTGGTTGTATTTTAAGTTCTGAACTGTCTTTCTCCTACCCCCACTGTGCACTAGAGAAGGCCACCATTTTTCACACACACACACACACACACAGTTGTATGTATAAATATGTGTGTATATGCATATGTATGCATATATGTAAAACCAGGCTATTCACACTTCTGTGTATCAGTCCTTCTCTGGAGGTGGATAGCATTTCTCCATAAGTGACTTGTATTAGATTTAAGTATTTATAATACTCAGAATAACTTAGTTGTTCATAACTGTTCATTCAAACAATGTTACTATTACTGTAAACAACATTTTTTTGTTTCTGTTCATTTTACTCTTCATTATTTCATGCAAATCTTTCCATGTTTCTCTAAAATCATCCAACTTATTTCTTACAGCCCAATAGTACTTCATCATAATCATATACTATAACTTGAGCCATTTCCCAGTTGATGGCTATCTCCTCAATTTCCAGCTCTTTGTCACCACAAACAGAGCTGCATAAATAATGTGAAACATAGACTATATTTGATAAATTGAAATTTATCAAAGAGAAATCACAAATTCTTTGTTTCAAGATATCAGTTTCCTAGGTGGCAGAATGAATGTCTCAAAAGCAATTGAAGTAGAGATGGGAGTTTATTTAATTATAAGCTTTGTTTACTCAGTGGCATGCAAAGATGTAGCATCCTTCAGATGCATTGAAATGTTAAGTGCACTAAAGTAATGAGGTGATATTTCTCCTATTCTCAGTCCTGTATAGATAATATTCAGAATATTGTTTTTAGTTTGGAGTACAACATTTTTCAAGGACAGTGTGTTCATCCTTCATTGCTGAAGAAGACCATGCCATCAGAGAAATAATGACATGACTTGCAGCTGATTTGTTTTGAGTGAGGGAGGGCTGTGCAGGTCATCAGCCTCACTTTTCCTCCAGAGCCATCTGAATCCAGTGAACAGATATTCATCAGGATGACTGGAGATGACCCAGGATGAGGCAATTGGGATTAAGTGACTTGCCCAAGGTCACACAGCTAGTGAGTGTTAAGTGTCTGAGGTGGGATTTGAACTCAGGTCCTTCTGACTCCTGCACTGGTGCTCTATCCACTGCACAATCTAGCTGCCCTCAAGGACAGTAATGACTTGTTAAATACATACCCAAGGCGGAGCCAAGATGGTGGAGTGAGAGCAACAACTCACCTAAGCTCTCATACAAACTCCTTCAGGTATCTCTGAAAGGAGAATCTGACCAAATTTTGGAGGTGCGGAATCGAGTGGGACACAGACGGTGACAGATTCAGAGCTCAGGTTGGACTGGAAGGTCCATGAGAAGGATCTGTTCTGCAGGGGTGAGCCCACAGCACACAGCGCAGCATGGCCAGCACAGTGGAGCAGAAGAGACCCAAGAAACCTGAGTGGCAGGCAGAACCAGAGGAGCGGCACCAAGGGTGGGAGACAAACCGAACCGAGTCAGTGAGAGCCACCGAGCACCAGATATCAGCGCTGCAGCTCCTGAGACCTTCAGCCCGAAGATCAAACTTCAGTAAGTCACCTACTTGAATTTTGGGAGCCAGGATGGTGGAGTGATCAGTAAATGCTCTCTCCTCCCCCCTTGATGACCGTGAAAGAACCACAAAATATCTCCCCAGAAAAATCCCAGATCAGCAGGAGGCCAATAGTCTCATAACACCTGAGCCGAGGAAAATAGCTAATGGGAATTCCTCCTACAGTGGCAGAGGCAAACCGGAAGCACAGAGGACCCAGGGCAGAGAAAACTTGCACTAGGACCCAGGCAACCCTCAGCACCAGAAGAGGAGCCCCAAGAGGGGTGGGAACACGCATTAGCATCTAGGCGTGCCACAGCTGTCCAGGGGAATCAGAAAGACAATAGGACAGCTGGGATTACCAGCCCCTGAGCTTGCCTTTGCCTCAGTTCAGCTGAGGAGATCACCTGTGACCAGACTACTCCTTTTCCACACTTAACAAGCTAAACCCAGGGCTGATCAGGGAAACACCAAACAAAAACCTGCTTTTAGCTTTTTCACACATCAGCTCAGCAAAAAGTTCTCTAGCTTCTGACTGAAAGAACCAGCAGCCACAACACTCAATCAACATCATGAACAAGAAAAAGCAGAGGACCGAAAGAACCATAGAATCTTTCTATGGGGATAAGGACCAAAACACAAACCCCAAAGAGGTCACAGCTGAGACTGTACTTCCATCTGAAACTTCAGAAGGGACTATGAACTGCTCGCAAGCACAAGCAGCTCTCCTGGAACAGATAAGGAAGGAAATAGAAGATAAACTGGCCAGTGATCTTAAAATTATTAAGAAAGAATTCACTGATGAGAACATCTCCTTGAAAAGGAAAATTGAACAAATGGAAGAAGAAGTTCAAAAATTAACTGGAGAAAATAACTTCCTAAAAGGGCAAATGGAAAAGGAAGTGCAAAAATTAACTGGAGAAAATAGCTTCTTAAAAGGAAAAATTGGGCAGATGGAAAAGGCCATGCAAAAATTAACAGAAGAAACAATTTGATAAAGATTAGAATTGGGCAAGTGGAAACTAACGACTCGATGAGACAGCAAGAATCAGTCAAACAAAATGTAAAGAATGAAAAGAGAGAAGAAAATGTAAAATATCTCATTGGAAAAACAACTGACCTGGAAAATAGATCCAGAAGACTAAACTTAAGAATTATTGGCCTGCCAGAAACCCATGATGGAGAAAAGAGCCTGGACAGCATCTTCCAGGAAATCATCAAGGAAAACTTCCCAGAAGTGCTAGATTCAGAGAGAAAAATAGTCATCGAAAGAATCAACTGTTCCCCTCCTGAAAGGGATCCCAAACTCAAAACCCCAAGAAATATAATTGCCAAATTCCAGAGCTATCAAGTGAAGGAGAAAATATTACAAGCAACCAGAAAGAAACAATTTAAATATCAAGGAGATACAATCAGGATTACACAGGACCTTGCAGCTTCTAGATTAAAAGATCGAAAGAATTAGAACCCAATATTCCGTAAGGCAAAGGAGTTGGGACTACAACCAAGGATCAACTACCCAGCAAAGTTCAGCATAACATTTCAGGCAAGGAGAAAGTCATTCAACGAAGTAAGGGATTTCCAGAGTTTCCTGACCAAAATGCCAGAACTTAATAGACGATTCGATCTTCAAATGCAGGTCTCAAGAGAATCATAAAAAGGTAAACAGTGGGGGGGAACAACCTGCTACTCAGGGCAAATTGTTTACCTCCCTATAAGGGAAGATGATATCTGTTTATCTTGAGAACTGTGTGTCTATTAAGAAATATAAAAGGGATATGCATAGGGGGAATGGGTATAAAGTAAATGACATCATGATAAAAAATATGATTTAAGTATGAGAAGGGATTGTAATAGGAGGTGTGAAAAGGAGGAAGCAGAAAATGGCAAATTACATCACAAGAAGAAGTACAAAATCATAGTAGAGGGAAACAGGGGAGGGAGATGAGCATTGTGTGAGAGGTACTCTCATCGGATTTGTTTAAAGGACAGAACAATAAACTTAAGTAGATAATCCTAACTAGCTCTATAAGCAGTAGGAGAGGAAGGGGGAAGAAAGGGGAGGGAGGCTAAAAGGGAGGGAAGAGGCAATAAGAGTAAAGGGGAGTAAAAGGGAGGGGGGCTAAAAGAAGGAGGAGAAGGTGGCAGGAGGAGGTGGTGAAAAGTGAATAATATTGAGGAGGGGAAGGGATACAGCAGAGCTAAAAGCCCAAATAGTGGGAAAGAAGATGGAGGGAAATACACAGATTGTAATCATAACTGTGAATGTGAATGGAATGAATTCTCCCATAAAACAGAGACGGATAGCAGAATGGATTAAAAGCCATAATCCAACAATATGCTGCTTACAAGAAACACATTTGAAATGGGGGGATACACATAGGATAAAGGTCAAAGGATGGAGCAGAATATATTGTGTTTCAGCTGATGTAAGAAAGGCAGGAGTAGCAATCCTAATCTCAGACAAAGCAAAAGCAGAAATAGATCTAATCAAAAGGGATAAGGATGGAAACTATATCCTGCTAAAAGGCAGCATAGACAATGAAGCAATATCATTACTAAACATGTATGCTCCAAGTGGTATAGCATCCAGATTCTTAGAGGAGAGGTTGGGGGAATTGAAGGAAGAAATTGACAGCAAAACTATACTAGTGGGGGACCTCAACCTCCCTCTTTCTGAACTTGATAAATCTAACCTCAAAATAAACAAGAAAGAGGTTAAGGAGGTAAATAAAACTCTAGATAAGGTAGATATGATAGATCTTTGGAGAAAATTGAATGGGAATAGAAAGGAATATACCTTTTTCTCAGCAGTACATGGAACATTTACAAAAATTGACCATGTACTAGGACAAAAAAAATCTCATAATCCAGTGCAGAAAGGCAGAGATAATTAATGCCTCCTTCTCAGATCATAATGCAATAAAAATTATATGTAATCAAAGACCATGGAAAGATAAAGCAAAAATCAATTGGAAACTAAATAATCTAATCCTAAAGAAGGAATGGGTTAAAGAAGAAATCATAGAAACAATCAACAACTTCATTCAAGAGAATAACAATAATGAGACAACCTACCAAATCTTATGGGATACTGCAAAAGCAGTTCTTAGGGGAAGTTTTATATCTTTGAATTCTTACATAAATAAAATAGAGAAAGAGGAGATCAATGACTTGGGTATGCAGCTGAAAAAGCTAGAAAAAGAACAAATTGAAAATCCCCAAGAAAATACCAAATTAGAAATACTGAAAACCAAAGGAGAGATTAATAAAATTGACATTAAGAAAACTATTGAATTAATAAATAAAACCAATAGTTGGTTTTATGAAAAAACTAATAAAATAGATAAACCTTTGGTCAATTTGATTAAAGAAAGAAAGAAGAAAATCATATTACTAATATTAAAAATGAAAGGGGTGAACTCACCTCCAATGAGGAGGAAATTAAAACAATAATTAGAAATTACTTTGCCCAACTTTATGCCCACAAATTCAATAATCTAAACGAGATGGATGAATATTTTAAAAAGTATAAATTGCCCAGATTAATAGAAGAGGAAGTTGAATACTTAAACAACCCCATCTCAGAAAAAGAAATTGAACAAGCCATCAATGAACTCCCTAGGAAAAAATCTCCAGGACCAGATGCATTCACAAGTGAATTCTATCAAACCTTTAAAGAATAGTTAATTCCAATACTATATAGACTATTTTTGAAAACTGGGGAAGAAGGAGTCCTCTCAAATTCTTTCTATGATACAAATATGGTTTTGATATCCAAACCAGGAAGAGACAAAACAGAGAAAGAAAATTATAGACCAATTTCCCTAATGAATATAGATGCAAAAATTTTCAAATATTAGCAAAACGAATACAGCATCTATCAAGAGAATAATACATTATGATCAGGTAAGTTTCATACTAGGAATGCAGGGCTGGTTCAATATTAGGAAAACTATTAGCATTATTGATCAATCAAAAACAAAACTAACAAAAACCACATGATTATTTCAATAGATGCAGAAAAAGCTTTCAACAAAATACAACACCCATTCCTATTAAAAACACTGGAGGACATAGGAATAAAGGGAACTTTCCATAAAATAATAAGCAGTATCTACCTGAAACCTTCAGCAAGCATTATATGCAATGGGGATAAGCTAGATGCATTTCCAATAAGATCAGGGGTAAAATAAGAATGTCCATTATCACTACTATTATTCAATATGGTATTAGAAATTTTAGCTGTAGCAATTCGACAAGATAAAGAAACTGAAGGAATAAAAATAGCCAAAGAAACTAAGTTATCACTCTTTGCAGATGATATGATGATATACTTAGAGAATCCCAGAGATTCAAGTAAAAAACTACTTGAAATAATAAACAACTTTGGCAAAGTTGCAGGTTACAAAATAAACCCACACAAATCTTCTGCATTCCTATATATTAGCAACAAAGTCCAACAGCAAGAGATAGAAAGAAAAATCCCATGTAAAGCTAGAGTAGACACTATAAAATACTTGGGAGTTTACCTGCCAAAACAAACCCAGGGACTATATGAACACAATTACAAGACATACCAATTAAACTATCAGATAATTAGTTTCTAGAGCTGGATAAAATAATATCAAAATTCATTTGGAAAAACAAAAGGTCCAGAATATCAAAGGAACTAATGAAAAGAAGTGCTTGGGAAGGTGGCCTAGCACTACCAGACCTCAAATTGTATTATAAAGCAGCAATTATCAAAACCACTTGGTATTGGCTAAGAAACAGAGGGGTAGACAAATGGAATAGACTTGGCACTCAAGACACAGTAGGCAAGGAATATAGCAATCTCCTGTTTGATAAGCCCAAAGATCCCAGCTTCTAGGCTAAGAACTCACTGTTCGACAAAAATTGCTGGGAAAACTGGTTAACTGTGTGGTGGAAATTAGGCATAGACATGCCTGACACTGTACACAAGAATAAAGTCCAAATGGGTACATGATTTAGGTATAAAGATTGATACCATGAACAAACTGGAGAAGCAAGGAATAGTGTATTTATCAGATTTATGGAGAGGGGAAGAATTTTTTTTCTAAAGAAACGATAGAAAGCATTATGAAATGCAAGATGGATAATTTTGATTACTTTAAACTGAAAATTTTTTGCACAACCAAACCCAATGCAACCAAAATTTGGAGGGATGTAGTAAATTGGGAAAAAATTTTAAGGCTAAGCTCAGGGATAAAGGCCTCATTTCTAGAATATATAGAGAACTGACTCAAATATATAACCATACAAGTCATTCCCCAATTGATAAATGGTCAAAGGATATGAACAGGCAATTTTCAGGAGAAGAAATTAAAGATATCTATAATCATATGAAAAAGTGCTCTAAATCACTATTGATTAGAGAGATGCAAATCAAAACAACTCTGAGGTACCACATCACACCTATAAGATTGGCAAACATGACAGAACAAGAAAATGATAAATGCTGGAGAGGATGTGGGAGAGTTAGAACACTAATTCATTGTTGGTGGAGCTGTGAGATCATCCAGCCATTCTGGAGAACGGTTTGGAGCTATGCCCAAAGGGCTACAAAAATGTGCATACCCTTTGACCCAGAAATACTGCTGCTAGGACTGTATCCCCAAGAGATTATAAAAATAGGAAAGGGTCCCATATGTGCAAAAATATTTACAGCAGCACTCTTTGTGGTAGCCAAGAACTGGAAGTCAAGGGGATGCCCATCAATTGGGGAATGGCTGAATAAATTATGGTATATGAATGTAATGGAGTACTATTGTGCCATAAGAAATGATGAACAAGAAGACTTCAGGGAGGCCTGGAGGGACTTATATGATCTGATGCTGAGCGAAAGGAGCAGAACCAGGAGAACTTTGTGCACAGCAACGACCACAGTGTGTGAGAGTTTTGTCTGGTAGACTTGGAACTTCGTAATAACGCAAGAACTTACTGAGAAAAAAAAAAATTCCAATGTCGGTTTTCTAAGGTGAAATGCCTTCCACACTCAGAGAAAGAAATATGGAAATCATTCGCAGAATGTAGCAGATCATGTTTGGGTGTGTGTGGGTCTTAGTGTATTATGTTTTGATTTGTTATATGATTTCTTCCATTTATTTTAGTGCAACTACATAGAATGACTATAGTGAAAATGTGCTCAATAGGAAAGTATATGTAGAACCTATACAGAATTGTATGCTATCATGGGGAGGGAGGGGGGTAGTGGGGAGCAGGTGGGGGGGATAAAATCTTAGTTTTAAGGAAGTGATTGTAGAACATTAAAAAAATAAAATTATAAAAAATACATACATACATACATACATACCCAAGGTTCAGGGACAGTGATAATAGCCTAAAGTCTTGACAGCACTTGTTTTGTCAGTGCAACCCAGTGTATCCTTACATTTGCAAAAGTTATACCCTTGCAGTGACTTTTCCTCTGAATATGATGACTTTTATTTAGAGTTTTTAAATGTTGTTACTGTTCTACTTCTCCTATAGTTTTGTTAAAAGAAGTTAATGAGAACAAGGTTCTCCTTCTACTTTTATCTAACTTCATAACTTAACAATGGAAAACAGGGAAATTGCTGTTAGCTGGGTTCCTAAAGTGTGGGGCTTTGGTATACAGCCAGCACAAACAGAAAACTATCCTCCATGCTTATCTCTACAGGTTTATATTATCTCTAAGAAGATAAGAGATATCCTTCCACTTCAACTTTGTAGCATTCCCCCCTTAAAGTGGAGGGGGTGGAGAGATCCTAGATAAGCAGCTTTCTCTTATTGTGAGTCTAAAGGGATAAAGAGGAGATAACTATCAGATAGCCTTCAAAAAGCTAGAGATGCATGAAAAGAAGAGACTGTCTAAATCAATAAGTAATTGTCAGATGAATAATGAAAAAAAATCAAATTGAGCTTACTTTAAAAGAAATAGCCTTTGAAAGTGGTAATTTCACTCTCATTGTTTGGAGAAAAACATCAGAACCTTATGTGGCTTATGAGATCAAGACTCTTTTAAATCCTGGGTACTAGTTCATAGGGTAATTCAGAAGAATGGGGAGTTGACTATACTCTGGAATCTATCAATCTCATCATCCATCAGAATTTGGATCCAGGTTAACCTCATGACTCTCTTTTGACTCTCCCTAATCCAAGTTTTGATCATCCAATGCCATGTGTCCTCTGCCTCTAGTATGTTAAATTTAATTTCATTCAGTGAGCACATATCAACTACTTATTAAGTGACAGATATTCTGCTCAGCACTAGAGATAAGAAATAAAGGTAAAGCAAGCAAAAGTAAATTGTTCCTACTCCCAATCAATTTACATTTTGCTGGAGATGACTTACAAATTCATTCTGTATAGAGCAACCTGTTCTAGACTGTTTTTTTTTTTTAAGACAACCCCTCTTACCCACTTACCAGAACTGACTTTCTAGGACTTTTCATAGTTTTGTTTGTTTGGGTGCTTTATTCTGAACCTCTATATCACTATCTTCACCACTCCACCCTACTTTTGTTATAAAATCTTTCATAGTTACCATGTGATGGAATTAGTTTTCAGTGCAAAGAGGAATGGATTTGAAGTTGGAAGATTAATACTGAAACACAAGTACTGTGTGACCTTGGGCAAAATCTAACTTTCTGAACTTCTGTTTCTTTATCTGTAAAATCAAAAATGTAAAAATTAAATTTGTTAAATTAAAAATGTAAAAAAAATGGATTGGACTAGTTAACCTTTTCTATCTCTTCCAGCTCTAAATCTATGATCTGGACCATTTCTACCATTTTGTTTTTGGCCTCTATATATCTTTGGCTCTCAGCATTGCTCCACTTCCACATCAGGTTAAGCATGGGTGCAATCGCAGCAATTCTTTGGAACTGACAGTTATAATCAATAAGACCAACTCATGCTTGTCCCAATTGGCAAATGTATATAGACTGGCTTCTAATTCACTCAGTAAGTCCCTCAACCATAATTTGAACTCACTAGACTCGTAGGGTTGCTCCTGCGTGTTTTACTAAAGACTAGTTCAGAATGTTTAAAGGATAACTGACCCCTCCCCACCACACACACCCTCCTTTTCCCAGGATAACAGATATTTACAGTGAAATTTTTTTATTAGTTTGTTTTCTGTTCTTTTATCACTTCCTAATTATCACTATACAGATACTTTGGATTGAGTAATGTTTGATCAGCCATAAATAATAAAAAAGTGATTGAAGACTTAAATTGGGGTATGCAAAATCAGAATTGAAGTGAATCAGCTCTTCACAACCATTTCCCTAGAACACTTCAATTTAATATACCCAAAAGCTCATTTAGAAGTTTTACATTACAGTCATGTTTTACAGTAAGACAGCGTATGTTGACAAAAGATAGCAATTTGTGACAGTTTGATACACTGTAACTAGGAACAGTTTAAAAATCTAAACAGTTCATAGATTGCTCTGCTTTTAAGAACAAGGGATACTTTTACAAATTTCTTTCAACATTAGATGTGAAAATATTTAACTATAAAGCTCAATATTGAATAGCTAGAAAATGTATAGAATCGCCAGCATCTAAATGTTTAAATGTTCCTACTTTCACATATAATAATATTTTTAGATGTTTTCACAATTTTATTTTAAGAATATTTAAGAATTGGATTGAGTTTGGGTTTCTGGATTTTAGAAAACGGGGAGATTTCCAGACAATCAAAAAATAAATGAAAGAAGAGACAGGAAATAGGTCCATAGACATTAAAAGAGTTATCATTTTTTAGCCTTGGAAAGAGAAAGCAAAGGTTAGATAACAGGAATCTGTCAATAAGATGACTGTCCCTTTTACTCACAACATATCACTGCTATTCAGTTTGGCCCGTATCATATTCCCATGTGGGTTGAACACAAAGTAGTAGAATTTTGAGTCTGTATAGTCACCATTTCTTAGGCCTGATTGGGCCCTCAGAGACATATAATCCACTCAGTTAAGCATTAGAAAAAGGAAGGAATGCAAATTTTTAGTTTTGCTAAAACTGGCAAAAAAACTTCAAGAAAGGACAGATCAGAGTTGAGATAATCTGAAAGTTTAAAATGGGTACCATTATTGTGAATATTTGTAAAGATCTATAAAAATGATATATTATGATTAAGAGTAAGCAAATCAGAGTTCCTACATCAGATTGATTTTTTTCTTCTGTTTACTCATAGTCTAGGTGCTGAAACAATTGAATGGAGTGGCTGGTAGTAGACTCCTCTGTCTGCTTCCATTTCTGGCTTCTGTCTCAATGGCATCATGGTCCATTGCAAGTTCTAGTATCAGATGATATTTATCTCCTTTTCTTTGCATGATCCCCAATCAGGACTTGATTTCATTATTATTCTATCTCTGATACATCTCATTGCTATGATATTCATTACATCTGGCTTAGAACTGCTATACGTATAGCGTCTCTACTCCCCTCACCCCCTCAGTCCTGCATTAGCATTCAGATAGTTGTTTTCTCTGTTTTGTTGCCCCTAATATGTTGAAAACTGCACAATCAGGCCCCATCCCTTTGTGCAATGTGCAGTGACTTATGCGGCAGCCTCTCAACCCTACTGCAAACATTTCTGTTCTAACTGGCCAGAGACAGGGCCAATATCTGGTTTCAGATCCCTGATTATTAGTTAGCGATGGTTTGTGGTTCCAGTTTTTGCTGGTTGCAATTCCATTTACAAGTTGCTTGTGCTGACTTTTTCTCTCTAAGTCTCTGTCATCTTTCACCTGTTCTTAATTCCTTAGTTCAATCACTCTAGCTCCCTTCAATCTATTTGTCCTTTCCTGGATTGCATGGAGAAGCTTACTTTTGTTTCTTTTTGGGTTTTTTTATTATTGGTCTGTCCAGGATCCTTTTCACATACTTATTTGTATTTATGTGGGAGAATTAGTCTTCTTGAGAACCTTGTCACATTATCAGAATCATAGAATTACAGACTTTTATAGTTGGAAAGGAGATCAGCAATCATCTAGGCCAACCCATACATTGTCCACTTAAGGAATCCTCACTCTAAAATATTTGACAGGCTGGTCATTCCAAATGCTATATGAAGATCTTTGAGGATGGCCAATCTTAAGGTCATCTTATGAGAATTCTGATCAGAGAAAATTTCAAAGAAGACATGTAACTTCAGTTTCCTTTTGAAGGTTAGGGTGTACTTAGATAAAAAAAAGAAAGGGAGATGAGAGTTCTAAACAGAGTGCAGTGTAAATTGTCCTCAGGGAAAACACGAAGAGCTATCTTTGTGGTAGGAAAAATAAGGGAAAGTGATACAGACCTTCCACTTGGGGATAGGGTGCGCTGCTTACTTTATGTTACATGATGGGTCAATAATTCATGAAAACAGAACTGGGGAGAACATTCTTCCCCAGCTAGTGCTGTGAATATCCTGAAGCCCAGAGATGGAATCAATTTCTACTTACTACAATCATCCCTTCCCCTGTTTCTTCAGCCATGATGGCAAAGCATGTAGGACTGAGCCTTCTTCCTTCCATATACATACTCAAGATGTCTTTGTTTTTGTGACCTCTTTTCACTTCATGAAATTTCTTCATAGATCACACCATGAAAGGTGAAAAAAATAATTTTCTCTAAATGTTGCTGTATGTTTGGTAACCTTGCTGTGCCCCTAGCATGACCTCAAGTATTAACCAGCATAGAATCTATAATATGTATATATATATATGTTTTGATTTATTATATATCTCCAGATTTTAGATTTCATTATTTTCATTAATCCATTCATGAATCTGCTTAAGGGAGTTTTGCCAAGGATTTTATTTGATAATATTCATTTGGACCTCATTGTATACATGTTAGGGGGAAAATAAAAGTGAGATATTAACTTGAATTTTGTAAAGGATGGATATTAAAGATCTTAATGATTATTATAAATGAGTATCTTTACAGAAAAATAAGTCCTCAAATCTGGATCTCCAATACAAGTTATTCCTAAAGATTCCATTCTGAACTCACACCACCCCATTAGGGACATGAGTAAGATGTACAGTGTAATCTAATCAGCATTGTTATGGTTTTTGGTACAGAATGACATATTATTTTAAAGTCTAAAATTCACTCTGCTGAATAATTTGTACATGAAAAAACACACCCAAGGTTGAGAACTAAATTGTTTATGGAGGGACCTATAAATCAAAGTAATTAATTTTCTGTCTTAGTTCCACCTACCTACCCTTATACTTCAGTAAAATTCCATATTCGTAACTTCCTGTATCTGGATGACTTTCTGTGTTCAGTCACTGGTAAAAGAACTACAATTAAATAAATCAAATAAAAATGGAAAAGAAAATTCCTACCTTGCATCAACTTTGATTTCTAATTTATCATTTTTGGATGACTTGAATTTTAAGAATCTTAATCTTTTTCCTAGTGGGGTTCCCTCTTATGAAGCTTTGTAAAATGTCAACTTCCATGGAGATGGATAACACTACCAAACTTTAAGCAGATATGCCAAAATAGAGATTCTTTTAAAAATGACAATGACAAGATTTGAAAAAATTATACCATTTACTATTGAACTATAAAAGATTATATACATACATATATACACACATACATATGTACATACATGCATACATATATATGCATAAAATGAGGCTACACTATATATATATATAGTGGAGAGTAACCTCATTTTTCCATTTTTGAAGTCTATGCTATTAGACTATATTATAATGAAGTCTTTTTTAAACATAATTAAGGAAACTCCCTTTTATGGGGTCCCAAGGAAGACTCTTTTTAGAATAAATTCCCTCCTGTGGGTTATAGTGTTCTATCAGGCTTCAGTGTATATCCTTACCTAATAAGAATATGATAACAAAAGATCGTTAAACATTTTCAAAAGAATTATAGATAGTAATCAAACACATGAAGACATGCTAATTTTTTTATATGAGAAATGCAAATTAAAAGAAATGAGGTTTAACCTCACTGCAATTTGGCAAAGATGAAATAAGATTAAGATTGTGCTGATGGGTGCATAGAAAGACAGGCATATTCATACATTGCTGGTGAATCTGTGAAGTATCCAAATATTCTGAGTTTCAATTTGGAATTATGCAATAAAAGTGACTAAGTGATCCATTGCCTTTGACCCAGAAATCTCTCTACTATCAATATACCTCTTTGTCACCAGGGAAGGAAAAGTCTTGAAGGAAACCATTGGGAAATTATTACTATAATATAAAGAGAAAACTCTTCCTTTATTAGAATGTAAGCTTCTTGAGAATGAACACTCTCTTTTTATATTTTTGTACACTCAGAGCATATCACAATCCTGGTACTTATAAGTTCTTAAAAAATGAATTTCCACCCACTCATTCTTTTTTTGTACACTGATCAACTTTGTTTTATAAGTACATATAGGTTTAAAGTAGAATAAAATTTTACCTTCAAAAGTTGCTATGAAATTATATGCTATGTTAAAAAGATGTTTTCTGTTCATTAAAAAAGAACAACAAAACTTACAGAATTGCTTTGTTTAAAACAAGCAAACAAGCCTGAGAGATATGTAGTGTTACAGTACTACAAGTAGAAACACCTTTATGAAATCTCCAGTAAGTGATAACCCACACTTTACTTGAAGACTTTCAATGAACAAGAATACATTTGCTCTAGTTGTTAGGGTTGTTTCCTGACACCTAAGATAAACTTGTCTCTCTATAACTTCATTTAATATGTTCTGTTTCTTATATCATTCATTCACTCATTCAAATATTTGAAGACAGTCATTATTCTCCCTATACCTCCAAAGTCATCCTTTTCCAGGAAAAATCATTCCTGGATTTATTCATACTTTTAGGACATCACCTTAAGAATCTTCCCTTTTATATTTCTTTTTCTTTCTGGATACTCTCTAACTTACTTAAAATAAGATTTTTATAGGATGGATATTTTTCCACCAATATTGGGAGCCCATAGAGTCTTCCTCTACCCCAAGGAAATCCTAACTATTCTGAAAATTTTCATTCCATTAATTAATTCATCTCAATTCTTAATTTTTCTCTTCTGATGCCATGTTTTGCCATGTGGGTATCAGTGGAAGGTACAATCATTTATAAGCTATAGTAGGTCCTCTCAGGTTGGAGGATCTAGGGATGGAATGCATTCTCTTGCCCAAGGACAAGGCTTACAAAATCTGACTTTTTTTCAGATTGACCATGAGGTAATGAGTTTTTTTAGCTAACATCAACTCCAGGCCTTCTGTTAAATAATAAGTGAGTTTTGATCTAGGTTAATTGAGTTAGTATCCACAGCAATTAAATAGTAAATCCATGAGTTATCAAAATAAGGAATGGTTTATAGGTTAAAGAAAACTAAGCCAGTAATTTGCTTTCTAGGATCATCATCAAAGGGCAGAAGCCATCACTCTTACCTGCAGTGATATGAAAGAGACAGCAAATTTTTACCAGTAGGAGGTCAAAAGTTAATATGTGCATATTATAGCTATATTGCTGCAGAAGTTTCAAATGGGTTAGAAAAAAACCAAAAAGACTGAGCCCGTGAATCACCAGGCCTTTCAGGATCCATAAGCCTACTTCTAATTTCTCCAAATTCTGACATTCTGCTTGTTGTTCATAATCCTTGGATTGGCAAAATTCAATTTAGGGTACCTGTTGTACTTGGTATCTGACCGATCCCTCAGTGTGCAACATCAGAGCTTTTCTTTGACCGAGATTCTGCCTAAACTTTATACCATTATAGCCTTTTTTAACCTTAGTACCTTGCTTGTTAAGGTTCTCTTTATTTCTTTTGTTGCTGTCAGCATGGAAGGGTAGGGATACCATGCTACAGACCAAAATTGCGACATTAGGATTATAGATTAAGTCGGAGGCTATGAAGGGAAAACCTAAGTGTAGGAAGTTAATTCCTAACTCTGTCAACAGCTAAATCAGAGGTCTCCAAACTTTTGGCAGCCTGTTTTATCCATCTTCCTTATTCTATTACACATGAAACTGTAAATAATTTTGAGGAGTCCAGAGATGGGCTCATCACTTGTAGGACATGTGGAAGAAAGGACTCTTGATTGGTTAATGTTGGAATAGATCATCTCTGTGGTTCTTTTTGGAATTCTGATTTAATGTTCTTCCATTGGCGGGGTGGGATCATCCTGCATACCCCATGCAGCATAACTACGTGGAATTAACTCTATCAGATGAAGAGAAGTTAATGCAAGTTTCTAAGGATCAGCTGTAGCAGGTCTTCACAAATACAAGTACAAATGAAGGTGAAAAACCCAAGTATTCTGGAAAACACGTTACTTTATTGGTATTTCAATGGATATGCTGTCATTGACAATGGTAATTCTAATAGTAGAGATTGCAATTCATCTGAATCCTTTTATCCTATGTGATTCTGGATCCTGTCTTTCCAGAAATCTCCCCTGGAGGATTCAGTTCATTTCATGTTTCATGGAGTTTGCAGTAAAGCTAGATAAACCAAATTCCCCAGAGAACACTTTAGAATAAAAGTAGGAGTAAGACCAATTGATGTAAAATGGAAGAGATTTCCCCTCATGTATATCATTGTTTATTCTTATCATTCACCATAGTGAAACCACCACATTTGGATGCTATTACCTAAGTACCAGATGTTCTACCTGAGGAAATGTCAATAGCACTTAAGTAGATGAAATATGAAAGAATAGTGAGACCTGACCAAAAATATACAGAAAAAGATCATACATTTTGTAGGTAAAGACAGTTAGCAATCAGGTTTCAAGACCTAAAGGAAAATACCACAGCTGAAGGAAGAGAAAAGATAAAAAAAGACTCTGATTAGAACTATATTTGTACCTTTGACTTTCTAGGTACAGCTTTTTGAGAACCAAGATTACCTGTAAACCATGATGACACATCAGAAGACTTTAATTAAGGGCAAATTTGAATAAATAAATACAAAAGGAAAACATGCTCACCTAAAATACTCATTCACTTGTGCCATGGAGCATAAGAGAAAGATTGTTAAACAATGATAGGTTTCACAAAAATTTGTAGCATACCATATGATATCTCTTTTCATTGATTATCACTCACAAATGCATGATTCTTTTGCTTTAAAATTTTGCTTTTAAAATTCATGTAAAATATAGTACATATAGTAAAAACAAGGTCAAAAGATCTTGGTGATAGTATGGCCAACCCCTTTTCTCTAAAGTTTCATTGTTGCTGCCCTTTCATATATTACATCGCAGTCATTTCTTGGCATTCACAAATCACTTTGCCTTTTCATTTAATGTTCACTAAGTGATTCAGAGGGACCCTGATTAAATTGAATTTTGGAATCCATTTGAATAGATTTCATGGTGCAAGCTTTGCTAGGTCATCTTCCAAGAATGCAGACATTAACTCTAGCACCTTGCTGAGGGAAAAAAGGGAACTCCTGTAATTGGTACTCATTGAGTGGGCTGCTTCCTGATGCAAATTGATCAATAGAGGACCTGGGCGATAGATTCTTGTCAGAACTCCCCTTCCTGTGAAGAGTAAGATTGAGCAGTGAAATGACATGATGATTTAAAAAAAAATAAAGTACTTTCTTCCTTGGATTTTTGGACACTAGTGAGTCCAGTATTGAATGAAAGAGGGAACTTTTCTGACTTCACTCTTACTCATAGCCAAAAAAAGTGTGTTATGGAAGAAGCTGAGACTGGATTTTCGTTGTCCTCAAATTCTAGCGTACAATCTCCTGCCTTTATCTTTGCTTTTCTGAGTATAAACTGGACCCAGAAGGAGAGGATTTCCTTGACATTATATGTATATATTATAATGTATATATGTATATATTATAATATATATTATATATACATATAATGAAGTGGGGGAGAGTAATGGAGAGAGGGACAGAGAGGAACTATCAATAGGGTTCTTTAATTGAATGACTATAGCTATGTCATCACTTGAGAGGAGATATGGACCTTGCCACTCTTCTCCCTTTCTTCCTCCCCTTCACCATGATACTTACAGTGAATTGTTCAGACAGAAGAGACCTGAGATAAATGGAAAATATTATTCTATCATCCCTCAAAAAGTGCTTGCCATATAGAGTAGTATAAGGATTAATTCTGTACAGTCATTTATCCTTTGTATATCTCGGTTTCTTCATCCATAACATAAGTAAGTTGGATTGTATGGAATTTGGATTGTATGGCTTTTAAGTCTAAATTGAGAATCCTTCCAGAACTAAATGTATAATGTTTCCAAGAGGAATTTTACAAAGTAATAGAAGTGTCCTGGTCAATCCTAAATTAGAAGTTGTAGACAAATGCAGAATTTTAGAAGGAAAATCAACTCATAAAGGACTTATAAGGACTCACTCATGAGTAAAGATTAAAGAAATTGAATATGTATAGATTTTTTAATGTGCTAATGATCTATAAATATTTAAGAATGGGTAGCATCAAAGTCCATACATAATAACTTCAAATAGTATAATTAACAGTTTTCCAACTGAGACTAATGAGAGAAAATTAAGTAAAAGAAACTTCAGGCACATTTTCAGGAAGAAGAAAAAATAATAGTGCAATAAGCTCCAAAGGAAATTTGATGAAGTGGAACTCATGAAATATTTAAAATTAGCCCTTCAAAATCCTGAGAAGATATAGTAAGAAAACATGCACTGACTCAGATTTGCAGCTCTAGATGCAGTCAAGCAAAATAAGTGACAACTCATCCTTCTGTGATTACAAGAAAATGAGGAACCAGAAAAAAGTACAGAGCTATAGACGTTTTTCCCCAAGGACATTTCTTTCTAATAGGAAATTTCAATGAGGACATAACAAGATTCAAGAATAAATAATTATGAAACTCTGAGTTACATTAATATTCAGTGTCTGTTGTTTCCCCCTACCTAACAGCATCAGCACATGGTAGCCAAATTATCCTCATATGTATAATTCACTGTTACAATAATCTATCTTATCTCTAAAATGAGGGTAATACTGATGATAGTGTAAATAATACTATAAACTAGCATTTCCATAGCACTTTCAGACTTGCAGAGTCTTTTATAAATATTGTCACATGTTATGCTCATAATAACCTTGGGAGCTAAGTGCTATTATATCTTTATTCTAAAGCTGAGGGAGCTGAGCTACAAAGTTTAAGTAACTTTTCCAGAGTGACATAGCTAGCAAGTATTTGAGGCTGGATTTGAACTCAGGGCTTCACTGCTTTCATGCATAGTTGTCTGTCTACTATGCAACTACCAGTTTCTAAAGGTTGTTGTTTAAAAAAAATCTGTAGATTGTAAACTGCTATTGAAGTGTGAACTGTTATTATCAACAATATTTCTTTAAAAAAGTAACAAGCATTTATTTTCTCTTTTCAACCATATAATTGAGAAAGAAAAATAAGAGCATCTTTATCAAATCTCTGTCTCCCTGTCCTTCCTTCCCTCCCTCCCTCCTCACCCCCTACACATACCCACAGTCCCACACACCCCCATCTATCTATATTTCTTTCTAGATATCAATATATATATTAAAGGAATTCTTTTTAAAATTAATTGATTATTTTTTAGTTTTCAACATTCACTTTTATAATATTTTGAGTTCTAAGTTTTTCTCCTTCCCTCCATCTCCCCTTCCCAAGACCACATGCAATCTGATAAAGGTTATACGTGTACAGTCATATTGAACATATATCCACCTTTAGTCATGTAAAACATATTCTTACATTGATCTTTTCCAAAAATATGTCTCATTCTGCATATAAAAATCTAACCTCATCTTGTTTGTATGTATCATCTTTTATCATCCATTCTCTGGAATCATGATGGTTCATTGTATTGACAAGAACTCTTAAGGTTTTCAAAGTTAACTTTCCAATGTTTGTGTTATTATATAAATTGTTTTCCTGGTTCTGTTCACTTCTCTCTGTTTCAAATAAATGTTTATAGAAATCTTTCCAAGTTTCTCTGGAACCATTCTTTTCATCATTTCTCATGGTATGATAGGATTTCATTACATGAATATACTATAATTTGTTCAGTCAGTCTCTAATTTATGAATAACCCATTAGTTTTCAGTTTTCATCACCACAAAATGTCTGCTATAACTATTTGTGTACATATATGTCCTTTTCCTCTTTGATCTCTCTGGGGTCATAGTGGTATCTCAGTTAACAGTATGCACGGTTTAGTAATTTTGTAAGCACAGTTCCAAATTAACAGCAAACATTTATTATGGTCTCTTGACAGTGGAAAAGAAAAAAACATTCAGTATTTTGTAACTATGTTAGAGGTATTATAGATTAGTGGGGCAAATTCTAGATTTCACATCCTACTACTCTTATACTGTCTTACCTTTTGTATGACTTAGTAAATTATTTAACATTTCTGGATCTCAGGGTCCCCACCTATAAAAATGAGAGTAGTTGGGTTTTGTGATCTTTAAATTACCATCTAGCTCCAAATACCTTATTATATCTAGTAATAATGCATTAATCAATTTAAGATTCAAAATACACAATCATTTTTTTAGGAAATGGAGCCCAGGATCCTATATTTTGAACCAATATTTTGAACATTTCACATTTAAATATATGGACTTGATTACTGTCAAGCAAGCCCTCAGTTATATGAACATATTGACATCTCAATTTGGACATAATGTCTTTTCGTGGTTACAGTCTTGCCATCTAATATTATAGGAATGGACTTCAGAGGTCATCTAATACAACTCTTACCCAGACAATGAAGCCTCTGTATAAGACCTCTAGTACATGTTTATCCAAAGTTTGCTTTAGCATTGTGATGGCAGAACACACTAACTTCCTGAGGCAACCCATTTAATATTCTGTTCTGAAGCTGTGCTGGGGATTACTGGCCAGGAAATGCCTCTTATTGATGTGATTCCGAACTTTCTGCCACTTACAATCTATTTAATAGTTTATATTTTGTGTATTTATTAATTCATACTTTTGAGTAGTTTGTAGTTTAAGCATTTTCGATGATAGCAAAAAAAGTAGACTTTTGTCCTGTAACCTAAAAACAACATCAATGACTAAATAAATTATTGAAATATTAATGACAAAAGAAATGAAATTAAAACTCTCATACAAGAAAAAACAAGTCAAAATTTGGGATAGAGGAACTGTGAGGGTAAGGCATTAGAGTGGCCAGTAACTGACCTTCCAACCTCAACTGATATTGTTAGGAGAAGAGGTACCCAAGTTAGAAGCCTGGGGAGACTACATGGGACAACACCATCGTCTAGAGGAAAATTGAGGAGGAATCAAGGCACAGAAGTCTCAAGGAAAAAAAAAAGAATGGGAAGCAATTTACACCATTCCCTCCATTTTACCAGCATCACATAACCACTATATATTCAGAAATAGGACTTGAACTCAGATCTTTCTAGCTTTGATGTCAGCTTTTTACTTACTGTGTCTAATGTCCTTCTCTGCTCATCTCAAACATTGCATATTTGTGCTGATTTTCAGGAGCTCTCATAACTCAACATCTTAGTCTTTAAATTACATATGGCTTCTTTCATTTATGAGGATTTTCAACCAACCATACTGATGGCAAAGATTGTCCTTCCCCAAATTGGAGAACTTCTCTACTTACTTACATGTGCTAGTCTCTCCTTGAGTTGCATAGGCTGGTTTTGCTACAAGACAGAAGAGGTTATCAAATGATGGAGTCAGAGAGTCATTCTATTATAGAATAACAAAATCTGAGAACAGGAAGAGAACTCAGGGGTCAGCCAGTTTAAGTCATATTTGAAAAGAATCCTCTTTACAGTGAACATTATGTGGCTAAATGTTTAACAAATTTCTGTTGGTTAAAAAAACAAATTATGCACAACTCACTCAAGTTAAATCTTCATTTTTAATGCTTTATTTATTATTTTCTTGAGTTTAGACAATTACCAAAACAAAAAAATCTTGTCCTTATTTTTATCCTTTTTTTATGGGGTATATATACAATAACTATTTAATAACCTACTGTTACAAACTGGGGTGAGATGGCTCCAGCACACCAATAATATACATTATTATCTACAGGTGGTCATTTTTTTTATGCTTAATGATGCCAGGAGTTTGGGAACCCTAATATCTACTGGGAAAGTCTCTTCCACTTTTGAATAGTTCTCATTCTTAATAATGCTTACTTATGCTAAATCTAAATTTGTGTTTTTATCACTTTTTCTAGTTTTACACTATGAAATGAAGTAGAAAAATTCCTAGTCTTTTATCTTCCTCCACATCAGAGTTTTTCAAATATATGATGTGATCATGTCCCCTACCCCCATACCTTTCTTTTCTCTTCTCCAGGCTTAATGTTCCCACTTCAAACAATTTTAGTGAAGTTTCCTCTCTGCGTTTTCTAGCTTGTGAATATCATCCCTATGATGTGATCTGACTAGATTGTGACTGTTTCTCTCCCTCCCTCCTTCCCTTCCTTTTTTCTTTCCCTCCCTCTTTTCCTTTTTCCTCCCTCTCTCCAGTATATCAACATTTTTGAGAGGTCAGTGGGTGTCCACATCACGTGTTAACTCATATTGAGCTTTAAGTCCACTAAAATCTCTAGTCTCCCACTCCCACATGATCTGTTGTCTACTAGTGTTTCCATCCTATACTTATGAAGTCGATTTTTAAATTCATATAGGATTTCATATTTTATCCATATTAAATTTCATCTTAATAGATTCAGACCAAAGTTCTAACCTATAAATATCTTTTTGCATCTTGCAATTGGTTGTATAACATGTTAGCTATCCCTCATGGTTTGTGTCATCTGAAAATTTGATAACTTGATCCTTCAACGACTAATCTTTGTATACAGGGCATACAAATTTAGATGAGGCTCCAGAATCTCCTGGTTATTTGGATACTTAATGCCTGCTTTGGATGAGTGAAAGATGACATGTGGGAACACTCACCTCCATGCAAAGTATGGGAGAGGAACTGACTTAAGGGGGAATATAGGCATTACAAGGGAATTTGAAAGGTAAATATTTAGTCAAGGTTTAAAACATAGACAGGGCATGGCCCCTTTAATGACGCAGAGAAAAGAAAGATACCAGACTTTGAGGGAAACAGCAAAAGTTACTATTGATAATGACTCTGAAGCCAGGAGGGTCCAGAAGAGGAGGTAGGAGGCAGGGACCCCATGGTGTCTGAGCATCACAGTGTAAAAGGCTTAAGATTCAGGGAACGGAAGTGAAGGGAAGAGTAGGGAAGGGAAACTAGCCAGTAAAACCCAAGTGCACTGGGCATCTTCTGGCCATCCAAATTTACCTTCCTTTGGAGAGGGGAAGGCAGAGGAGGGGAAGACAGACAGGAGAGGAGGAGCTTAGTCTACTCATAAGGTTGTTTGTCCTTCATTGCTTAAAACTGACCATGATATCAGAGAAATGATGACATGACTTGCACTTGACTTTGTTTTGAGTGAGGTGGGGCTGTGCAGGTCACCAGCCTCACTTCTCCTCCAGAGCCATGTGACCAGATATTCATCAGGATGACTGGAGATGACCCAATGGGAGACCTTGGCCACTTTAGGTCAACTTCTATTTAGATACTCATTGAAGGTGAGGCTGGGTAACTCAACTTCTCCTCTCCTGTCTGTCCCCCACCCCTTCCTCTTCCTCTCCAAAGGAAATTAAATTTAGATGGCCAGAAAATGGTCAGTTAACTTGGGTTTTACTGCCTAGATACTATACTTTACCATACCACCTACTCATTGTGAAGCTCAGACACCATGGGGCCCCTGCACCCTGCCTAAAAGCCCTCTTCTGGACCCTCCTAGCTTTAGACTGATTATCGATACTAACTGTTGCTGTTCCCCTCCCAACCTGATGTCTTTTTTTTTTTTCTGCCTCATTA
Organism: Bettongia penicillata ogilbyi; assembly: GCA_023548195.1. Classification (NCBI taxonomy): domain Eukaryota; kingdom Metazoa; phylum Chordata; class Mammalia; order Diprotodontia; family Potoroidae; genus Bettongia; species Bettongia penicillata. The sequence goes on along the minus strand of JAJHZJ010000448.1, from coordinate 538,228 downwards.
AAGGGGCCATGCCCTGGCTACTTCTTAAGCAGGCCTATTCAATGAATGGGTGTTAGTTACCTTGGTCTAAAGGCCCCAAGGTCTCCCATTTCATCCTGGATCATCTCCAGTCATCTTGATGAATATCTGGTCACTGGATTCAGATGGCTCTGGAGGAGAAGTGAGGCTGGTGACCTGCACAGCCCTCCCTCACTCAAAACAAAGTCAAGTGCAAGTCATGTCATCATTTCTCTGATGGCATAGTCTTCTTCAGAAAGGAAGGATGAACGCATTTAGTCAAGGTGAAGTCAAAGTATCCATAGAGCTGAAAAAACTATGCTGTATCTCTCTCTGATATACCTTTTGACCTTGGACAGATGGAGGGTACTCTTCTCCTTACTTTTCTACATAATGGTGTATTATGAGGCCAAGAGATGGGAAGTTCAAAGAGGTTGACAAGATCCTGATCTCTTAAGGTAATACAGAAATGATTTTCTTTATTGACTAGTGTTCATTTGATCCATGAAGAATCTGACCAAAAAACCTAATTCTTCCCCCATCACAATTCCCCACTCTGGCTCTATTCAGTCATTTCAGTCTTACTTTATTCTTCGTGATGCCATTTGATGCTTCCCTATGTATTTAATATCACTTATACTAAGAGGCCCCCTTTTGAGTGAATAATCATCTACATACTTGAAAAAGTACGGTTTTAGAAGTAAGAACAGGCAGATAACTGATGCACTCTTGTTAAAGGACATCATGTATCTCCTATTTCCATACATATACCATATCCAATTAAAGGACACCATGCTATTTTTAGATGAACTAAAGATTTACTTTAGAATTGACAATATGAACACACATACACATGTGTGTGTGTGTAGATAGATAGATAGATAGATAGATAGATAGATAGATAGATAGATAGATAGATATAGATAAATCAAGACTAGCCAGGTGGCATAGTGGATAGAGTATTCAGCCTAGAGTCAGGAAGACCTGAGATCAATTCCATCCTTAGACACTTACTAGCTGTGTGACTTAGGCAAGTCACTTAACCCTGTTTGCCTAAGTTTCCTCATCTATAAAATGTGCTGGAGAAAGAAATGGCAAACCACTTCAGTATTTTTGCTGAGAAAACTCCAAATGGCATCCCAAAAAATTGGACACATCTGAAAACAGCTAAACAACAAACATGCATATTGGTATATACATGCCCATGTATATGTTTTTAAACATGTATATATCATGTATGGCATGTCATAGAACATCCATATATAAGTGGCTTTTACTTGTGAATTCATCAGCGTAGACCTTTGGAGACAGAAGATGTTGGATTGAATCTTGACTGTGTCATTTATTGTCTGTGTGACCTTGATAAGTCAGTTAGTTACCCTGGGCTTCAGTTTCCTGATATATAAAATAAAGTTGGAGTAGGTGGCCTCTGAGGACCCTTCCTCAGAAAGCCTATGATCCCCTGGAATCTCTATTGATATAGATCAAAAAGTTTTCTGCAAATTGTGATCCTAGTGAAAGGACTGGAATCCTGAGAAATCAATTAACTTGATAATGGCAACAGACTTAGTCTCTGTCAGAATAAGAATTTGGATCCAAGTCTTCCTGTGTCCACATTCTGCATTCTATCCACTCTGCCACATTGATTCTTAATTATTATATTAGCCTATGTAAAACAGAATGAGGGAAAACACATCTGCTACCAAAGATGTATATTGATCTCATCGAATGCTTCTCAAAGCCAAATCAACATTATTTTTTATTTCTCAGCCATTGCAAGCTAATTACACCAGAAGTCTCATTTTTGAGTGAATAATCAACTATAGATGTGAAAAATTCTGTTTTGGGAATAATATAAAGCCAGTAACCAATGAACTCTATCTCAAACATATCATGCATTTCATTTTCTACACTTTCAACACATCTGACTAAAGGACACCATAATATTTTAAAAATCAACTTTCTAATTTACTTTAGACTTGACAACATGAAAAGGTAAAGAATCTGTGGTTTCCTTATGGTGGGAAATTTCCAGTGTGGTAACTTATTCTACTCAAACAGATCTCAACCTGTCTATGACTTTGGAAATAAGTCCTATGTTCGAGTTATATTTAGTTGTCTCTATTTTATTCCCCAATTAGATTTGAGTTCCTTTAGAGCAGAGCCTGCCTTTTTCTTTCCATGGCACATAGAAGGAATTTAGCAAATGGAAGTTGATTGACTGAATGACCTAGAGGTTAAATGTCTTACCCAAAGACAGAAAGCTAGAATGCTCAAAGGCCAGATTTGAAAGCAGGTACTCCAGCTTATAATTTTAGAACTCTATTTACTACACCAGGGATGGTCAACCTGCAGCCTGGAGGCCACATGTGACCCTTAGGTCCTCAAGTGCAGCCCTTTGACTAAATCCAGCTTTCACAGAATAAATCTCCTTAATAAAAAAGTTTGTTTTATAAAACTTGGACTTAGAGAAAAGGTTACACCCAGGAACCTAGAAGTCCACATATGGCCTTGCAGCCACAATTTCCCTACCTCTGTACTATATCACACTGACTGTAGAATTGATAATCCTTTTCTCCCCTCTTCTCCTGCAGGAGAGATCCAGTTTATAGTTAGGGGATAAAAACTGAAGCTTTTGTACTCTCATAGCATTGACATGGATAATAAAACAATGCAATGATGATGAATTACTTTCCTAAATTGCTTATGAATGTGGAATTGCTTTAGTCTAAGGGTGTGACACTAGTCTTTTCACAAAAGGAAAAAAAATAACCATTAAACTTTGATCTTTCACCCAGATTGCACATTTTAAAAGTCATATTTACTTGTAATTCTTTAAGGCATGCCTCATTGGGTTTTATGGCTGCATTATTACATATTTATTTCTCATTATATTTTGTTTATAAAAATTCGTTTGTTATACATTTACTTATACACATACATTTATTTATACAAATTCCCTGGTTTGGGAATTGTGTCAAAGGCTCATTAAAAAAAAACCTTTCCATATTTCACATTTAGAAGGATCTAGTCTTTATATATTCTTGAAATTTAAATACTGTAATCATCTGAAGAAGAAAGGACACATCTTGTATTTTCAAACTTTGTGCTTTGAAAAATAACTTAGCTTTAGATCTTATTATATCATGGAGACCCCCACCAAGAGAATCTAAGTTCCAACATCATGCTTCTTTCTCCGCTAATATATATATATATATATATATATATATATATATATATATATATATATATATGCATGTATATTTACATATATATACACACACACATTTATATACATATCCCATTTGCGTATTATTTGGTGTCATTTTGTAAAAGAAGAAACAGGTCCTTGGAGGATTGTGTTTCTGTCATTTATAGTGCCTTTGATTCAATATCTCTTGACAAAAACATGATCTTGAAACCAAAGGTATAATTAGACTTTCTTCTAAGGAACAGACTCTAAATTATTTCTGAAGGTACTTCAGATATTGTCTTCCAGATATGTCTGTCTCATTTCCCCAGTTATTCTTCTCTCTCCACTTGACATTGCTTTGAAAACTTCGTATATACTTTGTATTTAGCCATTTGAATGTATGTTATACATCCAGGAGAAGCAGAATGGTGTTGTGGAACCAGCAGTGGACTTGAAATTCCTAGATTTGAATTTTGCCTTTAATACTTACTAAATATGGAAATCCTTTTTTGAACCTCAGTTTCTGCATCCATAAAATGGGAATGGTAACACCTATAGCATCTACTTCTCAGAGTTTTTATCAAATGTGATACAAATATTACATGTTTCCCAAAGATATTTTATGAATATCAGTCATTCAGTTTTCTTTCTGCAAGTCCAGTCATGCTAGATTCATCAAACTGTCCATAAACAATAATGATATATAAAGTTGAATGAAAATTCGTAATCTCCAGCATACATATCTCAAACAGAATACATCATGGAAATAATGGATGTCTCATTGCAAACATGTGGATGACTTCAGGAGGTGACTGATGCCATATACATGACACATTCCTTTTGAAATAAGGTGAATAGAGGAAGCACATGGCAAATTCCAGTTTTGTCAAAATACAGCTTAAAATGAGAACAAACAAATTTCCTTTTAATGGTGAGGATTAAAAAAATTCTCAAAATTCTCAATAGGTCATTCTCAAAAATAAGAAAACAGAAATGGATGGATCTGCTATGGTTTTCTGAGTCAAGAGTAACCTTAATGAAAAAAGGAAATAAGAGCTGGCAGGCTTTCACAGGTAATTTTCCATAGTGAACAGTATCTGCATGTTCACATTTTAAACTTAGAGCTATAGGTAATTTAAGATTGAACCATTTTTTTCCATAAGTTTAAAGAAGGAATTTTTTTCAATAAAGAAAAATGTAGCCTTGAAAGCTCTCCTCAGACCAGGTGGCTCCCAGGTGTTTATCAAAATAAGAAAGATTATGACAGATACAACTATAGATAATATTTTACTCAGAGGACACAAATAATATTCCCCAGTGTCATAGAATGTGTTCTTCAAAAAGCCTCAAAAATAAGAATGGTTTCCTACTAACACTGAGGATTTCTAAAGGTTCCTATTTATGGACAATTTAATTGATTCAGTGACTGCCTACATAACTACTTCATTTACATTAACTACAGTATAGAAGAGAGGAGTCTAGCAATCACAGTGAAAAACCAAAGTACATAGCTTGTCTAAATTATGATATTTCCATGGATGGATTACTAGGCAAATTATTTCAATGATGTGTGTCTCTTGTTCTTGAGAGGCGGGTAGATAATGCACTAACCTCAGAATCACATCAGTTGAATTATACTTGGAAGTTTTTGCGTTGACTTCAATGTCCAGAATGCTCACTCTTGCATGAATAGTGAGCTTGTTCTAATTTTTCATGATGATACCATGTAGCTGTGGATCGATGGAGTTCCAAGATATGAGAAGAACCAAAATGTTCTCAAAGGGAAATTGAAAGATAGAGATACCTGTTGATTGTCAATGGACAACAGTTTACCAGTGATGATTTACATATGAAAAATGGTTCAAAAAACATTCTCGAAAACAATTAAAAACAGAAGATGAAGGAGGCTCAGCACTCCGAGAATGAGAACAACAGATGTACAACCTATTGACATGATCGAAGGGCCAGGGAAAGGCAGGATTATATCAGATTAATCTACCTCTCTGGTAAATTAATGGGCAAATATAAATAAGAATTACCTAGGATGAACAGACTTCAAAGATTAGTGATTTATATTAGTGGATGGAATACTCATGCTGATTAAATCACAGCACTGTCAAAGTTCCAAAATACATTTAAATGTAATATACTTAGATAGACAAATAGTGAGATCAACATATTTGTTAGTATATTTATCCATGACATTCAAGGATTTCTAATAAGATGGTTAAGTTTGTGGTCAGGTTTAAGCTGAGCTCTTGCCCTTCAGGGTCGAAATGATACTCTTGCAAGCTAGAAGCAAGAGAAAATGCACATATGAAGGAATACAAGTTCAAATTGTCTAGGACTACTCAATGATGATGAAAAATGTAATAAAACCACTTGAAATATGCCTTATTGACTCAACAGAATTAAAAGTTGCAAGCACAAGAGCATAACAACCTACAGAGTTGAAAATATTTTGTCATTGAAAAAGATGAACTTTTGACAAAACTGAGGCATTCACTTTATTACTCGTAAGAAAGTCAAACATGAGTAGAATTACAAAAAGGAACATTTAGCCTAAAAGCATGATAAAAGTAAACAAGTCCATAAAGAGTGAAAAGGCCAGATCATAATTGAGTGCTAAATATACTGAAAGAATATGGTAAGGATTCCCACCACCATTCTTTTAAAACTCTCAAGTTCTCTAAATTTCATTCAAGAAATAAAGAAATAAAATAGATATTGGGAAGTGATGTAGTAAAGGGGAGGAATGATTCTTAATCTTGACTGCACAAGAATTGACTTCCAGGACTGATTCTATTAATTACCTTCATTATAACCTGGGGAAACTACATTAACTTCTCTTAGCCTCAGTTTTCTGATCAGTAAAAGGAATGGGATTGATGACCTCTAATATCTTTTATAGCTTGAGAGTTTTGATCTCATGATTCTTGAACATAGTTATGTGAATGGAAATTGTCAAACCATTGGATTTTTTTTTTTTAAATACAGAGGAAATGAAAACCAAATTACTAAGTCTGAAAATTAGGTCTCAACAATTGGATAGTGAATGATGAAAAATATTAGGAAATTTATTATAAAAGTATAAGACAACCAATTTTTAAAAAGATTATGTAAAGAATCTAGTTTTATAAAGACAAATGGGATTAGCTATAAATTAACCTCCCAAGGAAGAAAAATTTCTGATTAAGATGGATTCATCAATAAATTATAGTATGCATATGCCCATAAATATGTGTGTACACACATACATATATATGCATGTCCATATATACATACACAAATATGCAACATTCCCATTCTATATAAATTCTTCCAAAAAAACAGACATTAATAAACATTAAGAAAACCTCTTTACGAGACAAATATTGACCTTGTACCAAAATCAAAGAGTTGAAGTCAATAATAACATTATTATAGAACAATTTTTCTAAAAAAATTGATACAAGCTATTAAATGAAATATTAGCATGGAGATTATAGCAATGTAGCCTTGCCCCCAAAATTATTCCAATCTAAGCAGTGATAGGAAGATAAAATCAATTTAATACAGCATCAAAATGAATTAAATATCTGAAAGCTAATGCAATAAGAATACTATAGATTTCTATGACAATCAAATTGCCAACAGAATATTTGATAGAATTAGAGAAAATAATTATGACATTTACATAGAGAAATAACAAATAAAGGATATAGAAGAAAACAAAAGAAAGTAGAAACAAAGATAATTAGTCTTGTTAGGTACCAAATTGTTTTCCCAAGCTGCTCTCTCTCTCTCTCTCCCTCCCTCTCTTTCTCCTGCTCCTCCTCCTCTCTCTCCCTTCCTTCCCCCTATATTTCCCTCCTTCCCTCTGTCTCTGTATTATATATATATATATATATACATACATGCATACATATATATGTATATCTTTTCTTAGATAAAATATAGAAAAGTCAGTCAGTAGACTACTGTAATAATTAAGATCTAAACCAAATCACTAGAGCAATATTGTATTCAACAAACACAAGAACACAAACTACACTGGTAGAAACATTTCTTTTTAAATTTCAAGGGAAACACACTATTGGGAAAACTTCAATTCTACTTGATAGAAAATAGATCAGATCAACATTTGACACTACATAGTATAATATCTTTCAAACTGATAATCATTAAATTAGCAAGCCTTAGTAGGCTATTATATATACATATATATATATATACTATATATATACACACAATATATTTATGCAATATATATATATGTATATAGCAAGCACCATACTATGTGCTAAATATAGAAAAAGTGAAACATCTTGATTTTAGAAAGAGCTATTTCATCTGAATGAAAATTTCTGAAGTCAGATGCCAATGGGTGTTAAGAGAGTGAAAAGTTAAATGAAATGAGATGTATAGATACCTTTTTTTGGCTGATAAAGGAGGAATAGTGATAGCATGATCACTGGCAAGGAAAGTAAGATTAAATGATGATACTAATGGGGAAACTTCGGTGTTTGTGCATAGGAGGGAAGGAGCCAATAAATAGATAGAGGCTAAAGATTAGAAAAGAGAAGGAGGGGTTGAGTTATAGTAGGAAAAATCCACTGGGGCAGGTTCTCAATGTATAAATTTGTTGAATGGAATTGAATTGGTTATCCATCATGATAGAGTTTGAGACTAACCAAACTGGTTATTGTAGAAGCTTTTTCATATTGTGTAATCATCCTGAGTCCTTACTCGACTTTCACAGAAAATTGAAAAATTTCCCTAAAGATGCTACCAATAAAAAAGAGGCAGCATTTTTTTGCATCTGGACACCCATGACCTTGTACAACTTGGAGAATTCCAACTCTCAAAAATATTTTTGCCTGGATCAAGTCCACAGAGCTAAATATGCAAAACTGCAATGATTTCCATAGAAACAGACTAAGATGTCTTAAACAGAGGATTACAATTTCATTGCATGATCTGGGAAAGGGAAAATAACTACTCTGGTCTGCTGCGGACAGAGAATGCACTTAATCAAACACACAAATCCTCAATAATATAGGGGAGTTCATAAATAAATAATAATAAACAAAGGAAATTAGCTTTTCCAAAAACAAAACCAAAAACTCTAATCATATCCATTTTAAGTTTATCTAAAACAGAAAATCAATGATTTAAGAACAAGAATGAACCTAGCATTGTGAATCTTAAAGAGAAGGTAATCTCAGAGAATATGAATCTCAAAGCATATTAACCACTAGTACAATAAAAAAATAAATGTTCTTTGGTCAACTACAGGAGGGGAACATATTTTTTCTTTTTGATGAAAAAAGAAGGGAAGGTATATTTACATTTGGGTCATAATAATGTCCTCTTAAGTGAAGAGTTTTTTTTTTTTAACCTAGGTATCCTTGAATTAAATATATACATATCCACATATGTTTATTTGTGTATGTGTGTGTGTGTGTGTATAGATAGATTTTCCTTTGTAAACCTATGCGTTTTACTCTATACATTTAGAAATACATTTCTGAGAAGGAACCTGCAACTCACACACAAAAACTTAATAACTCCAACCTTAAGTGTTCTTTTTCTTTGAGAGCACTGGTTCTTGAACAGGGAACTTAAATTTTTATCCCGGTGCTGACACATTACCTTTGTCCCCTTTACCTGGGGGAACTTCTGTTCTGTAATGTTATAAACCCTGTATTTGACATATATAAAGAATTAATATTTAGGGATGATAATTCTTTGTTCTGTAAAAACTCTTGAAAAATTTGGAAGGTAGTATGGTGAAAATTGATCTTAGGCCAGCATCTTACACCATGTACCAAGATAAGGTCAAAATGGAGACAGAGCACAGATGCAAAGAGAGATATTGCAAGAAAAATCTGAAGCACATGGAACACATTACTTGTCCTACTTATGGATAGGTGAATAATCTCCAAAAATAAATGAGAGAAAGAGCAGAGTGAGGTGTAAAATGGATAATTTCGATTACATTAAATTAAATTACAAATCATATAAATGTAGCCAAGATCAAAAGGAAAACAGAAAATTGGGAGGGGGGATTATATATAGTTTTTCAGATAAAGGTCATATCTCAAATACATAAAGAACTTTGTAAAATCTATAAGAATATGAGTCATATCCCAATTGATAAATGGTCAAAGGATATGAACAGGCATTTTTTCATTGAATAAAACAAAGCAATTTGTAATCATATAAAAAAAGCTCTGAATCATTATTGATTAGAGAAATGAAGATTAAAACAGCCTTGAGATATCATTTGGTAGCTATCAAATGGACTAGGGAAAAGCAACAAATGTTGGAGGGGAAGTGGAAAAATTGGGAACTAATTTATTGTTGGTGGAATTGTGAACTGATCCAATCATTTTGGAGAAAAATCTGAAATTATGCTGAAAAAATTATTAAACTGCCCATACCCTTCATTCCAGCAATATTATTATTGCAAGATCTATTTCAAAAGATGATCAGGGAAAAAGGAAAAGAACATGTATGTTCTAAAATATTTATAGCAGTTCTCTTTGTAGTTGCAAGCAATTGGAAATTGCGGGGATGCCTGTCAATTGTGGAACAGTTGAATAAGTTGTGGTATATGAATGTAATAGAATACTTTTGTGATGTAAAAAAATCATGAGTTTACGATCTTAGAAAAAACATAGATCAACTTGCATGAAATAATAGAGAAATGAGTAGAATCACAAGAACATTTTATAACATAACAGCAATATTATTTTAACAACTTTGAGGAAGTAATTTTGACTATTATAAATATCCAAATTAATTACAAAGAAAGATGAGATTTGCATCCAGAGAAAGAACTGATAAATAGAAGTATGTAGAGAATGATCTTACACACACACACACACACACACACACACACACACACATTTGTGTCTAATGGTAGCCATTTCTAGGGTGGTAAGAGAAAAAAAGGAAAAAAAAGAAATTTACATGATAACTTTATTATATATTTTAAAGGCATAGAAAGTTGTGTACAATACAATGGTAGTTTCAAATGCAATCATCTTTTTTTAAACATTATACCATGCTATGGAAAATTTTAAAATAAATTTTAAAAAATAAATTTAAAAATGGAAAGACTGCCTATGAGCTCAGAAGGTTCTTCCAGGTATAGTTCTCATTATCTTGTAAGCTCCTTGAAGGCAGAGAGTATCTTTTGTCTGACACTTAGTAGATGCTTAATAAATGATTTGGTAATCTATTCACTGCATCATCTAGCTGCCCAAGAAGGTTACTATAGCTTTCTTTAAGTATTTTTTAAGTGATCTTGTAGGGGGAAAATAGACTCATTCTGCTTAGAATCAGAGGTCAAAATTAGGGTGACTGTGTAGTAAGGCAAATTTCACTTCTAATACAAAGAAAACAATCAGGATTAGGCATGTTCAAAGGGGAAATGGGTTGCTTAAAAAAGTAGTTATTTCCCCATAACTAGAGATCTTTAACTAATGACCTATTGGAGATATTGCAGAGGTAATGGGATTCTCTTCAGCTCAGTATTGGATAATTTCATAGAATCTTGGAGGTTGAGCTAGAAAGAACATCACTGGCTATCTATTCTAACCTCCAACTTTTACATAAAATATAATCAAGACCCAGAAAAAATAAATGATTTATTTAAAGCCACATGGATTCCATTATCATTTCTGCCAGGTAAAATACTGTTTCCTTAAGCATCTGGACAAGTTCTATTTCTTCAATGAGAAGTAATACCATCCTTTTCCTAAATGAAATTAATTTCTTCTCACACTGACACCACAGAATCATATATCCCAGAGGTAGAACAGATCTCAGATGTCCTCTCAGAGGCCACCTGGTACAGTGCAAAAAATTTTAAAAAAGTCTTGGAGTTGGAATGAGAGGATCTAAATTCAAATTCAAATTATACAGTTTAGTACCCTTGGGGCTTTGGATAAATCATTTAATTTCTGTGGGTCTCAATAAGATTTTATGTGAAATGAAGAAGATGGAATAGGTGGTTGCTGAGGTTCTTTCTAGTTTTAATATATGGTCTTAAGAAATAGTCCAATGCAAAGAACTGAAGAAAATTCTTTCTGTATTACCTCCAAGAAGTCATTATACAGAACTCAGTTAAAGATTTCTAGGTGTGAGGAATCAAGGTGGGAAAAAGCACATAAGTGACATCTTATAAGGGAAATGGTGTGTTGGGTGTGCATTAAGTTTGCGAGAAGAAAACAAGAGTTAAGTTTGGAAATTTGGGTTGGAGGGAGATAGTTACATTGTAAATCTTTTCTTAAAGAAGGACAGCTAGGACATACGAGACCCACTCTTTCTTCCCATCAGCCTGTATTACTTGTAAAGGCATTAGGAATTCCTCAAATTGATATATTTGGGAAGATAATGGTATGCAAATATGTTACCCACTTTAATAATGAAAACTAGCATTGAGGTCTCATCAACTTAAAACCAAACACCTGGTCTATTCATCATGAGTGACTAAGCTATGTGTCAAGACAAGCAATAAAACAGGCCAATTCTTTTCTCAGAATTTTGAAGTCAATTAATGAGATGGAGAGATTATTAATCAAGTTTCATGGGCATTTGTCTGATATCATTCAAAAACCTTCAAAATCTTTGCCTTGGATATTTTACAATTGGTTGAATGAATGAACTAAATATTAATAATTTATTAATTGAAAGCAAAAATCTAAATTCTTAATTGTGCTCTCTTCTTTTATTTAACTCTAAAGTTTTACTTGTTAGGAGAACTGGAAAAGCACTTACTTCATACATTATTTCACAGGTTTTAGCTTCATAATTCATTTCCCTTGTCTCAACCAAGCAGAAATAATACTTGAGCACGTTTCTATGACACTTTAAGTTTTTCAAAGCACTTTTCTCCTGACAGTCTTGGAATTAGATAATGTAAATATTATTATCCTTATTTGACAGATGAGGATAAACAGAGTCTAACACAGAAACAAAGACTTTTGGCCTTCTTGCCTTGGGGCTTAGATTTGCCATCTTGATAGGTAACTGAGTGCAAATTTATCCTGACAATTATATCTTTTGGCCCCATATATGGTCATGTTTCATGTTCCATTCAGTAATCCATATAGCCCTCCTTTCCCAACGTTTCCCTAAAACTTTTTATCTCCAACCTAGACATAATAATCAAATCAAAACAAAATCCTTCCTCCTGGGAATGACATGACAATTTCACCCTCCAATGGGTCAAATCATAATGGTGACTTTCCTCATCAAAAGTCTCTTCCCTGGCTGCTATTCCTAAATAATTATACCTAAATCTAGCCATATATACGCATACACACACACACATATATATATGTCTGTCTGTCTCTTTACCTGTATATATACGTATACTCTATTTGCCTATCTGTATCTATCTATATTTATATCTCTATATTTATTTATATAGAAATTTAAAAATACAAATAGATGTTTCTATATCTATAGATATATAGATGAATATATCAATGATATAGATATAAAGACATCAGTATAGATAGGTATAGATAGAAATATGTTAATTTAGATATTTGTATCTATTTATGTATATCATTTTATATATTTAAATATATCTATCTCTATATAGTTGATATCTCTAGAGAAATTTGGAAATATATGGATATAGATAGTTCTGTATCTATATAGTTACATAGAGATATCAATGATATAGATATATAGATAGTGATATCAATATAAAGATCTCTCTCTCTCTCTCTCTCTCTCTCTTTCTCTGTCTCTCTCTCTGTATCTCTCTCTCTTTTCCTCTAATTCAATGTTATTGCCTGGAGGGTAGGGATTGTTCAACTTTTTATATTTGAATCTGAGGTGTTTAGTACAGAATCTTGCATATATGTTCATCGCTTAATGATTGCATTTACGTTCATTCTTTATAAAAGAGGAAAATAAAGGATGGCAAAGTAAAATAACTTCCACCAAGGTCTCACAATAAAGCCAGAACTCTCATTATATTTTTCTTTTTTTCTTTTTTTCCTACATCATGATGCCTTCCCCTACTTTTCTAGATGCACATGTCTTTTTAGAATTGGATAGGACCTCAGTGGGCATTTCTAGTCCAACTTATATCCCCAAGTGAATCTCCTTTACAATTTACATGACAAGAACTTGTGCAGGCTTTACTTGAATACTGACAAGGAGTGGGAGAATCACTGCCTACTTTTCATAGAGATGACACTTTTAAAACTAGAAGGGAATTTTGTGATTATCTACTGAAACCTCTATTTACAGAAAAGAAAAATGAAGCTGTTGGATATAAAATTTCTTGTTCAAGGTTCCCCAGGCTGTAGATGGAAGAGGATTTCAACCCACATCTTCTGACTGAAAAATCCATGTCCTTTTCTGCTCTGTTGTCATTGTTATTATTTAGTCATATCAGACTCATCAGGACACATTTTTGGAGTTTTCTTGGCAGAAATACTGGAACATGTCGGATGGCAGAGTTAAGTAACTCTGTGTTAAACACACAGCTATTAAACATCCGAGGCCAGATTTGAACTTGGGTCTTCCTGGTGCCTGACACTTTATCCACTACGCTACCTAGATGTCTCATTTTGTATATTGTAATGTTGCCTTTACAAGGTATCATTTTCCATTTTGAGGGATGGGGAGATAACTATAATTGTTGAGAGATATTCAGTGATGAAATGGGATGCCGGTAGATCTAGGTGGTTCTCTTAAATTAGAACTATTCCAAACTAGAATGGAATTCCTTAGAAGGGATGGGCTCCCCGTCATAGGAAGGTTTAAAATAGACAGTGGATGATCATTTGCCTAGTAGGTTGTGGGCAGGATAAGTTCTAAATTCTAAAATTCTCTGTGAACTTATTTAAGTATGAGAATGCAGGTTGTTACTGTTTTTATTTGTTATTCATTCTTAAAGAGAGTTAACGTGACATGTTAACTAATGTGTAGATTAGGTTTGAGGAAGGCAGAGCTGCACAAAGTCATCAGCCTTGCTCTGTCCTCCAGAGTCATTGGAGTCCAGTCACAAGACAAAGGTTAAGAAGTCTGGCAATGACCCTAGATACAGTGGCTGACTTTGGCCTTTCTAAATTAAAGTCTTTCCCAGGTCTCAGTTCCTCTGAGGCCATGTCCATTCAATGAGTAAGGAGTAGGTAAGAACTGAGATGAAAGATAAACCAATTTATCATCACAAGGATATCAACCTAGGAGGGGAAGACTCAGAGTTTCTGGCCCAAAGGGAAAACAACTGCCATTTATATTCATTCAGAACCATCAAAATCTAAGCAATGAACCACTGAGGTTTGGGGTAGGATTGTTATTGACTATTCAAAGAATACCAGAATGATTTGGGTTTGTAGGGATAGTCATGTAGCACCATTTAATACACAATTAGCATTTTAAAAACCTGTTTTTTTCAGAGCTATATTTCAAGAAACCAAAATTAAAAAAAAAAAGTAAATTGTCCCATGTTTTTGAAAAAAATAAATAAATTAAAAGAGAGGGAGGGGGAAATAATAAAAATAATAATGATAATAAATAATTAATAATAGTAACATTTCCCAAATTCTGTTCTAATTGGCACATTGTGTTGCCAAAAGACAGTTACTACAACTCTCAGGTACAATGATAAAGACAGTGAATACAAAACCTTTCCTAAGAACCTGGCTCTCTCCTTTTCAGAAATGCATATAACATCCATGGGAGGACTAAGGTTAAGCTTAGACTATAGTAATTGTTGGGCACATTTGAAAGAAGTGAATGTAAGAATGTATAAGAATGTAGGTGGGAAGAAAAATAGTACTCAGGCTATAACTACAGCAGCCTGGTGTAGTGGAAAGCATGCAGGACTTCAAATTGGGAGATGCTTGTGTTTAAGTATCAGTTCCGACACTGACAGGATCTATGACCTTAGGCAGATCACTGAGTAATAATGAAATCATTACAATAGTTGTAATAACAAATAGCTTTTACCTATATATTTGTATATGTATGTACATATGTGTGTGTGAGTGTATCTGTCACTGACATTTGCAAAGAAATTTACAAATGTTATTTCATTTGATTCTCACAACAACCTTGAGAGGTCAGTGCTATTATTTCCTTCATTTTATGGATGAACCTGAAGCAGACAGATATTATGTGACTCACTCAGGACCATACTTGCTAATGGAGGACTGAGTCGAGATCCGATGTTTTGAAGTTGTCTGCAGTTGTACTGAAGTTCAGAAATAGCATCTGGATAAAAATTTAAATACTACCAAGAGACATTGTCAGGAGGGTAAAATTAGAAAGGGTGGATAAATACTGTTAGGGAAACTGAGATTTCATTTAGGATATTGTAGGAAAAACATGATGTCCAGATGGAATCTAGAGAGATTCTGCACCTGTGAATTTGGTCCGATGTAATCTGAAAGTCTTTGTTTGACAAATCAAATGTATAATGTATTTGAATGATGAAATTGATAGTTTATAAAGCAATAGAATATGTGAAATTTTAAAATGCAACTAATTTAAAATTCAATCATTATTTCAAAAATATCAAAATATACTTATTATTGCACAAAATGGTGATTTCACATTGACAAAATTGATGAATATGAAGTAGATAAAAGAAAATGATGTTTCAAGATGACAGTGGTGCATATATAATAAGGGTTATAATAAAGTATAATTATAATGAATTCCAATGAAAGATCACAGAAATGTCAGTAAAATTTTTTTAATGTGATTATGACTGGTTTTTAATCTTTGAATATCAAACACACTAAGTATATAGGAACATTTCAAAAAGAAAAACATTAAAAAATTCTCCAAAGTAAGCTTTTTATCTTGGAGACTGGCTAGAAAACCCACTGTAATATAATTACATAGATTCCTAAAAAAGACTGATCTCCTCTTTCTGGATTGGTTTGGGGGTTTTAATAAAAACAAATTGTTCCAAACTTTCATTTACATCACATTAAGTTTTTTAAAGCCTTTTCAGAAGTACTTTTCTGAAATCTCAGAGAATATTCATGTTATTTACCATAAGTATATAGTCATTCTTCATAAATGAGTACCTTATATGTAAAAAAAGAACATGACTACAGGAAAAAATGTTATATTAGAATTTCAAGGATATGAGTGTGTATATAGACAATAGAAGTGACAGATCTGAATGTAAACAAAAAAAATCATATAATAATATCTACCATTTATGTAGGCCTTTAAAGTTTGCTAAGTACTTTACATGCATTATTTTCTTTGATTTTCATGACAATCCTGTTAAGTTGGTACTATGATTTTCTCCATATTACACATGGGGAAATTGAAGCTATGTGAAATTAATTCAATTGCCCAGGATCTGAAGTAGATTTTAGCTCATTTTTTTTTATTCCAAGTCCAACATTTTCCCCCCACTCCCTATCTACCAATACATAGAATTTATGTAGTACTTTGAGATTTGCAAAGCATTTTACCTGTTAATCAATACTATTATATATAATAATCATGCATTGTGGCACAAAGAGTGATGGCTTTGAAAATGAAGAAATAACTTTAAATCTTGTTTCCTTTATATTGCCTTTATGATCCTGAGAAAGTCACTTCTAGGAAACTCTCTAAGACTGCATGTTGCAAAATACAAATGAACATGCACTTATGGGGGGAGTGTCTGAATTTCCTATACCAATGGAATCACAGGTCCTATTTTAGATTGTGCTCCAGTGGCACAGCATTCAAGACTTTAGGGTAACTCCCTAAAGGAAGTTATAAAAAAATATAAAGAAAACATGATAGCATGTAGTCACCTTGGGCCATTATCTCTGACAGGTCTTATTAAGCTATGAAGTCTTCCTATATAGAACTGACACCAGACAAATGTCTGATATCCTTGCACTATTTGAATTAATTTCAAAGAGGATAATTACCAAACTAGCTGCAGGATGATGAATTTGTCTACCAGAGAAAGTATCCAAAGGATCAACTCCTAGAAGAGTTGTGACCTTTAGTGGATGAGTATTCCCCACTGATAACAATGAAATCATATCTTCTTGAAGTGTGGAGTTTTGTATTCATGTATATGTAGTATATAGTTAACTCATATCAGAGACTTTCAAATGAAGAAAATGATTAAAGTACTCTTTAGGGAATTTCTCACATCTCTGACATTGTCAGGCAGCTAAGTGATACAGTTGGTATAGTGTAGAACTTGAAATCAGAAAGGATTTGGGATCAAATATTTCATCCACTTATTAGCAATGTGACCCTAAGCAAGTCGCTTAATATTATTCATCCTTATTTTCACCATGCGTGAAACTTAGAGGTTAGGCTACATCATAACTTTCTTAACTATGGGTAATTTGCTTTTATCTCTTTTGGTTTCCATAGTTCTTGCAAAACCACAAGGCTGTGGAAATAGATCATGGTGATCAGAGAGAACAAAATGCTTGAGTAGAATCCATTTCAACAACAATTACTCCTAATTTTTTAAGTTCCAGGGATTTGTTGCAACATGGAGAGGACATCGACTCTTCAAAAGATATTCCAAGGGAACATAAATTTGACTGTTCCTTACTAATCAGAAAAGCTGCAATTAAAGGGCTGTTTATGGATGGGTTGGTGGTTGTCCTTTGTTCTCAAAGAGAGGACCAAAATGACATCACCATGATAAAGTGAAATTTCAGTGTGTCCAACTGTGGCTGATCAGATCAATCACAGCTTGGAATGATAGTGCAAATGAATATTTGGAGTGGATACTCCAAATTTGTGCATGTTTACTTTGTGCTATCTCAATTCTGCTTTGCTCATAGAGCATAGAACCCTTTCTGATGAGGGTATGCCATGCTGAGTGGTCACGTGCCAGTGTCTCCCATGTTGCACAGTCAACTCCAAATTTCTTGAGAGAGACCTTGAGAGTATCCTTACATTGCCTCTTCTGACCACCATGTGATCACCTGCACCATGTGAATTCTCCATAAAATAGTCTTTTTGGCAAGTATGTATTTTGCATTTGAACAACGTGACCAGTCCATCGGAATTGTGTTCTCTGACGAGTAGTTTGAATGCTTGGCAGTTCAGCTCGAGCAAGGACTTCAGTATCTGATACTTTATCCTGCCAGGTGATTCTCAGAATCTTCCTAAGACAGTTCAAATGAAAGCAGTTCAGTTTCCTGGCATGGCGCTGGTAGACTGTCCATGTTTTACAAATGTACAACAACAAAGTCAGCACACTGGCTCTATAGGCCTTCAGTTTGGTAGTCAGTCTAATACCTCTTCTCTCCCAAACTTTTCTTCAGAGTCTCCCAAACACTGAGGTAGTTCTGGTAATGCGTACGTCAACCTCACTGTCAATGTGTACATCCCTGGAAAGTACACTACCAAGATAAGCAAACTTATCCACAGCATTCAGAACTACTCCATTTGTTGTAACTGATGGTTTCATGTATGGATGGTGTGGTGGTGACTGATGGAGCATCTGTGTTTTCTTGTTATTAATATTTAGGTCAAAATTAGCACAAGAAGCAGAGAATTGATCCATACTTTGCTGCATCTCAGCTTCAGAGGCTGCCTTGAGTGCACAATCATCTGCAAACAGAAAATCATGGACCAACACTCCCTCCACTTTGGTCTTGGCTTATAACTTTTTCAAACTGAAAAAACTTACCATCAGTATGGTAGTTGACCTTGATATATTCATCCTCATTGAAAGCATTTCACAACATGACTGCAAACATCATGTTAAATAGCATGGAAGTAAGCACACAGCCCTGTTTCACTCCACTGGTGACTGGGAAGGCACGAGAGCATTGTCCACTATCCAGAACCTAGGCAAACATGCCATCATGAAATTGATGTACAATATTGATGAACTTCCCCGAACAACCAAATTTGACATAATTTTCCATAAGCCCTCATAACTAAAGCACCAAAGGCCATGGTCAGATCTACAAGTGTTGTGTACAGACATCTGTTCTGCTCCTGCCATCTCTCATAGAGTTATCGGGCAGCAAACACCATATCAACCGTTCCTCAGCCCTTTTTGAAGTCACATTGGCTCTCAGGTATATGACCATCTTCCAGGTGAAGGATCGGTCTATTAAGGACGACTCTAGCAAGAATTTTGCCAGCAATGACTAAGAGAGAGACCCCCCCACACTGTGACTGTCACAGGACAATCTGTTCCCTTTACCTTTATAGAGATAGAAAATTAAGGCATCTTTGAACTCCTGGGGGATAACCTCCTCTTGCCATATAACCTGGAAAATTTAGTCAGCTTTTATACGATCAATGGTCCCCCTACCTTGTAAATCTCAGCTGGAATAGAATCAGCACCAGGTGCTTTGCCACATGAAAGGAGTCTAATGGCACTCAAAGCCTCTTCTTACGTTGGAAGTTCAGCTAAGGAGGGATTGACTTCAACCTGAGGTAAATGGTCAATGGCCTCAGCACTGATTATGGATTGGTAATCTGTCATCTGAGTACTAACCTGGTTTAATTCAGAAAGAATCATTATAAGGTGGATTTTGATATGGTTCCTTATTAAGTGACAGAAATTCCTGTAAAACACATAGTTGGTTGTAGAAGGATTAATACATATGAGCTGTGTTTGTTGGAAAAATTACCTACATTGGTGAAAACCAGGATATCTGAAGTACTGTATTTTCATTTGAAGTTACAAATATCAGTTCCATGCTCTTGATTTCAGAAACTGCTGAACCTTGCTTATCTTCTTTGTTTTGTTTTTATGGTGAGCCAATTATATTGATTCCAACCTCAAAAGTTGAAGATATCGAATAATTACTAATGTTATCATTTGAAAATCAAAAAGATTTGAGTTTGAACTGTACTCCAGGCACTAACCAGTTGTGTGTCCTCTGAAAAGATTTTTCCCTCCTCTGCACCTTTTTCTCCTTTATATAAAATAAGAATAATAGTGATAACATTTACCTCTTAGGATTTTTTGGAAGATAATATGGAGTGATGTTTATCATTTTATAAAGTCAAAGTATTATTTAAAAATTAATTATATTATTATAAAATTTACAAGATGGTTTTCTAACAACTCATTGAAGTAGATAAATATATTTTCTTCTCCATACATTTAGAAAAAACTAAAGCCAAACTTTAAGGATGTAATTTACCTGCTGGCATCCCTTTTTCCCTTTCTTCTCATTTAACATCACTTAGATATCTTTCCCCATTATCTAGCCATAGATAAAGAGGTGGCTCTTGATTTCAAGGCTTCCCATTTTACCAGCAGATTACTTCTATTATCACCCCCACCACCAGTCTTCAGTTTCTTCTTCCCTCCTTCTTCCTCAACAGCCTATCCAAATATCCATATCTTTTTGGCCATCTGAAAAGCAAAACAAAACAAAACAATCCTTACTTGGTCCTCCATATAGAATCGTTCTTCATCCCTCTTTTCCTTGAGAAAACCAGGTATATCAGTATCACCATTTATTCTCCTCTCTTTCTTTACTAAACTCTTTGCAATATGGCTTCTATCCCCATCATTCAGCAAAATTTGCTCTCTCCAAAATTACCAGTAATTTCTTAGTTGCCAAATCAAGTGGTCTTTTTTCAAACACTACATATTTTTTAAAAATTCTGCAGTTTTTGATACTGATGGTTACTTTCTCCTAGATATGATCTCCTCTCTAGAATTTTTGTGACACTGTTTCCTTGGGGTTCTCCTCTTACTTGTGTGATTTTTCCCTGAGAGACTCTTTTGTTGGTTCTCTACCCATTCTAGGACCACTAAGTGTGATTGTCTTCTAAAACTCTATTTTTGCTCAATACTATCAAACTTGTTGATCTCATCAGTCTTCATGAATTTAATTAGCATTTCTATGCAGCTGCTATCCAGATGTTCACATCCATCACTTGTCTCCTTCGACTACGAACTTTAACTTTTCACCAACTGCCTTTTTAGACACTCCAAATTGGATGTCCTATAGGCATTTCAAATTCACTTGTCTAAAACAGAAAGTATTATACTTTTCAAAAGCTTTGTTTTCTTCTTAACTTCCCTATCCATACTGAGGATACCACTATCCTTCCATGACTCTACTGCCTTTTCACACTGGTAGTTTCCACATCCACAGGGTCCTTCTTAATATAAATTTCATCCTGGATGGACTTTTACATGGAAATATCATTTGACTCCTTTGACCCTGTTATGCCAGTGTTGAGTACCTCCCAGAATCTCAATTTTTCAGAATGACTGTTTATTCATCCTTAACACTTGTCTTTTCTCTTCTCTTGACTTTCTATTCTAGACATTGACTTTCTAGACAACCAAGCCCTTGGACAGATCTGCTCCTAAGCTCCTCTCCCTGTTTTTCAGCTCCCTTTCATGTGTTATCTTCTCTCCACAGAATTTCTTCTCCTTGAGGGCAATGACAATCTTTCTGTTTTTATTTTGTACTCCCATGTTTAGCACAGTGCCTGGCACATATGGAATGCTTTTTGGCTAGATTCTGAGTGAGCCAGGTCCAAACTCTTAGCAATCTTTGATTGCTCACTCTCATCTCATATATCCAGCCTGCTGCCAAATCTTGTCATTTTTACCGTTGCAACATCTCATATATGTGCCTTCTTCACTTACATAGTTAGCGGTTTGGATCAGGTCTTCATCACCACTTCCTTAGACTGCAAAGTTTCCTTCTTTGCTTTCTGCCTCAGGTCTTTCTGTTCCATTCCACTCTCTACTCAGCTGCCAAGGCATTTTTTTTTTAACTTAGGTTTGATGAAGTCACTTTCCTTACTCCTCCCCTTACAGCAACTTCTAGTGGCTCTGTATTACCTTCAGGATCAAATATAATCTCAGTATGATTTTTGAACTTCTTTATAACCTAACCCCCTTCTACCTTTCCATTCTTCTGAACACTTTACTCCTTTCCATGAACTCTAAGTTCTAGCAACACTGGTTTTCTTGCTGTTACTCTACATGACATTCCTTCTTTCTATGTCTTTGCATGGGCAGCCTTGCATGCTTGGAATGCATGAATTGCTCACAGCTGCCACTTTGCTTCCTTTTTTTTAACTTTAATACTCAGATCCAATACCATCTTTAGCACCAGTGCTTTCCCCAGTAATCCCAATTGCTAGTGCCTTTCTGTCTGACAATATATTCCATCTATTCTTTTGCACATATCATATCTATAGATGTATACACACATATACATATGCACATATATGTATACATATATAGACACACAATCTCTGTCACTTTCCCCTCCTCTTCTATATGTGTATATGTATATACATATGCATACATACCTATATACATTCATATACATCTATCTGTCTATCTACTTATTCATATGCTGTTTTCCTGGTTTGAATGTTCACTTTATTGAGTAGAATAGAGTATGCTTTTGATTTTTTTTTTAATATGGACACACATCTCTATCCCTTCTACCTATATATCTATATCTATGTATCTATATTATATATATATCTATATACATCTCTGTGTTTGTGATGTATGTGCATCTATGCGTCTATCTATCTGTCTGTCTCTCTGTCTGTCTACCTACCTACCTACCTATTAATAAGTTATTTCTCTGGTTTGAATGCACATTCTATTGAACAGCAGAGAGCCTATGTTCTTTTCTTTCTTTATATGGGCACACACACATCTATGTTCCTTCTTCTAGCTCTTCCATATGTGTGCATACATATACATGTATGCACAGATACCCATATTTATACACAAATAAACAAATATACATACCTCTTTCTCTCTCACTTTACATCTCCCTAGTTTAAAAGCACTTTCCGTTGAGTAGGGTAGAACCTTGTTTATTTCTTTATTTCTTTAACACAATGCAGTATCTGAAACATAGTTTTCACTTTAGAAATGCTTATGAGTTTTCTGACTCAGAGCCAGGACTAGTGGGATTTTGAACTTCAAGTTTAATTTTCCCTCCTGTATCATGGAATAATAGATTTAGAATTGAAAGAGGTATTAGAAATCAAGTAATCTAATGCTCTCTCTCTCTCTCTCTCTCTCTCTCCTGATTTGAAGACTGAGTCCCAGAAAGCATTTTTTAAGATGACTTTCTCAAGATCATTTAAAATGAAGCAAGACACTCAAGGAATTTTAGTATTTTAGATTTTAAGGATTATGCTCGACTTTTCCTCTAGTACATCTCTTTTGCCTAATAGTTCTTTGTCCTAAACCCCACTTACTCTCAGAAGCACTGGAAGATTTCAGTTGTGCACTTGTTTTCAAGTGACACATGTATATGTCAAATATAATTTATAACTTGAGATCAATTTGAAAACAGTAACTTATTATGGATGGGAATGGTAGAATCTATATGAGTGATTTCAGTGGTGCTGGAAACACTCAGTGTGACAAGTTCCTCCACTACTAATTAGAGTCTTAGATGTTTGGAGTGGAGGGGTAGGGGAGCACTATGTAGTTAAGTGACTTGTCAAAGGTCATAGAAATATTTGTCAGAGGCAGGATATGAACCCTAGTCTTCATAATTCTATGAAAATAAATTTGTTTTAAGCTCACAGATTCCTGCTTTTTGGCTTTATTCTCATTGATTATTATTTATTAATAATTCCTAGGCTTTAATGAATCATTGATAGCTTAAATGATTTTCTTATTTAACACAGATCCTCCTAACTTCAAGTCCAATATGATATACATTACGTTAGGCTGCTTCTTTGCTTCACTAAAACAAGATTTTAGAATGTTTGGCCATGCATACTATTTGCATAGTTCTAAAAAAAGGACCCAGGTTGTATAATTGAATCATGAAGGAAAGAAAAGGAAAGGAGGGAGAGAGGAAGACAGGGGGAGGAAGAGGGAGAAGGAGAGGGGGAGGGAGAGAGAGAGGGGGGTGGAGAGAGAGAAGAAAAGGAGGAAGAAAAATAGAAGAGAAGGAGAAGAAGGAAGGAAGGAAGGAAAGAAGGAAGGAAGGAAAGAAGGAAGGAAGGAAGGAAGGAAGGAAGGAAGGAAGGAAGGAAGGAAGGAAGGAAGGAAGGAAGGAAGGAAGGAAGGAAGGAAGGAAAGAAATGTGAAATTAGTTCCCAAAAGCCTGAAGCCTGTGAAGGATTTTAAATGTCAACCAGGAATTTATGCTTTACCCTAGAAGAAATAGAGAGTTACTGGAAATTGTCAAGCAGAGGAATAACATGTTTGTTTTTGGGCTTTATGAATATCTACTTCAAACCTGTGGAGAGGTTAGATTCAGGAAATAGAAAAACTAGGAGCAGGTGAACCAAAAGGCCAGAGGTGATGTAGACCTTAACTGGGGTGATGGCACTTTTTTCCATTCTATCCTTCTATAGAGATACTAGAAAAGCAAAAATCTTTCAGTAAGTACTAGCTATAAATTGCATACAGGTTGTTTCATAACGTGAAATTGAAAAAAATAATTTTTCTTTCTGGTTGGAAAAAAAAACGATTGTCAAATGCTAATATGTCAAGTTGATACCTCACAGATATGTAAGGAAATCAAAGCAGAGACTATAATTCTAAAAAAAAAACCTAATGTTTTTATTTTAATAACAAATTTTTAAGGTTATGTCAGCAGCTTTTTTTTCCAGGGGCTGAGAACTGGAAATCGAAGGAATGCCCATTAATTGGGGAATATCTAATAAAGCTGTGGTATATGAATTAATGGAATATTGATATGCTTTAAGAAATGATAAACAGGATGACTTAAAAAAAAAATCTGGAAATACTTACATGAACTGATGCATAGTGAAATGAACCAGCATCAGGAGAACATTGTACACAGTAACAGCACTATTGCTCAATGAAGAACTGTGAATGACTTAGCTATTCTCAGCAATACAGTGGTCCAAGACAAATCCAAAGGATGAATGATAAAGCGTACAATCTGCCTCCAGAGAAAGAACTGATGTAGTTTGAATATAGACTTAAGTATGCCAATTTTTATTTTCTTTCTTTTTTTCCTTTTATTTGAGTCTTCTCATACAAAATGACTAATATGTAAATGTTTTACATAATTGCACATGTATCTGATCTCATATCACATGGAGCGGGGAGAGTAAGGGTGGCTGGAGGGATAGAAATTGGAACTCAAAACTTTAAATAAAAATGTTAAAAAAAAAAACATTTGTCAAACTTCTACTTTGTGAGAGCAGACACTATAACATGTCCACATTTTATTTCCAGCTTTTTTAGCTTTATATTTATATACAGAAAGCCAAAAAAAAAAGTTTTAGAATTCTTGCCTCATATTCTCAGACTCAGAATTTATTTCTGACATTCTTGTTCTCTGTCATTTCTTTTTGTTTTTAACATCATATGCTTGGTTAATGAAATCTTAGAATACAGTATTCTTCTATCTTATATCTATTTAAATACAGAAGATCTAATTTTCCTTGAAACAAATACATTGTATATGGGAAGTGTTTAATTATTATTTAATTAAAATGTTACTTTTTAGGCATCATAGACTATAAAGTTATGTAAAAACTATAAATAATTTAATAGAGTATATCAGCAAGAACCCTGACATACACAGGAGGGCCTGCTGTATGGGTTCTTAGATTTGCTTTTCTAAAAGGAAAACAACCGTTGAGGGAGTCAATAATCTACTTTAATCAAGCATATTAATCATTCACTTAGTTCACTGGGAAAAGTCAGCACCCTGAGCTTCAGAGGAAATACAGCGAAATAAAAATCATCAGACAGGGCCTCCAACTGTCTGACCAGAAGCAATACGTACGTCAAGGATCAACAGACAAATCCAACTGCCCGATCATTACATACATACATAATTACCGGAGAGAGAAGCACCAACATCTGATTTTCAAAGTCAAGGGGCTCCTTAGTGGCTGCCCAGAGTCTCATTTGGCACACAAATCTTCTTCCAAAAAACTAAGCCCCAAATCAAAACCTCACCTCAGTGTAGATATACACATTTCAGAGTCAGAAGGCATCACGACTTTTGAGAACCAGTGCTTCATTAGAAATTAATAAAATGTGTGGGTCTTTCAACAAAAAAAAGAAAATCTCCCTGAATCAAGCTTCACTTAACAGGCAGGCCATTAATGGGTGGGGAAGATCTTTAACTCTCATTAGCCTTACATAGAGTCATGGAGAGATCACTGAGTTTAGGGTAAGAGCACAGATATGCACAGGCCCATGATTTGGGCTGGTTGCACAAAATACACTCTAGGAATGAATTCCCAATAACCCTTTCTTTTAAAGGAATGCAAAAGGCAGAAGATACCCTGGTCCACACTACCTGTACTCTGTGTTCCAGGAAGTAGAAACAAAACAAAACAAAATTAGAATCTGATTTCTGTTCCTTACCACCCTCTATCATTCTGCAATAAAGAATCAACAAACTGTATCTTATATACATTATCTCACTAAACTTTAGGCATGGAAAGTGGCAGACACAGTAGTTCTACTGGATATAAAATGGCTGAACTTTATCTTGTAAGTTAAAAACTAAAATCTAAAATTGTCACCATAAACATCGAAACAAATTTAATTAACAATGAAAAGTCTGGTAATAGGAAATCAGCAAGAATTATAGACTTTGTGCAACTGAGATAAGCCTAGATAAATATAACTCAGTGGCATAGTAAAGAGAGTACTGGACTTGGAGCCAGGAGCATCCGAATTCAAATCCAGTTTCAAATCCACTAAGTGAATGGTGTTAACCTTTGCCTTAATTCTGTTAACTCTTAATCTTTCTCTGGCTCAGTTTCCTACGTTCTAGAGTTATTGTGGGAATAAAATGAGATATCTATAAAGTGCTTTATATATTTTACGCATACATATATGTATCTATGCATGTATATATACATACATACATATAAAATATATTCTGGTTATTATCAATATTAATTATTGTCGTTGTTGCTGCTGTTTCATGGCATCTGTGTGGTGCCATGGATAGAGTGATAGACCTGAAGTTAGGAAGAGACTTATCTTCCTGAGTTCAAATTGAGCCTCTAACACACCAGTTTTAGGATTCTGGGTAAGATATTTAACCCTGTTTCTGTTTGTCTCAGTTTCTAATCTGTAAAATAACCTGGGGAAGGAAGTGACAAACTACTCTGATAATTTTGCTAAGAAAACCTCAAATACAGTCATGAGGAGTTGGACATGACCGAAAAATGACTGAAGAACCACAGGAATTTTTGTTGTGGTAGCAGTTGGTTTTTTTCCCTTCAAATTTATTTGTTTTCAATTTTCAATCATCACTTCTGTAAGTTTTAATTTTCTCCACCTCCCTCCCCAAGACAGCATGCAATCTTATATGAGCTCTAAATACATTCTTAATAAACACATTTTCACATTAATCATGTTGTATAAAAGAATTAAAACAAATGGGAGAAGCCATGAGAAAAACAAATCATAATACAGAAGAAAATATCACTTCATTTTGCGTTCTGACTCCATAGTTCCTTTTCTACACATGGATTGTGCATCATGAGTCCTTTGGAAATGTTATAGATCCTTGCATTGCTGAGAAGGGTTAAATCTGTCAAAAACAGTCCTCCCATACTGTGGCTCTTACTGTGTGTAATGTTCTCCTGCCTCTGCTCACCTCACTCAGCATCAGTTCACATAAGTCTATCCAGGTATCTCTGAAGTCTGCCTATTGGTCATTTCTTGTAGTGTACCAATTGCATTCATGTATGATGACTTGTTCAGCCATTCCCCAATTTATGGGTATTCTCTTGATTTCCATTGCTTGGCCAAATGGTTGTTATTATTAACCAGAACACAAATGTTTAAAATTGTATATACATATGTATATAAAAATGTATAAGTGAAACCAGTCTGTTGCAAATCATTTTACTCTCTAGACTCCATTCTCCTTATCTGCAAAATGAAAATATTGCTCTCATTGAACTTAGAGGTAAGTAGCCTATGCAACAGCCAGTACTCAAATGGATTTGTGATTTCATGAACCTTACAAGTCCCAATCAATGATGCGGATTCCAGTCTATCTGCTCCATCCAAACCAGTATGGTTCTTGTTCATATTCTCTTTAAAAAGTTCCACCTAGAGTGCTAGTGTCATTTAAAACATTTCTTCTAACATCATAAGGGTACCAGAAGTACACAGTTTACCTGTCATTCCTTGGTTTTGCCATCTGACCTTCCCATCTTCCCTTCCTGTTGTACAGTTCTTTGATAACATCAATTATGGTGGTTTTTCTTCAGAGTTCCTATCATACTTCATACTTGCCTTCATGAACCACTGGCCTCTCCATTGCCTTCTTTTGATATTCTTTATTTAGATACAAGGGTGTCATATGTCTTGATGCCATATAGTTTTTTAAAAATTAATTAATTAATTTGTTTTCAGTTTTCTCAAATCACTTCCATATGTCTTAGATTTTCCCCCCTCCACTCCAACTCCCTCCCCGAGATAGTATGCAGTCTTGTAGGGTTTTTATGCATACATTCTTATCAAGCACATTTTTACGTCAGTTATGTTACACAGAGAAATTAAAATGAATGGAGGAAATCATGAGAAAAAACAAACCAAAACAAAACATAACACAAGAGAAAATATTCTGCTTCATTCTACATATGTTTATCTACCTTACATGTAGAGGTAATTACTGACTCATTACTGATCTGATGGAATTAATGAATGATTCCTAAATAATGATATGTTACTGATAATTAATTAAATTGGCTTGAATTTGGGTTATTGCAAGTCATCATTTAAAATACATCATGTGTTCTCCCCATTTGACTTTGGGCTGATTTGACTAATTCTACTATACACCTACCCCATCTCTTTGCTGAAACACCTAGAATTAAATAAAATTACTAGACTATGAGGGCTTCTCATCCTTCAATGTGGGGAAAACAACCCAACGACAATAACTTAGGGACAAAGAAAGAACTTTTGTTAGTTCTGTGGAAGATCCTGGGGACTGGCTCCATAAGACTAAAGTTCTCCTAATGAGTCATTTTATAGAAGCATCAGTTGAAAAGAAAAACAAGGCACTTTCCAGAGTTTTGTTTATCCTAGGAAGAAACTTTCCTTTGTCTGCTACTGTAATTCTATCCTCTTTAGTTGGAATAACTGTGCTCCAGTGTACAAGGTGCCTGGTTGATCGTGTGGTAAATATTCAGAAGTGATGAATAAAATTTTCATTTGTAAAGTCCTAGAGTTTTTGTGAGTGTTTCCCACACCACACACTAAATATTTTTTTTAAAAGTCACACTGTATCTGGGAAACTGGTTGGACTATTATTTTAATGGGAAGAGATTTAGAGAATCAAAATGCATTTAAATTCTTTTTAGACATAATTTTTGCATATTTAATAAGATGTCTTCTTTCTTCAGTAATTATTAATCAGCTCAAGAGCAGGAAAATAGTATCTTTGCCTCCTGAAGTTCATCTATTACTAAGTGCCTGTAATTGAGATATCAATATATTTGATACCGAGAAAATTTTACTAAAAGCATACGATTTTGACAACTATAGTGACTTTAGAAGTAAATTGGTTCTTAAGAACAAAGATTCCTTTTTAATGAACATATGTGAGTGTGTGTGTGTGCATGCACGTAGACAATAGAGTGATTCAGTAGAAAGAATGATAGATTTAGTGTAAGAGAACCTGAGTAAATCTGAGCTTCTCCTCCTATGGACCCTTTATTAGCCTAGGTTGATTTTATCCTCTGTAAAATGAAGTGGTTGGATTAGATAATCTCTAAAATCCTTTCTATATCTATGATCTACAACTTTTGCAAGATTTGGACATCCCATTGTGGAAACTCACTCAATTGCTGCAGATCACAATCTTTCTATGAATTACTAAACAATGCCTAGGGATTTGTATGTGGATGACAAGAGTTATATGAACTGTCCAGGGTTACATAGATAGTACGTGGGAATGGCAGGTTTTGAGACGAGTTCTTTATGATTCCCAAAACATCCTTGATTTTATTCCTTAATGGTCATTTGTACAATTTTCTTTGTGAAAGCTATCTAGAATGACATTAAGCATTTTCTAACAATCAGATATACTTTCAAATGTGGTTGTAGCTTGTCCTTTGTTCTTGAAGGGGACCCTGACATTAGCAACGGTACCATGACTTGTAAGGGAATTGGATTTTACTGAGTCAAGGCTATACATAGTCATCAGCCTCACTTTCTCCTCCAGAGTCATCTGAATCCAGTGACCAGACATAAATCAGGACAACTAGAGATGGCCCAGGATGCAGTACTCTCAAATGAAAGAGAAAAAAAATTTAGGAATGGAAAGACTCAACAAACCTAAATGACCACCTGTGAGGAAACAGCAAAAGAGGAGTCATGCTTCAGTTATAGATTAGATTAGATAGTCTTTAAGGTCACTTACAACTCTGGGACTCAAGGATTCTATGGAACATTAACATTTAATGACACTTTACTCAAATTCCCACTTGTGCCACCAAAGCTTGGAGTAAAATTGGATACAGCTTCACTGAAGGTCAAATTTATGGATCCTGTATTTTATAGCAGCTGGTCAGATTTTAAAAGACATGACCCTATCTACTCATAGTTGTTTTTTATAAAACAGCTATTCTGGAGAAGCTACCCAGTAAGTTCTCTCTTAAATGACCTTAAAATAATAACAATTTATTTTTCTGTAAAGGATGATTCTTAGAAAATTTCTCTTTTAAAGAATACTTGTTTAATGAGTAGTGGGTACCCTTGGTTTCCCTCCCCCTCTCTCACCCAAATTTACACACATTCACTAAATGTCATGAATGAACATAGTCCACTGAGGGCTAGGGGAAGGACCCCAACTTTAATTCCCTAGTTCTCTTGTAAAGGATCTTGACAATATTTTAAAATTTTAGAAAGCAACACAAGTTGATGAACTGTGATGTGAGAGGAGTTCATACAATTGAAAAAAGAAAAATTACAGATGACAGGATTGTGTATTTGTCCATACGACTTTCTAACCACTTAATATGGTATCCATGTCTGAGTTAAACAAGCCATAAAATTCAAAAACTCTCTTAGGCCAAACAACTGATTTTGCTTGTGCTGTGCAGAAGTGAAAGACAGAATTCTTCCTGACATTTTTAGGTTCATCCAAAAGTCTTCCTTCAGAACATCAGCTCTGAAAGAAATGTGAAACCAGGTGAGTTTAATGTACACTCCAGTTTTTTTCCCCAAAAAAGCCATTTACTAAATGCTAACCCACCAAAGAGCAAATATGCCAACTCCTGATCTGGTTGAAGTACAATCCTTGGAAGATGGAATGGAAAGATCTTGAATACTCATTTTTTGCATAGCCATCAGCTCCAGTGTTTCTGTCTCTTAAGCAAGACCCATAGGGCCAGAGTTAGGACCTTTGACTGTGGAGCAGGTAAAAGTAATGGGATTTAATTCATCTGTTTCTATATCTGATCTGCACTGGCATTTCCTCTCTAGAGGAAAAAATGATCTGTCTATAAAGTTGCTGTTAGCTTAAAAAACAGAAACATCTGGTAGCAGCAGGAGATTCTGAATATCTTTTAAGGCAAATTCAGCAAAACTGAAGCAGGTAAATGAATTTCTTCTTCACTCAAGTACATCTCCTGAGTTCCATTACTTGTACTATTCAACATCCTGGAATGTCCTCCCTCCTTATCTCCATCTCCTGGCTTCCTTCAAATCCCAGATAAATATTCTACCTTCTATTGTCAGTCTTTCCTAATCACCTTTAACTCTGGTGCCTTCCCTGTGTTCATTTGTTCTGATTTGCCCTGCATATCTTGATTATGCATAGTTATTTGCATGTTATCTTGTCCATTAGCCTGTGAGATTCTTAAGATCAGGCATTAACTTTTGCCTCTCATTGCAACCCCAGTGCTTAGCATAGTGTCTGACACATAGTAAATGCTTAATCCATGTTTATAGATTGACTAACTGATCTGTAAAATGAGGGTAGGGGAACAATTAAATTGCTTCTTCGGACTGTTCTACCTCTAGTTCTGTGCTCCTTTGATCTATCACCCATGTCTATTACTTATAAGGTTTCATCCAGCTCTTAGGCTATTCTACCATGTAAGGGGGGAAGAGTGATACATGTAAGTATCAGATAATAGATACATGGTTACACAGGAGTTGCTTTTTCTTTGTTGTTGTCATTTCCTCCTGAAAAGAACTTGGTGCTTTTAGTCAACCATCAACTCAACCTGTGTGAAAATTCTAATAGGGCAACCTCAAAGAATAATAGAAACTTTGTCTATGTTAAAAGAGAAATAGGATCCAAGAATTAAGAGATGATATAGTTCTGCTCTACATTGCCCTGGTCGGAACACAAATGGAAAATGGTGTTCAATTCTGGATTGCACAATATAAGAAAGTCATTGACAAGCTGGAAAATAACCAGGGTGGTAAATGGCATCTGGTCCTTGTCATTTGAGAACCACTTGAAGGAACTTGGTTAAGTTGGAGAAAGTGTAGGGTAGGATGAGGCATAATAGATATTTTGAAGAATCTCAGAGTATACTATATGCAAAATAGATTAGCCTTATTCGGCTTCACTTCTGAGATCAGACTTAGGAACAATGAGCACAAGCTGCAAAGAAGCAGATTTAGGCTATCAATCAGACAGTAAAATATTTATTAAGGGCTCCTTTGTGCCAGGCACCGTACTAAATGCTGGAGATGCAAAAAGGGGCAAAAGACAGTTCTTGCCCTTAAGGATCTCACAATCTAATAGGGATAGTTACCAAACAAACAAATACATACAAACAAGCTATATACAACATAAAAACTGAGAGAATGCAGTAGACTTAAGAAAAGTTGGGAAGGACTTTCTGAGGAAGATTCTGGTTCCCAAAGGAAGCCAGGGAATGCACTCTTTTTTTTTGATACTGGCTTATCAAAGTCTGAAAAGGACATATTTACAGCTTTTAATTTCAAATCTGGAAAGCCTTAAAACCTTACATATTATTGTGTTATTTTTCAAATTATTTATTTTAAGCATTCCTTTTATATTTTGAGTTCCAAATACTCTCTCTCCCTCCCCCCATTCTCTCATCCACTCAAAAGACGAACAGGATGATATTAATTATACATGTGAAATCCTTTTAAACATTTCCACATTACCCATATTAAATAAAAAAGGCAAAAAAAAAATCTGCAAAAAGTATGCTTCCATTTGCACTCAGAGTTCATCAGTTCTCTCTTTGGAAGTGGACAGCATTTTTGTTCCATCATGAATACTTTGTAAGTGTCTTGGATCATTTCATTGACCATGGCAGCAAAGTCTTTTACAGTTAATCACCTTTACAACATTGCTCTAACTGTACACAATGGACTCCTGGTTCTTCTCATTTCACTTTGTATCATTCAAGTTTTGACATGTTTTATTTTATTTTTTCCTGGAACTACCACTCTTGTAATTTCTAATAATAAAATATTATTCCATCACAATCATATGCCACAACTTGTTCAGCCATTCTCCAATTGATAGATATCCCCTCAATTCCCAATTCTTTGCCAAAATAAAAAGAGTTATTATAAAAATCTTTGTATACATAAATGTTTTCCCTTTTTTTCTTTGATCTCTTTTGGATACAGACCTAATAATGCTATTGCTGGAATAAAAGATAAGGACATATGACTATGCATAGCTTTGATTTCTTCTTCTGAAAGCTGTCTGTTCATAATCCTGGACCATTCATCAATTGGAAAGTCACTCTCATTTTTTAAATTAGACCAAGTTCTTTATATATTTGAGAAATGAAACCTTTATCAGGAACAAATCCTGTAATCAAATACATATATACATACATATGCACATATATACAAATGCATATATGAGTATATATATGTGTGTGTGTGTGTGTGTGTGTGTGTGTGTGTGTATAACTTCATTATCTATGGTGCTTTTTAGTAAAATAAAGTTTCCCTCATCTCTTTTAATTACATCTATTTTTTGCCTTTGCTTTGTCTGAGATCATAATTGCTATCCCTGAATTATTTTTTTTTCTTTAGCTGAAGTATAATTGATTCTGTTCTAGCCACTTATTTTAATTCTGTGCATAGTTTTCTGTTTAAGGCTTCTGTCTTGTAAACAACACACAGTTAGATTTTGGTTTTTAATCCATTCTGCTATTTCCTTCCATTTTAGGGGTGAGCTCATCACATTCACGGTTCTGATTACTAACTGTACGTTTCCCTCCCTCTTATTTTCTTGTTCAACCTTCTCTCTCTCTTTATCCTGTCCCCCCTCAAATCTTTTTTACTTATGAACACTGCTTTTCTTAATCCACTTACCCTTTTTTATTCTCCCTCGCCAAATGCATCCTTTGCCCCCTTGCCCTAGTATTTTCCTATTGGATAATATAGATATTTACATCCAGCTGAGTATGTGTGTGTGTAAACATACATACATGTATGTAGTCTTCTCTCTTTGAACCAATTCTAATCAGAATGATTATGTTCATTGCCCCTTACGTTTTTCCCTTTAGTAGAAAACTCTTCCTTGTAAACCTCTTTTATGTGAGATAATTTTCCTTCTTCATATTTCTACCTCTGCATTGCTCTTTCTCATCTCTTCATACTTAGTAATATTTTATTTTATTTTTTCTCAATTACATGTAAAAACAAATTTTAACTCATAAAAAATTGAGCTCTAAATTCTCTCTCACTCTCCTTTACTCATTCCTTGAGAAAGCAAGCACTTTAATATAGATGTTACATGTGCAGTCGTGCAAAACATATTTATATTCCCTATTTGATCCCTCTTTCTTACCCCTTGATTTTTTTTTTGAGATCATTCCAACACAATCAACTCACACAATGCCCTCTTCCTATGTAATGTCCTTTTAACTGTCTTGATAATGATGAAGTTTCTAGGAGATAAAAGTATAGTCTTCCCAAATAGAAACATGGACAGTTTATTGAATCCTTCATGGTTTATCTTTCATGTCAACCTTTTTTTACTTTTCTTGAGCCTTGTGTTTGAAAATCAGATTTCCTATTCAGCTCTGTTCTAGTCATCAGGAATGTTTAAAAGTCTTCTATTTCATTAAATATCCATTTTCCCCCCAAGAAGTATTATTCAGTTTTTTTTTGTTTTTTTTTTTGTGGATGTTATTTTTGGTTGTAATCCTAGTTTCTTTATCTTCTGGAATATAAATTTCCAACTTCTTCATTCCCTTTGGAAACTTATGAATCTTGTGTGATCCTGAATGATATTTGAATGGTTTCATTGAGGCTGTTGGCAATATTTTCTCCTTCACTTGGGACTTCTGGAATTTGACTATGATATTTCTTGGATTTTAATTTTGGGACATCTTGCAGGATGTGATTGTTGGATTTGTTCAATTTCCATTTCACCCTCTTGGTCTAGGATATTGGAGCAGTTTTCCTTGAAAATTTCTTTAAATATGATGCCTAGGCTTTTTTTTTTTTTTTGAACTGTGGCTTTGAGGTGATATGATTCTTAATTATTCTCTTCAGCCTATTTCTAAGCCAGTTCTTCTGATATTTCTTGTTTTCTTCTATTTTTATTATTTTGACATTATTTTATTGTTTATTGATGTCTCATGTAAACATTAACTTTCATTTTCCCAATTCTAATTTTTAAGGAATTATTTCTTTTGGTGAACTTTCGTACCTCATTTTCCATTTGGCCAATGATGCTTTTTAAGGAATCAATTTCTGCAATTATTTTTTCTGTCCTTGTTACATTTGGCCAATTCTGTTTTTTAAGATTTTTTTTTCCAGTGTCTTTTTCCTTGCCTCTTTTACCAAGCTGTTAATTCTCTTTCCATTATTTTATTATCTCACTTTCATTTTTTTTTTTCCAATTGCTTTTGCCACTCTGTCTCTTTCTTTAATTCTTCTAGGAATTTTGGTTGGGTTTGGGTCTGATTAGCATTTTTCTTTGAGATTTTACTTGTAACTGTTTCCTCTTTGTTGTCTTCTGGCATAATATCTTGTTCTTTCTTGACACTGTAGTAGCTTTTTATATTAGAGTTCTTTTTTGTTTATATATTTGCTTGCTCTTTTTGCCAGTCCATTTATTGACATTGAACTTCATGTTAAAGTAAGGCTCTGCCAATCTGGATGTGTAGCAATATTATCCCACATGTCAGTCTTCTTCATGCTGTGGTTTACAAAGTTAATTTTGGAAGTCTGCAACTTTTTGGTGCTTCCAGGTCGATATGATCTAGGGAGAGGTTTGGTCATTGCTCTCCTGCTCTGCTCTTTGGTCTTTACTCAGGAAGAGCCCCTTGCATCCCTGCAGATGCAAGTTATAGTGCTCCTCTTTGGTTTAGATACATACACACACACACACATACATGTGCATACACAAACAGTGTGCATGTGTGTGCATGTGTGTGTGTGCATGTGTGTGTGTGTGCATAGACTGCGAGATTGTTTCATTTCTGTCTTACATTCACTTATATATTCACAATATAGAACAATTCTTATTGATTGAAAAATTTAAGTAATGTAGGGACCTACATCATACCTAGAAAATGATTGGAGACACATTAGATAATGTGAATTTAGTGCATTTCTTTATTGTTTGCATCCTTTAATATTGTAGGGTGGAACTATTTTCCTACATGGTACAGAATAAGAATAATAACTTATAGAGTATTTTGAGATTTTAAAATACTTTTTTCACGATATTCTCTGCAATGGGTAAAATGAGATTTATTATATCATTTCAGAGTGAGAAAAGTAAGAGGGGTTAAGTGAGTTGTTTAAGTCACTGAGATGTTAAATGATGGAGCCAGGACATTTTACTGCAAATCCAAATGTCCTTTCCTTACAATCCATGAATTCTAATACCCCAGTATAAATTTAAGGAGGCTTTTCCTCCTTGGGTTTATGACAGCCTCAGTGTCATCAGTTGGCAAATGAGACTGACAGTTTCTGATTCCACAGTGAAATAGGAAAATAATACTCTCAGAGGGCAAAGTGAATTGAGGAAAAGGAGTCATTTGGATTCCATTTGGTAAATTATTATAAGGGGCAATTTGCCTCTCTTGGACGAACATTCAATACTTTTTAATTCTCACAGCGGATATTCTGCTTCTTTAGGCATGAGAGCAACTTGCTAATTTACCAAATCTTACACTCATCTATTGTACTTGTTTTAAGCAAATGCTTGGTTCTGTCATTTAGTAAGTAAACTGAGGCATAAATGCTAAATAATTTATTACAGTTTAAACAAAAAAACACTCTTCTTAGAGTGGATCATCTTCTGACCAATATGATTTTAACAGAGAACATTTAGAATAACACATAGCAAGAAATCTGAATATTGTTATACTGGAATATAGTTCCCTAGTGTTTTCAACTGCCATTAAAAATTATTAGATGCAATTTGAACTTTCAGGTGGTCCATCTGCAAGCCCTAACACCAGTTATTTGGATGGCTCACCTCCTGATCCAAGAATGGATGTTCACTGTATATGATACCTTTTACAACACTTCTTTAAAGCAAATCATTGTTGGTAATATGCTACCGGCTGCTTATACCCATCACATATCTTCTCATTGCCCTTTATTTTGCCTGTAATTGTAATTCTTCTCAGATCCATTATTCATAGATACAATCACTAGAAGAGCACATGAAGTCCCCATGATTTTTTAGGTGTATAAAACCAGTTTGTTAACTACATCTGCCCATGGATATTGCAACTCATCTGTAGTTTCAATGGGTTGTCTGAAGACTAAGGTGGTTAAATATTTTGTCCGTCATCATTCATTTGTCAGAGGCAAATTTGAAGCTGTTCTTTTTTCCCTGACTTCAATCCAGGGCTCTAAAATATTCTTTCACTTTCATTTTTTTTCCCATTGAGAATATTTGTATTAGAAAGGTAAACTTCTGTAGTTTGATATCATTGAAATAATCACAGATTCTCAAAACAATCCAATATCTTCCTTGGATTAAACTATGTTCCCAGTTTATTGCCTAACTGCTGCAACAGGTTTAGAGTTCTGTTGTGAAAAATATTTAGGGTTTTAACTACCTGCTTGTCTTAATCTGTAAAATATGATTTTTCCCCTCAACTTTGCCTTTATGATGTGAATTCCTGAGCAAATTTATTTTGATTAAATATGGACACCACTTAACACCTCTATAACCTTCTAACAACATGATGTAATCCATCTAATGTCATTCAAAAACAAGATCCATTGTTAGAACCCCTCCTCTGTCAATAGTAAATCTTACTTTTATTTATATTTTCATTAGGACATGGATGCTAGAGTAGTGTAAGCTCTGGGGATAAAAGTTGAAATTCCAATTCCTAAAGGTTGGGTACTCAGATTTGGGAACTATTTATTTTCTCATCAGAGTTCAAGAGGAAACCAGAAGAAATTAGGGGGAGGGTAGTTTTCTAATAATATGGTAAAGATGTTTCACCATCATCTATCACTTACAATCAATTAGTCAGCCAGATTTAGTTCGATTTCACTTAGGGATATTTTCTAGGTTGTTATAGTAAGAACAGTTATTATAAAACTACTCTCCCCTCAAATCTAGGACACTCTCTGCCATAACTACACATAAAGTTAAGGGGGAATTTGGCTCAAGTTTAATTGCTCCTGAGGCAAAGAAATAACTCATAGTTCCTGATTACTGGATGACCTTTCTTTTGTATGGGGAAGGTCAATGAAGTTCCCTTTAGGGGTTTAATAGCTATTGGCCGGATTCCTTGTAGAGGAATGAAGCTGCCATTCTTCCATATGTCCAGTTTGTCTTCAGCTCCCGATGTAGAAATTTCCAGCCACTGTGGTTCCTGTGACACTGCCAAGATGGACATGGAAAGTCCAGAGTCTTTTGACCTTTCAAAATTTGCAAGTTTATCTTCTGGTTAAAGTAAGGCAAAGAAGAAAAAAGTTTTTCACTCAAATCCCAAGAAATTCTTTTATCTCAATTTGGCTGGAAATACTGACAACTGATTTCACCCATTACTCCAACAGTCTGCTTCTAAACTGGTTTCTTAGTTCATAGAAACTTCTCAGACATAAGTGAGCCAAGAAAATATATTTATTGTATAGCATAATTTCATTTCATTCACTTGGCTTCACACCTTGGATTAAAACGTTTTGCATCTAGTTTAATGCCTTTGATTAGTTGATTCTTTCAACTGATGTCTTTCCGTATGACGAAAGCCTAGAATATCATATTAGTTAAATTCATTTGGGGTAAGTGTGATTGATTGTTTCATCTGACCTCTATCTTTCAAAAGAATCATAAAATTAAGGTCTAAAAGGGCTAAAAATTCCAAGGGCTCTATATTTGCTGTTAGAAGGAATTTTAGAGACCATTTAATACAACTCTTTTTTACAGAAGTCTATAGATCTTGTCCAAGTTCATAGAGGCATTAAATAGCAGAGCTAGATTTAAAACCCAGGCCTTCTGATTCTATTAGGATGGGTCAGATGTCATACTGTTAGAGCTTTTAAGGGACTTCAGAATTCAACTAATCCCCCAATCCCATTTTGCAGATTAAAAAAGCAAGCAAACTGAGGTCTAGAGAGGTGAAGTAATTTGTCCAGTGGAATATAGTTTGTTAAAGATGAAGGACTTTAAAATAAGATGGGCAAATGATTTCTCCAATGTCATATTGATAATATTTATGTAAGTCAGGATTTGATTTGAATATAAGTTTTCTGATTCTAAAGTATAGTCTTCCCAAAGCATGGTTGTTCATGGGCATGAAAAATTCAAAAACCTCTGGTAAATATATATTATCTTATTTAATGCCTCACATGATGTTAATACTTAGTGAATTATTGATCAATGGGATATCCATAATTACATCTTTTATAAAATCTTCCATAATTTTCACATACGCATGGGAGAAATCTTGCGAGAGAAGTGACTTTAAAGTTGCATTTTGCTCTTCTCAATCTTTACTTTTCCTTCTATTTCCTTCTTTCCTTCCCTGGTTTTCTTCCTTCAGTCTTTCCCTCCTTCTTCCTTCTTCTTCCCACCCAGTCTGATGTCTTTCTATTCTTGACCTCATTAAAGGCACCACTTCTTAAACAGGCCTATTCAATGAATAGGTGTTGCCTTACCCTGAGTACCTACAAAGACCTTGGCCTGAAGGCAGTAAGTCTCCCATTGCATCCTGGGTCATCTCCAGTCATCCTGAGGAATACCTGGTCACTGGATTCAGATGGCTCTGGAGGAGAAGTGAAGCTGGTGACCTGCACAGCCCTCCCCCACTCAACACAAAGTTCAGTGCAAGTCATGTCACCATTTCTCTGATGGCATGGTCTTCTTCAACAACAAAGGACAAAGACAATCCTCCTTAGAGTCAATTCTGCTGAAAGTTAGGTTAAATTTGCATTAGGATTTTTTGTGCCTCTTTTACTGAGCTGTTAATTCTCTTTATGATTTTCTTGCATCACTCTCATTTCTTGCCCTAATTTTTCCTCCACCACTCTTCTCTCTTTAATTCTTTTGGGATTTCTTCTTGGGCTTGTGTCCAATTCACTTGTTTTTTCTTTGAGGCTTTGCTTTTAGCTATTTTTGCATTGTTGTCATCTTGTGTTTATGTCCTAATCTTTCCTAACTCTAGCTTTTTTATGGTCAGGATCTCTTTGTTCTTGTCCGCTCAATTTTCTAACCTATTTCTTGACTTTGACTTTCTTGTTAAATTTGGCCTCTGTTCATCTGGGATTGGTGGGCCACTGTTCCAGGTGTCAGAT
The DNA here is from genome assembly GCA_023548195.1 of Bettongia penicillata ogilbyi. Lineage (NCBI taxonomy): Eukaryota > Metazoa > Chordata > Mammalia > Diprotodontia > Potoroidae > Bettongia > Bettongia penicillata. The sequence continues at coordinate 497,405 of JAJHZJ010000448.1, read as the reverse complement.
TTTTTTGTACTACTGTTTTCAGAGCTTGTTCTGGGGGGTCCGTAAATTTCTGTTGTGTTCAAAGTGATGTTTTCTTGAGAAAGGTATTCTCGTTGCCCTCCTGGTCTGTGCTCTTTACCTAGAAAGGTCTCTGCCCTCTTGCAGCCCCAGGCACTAGTGCTTCTTTCTACCTTGGAACTGTAACCAGGGCCCATACTTTTTTGACCTCTCCTCTACATTCTAGAACTGTGACCTATAATTGCATATGGGTGACAGAATTGCCAAAAACACTTGGTCCTCTGGCCAGTATCAGCTCATGGTCCCTATAATCTCTTACTAACAGTTGTCTGATCCCTTTACCATCTCTGTTCTGAGAGTTGATGCTTCTGCTGCTGACACTATTGCAGCCTCAAAGGCTCACTGCTGGTGCTACAACTGCCTGTGTCCTAGGCAGGACCCCAATCTGGTGTCTCAGACATCTTCTTCTGACCTCCTAATCTGTCTTGAGCTGGAAGAAAATGTCTCATGCTGACCTTTTGTTGACTTTGCTGATCTCGAATTCACTTTGTAATATTATTTTAAAGTTATTTTGGAGGAGAAAGTTGGAAGAGTTTGGCTAAGTTGGTGCTATCTTGGTTCTGCCTGTATGATATAATCTACTATTAGCATTTTCTTATGACTTTCTTAAGTCTAGATAATCAACAAAACAAGCAGTCAAGCTCCATTTTGTGGTATCTGCCTATTTCTGAGATGTAAATATACTGAAATTTTAACCACCACCTTTCATGAAGTGGCTAGAGCTTATTCCAACACCTCTCTGAATGGGTGAGTTACAATCCATACTGTTGTATTAATGAAATCACAGATCTATTTACTTTTTGGTGCAAGAGAAAAAATTCCATCAACTAAGAACATGTGAAAATTATAAGACACAGAGTTGTCACTTTAATTACATCATGATAAAAAGCATTTTGCAAGACAGAAAGACCTATGATGCATCTTGGACTATGCTAAGCAATGAGAATAAAGACAAAAATGAAAACAGTTTCTGTTATTAAGGAGATTCTGAGCTAATGGGGAAAACAGTATATGCTCCTTAATTAGAGACAAAACATTTGCAAAATAAATTTATGTGGTAGGTGAGAATTTGGACAGTATAAACTCCCAGAAGGTGTCAGGAAAGGTATACAAAGTATGAGCCATATTAATTGTACTGTAATCATAGCTTATCTGTCAGTAAGAATGTTGAGCTTGTCTTATAATGAAACAAGTGTAGGAAGACTAATACTAATGTAACTAATACTAATAATAAACATTTTCAGAATGCCAGCAGTTGAGCATTTTTACAGCAAAGTTAACTCATGTTGCAACTATAAGTCTAATGTAGTATAGTATACACTGTTATGCTTTTAAGAATAAATGTGTTACCCTTAAACTGAGTTAGTAATTTTAGTACATTGAAATCTTTGTTCTCTGTCTCAAAATATATCTGAAATATTAAATTTATTCCCAATGAAAGCATTATGTCTTTCATGTTTCATACTTAACTATGTATCAAAATAATAGCTTTAAGTGAAATTTGCTTCTAAAAACTTTAAATTTTTTAAATCTCTGTATTAGCAACTCCTGTATTAAGACATTATTAGCAGACTCAAAGAGATTTGGAAAAAAAAAACTTTGGAGATCATCTAGTTGAGTTGTCATTTTATGAATGGGGATGTTGAGCTCTAGAGAGAGGGGAGGAAGGGAAAAAAGAAAGGAGATAAGAAGACATAGTTCTAAGTACTTTTTCTATAAATATTACATTATTTCATTCTCACAGTAACCTTGCAAGGTGGGTGGAGAGAGGCCAAGTTCTTTATTCTTTAGGACTTAGCACAGTATCTGTTACATAATAGGTTTCAATGAATGCTCGTTGACTACTGACTTAGGGTCACATATATGGCAACATGACAGAGTGGATTGATATCCATCCTAAGTCAGTTAGATATGTTTAAGTCCTTTTCTGACATACTGATGTTTGACCCTGGGCAACTAATTTAACCTTTCCATGTTCTGTATAACTTTCTATGACTAATTTGCATTGATTGAAAAAACTTTCCTTACTTGGGACCTCCCTAGTGCAATTAAATTTCAGCACTAGTTCTTGATCCCACACAGACATTGGCATCTCCAGGTTTAGAACTCAAAGTGTCTTGATTCTTATTCCAGCTCTCTTGTCGAGCACCTCATGGCTTCCATAGAATATTCAAATCAGAATGTGCAAGTCCCAGTTCTCAAAAGTGTGAATGAGAAAGATATTAATCTTTCATGTTTTCAAAAGATAAATTTCATTTCATACTGATTTGTTTCCTATAAATTAACATTTAGATTGCATGTAATGAGGAAAACCTGTGTTCAAAAAAAACCAGTCTTTCTAGAAATTAGTTTCTAAACATATGCGGTGTTTGGGGATTAGAAACTTTTAAGTTAATTGTGTTGGCAATGCCAGTCATATTAACAATGTACTTAATTCCATATATACACATGTATATGTATATGCATGTATGCATACATATATATTCATACATACATATAGCTACATATATACACATATGTATATACATACACACATACATATATACACAAGTATATATACATATATTATATATACACAAGTATATATACATGCACAGAAACAGAAAGAAAGAGAGAAAGAGAGAGAGAGAGAAAGAGAGAGAGAGAGAGAGAGAGAGAGAGAGAGAGAGAGAGACAGAGAGAGAGAGAGAGAGAGAGAGAGAGAGAGAGAGAGAGTGTTGCCCAGGGCTATACAGCTGGTAAGTGTCAGATGTCTAAGGCCAGGTTGAACTCAGGTCCTCTTGACTCCAGGGCTGGTGCTCTATCCACTGTACTACCTTGCTGCCCCAGTTCCATGTATTTATGACACTAGTCTTTTCCCCATGAAACACATAATTTTTTCCATGGTCAAAGGATCATGGAACATGAGTTGAAAACAATTTTAGAAATCATCTAGCCTTGAAAAAGAATACTTTTAAAATACCTCTAACAAGTAGGGATCTAGTTATTTCCTTAAACACTTCTATTGCATGGGGAAACTTGCCTCTTCAGATAGTCCATTCCCTTTTTTAAAAGCTCAAAAAATTTTACTTTAAATCAAATTGAAATTTGCTGTTCTGTAATTTCATCATTTTTTTTTCCAGATCAAACAGAATAGATCTAATCACTTCTTGCATGTGGCAATCCTTTAAAAGTACCTAAAGCCAACTGTCACATTCCCCCTGAAATCTTGTCTTCTAAAAAACAAATATCCTCACTTTTTTTGACTGATTACCTTCCTAGGAAATGATCTTCAGCCTTAAAATCCTAGATATTTTCATGTGTATACACTACAACTTGTCAATATTCTTCCTAAAAAGAGGCCTTCCTTGCTGACTATTGAATATTCCAGATACATTTGTCAGGGGCAATCTGACCGTGGGACACTTTCTTCCCTCTTGCTATCCATATTCTATGAATCTCATCATGCTGTTTAAATTTCACTGACCCCTTTGTTTTTCATGTTACATTCTTGATGCATTTAATTTATAGTACATCTCCCAAATCTATGTCTTTGTCACAAGGGCTATTTCCTACTTATTCCTTTCCTTACATTTGATGACTAGAAATAAGTATTTTTAATAGAACACTGGAACTGAAGTTAGGAAAACTTGATTTTGATACGCTATCACAGACACTCACTGTGCGACCAAGGCCAAGTCACTTACATTCTCTGTGCCCATTTTCTTCTGTAAAATGAGGGAGTTGGACTTCACAGACCCCAAGTTCCCTTCTTATTCTAAATCTGTCTAATCTTTTCCTAATTTCTTTTGTTAGTCAATCAGCAATCTTGCATTAAACATTTATGGTATGCCAAGCACAGCATGTGTGTATATATACCTATGTGTGTATGTGTGTGTGTATATATATATGTATATATATACATATATACACATTTATACACACCTATATGTGTATAAATGCACATGTGTGTGTATATGTGTGCAGTATGTATACATATGTATATGTATGCATGTATATTCAATATATATTTATATATTTTTTGACATGCATCTTTATTTTTACTTGTTTTTAAAATATATATAATTTATTTTTCAGTTTTAAGATTACTTCCACAAGAATTTGAATTCAAAATTTTTTTCCCCATCTTTCCCCACCACCACCCCAGGACAGCATGCACATCATCTACCCCTTTCTCTAGTCTGTCTCATTAATAAAAAGCATAGAACTTCCTGCAAATCTTACCAGGCCCAACAATGGGTGGGAAAGATCCTCCTTAATCACATTATTCAGAGGCACTTTAAGTAAAAATAAAAACAACATAAGATCGTACTTTGCAGGCCCTTACACCCCTTTCCCTGTTTTTTGCCCAGGAACTCTTCTGATATCACCACCTCTGTCCTTCATTGCCTCTTCTCTCCCCTGCATTGTATGGGTTATTCCACAGTTACTGTGTTAGGAAAATTGCATATTATCAGAATTAATGTTTTGGTTTTTTTTTATAAAGAATTACATGCTGAGATGTGTATGTTCAACAAAAGACCACAATGGTTGCAGGAACCTAATTCTTTATTTTCCATATGCCTAATGCATCAACTTTTCTGTTTTGATTTTTGTGCTATTTTCTAGGAAATTAGCCCTCCAAAGTTGAAGACTGACTACATCCACATAGATGAGTATGTGCACACATTTAGGCCTTGTAGAGCCTAAAGCAATATTTAAATACTATTGATTATTCCCAATTTATCATATATAAGTCTTGTAGGTACTTGTTTTCATGGTGATTCCTTCTTAGACTCTAAGCTATCTGAGAGTAGAAACTGTCTTTTGCTCTTATTTTGTTTTGCTTTTGCAGAGGAGGAGTGATCCTCCAAAATGCAGAGGCATTTAGCACTCTGTCTGGTAAACAGCAGGCACTAAATACAAATTTATGGACTGAGCTATTTGCCTAACTTCTGAATTGTCTACTTTGCATGTAGAGAGACTTTTAAAATCAAATAAGTATTTGGCTCAAAATTCAACAGCATAAGAACAGTTGGCATTTGTGTGCATTGTTTTTTCAGTCTTGCGATCCAGGGAGGTCCCTGGGGGTAATGGAAAAGATAAAAAGAAGATGTCTTTTTAAAGATTGCACAAAAATAAATAAATATATCCGTAGGCAACTGATGAGGGTGCTAGGAGGACTAAAGACCTTTGTCTTCAGTTGAGAATATTTAGGATGGAGAAGGGAAGGTAGAAGATTTCAAGACGGCATGATAGCTGTCTTCAAATATTGGAAGTGCTGTCAAGTAAAAGAGACTTTAGACAGTCTACTTGTCCCCAGAGGAAAGAATTAGGGGCAATGGATCAAAATGACAGAGAAACAGATTTTTGCCCTGACGCATGGAAACTTTTCCTAATATTGAAAGGCTTCTGAAAGAGAAAGAGCAGCCTTGTAATTTGTGAGTTTCCCAAGACTAGGAGACTTCCAGTGGAAGGTGGCTAATTTTGCGTAGGGGATATTAGAGAGGGCATTTCTATTCAGGTACAAGTTTTACTTGGTCTCTGAGCCCCTTTCGAGGTTGTATGACTCTGTTATTTGTAGCATAAAAATATGATTATTCATATTATAAAAGTGTTACAAATTTTGCAAATGCATTCACTGCCAGATTCCTTATTGAGCAGCTACTGTGATGGATTTGATTCTGAGCCAGTCTCTTAACCTCTAGATTCCTCCTCTATAAAATAAAGACGCTGATAAATATTTTCTTTAGGATCCATTCTATCTCTGAAATGTAATGATGATGGTATTCTTACAGCCCTGATGCCCACTTCTCTATTTTTGAGAGACTTTTGATCCAAATGTGAGGTCACTTTCATCTGGTACAGGATTTCTTAAGATTTTTTGTCAACCACTCATTTGGTATCCAGTGAAGCCTATGAAGCTCTTTGTATAACAATATTTTTAAAAGGATAAAACAAATACATATAAGGTAAAGGTTGTTATATAATCCAGAAACCCCTTGAGGTCCCTGAAAATCCTTTTGGGGGTTTCTGAGGTCAAAAGAGTTTTCATAATAAAAGATATTTTCATTTATGTATGGTATCAATATATCCTTGTTGATATATCTGTATCTAGCTGTATCTATGTCTCTATCTAGATATCCATCTCTATAAATACAGCTATATTCCTATTTATCACTTTTTGTCTATATTTATCTCTGTCATGATCCAAATCTCTCAGACTCAGAGATGCAAAAGTATCTTTGACTTGACACTTTATCTTGCTCCTCTGACTAACTGACAAATCATTCATTGATCAATAAACATTTATTAAGTGCCTACCATATGCCAGTCACTATGCAAAATGCTGGGGATATTAAGAAAGGCAAACGACAGTCCCTGCCTTCGAAGAGTTGACTATAGGTTGGTGGAGATAATCTGCAAAAAACATGTACAAACAAGTTATGGACAGCATAAAGAAGAAATAATCAACCAAGACAAGGTACAAGAATTAAGAGGGTCTGGGATAAAACATTCTGTAGAAGGTAGAATTTTGCTGGGACTTGAAGGAAGTGAAGGAGCAGAGAGATATGGCAGGGGTTGTGCATGGGCAGGATGGTTATTATAGGTATAGGGGACAGTCAGGGAAAATGCCAAGACACTGACAAATCATGTCAACTCTATTAATACACTGCATTTCTTATCCATACCGATGTCTCTTTGCACGCACACAACATCCTAGTTGAGATCACTATTACTTCTTACTTTGGTCATTGTCATAACCTCCTTGGCTCCAATATTGCCCTTTTCTAATCCATTATATACATAGCTACATATATCTTCCTAAATTCAAAGGTTGGATCATTTCACTCCCTGGCTTTGATGATTCACTATTACCTATAGGACAAAATGTTTGCCTTGGCACTTAAGGGTCATCATATTATGACTTTGACTTATCATTCTTTCATAATTCCATATTGCTTCTTATCATGTTCTCTGTAGCCAAAATGAACCACTAGGAGATGTTCAATCTCACCCAGAATGTTTTCATTTTTCCATGTTGACACAGTATTTTCTATGCCTGAAATGCCATACTGCCACATATTCATCTATTGTGATATTTCTCTTCTTTGAATCCATGACAAATTCATATATAAAACCTTACCCAATCCTTCTTAGAATTTTTACCTGGAATTTGTGATTTTTTTTATTTTAATGCTTATATTTCAATATAATTTGTTTCTTTTGTAACTATATCAGTAAATCTCAAACTTTTTGTTCATAAGAATCCTTTACACTCTTAAAGATTATTGATGACCATTCCACAAAGAGCTTTTGTTTACGGTTCTAGATAGATACATATGAAAATATAGGGATAGAGATAAAGAGACAGAGGTATATGTGTAGACAGATACAGATGTATACATAGACAGAGATAAATATGGATAAATATAGACAAAAAGTGATAAATAGGAATATAGCTGTATTTATAAAGATGGATATCTAGATAGAGACATAGATACAGCTAGTTACAGATATATCAACAAGGATATGTATATTGATACCATACATAAACGAAAATATCTTTTATTATGAAAATTTCTTTGACCTCAGAAACCCCCAAAAGGATTCTCAGGGACCCTCAGGGAGTTTCTGGATTACATAACAACTATTATCTTATATGTATTTGTTTCATCCAAAATATTGTTATGCAAAGAGTTTCATAGGCTTTACTGGATGCCAAATGAGTGGTTGCAAAAAATCTTAAGAAATCCTGTACCAGATGAAAGTGACCTCACTTTTGCAAATTTTCTTAGGCCAGTTTTTCTAGACCACAGTTTTGTTGTTTTTATTATGTTTTCCCTTGCATAATGCTTGTATAAATATCATAGAATTTCTAATATGTTGTAAATTTTTTGAGGTTAAGTGCTGGATTATTTTTCACCATTGTGTCTCCAGAATCTCACTGTGTCTAGTATTTGGGAGGTGCTTAATGTATGGATGGTAAAATAAAATGAATTTGATTTTGTATTCCTGTCCTTATTTTTCTACAAATAAATTATAAATAGGGTCACTGTTCATTGTGAAATGTAAAAAAAGATAAGAAGTCATCTTTCCCATTGGATTAAAGGAGTTATAGATGGCAAATTCTCTGATCCCTGCTTACATCAAAAGTATGTCAGACAGGCTGCTTTCCTATCATCATATCGTACTTCCATTTTTGGTATAATCTACCCTAATCAGTAAATTTGAAGGGATAAATTATGAAAATGTCATGATAGAATCATATGAAAAAACTGTCAGTCAATATTCATAACTTATACTGGTTTAAAATTCCTTTTTTAAAAATATTTTATCCCTCCTACGTTAGGTATTAGGATAATTCTTACCTCTTAAAGTTAATTTGATAGAGTACTTTTTCTGTTTTTCAGAGTAATTTCTGTCAGAGAAGTATCTCTATCTCCTTTGCCCCCCCTACTTTTCTCTGGGTGTGTCTTTATGTTTTTGTGACTTTACCTCTCTGTGTCTGCATCTGTGCTGTCTCTCTCCTTCTCTGTCTCTCTCTTTCTCTCCTTCATATTGTTTATTGGACTTGTGATTTCATCAGTACAGAAGATGCCTAGTATTTTTTCCCTTTTCATTGATGTTAACTGGCTCCTAGCCTATAACATAAGGCCTTGAGAGATGTTGGTGGCTTAGTATCAGTCAGAAACATTCTGTGAACCCAGATCTCCATTACTTCACCAAAGACACAGCCTGGAAGTTCCCTCTTCCTCTAGATCTATGACTCTTTGCCTTATCATTACTACTCCAATAGCATGCAATTTTAAAAATGATACAACTCTAATGAAGTAAGTTTTATCCTGGAGTATACACAAGTAAAATTCTCTATGCTTTCTATGGTAATTGTGCTTTTCAGGCCAAGGGCTGGTTTTGCACCTTAATAGAAAAAAAAGAGAGAAAAACATATATATCATTTTCTAGATACATTTAGAATGCTTTGCTGTTACTAACCAACATTTACCTAGTACATATATACTTATGTATTATATAAACTTCAGTGTGCCTTTTTCCAATTAGAATGGATTTTTATTCAAGTTAACATGCCATAGTAAGTCACTCATGAAGTCATAGCCTTCTCTCAACAGAATATTTTTCTTCAGTATAGTGGCCCTAAATATGCCCTGTAGGAATTTTTCATAAGTGTGGCAAAAACACTGATTGGGAATTTATTTTTCTTACAACTTGTATATGTTTTCTTTTTCTTGGAACGTCTACCCTTAGCAGATGAGAGATTTGAACAATTCTTTCTGCAATGATCCCAGAGAATCAGAGGTCAAAAGTTTCCAAACAGCAGGAAAAAATCAAAATGTATTCAAAATTATACAAAAAGATTACTATTCTTGAAAAAGTAAAGCTAGAACATCACAGCCTCCATAAAAGCAAAGTAACATTTACCTCAGAAATTACATTGAGAATAATATGTTACAACAATTACAAACAAATGTATGTCTATATGATTTAAAATACCAGATCAAAGAAATGCTTTATTTTGGGTCCATGTTTCAGTGGACTTCATGCAAATCTATTCTAATGTGCTAGAAGTCGTATTAATCAGCAAAAACGATATGGATAATCTCTCCACAAATTTATATTGCCACTGTTCCACTATTAGTATAGGAGGATATTAATCCGAAGATTGTGAATTTTTAAAAATATTTTTAAATTGCACCTCAAAATAATTGGTTTCTTTTCCAGTCCTGTGTATTTTTATTTTATGCTTTCAGAAACATTATTCTGAGATGGGGGTCTAAAGGTAGAACAGACTACTAAAGCTAAGGTGTTAGTCTTCATAAGAAAGCATGGTCAAAAAAGTGTATCAATTGACTCAAATTTACCTAGGCCTGTTATTGAAGCAAAAATACTGAACAATTTTGGTTTTTGACTCAAAGCTTCCTTTTTGGGAAAATCTACCAGAGATTAGGCTCTACTGGTACAGTTGTCAAGAATCCAGGTTCACTTACAATCCCTGATGAAGAGTCAGAATGGGATGTGAGTGGATGGCTATGTACCAACCAAAATGAAGTGACAAAATGAGGCAATAATAACCCGAGGAGGTAAGTATACTTTAAATGACAGAAAATTGTCCTTACAGTTGATTGCATGCACTGTTACATACTGTATAAGAGATGGAAATGCTTGAGAGCTCAGGCAAGGGAACAGACCTAGAAAAGCTGTGCAGGTCTCAGGCTTAGGGTTTCTGCTTTTCATGAAAAATCACAACACTACACTACATAATCAAGAGACGATCATTTATTAATCACCTTCTATGTGCCAGACATACTTCTAGGTTCTGGGGACAAAAATAAAATGAATAAAGCAATTCCTATTTACAAGGAACCTACATGCTGGTTCAAAATTAAAAAAAAATAAGTAACACATCTTAAATTATGAATGGGCCAAGAAGGAATCACAGTAACAAGAAGTGAGTATTTTCGATAGAGTTAGAGAAATGACAAAGTATATTGAAATTTCTGGGATAATGCTCAAGCAGTTCTCAGAGAAAAAGTTATATCTGATTAACAGAACATAAAATGAAATAATGAATTAAACAAAATAAAAAATACACTGGAGATAAAACATTTATCTCAAGATATTTTGAAAACTGGCAATATATAAAATTGAAAATAAAAATTTGGGTTTCATCACCAATTTGAGACTCCATATATATTTTGTTTATCTAGGAAAGCATTCATTCATTTTTGCCCCTTATTCCTCTTTCAAAATCTATTTATGGTATAGTCAGGACAAAATTTCCTCTAATGAAATGGTGACAAAATAATGTAAAAAAATAAATCTTTGATGTGGAGCTTATTCAAATGATTTTTATATCTAAATATTCATCCCAGTTCTCATTATAATTAGACTCCTTTAGAGAATTTGCATAACATGTAATCATGGAATTTGAAGGAACCTCGGAGGCCATCAAATACAACTCATACCTGAAGAAAAAAATCACCTGCGAAATTATATTGTCTTTGCTTTATTTGGTAATATTTGTTTAAGTGTCAGAATTCCTATTTTTTACAGAAATCTATCATTTTTTCCAAGTATTTAAGAAAATCTTACTGATTTATCGTTCTAAAAGCCTCTCCTGAAACTATATTTCCAGATGGGAGGATTTAGGTCATCTTCCAGTCCCCTGGCAGAGTAGCCTGTAATGACAAGTTCCATGTTGAAGCCAATAGTTTCACAATTTTGATCTTGACTTCCTCCAAAACTCTGGGGTAGATGCCATTTGGTTCTAATGATTTTTTTCTACATTAGCTTGTCAGTGAGATTTTGGGCTCTCTATTCAAGCAACTATCGTATCATCAAAGACCTCCAACTTATTTCAATCAAAAGGTAATTTGAAAGCAGAAATGTCTCTAATATATTCCTTAACAAAGAGCAACCCATCAAAAAACATAAACAATTTTTTCCATGTCTGCATATGTTGCATAGATTATCTCATAGACCCTTCATGTTGTATTATTATAAATTTCTTCTATATCGTACTTGCCTCTTTGTGTTTGGGAACTTTGGAATTTTTCGTAAAGTTAAATTTGTATTATGAAATATGATGACTTCCTCTACTTTTTTACTTTTATAACTTAAATACATCATCCCTATATAGAGCTATAGACCCCAATGATAATATATTCCATTCATACTTGCTAATTTGACATACAACAGAACAGCTATTTATGTATTTTTCTTCTCCCAATTATATTTCCTAATGAATTTTGAAATTTTGAGATGTACAAAGACATTCAGATTTTCAAGCTTTCAGATTTTATATGAATCCTCAGATGTGCTGGGTTTTCTCTTCCTAACCCACCATGATCTTGATATAGTTAATTACTAAGGCTAAAGGAATGAAAAATATTTTCTACGTAATAGTTATTAGTCATTTGTACTGTCTTTCTTTTAGCTGTTTCTAAAATTTGCTTCTCCTTGCAATTCCATTTATTTCTGACATTTCCATAGAAGTGTATTTAAAATAATCCAACCAAAGTGATGCTATGGCTGCACCTTCCTAAAAGCATGCTAGTTCTACGTCTTCATATATGCCTGCTTAATTCCTTTTATCTTTGAAGAATATAATATTTTAATCTGTTCATATTCCTCCATGTCCCATCACTTCTAACCACATTACCTAGATGTAGGTATATCTTCTCTTTTCTATCAATATTTCACGCATCCCAAGATGTTTCCACTTTTTTTAAAGCATCAATGCATTTCCCCTTCAATTTCTTTTGCTTCTGCTCAGTACTTTTTTATTTTTCCACCATGGCTCATTTCTTAGCTTTCTTCCCAGGATCTTCTACCAATATACATTCATGAGACTACAATTCCTTTCATTAATAAGAGGGAAACAGGTTTTATCTACACTTTAAGATAGAAGCAAGTGATTTGCAGTCTGTGAGGTTTTATAAAAGCTAATGTAGATAGCTTCTAGGGGAAATGAACCACATCCTTATTGACATTCTTGCTTTAAATGAAACTAGAAGTTAAAAAATTGTAGCTAAATGGAGGCAGAGCATGAAGTTTCTTTTCAGTTGGGATGAATTAAGCTCATTCATTAATTCAGTAAGTATTTACAAAGGACTTAGTAAAAGTCAGACACTGTTATATGCTATACATGTTGGGTTAGTTCTATCATTTGTGCAAAAATAAGTATCATTTCCTGACATCCTTCATCAGTATGCCTGGCAGTGCTCATGATGAGTATAGATAAAAGGACCATCATAAATGAAAGTCATAGCCTTATAAAGTAGGGAATATCAAGATATATATAATTCATAGAGATTTTATAACTATATATATGTGTGTGTGTTATACATATATACATATACATACATACATACATATATGTGTGCGTGGTGTGTGTGGTGTGGTGTGTATATATATATATATATATATATATATATATATATATACCTGTCTCTGTGTCTGTATGGTCCCATGAAGTTCAATCTCCTCATTTTATGAGAAAATTAGGCACTGGAGACCATAAGGCTTACTCAGAGTAACACAAGGAATTAGTGAAAGAAACTTGTCTTCTGACTCCAACTTCAGTGCTTTTTTTTTTTAACCACATCACATTACCTTGTTTTATAAGGTACCAACATCAATTGTAGAAGATAAGAAGAAGTATTCTATTAAGAATTTACAAAGATCAACATTTTGCATCAACATTTACCTTGATATTTATTGCTTTCAATTGGAAAATGGGCTGAGAGGAAGACATGATAAATATATTGGAAAATACAATAGGGCAGTTGGGTGACACAGGGGGTGGAGGGCCAGGCCTGGAGTCAGGAATTCAAATCTAGTCTCAGACACTTACTAGCTATGTGAAACTCAGCAAGTCACTTAACCGTTTGTCTCAGTTTCCTCATCTGTATAATGAGCAAAGCACCCTAGTATTTTTGCCAAAAGAACCCCAAATAGGGTCAGAAAGTATCAGACATGACAGAAACAGCTCAAGAATAACATGGTATGGCACCAGGAAATGAAGAAGCCAAATGTTTATGAATTATTCCAAAACCTCTTAGTAGTGTATCATGGTCCTTCAAGTAGTGATGGAAGGAATTAGATAGATCTTTCTTTTTTCTTTCCCTTCTTTCTTTCCTCCTTTCCTCCTTTCTTTCCTCCTTTCTCCTCCTTTCTTTCCTCCTTTCCTCCTTCCTTTCCTCCTTTCCTTCTTTCTTTCCTTCTTTCTTTCTTTCTTTCTCTCTCTTCTTTCTTTCTCTCTTCCTTTCTCTCTTCCTTCCTTCCTTCCTTCCTTCCTTCCTTCCTTCCTTCCTTCCTTCCTTCCTTCCTTCCTTCCTTCCTTCCTTCTTCCTTCCTTCCTTCCTTCTTTCTCATTATTAGGCCTGTGAGTCAGTGGTCAAGGGAACTCCAAGGAAAGAATTTCTGCTTTTTATGCAGATCAATACCTGCTCTGCAACATAGAGACTTAAAGAATTTTCTGGGGCACTGAGAGATCAAGTGACTTACTTGCCCATGCTCACATAGCTAACGTGTGTCAGAGGTAGGATTTAAATCCAAGCCATTTTTCCTGACTCTGAGGCCACTGCTTTACTTCTATCCATGCCACCTCTCTTCAATTATTATTATAAACATGATAAGGGAATGGCATCACTTATTTTCTGTACGTAAACCATAAGGACAGGGCTAAGTGGCCCATCCCATATTACATTAAAAAAAAGAAATTGATTATATCTTAAAGAGAGGGGAAACAATTGTAGATTATGCAGGATTTTTTAAAAAAAATAGCATTTTAGAGTTCAAATAAAAGTTGCAGTAAATGCTAGGAGAGAAAGAAAAGTCTGAAAAAAACAAAACAAAACAAAACAAATCACACTAAGAATCATTCCAACAGCTCAAACGTAACCTACTTAAATGTATTATCAAATTCAAATTTCCAAAACACAAATTTCTTTCTGTGGTGGTTCAGTCATTTCGGTCATGTCTAACTCTTCAGGACCGCATTTGAGGCTTTTTTGGCAAAGATATTGGAATGGTTTGCCATTGCCTTCTCTAGTTCATTTTAGAAATGAGGAAAATAAAGCAGGGTTAAATGACTTGCCCAGGAACACACAGGAAATAGTTTTCTGAGGTCGGATTTGAACTAATGGAGATGAGTGTTCCTGATTCCAAGTTCCATGCTCGAATCCCCAAGCCACTTAGCTGCCCTAGCTGTGGCAGGATATACTAAACTGGAAAGCACTTGACCTATGCTTGATAACAGAAAGTACTTGCTTCCTCAGGATTAGCCTAGGTAAATTTAGCTAAGTAGATAACAGATAGATGGCAGAGTAGGTTTAGGACCTGGAATCAGAAAGAATTAAATTCAAATTTAGCCTCAGATACTAAATAGTTACTTGGTCTTCTGCAGCTGCTTAACCTCCATCTACTTCATCTGCAAAATGTGGATATCAATAGCACTTCCTCCCAGGTTTGTTGGAAAAATAGAGTAAATTATGTCTAAAGGAACATTATATATGCTAGCTATTTTTGAAAATAGAGAAGTTCAATTATTAGTTATTTTATTATGGAAGTTCATTAAAATATGGAAAGAAAGGAATTTCAAAAATTTCTTCGGCAGTGATGGTGATATAAAAGTGGGCAGAGGTGGTAAAAATCACCAGTTTAGACTGCTTGTAACATTAAGTTAACTGTTGGTACGTACAACAGTAGAATTAACCTTTTTTCCCAGTGACCAAGGATTTAATATGTTGCTGAGGAAAGTAAATCATACTACTAATGACATTTGCGCACTACATGAAACCAAAAAGCATAAGGAAGTCATCACTAAATGGAAGGAGAGTTTACAGGATCACTTTGGAGAGGAAATGAAGGTATTTGGCACAACTGCTGCCATGTGGATACTATGATTCATGGGATCATCTAGGTGGTTCTATCCATAGAGTATGGGCCTAAAGTTAGAAAAACCTGGGAGCCTTAGACAATTCCCAGATGTGTAATACTGGGAAAGTTTCCTCCACTGTAAATGGAGATTATAAGAGCATTTAGTTTTCAGGATTTTTGTGAGGATCAAGTGATATAATGTAAATCTCTTAGAACAGTGTCTAGCACACAGTAGGTGCCAGATAAATATCTCTGCAAAGGCAACCAGAATCTTATTTTGGTGAGACTCTTGATCTAGTCTTGCAATATTAATAGTAAGCACATTCAAAATTATCTCTGTCAAGATAACTACAGCATATACATTAACATCTATTTTAGAGAATGGAGATTTGAACAACCTTATAAGATAATTTAGCCTGCCAACATAGTGATTTCAGTGTAAGGGTGGCCACGGAGCAGGATGGTAAAAAAAAGATATTCTGTTCTATCATATAGCATATCATATCAATTACATCTATTACCTTAATTATATTAGTCATATCATATCAATGTATAAATATCATGATATATCATGAAGGATATATTATACGGAAATATAACATTATATCATACACATGTATATCATATACATATAATATGTGTATATTATATACATATATTATATGTGCATATTATATGCATATAATGCATATGTATATTATATTATATATGATATATATTATAAAATGTGATTAAGGATCAAGAAACAAATGATGTCAAACTCTTGATAGTGTGACAGATGAAAAGTCCAGAAGCCAGAGTTTCTGGGAAATTAATAATCAATTTATTAATTAGGCTAGCTAATAATAAAAAAAAATTGGTGGTCAGTGGTTTCTCTTGGTAACCAAAGACGAAAGACCTGGACAGTCTGAAAGTTTTAAATACTCTTTGAAAGGAAATTCACTTGACAACTGAAAATCAACCCTGATTGGTAGATATTTAATGAGGAATTCATCTAGAAGCCTTCATCTCCTTCTGCTGAGAATGGAGCTTGATCATGAGAGCCAGGATCCTCCAACAGTCTGTTGGGGAATCTGTCTCCATACAGACTACTCTGGTTTGTTTTATCCTTCACAAGTTGGGGGTTATCTTAAATTCTGATGGAGTGGTACAAGGACAGGGACTTTTCTCCCTGGGGGTAAGAGCTAGTCTAGACTGGATTTTGCTAGCACTCTAAATAGAAGTAAGGTTTCCTAGTTGGGTAGGACCCAAAATAGGAAAGCATGTCTTCCCCTACTCCCCCTATGCCCCAGGATTAAGTGTAATGTCTTTCAGAGGCTCACACTCCACAGGAGCTGAGCCTCAATGAAGAAACAGGAGAAAATCCTGGATATCAATTTAACTAGTGGCCATTAATATAATAGCAAAACATTAGTTTCTCTCAGAGGTCTTTCCCATTTATATCCTGATTATTTCCTTCTAAAAACAGGTAAGCTCATTGAGAGCAGCGTCGGATATTTTGTCTTTCTTTATATCATCAGTTATTAAATGGTGTGCTTGGCATACCATAAATGTTTAATGCAAGATTGCTGATTGACTAACAAAAGAAATTAGGAAAAGATTAGACAGATTTAGAATAAGAAGGGAACTTGGGGTCTGTGAAGTCCAACTCCCTTATTTTACAGAAGAAAATGGGCACAGAGAATGTAAGTGACTTGGCCTTGGTCGCACAGTTGAGTGTCTGTGATAGCATATCAAAATCAAGTTTTCCTAACTTCAGTTCCAGTGTTCTATTAAAAATACTTATTTCTAGTCATCAAATGTAAGGAAAGGAATAAGTAGGAAACAGCCCTTGTGAAAAAGACATAGGTTTGGGAGATGTACTATAAATTAAATGCATCAAGAATGTAACATAAAACCAAAGGGGTCAGTGAAATTTTAAACAGCATGATGAGATTCACAGAATATAGATAGCAAGAGGGAAGAAAGTGTCCCACGGTCAGATTGCCCCTGACAAATGTATCTGGAATATTCAATAGTCAGCAAGGAAGGCCTCTTTTTAGGAAGAATATTGACAAGTTGTAGTGTATACACATGAAAATATCTAGGATTTTAAGGCTGAAGATCATTTCCTAGGAAGATAATCAGTCAAAAAAAGTGAGGATATTTGGCACTGGTTCTTAAAGGAAGTGATGCCCTCTGGCTCTAAAAAGTGTATAAAGACTCTGAGGTATAGGTTTTAATCTGGGGCTTACTCACTGGAAGTGTTGGGCCAGAAGAAGACCCTGGGGAACTGCTAAGGCTTTGAAAACTCAGATGTCTGTGCTTCCTTCTCTGCTAACTACAGTCAGACAGTTGGACCTGTCTGTTGAACTCAGGCAGAGGAAGCTGTGTCTGTTGATCTTTAATTTCTCTGTATTTATTTTGAAGTTCAGGGTGCTGACTCCTGTGAACTAGGTGAATGATATATGTGCTTGGTTAAAGGGATGATGTATATACTTGATTAAAGTGATTGTTAAACCCTCAAAAGTTGCCTTTCCTTTTATGAATGCAGATCTAAGACCCTGTGATAGTAGACCCCCCTTGTGTATGTTGGGGTGCTTACTGTTACAAGGGGCAAACTGCCATGTCTAATCTCTCTTTTTCTCAGTAGTTGAATCATTCCGTGATTCAAAGCACATGCCTTGGGGGGAATTCCACTTTTGAGCTTGGAGTTCCAACTCTCATAGTCTCTATTGACAAGAGCTCTGGAAGCAGGGGAGGGGGGGCACTTACTTGGAAGAGCAAGTTCAAGTGTAAGAAGGGAGAGTGGGTGTGGCCTGAGTGGGATAGTGGTGTCCACCATCTCATTTACCTACTTAGCCCACCTTCCCGTTTTTTTTCAGTGTCTTCATTGAGCATTTGAAAGATTGCCTTAGCTCTATCTGGAGCACATTCTGAATACTTTTACAAATACTTTCCTCCTTTCAGTCAATATAACAAAGTTGATCCATTAACACTAAACCAGTGGGGGATAGAAGCTACAGATATTCCTGCCTGAAGATGATAGAACACCTTTATTTTCTCAATAAGCTCCATTCCTGACTTTGTCCTCTTGGGTTTAGAGACCAAATTACTTGCTCTATGCTTTGGTAGTAAAATTACAGCACAAAACTTCAGTTTTACAGATAAACAGTGAAAATATATGAAGAATGCAATGGAGTCTCTTTATAGTGGTAGGGTGAGTAAGGCTAGTGACATAGCCCCTCCACAAACTTGCAAGAAAATGAGGTTACTAATAAATTCACAATAATGCTTAAATTTAGGAAAGTTAATTCCACAAATGTTGAGGATGGACTGTGTATATGTGTGTATATATACCTATGTGTGTATGTGTATATATATATATATATATATATGTGTGTGTGTGTGTATATATACATATGTACATATGTATATATATATACATGTATACACATTTATACACACCAATATGTGTATAAATGCAGATGTGTGTATGTGTATATATGTGTGCAGTATGTCTACATATGTATATGTATGCATGTGTATTCAATATATATTTATATATTTTTTGACATGCATCTTTATTTTTACTTATTTTTAAAATATATATAATTTATTTTTCAGTTTTAAGATTACTTCCACAAGAATTTGAATTCAAAATTTTTTTCCCCATCTTTCCCCACCACCACCCCAGGACAGCATGCACATCATCTACCCCTTCCTCTAGTCTGTCCTCCCTTCTATCACTCCCTCTCCTTTCATCCCCTTCCCCTCTATTTTCTTGCAGGGCAAAATAGATGTCTATATTCCATTGCCTGAACATCTTATTTCCCAATTGCATGCAAAAGTATTTTTAACATTCTTTTTTAAAGTTTTAAGTTCCATATTCTCTCCCTTCCTTCCTCCCTACCCTCATTGAGGAAGCAAGCAATTCATTAGAGGTCATACGTGTGTAACCATGCAAAACACTTCTCTAACAGTTACGTTGTGAAAAATTAACCACATTTCCCCCTCTCCTGTCCTGCCCTTCATTTGTTCCATTCTCTCCCTTGACCTGTCCTCTCACAATAGTGTTTGCTTCTGATTAACCTTTTCCCCAATTTGCAGGCCCTTCTGTTATCTTTCCTCTCTTATCTCTTTCCCCTTACTTTCCTGCAAGGTAAAATATATTTCAATACTCAACTGAGTGTGTGTTATTCCCTCCTTAAGCCAAATCCCATGAGAGTAAGGCTCACTTTTTCCCTTTCATCTCCCCCCTCTTCCCCTCTATTGTAAAAGCTTTTTCTTGCCTCTTTTATGTGAGATGATTTGCTACATTCTGCCTGTCCCTTTGTCTTATTCCTAGTACATTCCATTGAAGAGTAAATTTTATTTCTTAAATATTCTCCGTTCATATTCAGCTCACTCTTTGCCCTCTGTCTATGTGTATACACACACACACACAAGCATATACAATATACTCATATGCATATTCACACATATACATATACACATAAAATATATACATACATATTTCCCATATATATGTGTGTGTATGTCTGTATGTATATATATATGTATGTATGTACACAGACATACATATATCAATATCTTTACTCCCTCTAACTACTTTCATAATAAAAAAAATCTCACAAGTTAAAAATATCTATCATCTTTCCATGTAGAAATATAAATAGTTCAATGTTAATGAGTTCCTTATGGCTTCTCTTTACTGTTTACCTATTCATGTTTCTTTTGATTTTTATGTTTGAAAGTCAAATTTTCTATTCAGTGCTGGTCATTTCAACAAGAATGCTTGAAAGTCCTCTATTTCACGGAAATTAATTTTTTTCCTTGAAGTATTATACTCAGATTATCTGAGTAGGTGATTCTTGGTTCTAATCCAACCTCCTTCAGCCTCTGGAATATCATATTTTAAGCCCTTCTATCCCTTAGTGTTGTAACTGCTAAATCCTGTGCTGTTATGATTCTATTTCCACTGTACTTGAATTGTTTCTTTCTGGCTGCTTGTAATGTTTTCTCCTTGACCTGGGAAGTCTGGAACCTGGCTGCAATATTCCTAGGAGTTCTTCTTTTGGGGTTTCTTTTAGGAGGTGATGGTTGAATTTTTTTTCCATTTCTATTCTACCCTTTGCTTTTAGAATATCAAGGTAGTTTTCCTTGATAATTTCTTAGAAGATGATGTCTAGACTCTTTTTTTATCATGATTTTCAGGTAGACCAATAATTTTTAAATTATTTCTCCTGGATCTATTTTTCAGGTCAACTGTTTTTCCAAGGAGATATTTCACATTGTCTTCTATTTTTTCACTCTTTTGGTTTTGTTTTATAATTTGTTGATTTTTCATAAAGTCATTAGCTTCCACTTGTCCCATTCGAATTTTTAAAGAACTCTTTTCTTCAATGAGGTTTTTGACCTCCTTTTGCATTTGACCAATTCTGCTTTTTAAGACATTTTTCTCCTCATTCGTTTTTTGAACTTCTTTGCCATTTGATTTAGTCTAGTTTTAATGGTGTTATCGTCTTCAGTATTTTTAGGGGTCTCCTTTAGCAAGCTGTCAATTCATTTTTCATGATTTTCTTTCATTTCTCTCATTTATCTTCCCAATTTTTCCTGTATTTTTCTTACTTGATTTTCAAAATCTTTTTTGGTCTCTGATTAACCAGAAGTATTCTTTTCTGCCCTGGAACTGTGAATAGGAGTGTGACATAGTAGTGAATAGGGGTGTGCAGAGACAGCTGCCATCTGCTCCACCATGCCAGTGCTATTTCTCACTCAAGGACTGACAATCAGGACTGAGACCCAGATCAGCTGCTCTATTCCTTCACCCTCTATAGGCAAAAAACTCCAGAAGTGGCTGCTGCTATGGTGGCAGTGGCTTCTGCTGCCCTGTTTCTAGTACTGGGGCCAGATCAAGGTCCCCTCTCACCAAAAGTGAAAGAGCTTTCTCACTGACATTTGAAGGTGTCTTTGGCATTTGTGGGTTGAGAAATCTGGAAACCACAGTCATATTTTTTTATATATTCATTTGATTCTCATAGTACTCTCTTTAGGAAGTTGCTATCATCAAGCCTATTTTACAGATGAGGAAACTGAGACAAAGATGTTTATTGACCTTTCCAGGGTTGACACTGCTATAAACTGAGACAGGCTTTGTCCTCGTATCTTCCTGATTTCAAGATCAACATTCTATTCATTATTTCTTTGATTCTGTCTATCCAGATAGTGGAGGTATGTGGGTATGGTTGGCTTGAAATATCTGTGTAATTGACTCAATTCTTTTCATTTTGCTTACATAGATCTAATTGTTAGGTAACACATATTTTGATACTCTGATAGAACTATGACATAGTTGACAGATATTTTATGTAACCAAGAACCTGGGCCCAGACTAGAGCAGAAGAGGGATAAGGCAAAGGAATAGAGTAGAGCTGGGTAAATTCCTTTTGGGACATTACAAAGTTCTTTTAGTGAACCTAAGTTTCTTCTTGGAATCATTTTTTAACACTTATATACTTCAACAATATTGTATAGTTGAAAGTAATGGAATACTATATAGAACAAAGGTTTTAACTTTTTTTCTTTTACTTTTCTGTACCTCTTTGGCACAATTATAATGGTTAACCCCATTATAATCCTTCTTAGAATGATGTTTTTAAATACATGTAACAGAATAGATAGGATTACAAAATATCATGTGGAAATACAATGACAAATATCACTTAAAAGCAACTTCACAGACCGCAGGTTAGAAATCCATCCTTACTACCTCTGAAGAATTGAATTTGAAAATTATACAAAGGGCAATGGACAGAGGTACATGTTGCACTTAAATAGTCTAAAACATTAAAGTAAATCAATTACACAGGAGAAGTAGAATGATGACATTAAAGAAATGTAAAACAATAACAAAAAAATTTTCCTAGTCATTCAATAAGAATTTTTTAAATGCATGCTAAGTGTTGGACATGGTGTTAAACACTGGAGGTACAAAGAAAGGATCCTTCCCTTAATGATCATTTATTCTAATGAGGGAAACAATGTGTAAATAAATGGTCACCTAACAATGATTAATAATGGACATTTATTTGTTCCACTGGAGTCCAAGTATTGTCAGTCCTTGAAGAAGAATATTGGTTAAGCCTCTCTGATGTGAATTTATGAGAAAAAATGGATTACACAGGATAGGTAGGTATCACTTCATAAGAGATATTTGTTATTCAATCCTGAATCAAGAAATGGAATATCAAGCTGATTCAAACATTTTTTCTGTAAGGAAGGAAAACATTCAAATTGGAAAGAGAATTTTGATGGAAGAAAGTGGTAATATTTCAATTCCCACCAGCTTCCATGGTTTTCTAGCCAGCCTCCTATTCAGTATCTGTACTGGGGAGATGGTAATAATCAGATAAATTTCACTTCTGCTCCCAGAATTCATCATAAAGATTGTTACATGTTAAATATAAATTTAAGAAACAGATGAGACCAATAGAGATTACTGTTAGTAATTATGGTACTTAGTAATTATTATTGATAATGGTCATTAAAAGAAAGAAGAAAAACTCTCCCCTTACTGTTCCCCACCTTGGATATACATTGGAAGAAAATAGCAGATGCATATGTGTATGCTTGCATGCATGTGTGTATGCATATATGCATATGTATATATACATCTACATATAAACACAGAGCACAGAGATACATACCTACACAGTACACACACACACACACACACACACACACATACAAATGTACATTTATATAATGATAATTCTAAGAGGAAGTCCCCTGGAATTGGTATAAAGACTTAGAATCAGATTCTGGTGATAACACCAATTTATCTTGTTTTATCCGAGTGTAGCCTTGATCGTTTAAAATGAGAAGGGATCACTGTTTTTAGAATTCACTACTTAAATAGAGGTTCTCCCTATTGCTATTCTAATTTTGTAGATGGATGGCATTTATAGTTTGCTAGTTTAAGATGTTAAGGATGGTGAACCTTTTAGGAAATTTTGGTCAGTCAAAGAATGATTTATTAGAAATCATGACATCACCTCAGCTATAAAACTATTCTGGACAGTTTCCCCACTGGTGAAATAGTAAGGCAGCAGAGAAGGCCATGTATATTGCTCATTTCTTAGGGTTAAATATTTTTTTAGAGATTGCTTTACTCTAAACTGCTTTCTAAGGTCACTGAATCATATTTCTAAAACATCTTTAATTATGATGAAATCTCAGCTTAAAAATTTTTTAAAAAGTTGCCTGAAACTTCTTTATTGGCAAAGGAACATTTAACCAAAGATGTATTTCTCAAATGTATTGTTTGTTGGACTGTGGGAAGAGGACCATGGAGACATACAAAACTTGATACTGGAGTCCAAAGACTGGTAAAATGGAAATTTACAAAAAGCATCCAGTCAGAGTAAGGCATTCTGAATAAACGGCTTACATAACTTTAAGAAAACACACCATTGGATGGGTTTGGTAAATGGAATGAATGATAAATATCAGATATAGAATGTGACATGAACAACAATCCTGGGCATAGATCTAAAGACCTGGGTACCAACCCACATTTTGCTATTTGCCACCTGTGTGTCTATGGACATGTCTATTAACCTCTTTAGACCATTTCCCTTGTTCTGTGAAATAAGAGATTGGATTAGATAACTTCTGCGGTCCCTTGCAGCTTGAAATGCTCTGTAGAGAAAAAACAAAAGAGCCAATGATATCTGAGATGGAAAATGCCATGATTTTCATAAAGCAAGAAGTAATCATTAAATCTGAGAGTTTTGTTATGAAACTCAGCCCTTTTAAACAGCGATTAGCATTTTAACACTCACAGAATTACTGTTATTTGTAAATATTTTTCCCCTCAATCTTAAAACTAACAAATTCATATTTTTTCTGTGTACTCCCAGTGAACAGAATTTGGGGGAGAAAATTACTTTCTGCTTTGTTCAAAAATAAATATTGTGACTATTTTAATCTGTAAACTATTAGGCTCAGGGTGGTGGGAGACATATAGATATAGAAAATGTTGATAAAGTATCCTGAATAGGAAATACATTTAATAGAAGAAATGGCCCAGATTTCTTTCTAATTTTTTTTGAGTTTGATACAAATGAGATGTTAGAACTAGTCTTTCAAATATCTTTGATGAGAATATAGATTTTAAGTTGGCCTTATTATTACTCTTTTTTTATGATTCAAGATGCTGCAAACCCTTTGGAGTTCTGTCTCATATTTTAAAAAATCTTGAAGGAGAGCATTTCTTTTAAATGTCTCCCTCTTCCCCAAGAAAGGATGATACATTGCATATTGTTTTACTCTTCAAGAGTGACCTAGAAAAGCCTCAAATTTGATCCTAATGACATTGGTGCTCCAATTTCTAAGCCTATACAGCAGAATCAGGCTGGGGGTTGTCAGTTCCCCAGTACTTTGTTGAGGGCACTTTTATTGCTTTCCTTGTTTTCTCACATCAGTCATATGGTGTGGGCTAGCATGTCTGACAGATTCATCACTGAGTTTAAAACGTGGGTTGCTTTTTGTCTTTGGCTCTAATTGCATGTTGTTAATGGTGGTGTACTGGTTTCTTGTCAACCTGATACGAAAAGTCACAAGGTGTTCATTAGTTCCATTAGGAAACTTAGATAATTTATTTATGAGTCTATTATTGATAGAAAAAACAAAACAAAATAAACATCATAGTAGAGCTCGTGTGCTCATGCCCATTTATATTCCCAGAGGTTTTGGACTCCTGGTTTTTCAAGTAGTTTTTCTTCTGTTATCCATCTCCCCTAGAGACGAGCAATGAATGAGCTGTCTCCAGAAGTGACTGTAAACTTAGAGTTGCCAAGTAAAAAAAACTGGCCTAAAGTCATTAGTCATGCTTTTTATTTTATTTCTGATACCTAACAAACAAAAAATTCAGTTGAGAACTTATATTCTCTGTACCTGTCAGTCAATCCAATCAAAGAAAAACAATATACTGTAGCCACTATGTGATAAGCAGAATGTTATGGTATAGTGCGGAGAGAGCTGGTCTTTGAGGTAGGACATCTTGATCCCAAGACCAGGTCTCTATTCTTATCTATAAGATTATACATTGCCAAAGAGACATGTCTATCCATTAGTGGAATGAATTTCCACAACGAAAGTTTCCTCTTCCAATGAAATCATATAAGGGGAGTAATGTACATAAGAATACAGGAAGGTAGGTTGAATATACACACATACTTATAAATACATGAATACTTATAAACACAAATACATGTGTATGTGTGTGTTTGTGTGCTGTGCTGTCTGTCTGAATAAACTCTTGTGACCTTCAGATACCAACTAGAGGAGTTTATCTTTCATCCTTGAGGTAAAAGTAGGACACTGGAATTTATTTAGTGGAGGAGAGTTGTATTTTAATCAACTACTCTTGGCCAGATGTATGGAGAGTGCATTAAAAACAATGAGGCGAATAAAGAAGCCATGGAAGTAGTCCAGGCGAGAAATAAGAAGGCTTGAATTAGCATAGTATAAGTGGGGAGGAAGAGATGGTTGAAAGAGGTGCTGAGGCAAAAGTAATAACGACTTGGTTATAATAATGTGATCTGTTGTTGAAAATCAATTGTAAAAGCCTGTTGCCTTTCCATATTTTCAAGGATACCCTCAATATATTTTTCTTAAGATTTTCTAATAAAGATTTTACAAAATGAGGAAATAGACATATGGTCAAATATAGCCTCAATCACTTCTTTTTGTTATGGATATAGCTCATCATTATTAGTGCCACTTTGGGAGAATATAAGATCTTTGAAGGCATAGCGCCTTTCATATATAGTAGTAGATACATGATAAATGTTTTGAAAAAGTTTAGAATAGTTCAAATATGCACAAAAATATATTTATATATTTCTCTATATACATATCCATTCCTATATCATCTACCTATCTAATGCTGCAATGAAGCAATTGATTTGGTAAAAGTGCCAGCTTATGGTTTCTCCACTGAATTGGAGTTTCCCATGTAAACATTTTATATATAATTTCTTGATACATTGTAATCAAATAATTTACTGTTCAATGACCCTTTGTTAGCATTGAGAGAAGAATTACAAACTGTGTTTTTGGAGGCAGTGATTACTTAGTTGAATAATGAATCCAAGCTTCCCATTCCTATAGTTTACTCCCTCCTCACTCATCTTTGGAATTCCACTTCTTTATCAACTCTCTCTTGAAGGCTCCATGTCTTTAGCAGCCTTGCTTGCATTAGGAAGACTCTTTCCTGGGACCAACTATCAAAACTGAGGAGGCTCTAGTGGGGAGCAACTTCAACGTGTGTTCGTTCTTCATTGCCAAAGAAGACTATGCTATCAGAGAAATGATGACATGACTTGCATCCGACTTTGTTTTGAGTAAAGAAGGGCTGTGCAGGTCACCAGCCTCACTTCTCTTCCACTGCCATATGAATCTAGTAGCTAGATATTCATCAGGATGAGTGAAGATAACCCAGGGTGAGGCAATTGGGGTTAAGTGACTTGCCCAAGGTCACACAGCTAGTGAGTGTCAAATGTCTGAGGTGAGATTTGAACTCAGGACCTCCTAACGCTTGCACTGCTGCTCTTATCCACTGCAACACCTAGCTGCCCTTAATGAATGGGGAGCACCATTTTTTGAGGGAAGTCAGTGGGATGGCAAGCAAAACAGGATTTTTTGCCGTTTTTGTTTTAGTATAATCAAGTGCCTGATTGAATTTTGCCTTTATCAACAAATCTTTACAAGGAATAAAGTACAGAAACAAGAGTTTCTTTAACTGGAAACAGTGTGTGTGTGTGTGTGTATATATATATATATATATATATACATAGTTAATTATTTTAATGTAATTAAAGAAGATCTTCCCATGAATAAATCCTCTGATGGTGAGGTTTTGTTTTGGGGCTTACTGACTGGAAGTGGTTGTCTGGCCAGATGAGACTTTGAGAAGTGGCTAAGCAGCCCACCAGCTTTGAAAAACCAGATGTTGGTGCTTCCTCCTCTGGTAATTATGTATGTATGGTCAGGCAGTTGCATCTTTCTGTTGACTGGTAAAGTTTGGGAGCTCTGTCTATTGATTTAGGTTTCTCTACGTTTTCTCTGAAGTTCAGGTTGCTGACTTTTTCCTCTGAACTAAGTGAATGATATATGTGCTTGATTAAAATGATTGTTGACCCCTCAAAAGTTGCCTTTCCTCTTATAAATGCAGATCTAAGAACCTGTGATAGCAGGCCTCCCTGTATATGTTGGGGTGCTTACTGTTACAGTCAATAATCCTCATTTCAATTTCCCTTTATGTTTTATCTTTCCTTTAGGGAAAGCTCCTTGTGAATAAGGTAGATCTCATTTTCTTATATTTATATTGCTAAAACTGAACACAATACCTGATATATAGTAAGGACATAATAAATGCTTTATGATCTCTCTCTCTCTCTCTCTCTCTCTATATATATATATATATATATATATATATATAGACATAGACATATATATAACATATATATGTCTATGTCTATATATACATATATATGCCTTTATCTCAGGGACATATTTCTGGAAATGTGAAATGGAAGAATTTGTTTTTCCTGAATATGAATATTTGTTATAATCTGTTTTTTTTTCTTTTTTTTAATAATGGGGGTGGTGGTAAAAGAGATAAAATTCAATGCAATTTAAAAAAAAATACTTTCCTGATCCCTTCTTTGTTAGTGCTCTCTTCCAGTGTGGCATATTATATTCTTTAGTAGAATATATTTTTCTTGAGACAAATGATTGCTTTGCATTTTTTATCTTGTCATTTCCCAGGCCTCACACTGTGTCTTATACAAAAGAGTCACTTAATATATGTTTTTACATAGATATTAATATTTATTAATAATAGTGTAGTATGATCATATGAGACCCCTTTAAATTAGCATATTAATGACTGGTAAATGTCCCAAGTTCCAGAAGAGACTGGGTATATTTATTTTACTGTCCATTTACAGGCAAGATATTCTCCATCTTGTCAGGAGAATAGTCCACATTTAGAAGACCTTTTCTATTCTTGGCAATGGTTTCCCAGGAAGAATAGGCAGCAATAGCCTCTGATTTGTTCTCTGTCTCCAGGCTCTCCATCTGCCAATTCGTCATCCGTACAGCTGCCAGACAGTTTTCTTAAAGTGTAGTTAATAGGACTATAACTCATCAGATCATAGATATACTGGTAGAAATGTCCCAAAAAGTCACAGAGTCCCACCCCTTCATTATACAAATGAGGAAACTGAATCACAAAACCACTAATTTTCTTACTTGCCCTGTCAGACAAGTAACAAGTGGCAAAAGTCAAAATATGAATCCAGGGCATCTGACTCCAAACCAAATATACTTTCTATGGTATTACACTGCTTCACTAGTTCTGACCTTACCACTTCCACACTCAAAAAAACCCCAAAACTTCACAGTGACCCTCCATTGCCTGTAAAATGGGTGTTTCCAACCTTGTTATATCATGAACCTTTTTGAATGTCTGGTGATGATTATGGACTTCTTCTCAGAATCATGTTTTTAAGTGCATAATATACTTGGGATTAGAAAGTAAACCATTTCCTTTAAAATGTAATCATCAAATATTTTAATAAACTAAATCATGGACCATGCTTCACAAATAAATTGCAAATTCCTGTTTGACATTTAAAGCCCAATATAATATGACTCCATCCCAGCTTTCCCAAATGGTTTCTCTTCATGCACTCTAGATTTCATTTAAACTGTACTGCATGCTGATTCCCAAAATAATGAGGAAAAATAATCGTAATAATATCATTATAAAATTCTCATAATATCTAGCATTTTTATAGAGCTTTACGGACCGCAAAACCCTTTACATATATTATCTCACTGTCTATCGACATTCTTTTCACAGGCTATCTCCCTTGCATGGAATGCTGACCTTTTTCCCTCTGAATTTCTATTATGTTCCTTTGAGGATCAGCTTTGATGCCACCTACTGTGTGAAACCTTTCTTATTATCCCAATTTTTGATATTTTTCCCAAGTTCAAGATCACTTCACAGTTATTGTGTATAAGATTTATATTTACTTGTATCAGAACATCTGCTGTATCCCCTAATAGATGTAAGCTCTCTGCTGGCTGGTTTTGTGCTTATTTTTTTTTCTCTTTGTATCTCCAGTGACTAGCATAGTATTAGTAACTTTACTACATGCTTGTTGAGTTAGAATAAGTTTAATAGCATGCAGTCTTGCTAACTTAAAAAAAAATAAAAGCTGAGTCTTTTTTTTGGCTCACCAAAGTTCAGCCAGTTAAGAAATTCTGTGTGGATTCCATACATGTCTCAGGTTCTGAAAAATTATCTTCTCACTATTGTCCCTCTCATGTGCTACACATTCTTAGCATCATTGTACCAAGTGAGAGCTTTGAAAGAACACCCTGGTGTTACATTTCCTGTTAAATAAGAGTATGTATTTTTCCTTCCTTAACTTCAAACTTTTCATGTTGTTTCCTCAATTTATTTATCACGTATCTAACAATGTGGCCTCTAATATAAGAGGGGAAAAATAACACTTTTCAATGACCAGCCATTCAAAGTTACTGTGAGGGTTAAATGATAAATTATTTAATGCTCAGAAAATATACAAATCTGTATTTTTTTTTTCCAAATATTACTACAGGCAGAAACTTTAATTTTCCTTAATGCTCATTTCACAGCTTCTTAAACATACTGTCTCAAATTAACCCCTCAAGCTGAAAAAACAAAACAAAACCCCAGCACCAATAAAAAAACCAGAAAAATCTCTCTAAGACCTTCTTATTTCAAAATGAATAATCAAGCTATAGTTAGAGACTGATTTATTTATGGAATTTTGTTCTGTCAAGATTTAAAAGATTGTTTTCTCTTTGATGATGTGAGACATCCAGAAAAATGCAGATTGGATGGTGAGTAACTTTGAATGTGATATGATTGATTGACACTCAATTATCATCTTGTAATTCTAAAGCAGATGCACATTTGCTAGCACTAATTATTTCAATTGTGCTAGATTGTACAAGGCTGGTAGGTGACAAAGTGCAGAGAGTGCCAGGTCTGGAGTCAGAAAGATGAAAGTTCAAATTCAGCCTCAGCAACTTACTAGCTGTGTGAACTAGGGCAAGTAACTTAACCTTATTTGTCTTAATTTCTTCATCTGTAAAATAATCTGGAGAAAGAAATGGTAAACCACGTTTCTCTTTGCCAAGAAAGCTCCGAATGGGGTTGCAAAGAGTTGGTCATGACTAAACAAAGCAAAAGATTTTATGGTCTATTTCTCTGCTTCTTGCTCTCTGTTTCTCTCTCTCTCTCTCTGTCTCTCTCTTTCTCTCTCTCTCTCTCTCTCGATATCTCTGCTTTTCTTTCATCCCTCTCCTCCCTTTCTAACATTCATTAAGGGCTCATTGCATATAGACCCTATTTTTGAAAGAACAGTAAAGTGATTCCTACTTTAAATATTTAAGGGATATTCTCTGCTGAAGATTTATTCTAATTTCTTTTCATGTCATGGTGGCAACTCTGTATTCTTGAATAGGAGAAAAACTGTCAGCTCCTGAAAAGTCTGAAAGGCTTTGAGTACAGAAGCAATGATAAATTATCATCCAAGGACATCCTTAGCTATGATTTCAGAGATTCATTTCATAATTTGCTTCAAATGATCAGATTCTCAATCATTCCCTTCCATTACATTCTATTCCATTCAAAAAAGCATTTATTGAGCTCCTGTAATATTCTGAGTTGTGTGGTAGGGGATGCAAAGAAAACATGTAGGCAATTTTAACCTTCAAGAAACGTATATTCTTGGAGGAGGGGAGGTTCAATGTACAGATATATTTATATATCTACATCTATACCTATTTATATTAAACAAAAAATAATTTTGGGATGATCCTAATGTTGTAATGTTGTTGACCTTAATAGTGGTTTGCCAGTTTCTTCTCCAGCTCATGTTACAGATGAGGAAACTGAGGCAGGCAGAGTTAAGTGAGTTTCCCAGACTCACACAGCTAGTAAGTGTCTGAAGCTGGATTTGAACTCATGGCTTTTTGACCCCAGGCCTGTCACTCAATCCACTTTGGCACCTTGCAGCCTGTATCAGTACAGGTTCTTTGGGTTGCTTCTCTAAGAGGAAAGGCAACTTTCGAGAGGTTAATAATCACTGTAATGAAGTACATATATCATTCCTTTAATCAAGTAGATATGTCATTCACTTAGTTCAAGGCAGTTCAAACACCTTGAAATTTAAAGAAAATACAGAGAAATCAAAGATCAACAGGCATGGTTTCCTCTCTTTGACCATAATCAATACATACATCACAATTCAACAGACAAGTCCAATTTGCCCATAGTTACCAGACAGGAAAGCACTTACACCTGGGTTTTCAAAGCCAAAGACTCCTTTAGCAGCTTCCCAGAGTCCTCCTCTGACCAAACACTTCCAGTCAGTAAACCTCAAAGTAAAACCTTACCCTCAGAGTATTTGTATACTTTTAAAAGCCAGAGGGCATGAGTCTCCTACCCAGTGCCTCAATAGAAGAAATAAATGGTACTTGGGACCCTCCTACAAAACAACTCCCCTAATTAAGCTTCCCTCAATGGGCAGGCCAGACAATAGGTGGGAAAGATCCTTCTTAATCACATTATTCAGAGGCTTGGTATATTATACTTCTTGGTATAAACAAAAACAACAAAAGGTCCTACTTTGCTTGCCCTCATACAGCTTAATAGCAAAAAGTTCTTGTAGGAAGTGATGCAAATTGAGTCAGGGATTTAAATAAACAAAGTTGAGCAGAGAGAGGACATTCCAAGTATTTGGGACAGTCTCTATAAAAGCATAAAAGCAGGAATATAAATGAAAAAATCAGTCCTGAAAACTAGTTCATGTATTAAGATCAGATATATTACATTTCACTTTGCTTCCAGATTTTTCCAGAAGGATTAGAGATATCAAGTCTCTACCACTGACTCCAGTCCATATAGATGACCTTCCTCTCAATTGTACAAGTCACTGTACCTAATTTCCATTTGAACACTTAAGAGTTGGATTATTTTTAACAAAGGAATATTTACTTCAAAGATAAAACTAGAATAAACATATACACATCTCTGCCTCAACACTTGGGGCAAAATCTGCCTCCCAATCCAAGCCTCAGTCATTGGAGAGGTGGAGACTCTGTTTACAATTTAGCTCAGTTCCTATATAACGAAGTCCCAAACTCTAAGTCTAAAGCACCTCTTGGTATGGAATCCACAACTTGATATCTCAAAGTTTCTTTGCTTGGGTGACTTGCTGCACTATATAACCTAGAATCCTGGCTCCAAGACCAGTATGACCCGGTTATGGAATTAGTGGGGATTCTAACCACCTGTGCCCAGAAGTGAAACAGACCAAAAGAAAACAAAATAAAAACCCCAAGACCACAAGACCCATTCCTCAAGGCCATGAGGCAAAGGAGGCTCAGAGAAGATAGTTTTTACTTTCCTTAGTGTTTCAGTTCATTATGTTCAGGTTTTGGGTAAACTTGCATTTTCATTTTCTCTGAATACCACAGAAAGAACTGAAAGTGTTTCAATCTTGCAGTTTTTGTTTGTTTGATTTTTAGGCCATTAGTATTGGGTACACAGCCAGTCAAATAAGGCTGCTCCTATCCAAGTGGTGGTGATGATGGGGTTCAGACTCTGGGAACTTCCTTGAGCTCCCCTGGAATCTCCTTATTTAAATTGACTTTTCATACTCAAATTGAGCTTTCCCTGTATCCCCTCACAGAATCTGGCCTTTCATACTCAAATCTGTGACCACTGTCGGTTTTCTCTTGATTGCCTCACCTGCTTCCCACCCAGGCTCCCCTTAGTCTGATGTTTGTTGATTACCTCCAGTTGTTTCCAGCCTTTGAAACTGCTTGGAGGCCTTTCCTGAACTTCTTTCCCCATCATTCTAGACTACTAAACCAACCCCCACCCCCCATCCCTCCTATACTTTTTTTCTGTATTTAAGTCCCACCTTGCCTCCATGAAGGCTCTCAGATTCAATCCAATCTAAACTCTGTCTAGCTGGGATTCTATCTGGCCCGCTTGTGAATAGAAGCATCACAAATGCTTAGGCTCCTTAAGAGGCAACCCAGTTAGGCGAATCTTTAATAAACTTTGTATTCTTTGGCTTTAAGAAGGCTTGAGTCGAATTCATTCGAGCATGACCCGGACTGTCGGTATTTTGGGGTCCCTAGCACAGAAAAACCTCATCAGTGAGAATACAGGATGTCTTCTCAAAACAAGGGGCTTCCTTTTTAGGTAATCTGGGCACGTGATGCAAAAGCCCTCATTGCTTATCAAGGGGTCTTGATCTCCACTGATGCTGTGAAATAACTGTTTATGGAAGTATCAGTGTATTAAAGCTGACTATCAACTTGAAGAAACCTTGAGATGGATCTTTTGTAAAGTTAAGTATTTTTTTTATTTTTTCTGAAACAATTACATATTTATTTATTTTACAAGTAAAAATAGACGGAAAGACAACCAGTTGCTACACATAATATCCAAAAGCAATATCTCAGCAATCAGATGGACCCATTGTGGAGAACTTATGAAAGAAAATAGCAGGAGTCACATAGGATGAATGAGTGTAGATGGGCTGAAATCTACATCATTAGAGGGAAGTGCTATGACTAATCACAGAGTCATTCTGTTGGAAAATTGAGAAGTAAACACAGATTTCTTTTTGAGAGCTTTTATCAAATGGGCATAACGTATAATAGGAAACTGAAACTTAGAATCAAAGAATTTCAGAATTGGAATGAACCTGGGCAGTCATAAAAAAGGATCCTGAATGACAAAATTCTTGTTATTCAAATATTTTTTCTTTGCTTAAACACATTCAGGGAAGGCCAGTCTTATTACCTTCCAATGGATCTTATTCCACTGTTGGAATGTTTCAAAGATGTTTCAAAGTATTATTATTATTAGCTTTTGTTTTTCCTGATACCAAACTCAAATGTTCCTCTTTTGCCACATTCACACATTCCCAAATGTTTTCTTAAAGACTCAGTGCCAGAAAACAATGAATTTTGCATATCAAATAAAATGCGTTCTTTAGATACAATTTAAATTCCCCAAGATCAGGTACTGATTTATCTTTGCATACTCAGTGTGTGACACATAGTGCTTAATAAAGATTTTTTGATTAATTAATATTCTGAAAAATGCAGTTTATGTAGCCTGCAGATGTAAGAGAATAGAAATAGTCATATGTTTTACATGGAAGAAAGAAGAATAAAAGTCTACTGACTGGTTAAAGATAGAAAAAAACAATATGCCTGAGGCTATTGAAATCTCAGAATCTTTTGAGTAGATAGGATAGAAAAGACCTCAAAGACTGTGAATCACATAAATATTAGGCCAACTTGTTCTGATTTGAGAATGTGGCAAGAGCTTCTTGGAGATCAATAGAAACCCTTCTTTTGGCAAAAATCTATTGTCTTAGGTTTCCTAGGCCAGTTTGATTAAATTTAGCATATAGCTATTTATTGAAATGGAGGAACAAAGATGATAGGCAAGAAAAAACTATTTTGTCTTTTTAAAGAGAGAAAACACATCAATCCTTTGTTGTGTTTGCAGATATTTATTACCCATTTCAGGTTCTTATCACAGTATTACCACCTTTGCAATGCCTTCAGACCAGCAGGATGACGTATCTTCTCTCTTTGTTTTTCTGGAGCTCTGGTAAGGTTTCTTTAACAAAAGCCAAAGTGAAGTTGCTCAATAAAAGCAAATGTTAAAAATAGTTATTGTGTATGGATATATGTATGTGCATATGTATGTATGTATGTATATATACATACGCTCACTTTCTGAGATTTTACGCATCCTCTTCTTTTTCATATTCCAGAAGCAGATAATTTCATGACTACACTCCCACATAGTACAGGAAAATATGAATTACTGTTATCATTGTTCCTTTTCATTTATATACCACATTTCCTCTGAGATGAAATACACATGTATATGTACAACAGTAAATACTACTACTACATTTATATGTATTGTCTAAATGATAGAGGGTGAGTGCCCCAAGAAAGAATCTGAGCTTTCTAAAATTACCTGGCAATCTTCAATATTATCTTCTCAAATTGTTTATATAATGTCTTCTTTACTAAAACCAGCTTCTTTCTAGTAAAAAAAAAAAAAAGCCTTAGCCTGGGAATTAAAAAAAGAGTGAGGTTTCTTTCTTGATCTCACACTGAATACCTCTGTGTCTTTGAACAAGTCATTTAATTTCTTTTCGCCTTTGTTTCTTTAAACAAATAAAAGAAAATGAAGGACTGGGGAAGATTATGTCCAAAGTCTCATCCAACTCTGACATTTCTTCTTTACCCTAACCCCTGAATTCATGACACTCTTCTCCTGATATTTCCCAGCTGCCCAACTCTCTTCCTACTCAGATGTACATGATGGTAGGATAAATGAAGATGTGCATAGAATTAAAGACAAATCAAATCTTTTATGACCACTGATTTGAATGGAGGTAGAAAGACTTGGCTTTGATCCTTGGCTTGGTTATTGGTTGGTGTAATGGTAATTTAAGGTTAATGGTGGGGGGGGGGAAGAGTTGAAGATCTTTCCCACCCATTAATAGGTCTCAGTACCTTTTATTAATTCCTGTTGAGATGCTGGGTCAGAGGGTTCTGCCCTTAGGCTCTGAAAAGTGTATAAATACTCTGGAGTGAGGTTTTATTTTGGGGCTTATTCACTGGAAGTGTTTGTTTGGTCAGATGAGACTCTGGGTAGCAACTAAAGAGCCCTCTGGCTTTGAAAACCCAGATGTTGGTGCTTCTCCTTGTGATAACTAACTATATATGTATGGTCAGACTTTTGAATCTATCTGTTAATCTGTGATGTATGTATTGCTTATGGTTAGACAGTTAGAAGCCCTGTCTGTTGAGCTTTATTTCCCTGTTCATATTTTTTCTGAAATTTAGGGTGCTGACTTTTTCCCCTGAAGTACATAAATGATATATATGTGCTTGATTAAAGTAGATTGTTGACTCCTCAAAAGTTGCTTCCCTTTTGGAAAAGCAGATCAAAGAACCTGTATAGCAGGCCCTCCTGTGTATGCCAGGGTCCTTGCTGTTACAGGTAGGTACATCATTTTCCACATATGTTGACTGAAATTGCTAGAGTGATGATGTTTAAGTATCCTTTTAGAAATATTAATAAAGATAATATTGTCTTAAAGTAAAACTTGAATTTTAAAGGATACATTTAAGATGTCTATGATATATATATCAACATTTTTTACATATTCATATATACATGCCAATATGTATGTAAATATACACAATAGAATATAGAGATGCTTTGAAAAAAATGAATACTGTGATCTGTTTTAATAAACATAGGGAGATCTCAATGACAAACTTTTTTTTTTCTTGAAGCATTTTCCTGGAGAACTGGTAGGTTGAATATCTTACCTGGGGTCACACATGTAGTTCAGGTCTGAGGAAGAACTTGAACTTGGGTCTGTATTTGCATGTATATACATACACATTTATTATCATGTAACCATGGCAAGGCATGCAATATATATGTATACATGTGCACACATGTGTCACATGTATATACCATACAAGCATGTGTGTTTGCATGTGGTTGAACCATCCATGTATGCATATAGCTATATAAAAATCAAATACACATAAGTACACAGTCAAGTTTGCATGACATACATATATACAGAGAGATAATGCATATATACATGGTATATCATACTCAAATATATTCCTACATTAATATCCATATGGGGATGAATAGGTACTTTCATATTTGTGTGAAAATATGTATATATATATTTATATAAGTTATTCAACACATGAATGCACATACATATTCCCATACATACAGTAAAGCAGGCACATACATGAATATGTACTTAGCATAGTGTATTATATGAAAACAACTACAACAATAGCAACAACAGAATAACACTAACATTTATATCAATGTTTACTACATGCCAAGCACTGTATACACTATTTTACATTTGTTTTTTCATTTGATCTTTGCAACAACCCTGGGAGGTAGGTGCCTTTATTATCCCTATTTCACAGATGAGGCAACTGAAGGAAACAGAAATTAAGTAATTGTCTCAATGTCATACAGCTAATAAGTGTCCAGGCTGAATTTGTATTCAGAATTCTGAACTCCAGGTCTGGTGGTCTCTTCACTATGCACACAGCTAGTCAATTCATGGAATCATGGCTGTGGTGAGAGGGAATTGCTCTTGTCAGTGCAAGTAAATTTTTATCCATTTCCCCATTCGACTCCTACCTTTTGCTACCACCACTGACAAGTTGATGTTCCTAGAAATATCAAAAGATTTGAAGATCTATAGCTCCCATCAGAGACAAATGAAATGCAGTGCCTGATGGAACTGCATGCATTTTCTATGACTATATCTTACTAGCATTTTATTACAAGTTTTCTGTCCATTCTCCTCAGAGATTTTACGTGTGTAAGAGGTGTGTGTGAGTGTGTGTGTGTCACTGGTTCAGAATAAGACAAGGGAGAGAATTGCTTCTTTAATAGCTCTTCTTACTATAGCAATGCAATAAATATCCTTTCTAAAACCTAAGTAAGTACAATATACAAATTAACAAAACAAGAAATGAAGATTTTAAGCAACCTGATTTCAGAGGAAGAAATTCAATAAAGCAAAAGTGAACTTTAGGAAAAAAAAACAAAATTGTAATGACCAGATAAGTTCACAACTGAAATCTATCAAATATTTATTTAAAGAGCAATTAATTTAAATATTATATAAATCATTTGTAAAAATAGCCGAAGAAGAAATCTTATAAAATTTTTTGTCCACCACAGATTTGGTGTTGACCTAAAAACAATGGAGAGTTAAACAGAAAAAGGAAATTATAGATCCTTATTCCCAATGATCATTGATGCAAAACAATTTAAATTCAATATTGGCAAAGAGACTAAAGCATCTTATCACAAACATTACACATTATGACCAGGTTGAGTTTATGGGAGGAAGAGAGCATGGTTTGATATGAGGAAATAAACTGAACTAACAATGTCAAAATAAAATAACCATATAAGTATGTCAGTATAAGATTATATCAGATCTTATGATCTTGCCAAGAGATGTAGGAGGAAAAAGATTTTGACCCAAACCCTACCAATTTCTGTAAAAAAAAGTATCCTAGGGGGCAGAGCCAAGACAAAGGAGTAGAAGGACAGACCTGTAAAAGCTCTCCTCCCAGAGACCATAAAATACCTGTAAAAAATGACTATAAACAAATTCTAGAGCAGCAGAAGCCACAAAAAGGACAGAGTGAAAGAGATTTCTAGTCCAAGGCAGCCTGAAAGACCTACGGGAAAGGTCTATCACACTTGGCTCTGAGCAGAGCTCAGCCCAGCCTTGGCCACAGGGACAGGACCAGAGCAGGCCTCAGGGGACAGAATTCCCAGCACCAGCTGCTGTTCCCAGATTACTCAACCCACAAACGCCAAAGGCAGCTTCAAAGATCAGTGAGAAAGCTCTTTTACCTGGATGACAAGGGAATGCAGTCTGGCCTCACCAGAAGCAGCAGCTTCCATTTTTGTAGCCCTCGGCCTAAAGACCCTGGGGGAATCAAACCTCTGATTTGGTCTCAGCCCTGGGGATGAGAAGGAGCACTGGCTGGTGGAGGTTCTGGACAGGGAACTCTACTTGCAGATCCTTGGCAGAAGAGTGCTTATGGTTGCTCCCAAAGTGCAGGCCAGGAGAGGAGTAAATTCCTCTCCCTTGAATGTGCCACCTTGGAGGAACTGAGAACTTACAGGTTGCTAGAGTATACTGACAGGTATACTTACAAAGGACTCAAAAGTCAAGTAACTGACTGGGAAAATGCCCCCAAAAGGGAAAAAAAAAATAAGACTGTAGAAGGTTACTTTCTTGGTGAACAGGTATTTTCTTCCATCCTTTATGATGAGGAAGAACAATGCATACTATCAGAGGAAGACCCAAAGTCAAGACTTCTGCATCCAAAATCTCCAAAATAAATATGCAATGGAAGGCTATGGAAGAGCTCATAAATGATTTTGAAAATCAAGTAAGAGAGGTGGAGGAAAAATTGGGAAGAGAAATGAGAGTGATGCAAGAAAATCATGAAAAGCAAGTCAACAGCTTGCTAAAGGAGACCCAAAAAAATGCTGAAGAAAATAACACCTTTAAATAACACCTTTAAAAATAGACTAACTCAGTTGTCAAAAGAGGTTCAAAAAAGTCAATGAGAAGAATGCTTTAAAAAGTAGAATTAGTCAAATGGAAAAGGAAGTTCCAAAGCCCACTGAAGAAAATGTTCTTTAAACACTAGAATGGAGCAGATGGAAGCTAATGACTTTATGAGAAACCCAGAAATTACAAAACAAAGCCAAAAGATTGAAAAAATAGAAGACAATGAGAAATATCTTGTTGGAAAAATAACTGACCTGGAAAATAGATGCAGGAGAGATAGTTTAAAAATTATGGAACAACCTGAAAACCATGATCAAAAAAGAGCCTAGATATCATCTTTCATAAAATTATAAAGGAAAA
Organism: Bettongia penicillata ogilbyi; assembly: GCA_023548195.1. Lineage (NCBI taxonomy): Eukaryota > Metazoa > Chordata > Mammalia > Diprotodontia > Potoroidae > Bettongia > Bettongia penicillata. The sequence goes on along the minus strand of JAJHZJ010000448.1, from coordinate 457,344 downwards.
ACTGCCCTGATATTCTAGAACCAGAGGATAAAATAAATATTAAAACAATCTACTAATTACCTCCTTAAAGGGATTGGAAAAGAAAACCTCCTAGGACTGTTGTAGCCAAATTTCAAAGTTCCTGGGTCAAGGAGAAAATATTGCAAGCAGCCAGTAGGAAACAATTTGAGTATTGTTGAAAGACAACTGGGATAACACTTCTACATTAAAGGATTGAAGGGCTTGGAATATGATATTCCAGAAGCCAAAAGAACTGGAATTAAAACCAAGAATCACCTACTCAGCAAACTGAGTATAATACTTCAGAGGAAAAAATGATCATTCAATGAAAAAGTGGGAAAAAGTGAAGATTACTCTCATCACATTTGGCTTAAAGAGGGAATAACATTCACACTCAATTTGGTTTGACAATTTATCTTACACTGCAGGAAAGTAGAGGAGAAAGGGATAAGTGGGATATGAGGGGATGATAGAAGGGAGGGCTAATGGTGGGAGGAATTAATTAGAAGTAAACACTTTAGGGGAGGGACAAGGTCGAAAGAGAGAATAGACTAAATGGGGGGCAGGATAGGATACAGGGAAATATAGTTAGTCTTTCACAACATGACTGTTATATTGAATTGCTTGCCTTCTCAGTGGAGATGGATGGGGAGGGAGGAAGGGAGAGGAGTTGCCACTCAAAGATTTAGGAATGAATGTTGAGAATTGTTTTTGCATGTAACTGGGAAATAAGAAATACAAGTAATGGGGTATAGAAATCTTTCTTGCCCTACAAGAAAAGAGAGAATATGGAGATAAGGGAAGGGAGGGATATGATAGAAGGGAGGGCAGTTTAGCGGAAGGGTTAATCAGAATGCACAGTGTTTTGGGGTGGGGGGAGCAGAGAGATAGGGAGAAAATTTGGAACTCAAAATTTTGTGGAAATGAATGTTGAAAACTAAAAATAAATTAAAATTTTAAAAAAATATACTAGAAAAAAGGGATAAATGATTATTTCCTTAAAATGATAAATTGTGTATATTTAAAACCATTCACCCTTATTTATAATAGATATAAACTAGACATTTTTCCAATAAAATCAATAAGTATGTCCATTTTCTCCATTTGGTTTTTACATGACACTAGAAATGTTGACTATGGTATTATGACAAGAAACAGAAATTGAGAGTATACGTCTAGGTAAATAAGCAGCAAAATTATAGCTTTTTTGAAGATGATATGATAGTATAATTAAAGCATCACCTAAAATTTTAATTGAAATAATAAATTTCAGCCTCTAAGGTCACTTCCAATTTTCTTGTTATTATTCATCATCCATTTTTGAAAAAGATCAAAAACATCACAGTGTTAGGGTCAGGTTACAGTATGTTTGGATACAACTGACCAGTCCAATTCTGTACTTTAGGTATTAAGGCAGTGATGGTATTGGAAGAGAATTTATTTTTTCAGTATTAGCTGTTGGGAGCCCCTTTTCAATTTTTCCCTTGGTAAAAATGGTGGTGGTTTGGTAGACCAGGTTATAGAAATATAAATGTCTTCTCCATAGTTAATGCAGAAGTTGGGATTTAGCCCATAGTGTCTTTTTTCTTTTTCTGAAATGAGTTTGTGGTTAGACCAAAGCCAGCTGCAGAGGCTTACTGCTTTCCAGAAGTGGAGCAGGGCCATGGTACCAATTTGAGAACAGATGTGATAGTGTTGATCTGAAGGAAGGAATCACAAGTTTAGAAGGATCCCATCAGGAGACTTAGGTGGTCCTCAATATACAGGTATTGCTTGATAATTCAGACAGGATATTGAGAACTTCTATACAAGCTGCCTAACACTTTGTGAAGTTTGTTAAAACCATCTTGGAACTGACTGACCAGAGTTGCCTCATTCCAACCTAGTTCCTTTATGTACAAATGGAATGACCTGGTAGAGTCAAAGTCTTCATCCCCTTTTAAAGCCACCAGATCCATGGATGAATAGATTCTTTATGTTTTCTCCCTAGGGATCATTTATTTCACTAACACTTTAAAATTATCCATGTTATTTGTTTTTATTGCTTCCCTTTTTGTCTTAAAATTCAATTCTATTTTATTTTCAGTTCTGAAAATCTTTCTCCCACTCCTCTTTGTGTTCTCCCACCCCAATTGAGAAGAAAATAAAAACCAAATTCATTAGGAATATGTCAAACAAAACAAATTCCCACATTAGTCATATGTGGAAGGAAGGAAGGAAGGAAGGAAGGAAGGAAGGAAGGAAGGAAGGAAGGAAGGAAGGAAGGAAGGAAGGAAGGAAGGAAGGAAGGAAGGAAGGAAGGAAGAAAAAAGATGAGATGAGAAGTAAGACAGGATGAGAGGGAGGAAGAAATAAAGGAGAGGGAAAGAGAAGAAGAAGGAGGAGGAGGAGAAGGAGAAGAGGAGGAGGTAGACTAAAAACAAGAAGAAAATTATGCTTCACCTGAGTCCATCAGCTCTGTATCTGCAGATGGACCCCAACACCCAGCAAGCTCTCCATTGTAGTAACTGGTTAGTAGGCAAGGAAAAAAAAGTAATTTAGCAAAACCCACCAATATATCAATCATTTCTGATGGAATCTACATACTCCTACCCTCCTACTTCAGCAAAAATTAAAGGAAAGTGCATCTCCTTCCCTATCCCCTTTCCTTCCATGCTTCCCCGCTTGCAAAATCTCCAACAAGGCCAAACTGAGGTCCTTATAACTATGTATCTTCCAGTTTGGTTTTATTGTTTCTTCAGTTACGTTTTGTAATTGTATACACTGTTTCCCTGGTTGCGCTTACTTCGCTTTGCAATGCTTAAAGTCTTCAGTGCATTTTACTCATTTCTTACTCTACAGTGATGTTCTGTTACTACATCCATGGACCACTATTTGCTTAGCCATTTCTTATTTATTAGTCATCGACTTTTCAAGTTCTGTCTTTGCGTGAAAAGCATTGTTATGGTCTTAATACATGGTTATTAAGCACCCACTTCTTTGCAAGGAGCTTTGTTGGAGTCTAGGGTGGTAAAGTCAACATAACCCTGTGCTCAAAGAATTTACCCTGAGCCTCCAAGGGAAACCCCTACAATTCAAGCACATAAGACTTGGTACAAAAGTCATCTTGATCTTTGGCAGGTTGATTAGAAAATGCGTCCCTCTACCCACAACCTGGAATTTTCTAGGTTGTATGTAGCAAAAGGAATTTTTGGATTTAGTCGGAGGATCTGAGTCAAAATCTTTATAGATCTAATTCTTAGCACATTATCTGTCACTTAACAAATTCCCTTTAATGGAATGCAAATGCAAACACATCCATCAAAACACCTGAGCATGCCTGCAAGGGGACCGATGTGAAGGTATGTGGACACATGACAGAAAGGGCTAAGTTATGGTTAGTTTTCTTAGCAGTAGACTTCTAGTGGATGCCTAATACTTTTTGAAGCTTATTTCCTAATGGCATTGAGAATGGCTTTTGGATCCAGCAATCACACAGGCTGGTAGCTGTGGGATGCCAATTCCCTCTTGGAACTAGCATAAAGGAAATGCATTTGTTTCAAATCTATCAGCTAAATAAATTATGGTTTTCAGGGCAATTAAGGAGAGCCCTACCACACAGGCAAAGTAAAATGGAGACATAGGTTATGGCTGATTCCACACCATAGCTTCAGAATAGTTCCCTGAGAAAAAATTTCAAAAAACAAGCTCAGAAGTTAGTACTTTGGGTGCATTAAAATCCCCTATATGTTCAGAACCAAATCTGTTGACTTTAGCCCTTTTGCAGGCTATAAAAATGAAGATGTCAGTTGTAGGATGGCCCAAATGATCTGACCTCTTATTTGATGTTTGTGACGACAGGTGCCAGGAAAACATTTTTAAGCAAGCCAGTGAGGCTGATGGCAGACTCTGCGTCTGCATGTGGGGAAGAAAATGGTGTAAGGACAAACATGGTCTGCGTGGTTTCTTGCTGCCAGGCTTAATGGCTGATATGTATCCCTGAGGCAGCTATGCTCATCCAGTGATCTGTATAATTTCTGCAGTATGGTAGCAGTGAATCATTTCTGGGCTGAAGTCCATTTTACTGGCCAAGTGAAGACACAGCCACAATCTTAGAATTCAATTTGTTTTGTTTTAGTATATTTTTTCAAACATTTCCACTAACATAATGAGGATATAATTTGAAATGTCCGTTGAAAAAGCCACTTTCTTGTTTCATTTAAAAAAAACATATGCCCTGTTAAAATTGGACCTCAGTTTCTCCATCTGTAAAATGAGGGAATTGGACTAGGTAGCCTCATTTCACTTACAAATCTAAATTCAGGACCCTTTGATGCTAAACAAGTTTATAAAATTATAATATGTTTGATATTTCTCACCTGTGATTCCAAGCCTTTTTTAACAGAAAGAAGATTCTTTCTGACACTCAATTAGAGTTGATTGCTTAAGGGAACAAGATATACAGTCAAAGATCAGGAGGGAAGACAAACAGAGGGAGGTAATAAGGGAGATGTATTTTCTTCTCTTTTAGATATCCATCAGATAGTCAAGATGACTTATATAAGTGGCCATAATTTTATTCTCTCTTTTTTATCCAGAGGAGATGAATGATACCTAAGAACAAAAGGCATCATCAGATGACCTTTCACTTTTTTTTATATCTGAAATTAGGAATAATCATTCTCATAGAAATTTGACTGTAGGGACTAAGAAAAATCAATAAGATCTAACTTCAATTTCTATCTCTGATACATCCTGATTGTGTGATCCTGGGAAGGTATTTAACTTTTCAGCTTCATGGGAAACTCTTCAAAACTGTAATTTTCAGAGAAGACATACACGGTATTGGAAAATCCTCACTAGAAATTCCCAGCATCAATAAAATCACAAATCCAAAACCAAAACATACAAATAAAGAAAAATAAAGAAAAAAACTCGCCCCACTTCCTTACAGGAAGTTGCTGGGGATGCAAGCCCATATAAATTCTCCCTTATTTGGTTTCCTTTTCTCTAATCTCTCCAAACTCTAATTATCTTCTCTAGCAGCAATGTCAGTGTTTTTTAAAGTCCAGTGCTGATCATGTTTTTCCACTGCTCAAAAAGCTGCAGTGACTGTCTTTTACTACCAGAACAAAACAAAACAATTTTCTCTTGGCATTTAAAGATCTTCACAATCTGGTTCCACTCTATAATCCCAGAATTATATAATTCCTCATATATTTTGAGACTTAAATGATCTACTTTCTTTTCCCTACACACAACAGTCATGTTCAAATTAATTAGGGAAAAGTAAAAATGCTTAATTGATTGATATATGTGTCATTATTTTTTATATCTTAAAAAATTAATTTGTAACAAAGTCTTTGCTAGAATCCCTTGATTTTTAAGGTTTGGCATTGAGTGACTAAGATTCTAATGCCTATTCTTTAATTCTTTATAAAAAATAAGCAGACATTACATTGAATATCAAGAGCAGTTTTGTCAATCTATTTTGTTGATTCCAGCCTTGATTATAACCCAGAGACTTTTAAGTTCTCAGTCTATTGAAACCAAATTTTCCACTTTCACTTAGAAGGATTATTTAACATTTTGCAATCTGTGGTATGATATAAGATCATGTTTTAAAGGAAAAAAATAAGGAAACAAATGCTTATTAAGCACCTACTATATGCAAGACACTTTGCTAAATGCTTTACAAATATTATCTCATTTAAACCTCACAACAGCTGCAGGAGAGAGGTGCTTTCTTTATTTCCATTTTATAGTAGAGGAAACAGAAGAAGATAGTTGCTAAGTGAATTGTGCACCCTTGATTTTTTTCACCTGAACAACCACCGCAATATCACTAACGATCATTAACTTGTGCTCTTTAAAATGTTTTAACATTTCCTTGGAATAATATACATTCTAAAGAAATATAGCATTAAAAAATACAAGAAAAGAAAGCAATGAAATGCATATGTTTTAGCACTATATCACAAACTTAAATGACAGAGTACTAACTAAATGAGGCAGAGGTTATCTTCCATTTTTATCTGGTGAAAATATTATTAGATTTGCACAGACATGACCATCATTGTCACAAGCAAAATCATATCCAAAGTATTGTTTATTTTTCATTATTCACTATCCACTGTGTATGCCATCTCTTACTTCTGTGCCTTTACTTTGGCAGTTTCCCATGCCAGGAATGATTTCTCTTCTCACCTCTATGTCTTGAGATCTCTAACTTCATTAAATGCTCAGTTCAAGTGACATCTCCTATATGAAGTCTTTCATAGTCTGCCTCTCACATGCAAGTTTTAAATGCCTCTCTTATGCTCTCCACAGAAATTAAGTTTTAATTACTTTATGATTATTTATTTTCATTTGCGTATCAGTGTCCATGTTCTCTTCCTTAATGAATTATAAGGTCCTTGAGGACAAGGACATTTTTTGTTTTGGAAAAACTTTCCTTCTCCACTAATGAACATAACACCTCTCAAATGAATTGAATTGAAGAGGCACCCTATGACTGTTGAGGCCACAAGGGAATCATTGTCCTGTGGTGACATCTTCTTTTAATTATAAACAAATTGCTTAGATGGAAATGGTCTTACTCTATGCAATCTCAAACTCTTAAAAATGATAAAATGCATCACAGTGCAATTTTTTTTCCTATGTAAGTTTTCAATTTTGGAATCTTTCCCCTGAATTCTTCCTTGAAGTTTCCTAATAAATTTTGTCTTTCGATCTGTTTCTTTAGCAAAAGGGATAGTTTTTAAATAATTCTCTAACAAAATTCAGGAGTTCACTTAATAGACATTTTTTTCTTGTTAACCTTCCCCTAGTCTTTCTAGCTAAGACTGTTTTAATTTATTTGAGTGTAAACATGTTTTGACAGTTTATTATGCACAAAGCATAAAATATGAGGCAAAATTTTAAAGTGCTATGTAGAGGACTGATTGATTCTCACTAAAGATGATGGAAATTATATGTCTGTCTTTCTTCATGACTCTGAAAATTTACCCTCATGTGTCTTTTTCCAAGTACATTTTTTTGTCTTTTTATTGAGAAACATTCTGATATGGCATACTTGTAGTGTAATAGAGTTCACTAAAGGATTTAATTTTATCTTCATATAGATTTTCTTTTTACAATTTAAACATTTTCATCAGTTTCATTGGAAGCTTTTACTCTTTAAAATGTTAATCATTTATTTTGTATATAGTACCTGAGAAGCTAGGTTTTAAAAATTGTTTAAAATTTATTCTGTTGACAAATTTTCTAAAAGAAAAATATTTTTCCCATGAAGACAGCTTTACCACACTATGAATTAAAAACAAACAAATAAACTTATTGGTTCCCAAACTTTCATTCTCTAAGGATGCATTATTTTTCACCAGAAGAAAAGTCAAAGAAATGAAGACTTGAAAGAGACAAGGAATGAGAAGAAAATAATGTTGCATTTGGTGGTTTTGCTGTGTTGGATGAAATTTGGCAAAAATATCTCAGGGAAATGTAGGTGCTAAAGGAAGAGCTATGTGTTATCATAATAAAAGCAGTTTGGGTAAGTGGTGCAAGGAATGGAAATAGATAGTCTTTAGGACACTTTGTCAACTTCTTCACAATCCTTTGATGGAATTACTACTATCAACCTGAGAAATATTGGTTTTGTGGTACAAAAAGGCATTGCATTTAACTCAATGATCTATGCAAAAACAGGGAGATAGAGGTAGAGAATGACAAAGATAGGACAACAGAGAGAGAGAGAGCATAGGCAAATGAAATAAAAATCATTACATAAATCCTTATTTTAGAAGACTTCCATAACCTTTTCCTACCATTTCTTTCTTTACTATTAACAAACTAAATTTGAGATTTCCATTTTTTATATCTTTTATTTTCTTTAGGAACCATGTTAATTAAGTGAACATATGAATCAGAGGCACATGAAGGAGAAAAGTGGGATAAAATTAGGTAACACTTTGTCTAAGAGAAACTAACATGACATTTTTGACTAACTTTTCCATTGACATAGAATTCTTGGTAAAAATGACTTAGAGAACATATTGTCTTTCTCTCTCTTTTTTTTTTTTTTTGATCAATCTATTGAAAGAATTGCAAGGTGGTGATTGCCTTATATCTATTTTTATGAGTTCTGTGGTCATTCTGGAAATAAGAAAATTGAATACTTTTCAATTACAAAGTCAAGATTTATTTATCAGATAAGAAATTTTAGAGTACTCCATTTATCATTAATACCAGCAAGTAAGTTGAAAACTGGATGAAGAAGTAAGAAATGAGTATTTTTTTCCAGGTCTGACATTGACGTCTTTGGGAACATAGATTGTACTATGTATGTTATTTTGTTTTTTATTGTTCAAGAAATAAGTAATTAAATTTCTGATTTATTTTTCACTTTGTATCTGGGGGAAGAAAACAACTGAGTCATTGAAATTTCATTTGATTTAGGGCATAATAGATCAAAAGAACCAATGATAAAATTCATCTTATCCATAAAGAATATTACTGTATGTAATTTTAAAAACCCTAGTAATCTTTTTCTCTCTTGAAATTTTTCTTCAAGAACTACCAAAAACCGTAAATGAAAGATGGATGGTTATATACAAAGGTATTTTTCCAGTATTTTCTAGTCCTAATAGCTCTTAAAAAAATGAAAAAGCAGACCTGATTACAGATGAGTATTTCAAATGTTGATTTTCATTATTACATTCATATAATACTTTTTTCTTCTTCTGAAGACCCCTTACTCTGTATCTATTGCAATGTAAAGTACTGAACTGATAAAATTACCTCCTCTTCTATTTGAATGTTATCATTTAATACTTTGAAAATGGAATTAGGACTCACTGCCTTCTCTGTCCTTACTAAGAGAAGATGTAGACATATACTTTTAAAGTACTATATTGAACCTAAGAAACTTGAATAGTTCGGTTAATCACTGTAAAATGGGGAAGTGGTGACAGCCTATCTGAAAAATTCAAATCCCAGACCCCTCTTTTTTCTTAATATTTTGAAAGGGGCAACTGATTAGTCAGAAAACTGTCTCAACTCTCCATTTGACTTAGTTCTGTTTAGACAAAGCCTTGATGTCACAGTATCTGTACATTTCAGTAAAAAAAAAGTAAGATTCCATTAAACAATGGATAAATCCAATAATCAAGGATTATGAATACTATTATCACTAAGTATTGCCACATGTATGAAACTACCCCATAACATGTTTCAAGTATGGGAATCTTCAATAGAACTTGCCAACATTTTAAACTTAAAAAGCAACTTGAGAAATTATTATAGAAGGGCATTGGAAGATTTTTATTTTTCTTTTGCTGTGTGGGCTATTGTAGAACTAATCTAGCTTCTCTTTTCCCAAACCCACAGAAACAGATGTTTGGAAAGAAAGGTAGCAGCCATGTTGAAAACAATAATGACAACAACCAAGTCAACCACAATGAAGTTATTTGGGGTTACACTTTCAGTTACACCTGATTGTGATTTTCCCCTAATATAGACCAAATTGGATATTTTAATTTCAAATTTTGTTTCTACTTTACTTTTTAGTTTTCTAAGTCCCTTTACAAGACTGAAAATTCGTTTTCTTTCAGCAATTATCCATAGGAAAACTTTAAAGTGAAGAAAATATATTTTTTATAAATTTGAAGATACAAACGCATAGAGATATCACTGAGACAAAAAAGGACAATAACTGATGATTAAGTAACCCACCTCAAGCAATAGGAAACAATAAACATTAAATAGATAACCTGGTACATATGAGATGTTCTGTTTTTTTTTTTCTTTCTGGGAGTCAGATAGAATCAAACGACTTTTCTAACTTCAAGTCACTTATTGTCTACTTGTATAAATTAAGCATATGAATTACATTGATAAAATTACCTATGCAATACAGCATGAATAGAGCTTTCCACACTCTTACCAAATTTATAGGACTAGTCTCAGTTTCAGATTGCAAAGTTGGATTTTTATTTTCTAAATTATCCATTTCAACTGCATAGCCAACTCAAATTTAGCAAATATTTTACAACTCTTCACTGCAATCTATATTTATATGTGTAGTTCCTGATCAATTTGAAGAATATCCCAGGCTTACAGAGCATGTCTCTTAGTCTACAGGTGCCTGGGAGGCACCTTAATGTTTATAATAGGCAAACTTACTGATATTTTGCTATGAGGACAAAGGGAACTTCATTAAGGGATACCCTGTTGGTACTGGGTCTTCCTCCAAGATGATTAGTGTTAGAGAGCTGGGGGATGTACTCATAACAGAAATTGCCTTTCCTGTCATGGTGAATTCAAATGTCTTTGAATCAATAAATATTTGATTAATATTTAACTTATTATAAAATTTCCTCTCTCTTTAGCACTCTCTTGACATTTGCCCTAATTTCTTTTCTTGTTGACCCCATAGACCAAAGCACACTAGGTCTTTCTGTCTTCCACTATGTCCCAAATCTCCCCAAGCTTATGTTCATGACACTCTCTATCCATCTTATGCAGTGAGGGATGGGAAAGGTTATTTCTTTCCCTCCCTACTGCATTTTACAATTTTCTGCTTCAGCTCATTTGACAGATGAGGAAAGTCAGGCAAACAGAGTGAAATGATTTACACAGGGTCACACAACTAGAACATGTCTGAGGCCAGATTTGAACTAGAAAGAGGAGTCTTTCTGATTCCAAACCTGGTACTCTGTGCACCATGGCCCCAATGACAACTCAAGGAAGGAGCGTATGAGTAATAGCCTTGTGTTTTCCCCAGTGACCTGATGGTAGAGTTCCAGGGTGATTTGATAGGGGAGACCTTTAGTATCTAGCCCTTCTTTATATCTAATTCCTCTTATTGACATAGATGAGAGACTAAGGTTCCTAATAATGGCCTTCTTTTTCACAGTATATGGCAATGGTAGAAGTATTTCCACCACTCATGTCCAAGCAGAAGACCAATGCTATAAAGATGTTTCCTTACAGCCTGAAAAGGAAATGTTTGAGAATGAACTGTGTTAACTTTGGATATTACCCCCTCAGTAATTTGTCTGACAACTTCAGCACTGAACTCCTAAAGGAAGAAGATTCCATCACTTGCATGCTTCTGGATGGGAAGAAAATCACTCTTCTGGCCCATGGATCTGGAATAACAGAGTTACACAATTCTAGAAAAGGAGTTCTGGACCCCTCCCCCCCTTCTATGCTATGAGGCGCACATACAGTATAGGACCATGTGAAGAAAATTGCCTGTTCTATAGCTTCCAGAGTGTGCTTATTTTCCGGGGAAAAGATTGTCCTGTACTTATTATTATTATTGTCATTACATTTGCATGATTAAAAATTATTATATATTTTTGAGAATTGGACACCTTCTTACCCATATTTTCAACACAGATAGAATCTATATCATATCATGAATATATTATAGATTTTCTTAGGGTACACCAGGTTGGACCAAGGAACTAAGGAGAAAATTGCTCTCCCTGGTACTAGCCTGTAGGACTGTACTCAAACGAAGGTGAGCCTAGAAATTTAGGGGTAGACCCTTGGCCACAAAATAGATGAGAATAATTGAAACATAGCACTGTATGGTTAGAGATACTTCCCATGAATTTTTCCAGGACAACCTTGGAAAATAGTTTATATAAATACTATTATTTATTTTTATTTTATCTTCTCCTTTTTGTTTTGCTGGAAAACTTTGTTATTGAAGGTGGAATGGGATAGCTGAACACAATCAGGGATGGGGAACCTGTGGGCTCATGGTCACATGTGGCCCTCTAGGTCCTCATGTGTAACCGTTTGACTTAATCCAAACTTTGCAGAACAAATTTCCTTAATAAAAGAACTTGTGTAAAACTTAGACTCAGTCAAAAGGCTGCACCCAATGACCTTGAAGAGCACATGTGGCCTCAAGACTGCACCCTTGAATGATTCAAATTTTGTTGACAACCTCTAAAGTATCACAGTCTGAAGCAAGACAGACATAGGTCCTCTTCTCTCCTTCAGGCTGGATCAGCGTGTTGACCTTGACCATATCGATGCCATATAGCTTCTTTACTGCCTACTTGATCTGATGCTTGTTGGTCTCCATGTCCACAATGAAGACTAGGGTGTTGTTATACTCAGTCTTCTTTATAGCAGATTCAGTAGTCAAGGAAAACTTAATTATGGCATGGTGATCAAGCTTGTTTCTCTGAGGGATACAGTCTGAGGGTATTTGGGCTGCCTTTTAAGTCTTAGTTTCTTGGGTTGTTGGAAGGTGGGGGAAGTTTGGATCTTTTATAAATTTTTTTGGGTGTGTCTGGCTATGGACACCCTTTAACATCACCTTCTTGGTCTTCAAGGCATTGGACTTGGCTTCTGTATTGGAGGGGACTGCTTCCTTCTTTGCCTTTGGCGCCATGTTGGAGGAAAGCTATTTTTTTTTAATAGTATTTTCCCCAATAACATGCTAAAGTAATTTTTAGAATTTATTTTTTACAAGATTTTGAGTTCCAAATTTTTCTCCCTCTTTTCCCTCCACTCTCCCTAAAATGGTAGGTAATTTTTATACGTTATGCATGTGCTACCATGTAAAACATATTTCTATATTAGACACAATTGTGAAACAAGAAACAGATTAAAAGAAAATAAATAATAAAGTAAGTGAGAAAAGTATGCTTCAATCTGGATTCAGAGTCCATCAGTTCTTTATCATGATGTGGATAGCATTTTCCTTCATGAACCCTTTGTGCTTGTCTTGGATCTTTGTGTTGCAGAGAAGAGTTGAGTCAATAGTTAATCATTATACAATGTTGCTGATACTGTGTGCAATATTTCCCTGGTTTTGCTCAACTCACTTTGCATCAGTTTGTATAATTTTCCTGTTTATTATTTCTTATTGCACAGCAGGAATATTCTATTCCATTCATATACCAGATAATGTTCAGCCATTCCCCAATTAATGGACATGTAGGTCCTTTTTCTTCTTTTGTGATCTTTTAGGGACACAGACAGTTGTGGTATTGTTAGATTAAAAAGTATGCATAGTTTCATAGCCCTTTGAGCAGAATTCCAAATTGCTCTTGAGACTGGTTGAATCAGTTCACAATTCCATCAACAATGCATTAGTATCCCAATTTTTCTATATCCTCACCAACATTTGTGATAGTCCTTTTTTGTCGTATTAACCACTCTGATAGATGTGAGGTGGTACCCCAGAGTTGTTTTTATTAGAATTCTGGTTTATTCTACTTTTTAAGCAGTTGTTTTCCTTTTGAAACTATTGAATCTTTTTAATAATTCTCTTTTATCACTCTCATTTATTTTCCCCATTTTCTTCTGCCTTTCTTAAATGATTTTTAATCTCCTTTTTGAGCTCTTCCATGAGTTTTTCCTGGGTTTGAGACCACCTCCCATTTTTCTTTGAAGTTCGGCCATAGGTGTTTTGACATTATTGTCCTCTTCTGAGTTTGTGTCTTGGTCTTCCTTGTCACTATAAATTTCTATGGTCAGATTATTTTTTGTTGTTTTTTCTCATCTTTATTTTTTGGAGTGGGTGGCTTTTTTATTTCTTTTAAATTAGGTCTCTGCTTTCAGAGTGGAAGTGAATTTGTCACAAGCTTCTTGTGCCAGTGGCTGCAGACCTTGGATGTTTACCTGATGCTGCACTGAGGCTGGGGGGTGGTTGGAGCTACTGGAGATGATAGGGGTCTTACAGCTTACCTGGTCCTGAGTTGTGGTCCTAGTAGTAAAATTTGGCATGTGTTGAGGCTGGTGGGTTGTTTCTGTATTTCACCAGAGTTATACTGAAGCATGGTGGGGGCCCAGTACTGGTGGTTGCCTGTTTGCTTAGGTACCCATATTTACCTTTTTTTTTTTTTTCCCTGGGACTGAATGTAGTATGTGAATGACTGGCCATTGGAGGATGCCTGTTTGCACAGTGCTACACTGAATCATGTGCTGGCTCTCACAGCTGGAGTCTGCCCATTCCCCTGGCTATGCTGAGGCATGTGGAGTATCTTGGAGTTGGCATCTTCCTACTTACTGGTTTACTGAGGTGGGGCTTGCTGCTGACTTTCTGGGATACTTCCTGTCTTGAACTGTGCTCCTTCTTACCTGAAAGACACAAAACTTTCTTGTCAATCTTCCAAGCATCTTGGGCTCAAGGACTGTTTTGCCCCATCTTTTTGCTGGTTCTACTGTTCCAGACTATGTTTTGGAGTGCTATTTTATGGTAATTCAGAGGTGAATATGGAAAAGCTACTGACATTTGCTGCTTACTCCACCATCTTTTTTTCCTAGAGGTCTTCATTACTATTTACATTTTAGAGATGGATGGACAAGGTTAGGATTTGCTTGACATCTCAAATTTAAGTAAATTTCTGAGTTCTAGTCTGTCACCCATGACTTCATTAGGACAAATGCATTGTCAAACAAGCTTGAAGATGAAGGTCACTGGTAAGTAATATATACCATTTAGCTTTACCTTCTCATGAGAGTTTTCACCATTTTGAGTCAATGGTTTGTGATTGATGGTGGTGAGTTTTAAAAGGAGTCTGTCGCACTAAAATTCCAGAAAGCAGGAAGGAAGTTTCTCCATAAAAAGAAAGCTATAAAAATATGAAATATGTTATAACTGATTTCTAAGTCTTGAAAGGGGAATACAGACCTATGGAATACAGCAACATACTCTCTCTATAATCACAACATTCATAGACCTTCCTTTCCATAATACTGAACAATGGAAAGTTAAACTTGTCTGGTTCATTAGAATGCAAAGGTACTTTGCAGCTTCTGAGTTCAACAAATTTAGGAAAACACAATACAGCCAAATAGTGATTACTTGCAAGCACAATCTTTCCTTGCTACTGGGTGATACTCTCTAGGGAGAAACTATGAAAGTAAATTGCTTTTAAATGCACCCTTCTAAATGTAAATCTAGGCAGAGAAAATGCATGTCAGTGGCAGGAGATAATAATAATCATGCCTCTCCAAGGCCGTCCCCCTCCCCACCTTGGTCAATTTTTTTGCCTTTTCTTTTTCTTACTGGGCTTTCCATTTGGACTAACATTATCCTAAATATATCTGTTTATGAAGGAACAAATCATACATTCATAAGTCCCTATGTTCCGGACTGCCAAAGAAATTGCTATTTATAAGTAAGAAAAGTAACATTAGCATAATACCTGCAATCAGAATTTCACTCCTAAAAAATCAAATAGCGCAATGTGCCTAACAAGATATGAACATATTTTGGTACTCAAGTGAAAATACAACAACTTTTCTAGTTTCTTTTAAGGGCCACTTATATTTCTAAAGACACTCCAAATTGTATATTAATGGTATAAAGTCCAAGTTAGATATACTTTTAAAGGGAACCAGAACTACTCTTTTGGGTCAACTGGACACTAACAAAAATTACAAATCTATCTCACATTTTGCAAACAAAATTTGTCTTTTGTTGTTCTGTTCTTATTCCATTAGAATTTTTTTTTGTTTCCCCTGAGATGCTTATTGTTTGGAACCATAAGCTCATTATTGGTGGAAGTGAACATGGAGAAGATAGCTCAACTGCAGCTTTCACTATGTTGAGATGAAAGGTAGTCTAAATTTTGCTGTTGTTGGGATTAGAGAGAAAGATAATCCAGGAAAAGATGTTGTTGCATTTGGACTAGGTGAGGAAATGAGCGAGAATGATCCTTGGACTCTCATTGGCTGTATTCACTTTGTCAAGGACTTAGTGAAGTTTCCCTAGAAGCTCTTTTTCCAACTTCTTCTTTTCGTGCCTGTTCAGTAACAGATGCCAATTCACAATCTGCTCGCTATTTTGCCTAAATGCTTCCTATATAATAACATTTTTATGCCTCAAATAGGCAGCCAGAGATTATTCAGAAATAAATAAAATTTTAAGTTAAACTGAGAGCTAGACATCTGACTGTGATGAACTTTCCAAATTAAGGGTTCTGAGCTATCATGATTACTTTAATATTTTTATAAGATATAAACTCTGTGAATCTGGGAGTAATTACTTTTCATGTAGCCCAAAGCACACTCTGGAGAAAAGATAGGTAAAGAGAAAAGAATCGATCATACCATAAAAAACTCCAAGGGAGAAGACAGGAAAAGTCTATAAAGGATTCAATTCCCCACTATCCAGAAAGGAGGATGGAGAAAAAAGATGGAATATTAGTCAGTTAACTTGACACTGTCCAGCAATATCCAAGTGAATTACTGAAGTTTCTTCTAAAATTCTTTCATATCATTTTCTTAATATATAGTATTTCTTCTTTAAATGTAATGTTGTTTTTTCTTTAAATTTGTCTATTTACTCATATATTCATTCTCAATTCTTATATCTGGGCTTTGTGCCAGGGGCAGGTTCTACCAAATGAGTATGTCTCATGTGGTACTTTTCCTTATTTATCCTGGATGTTGCTGCTGCAGCTCTATATGAGATTGTCGGGATCATTTCCCAACCTGCTGACTTCATGTTTGATTTCATGTTCTGGTAACCCATTTTGGGTGCTGGTCTTAGCTTTGTATCTATTTCACTTCCCTTCTTTGTTGACTAACCATTATTAGGCTTATTCCCCTGCTTTGTATCTCATGGGTGCTGAATCGATATTGGATATCAGCATGTTCTCAGGCCTTCTGGAGAGTTACTGTCATGAGACGACCAAGACATGTCATCTGCTAAGAGTCAGTCTTGATTTCTAATTAGATTCCCATGTAAACTCTGGCTTTGGGCTTCATGAAGGTCCCCCAGGTGTGCATATACTGCCTGACCTGTTGTTCTTGTATAATGACAAACAGGGGGTGGGCTGTGTCTACCACTCATGCCTTGACCAGAATTGACCATATTAGAAGGTTAAACTGGACTTGGAATTTCTGAGGTACTACTATCCCCATCAGGGTAGTACACTGAAGTTTTGTCAGACTTTTGTTATGCTGACACATGCGTAATAAACCTCTTAGATGGTTTCTCGTCAATACATTTATTTTTGTCCTTATCTTCCACTATAGGCAGAAGTTCAGTAACCTGCCAGGGTTGCCTCCAAAGCAACAGGGTTGGTATCCAAGAGGACCAGGATGTATTCCATTACTTCATACCCCATTTATGAGGAGGCCTAGATTCTAGCATATACCTCCCTCCATCCACATCTACCCTTCACAGTAAACTCAGAGTATGAACAGATTTTTTGTTGAGTGTGTGTGTTTGTGTTGTCCTTGATTAAATGAAAGACATTACTAATATTTTCCATAAATTGATACCAAATTCTAAACTTCTTATTCCTTGACCACCATCAATTCTCATTAGGTAGATTCACATAATTTTCTGTCTCATTCCTGGTATCAATATTTTGTGGGGATCAGTATGGTACATAGGTTGTCTCTCAATTACCCCTTGATCTTATGACTTAAATAGCCTGTGTTCCTTGCTAGACACACATTTGGAACCTTTTTTTTAGAAGAGGATTGGTCTTCTATAACATGGGTGCTGAACTCAGAAAGAAATTTGGTTCACTAAACTGTACTTAACAATACTTGTGGGCAGCATTTTGACTTAGAAAACCGCATGCTATGATTATCTAAGTTCCATTATATTTATTTATTTTGTTAATCATTTCCCAATTACATTTTAATCTGCTTTGTGGAAACCCTCAGGAATGTTATGGGCTGCATGCAGTCCGTGATACCTTTCTTTCATAGCATTTAAGAATTTTTAAAATTGTCATTCTCTAAGGATAACATTGTCTCTAAAATATTTAAATGACAAAATACCTTAGGAAGACTTTCTTTTTCAGTTTTCTGTAAGATTATTAGAAATGCTTTTATTATGATTTAACTGAATTTTTCTAGCATATGGGATTAATTCAGGAGGAAGACAAAATATGAAAGGGATCCATGGTATTAGCATAGATGAAGATGTATTTAATTGAAATTTCTGCTCAGAATTTTAGGGTGAATTAAAAAATCTCATAAATTTAACATTTTCATGTTAGCTTGAAGAAGTGTTTTAATGTTTTTTTAAATAACATAAATTTAATTTATTCTGTAACAGAATAAATGGAAAAATAATGCCCAACAGTCCACCTAGTTCCCTGATGTCAGCCCAAGAAAAGTTGAAATTGACCAGAAATTTCAGAGATTCAGAGGGAATTATGATTACATAGACTTGGTTGGTACCAGATGTCTACTTGACTATCTCTGTATATACCAGCAGTTTTTGATTCAGTTTTTCTATTAATAAAAAAGTAGATTTACAACACATGTGCCATTGGAAAGGATTTAACTTTAAATTTTAAGGCTAAGCACATCTAGGTGAGTAAAAGCTGTGGGAAATAATGTTAGCAGTGAAGTGAAGCAATTTTCACTAGATTATAGTGCATCAACATTTTTACAATTGTTCTTGATTTTTATAGCAAAGTATAATAATAGTTTCCAAAGAGCATCATTTACTTGTCTAGATGGCAGTGGCTTTTAAAGCCCTATGTTAGGATCATGGCTGTGTATGTATTTGAGTTTCATGGTTCAGCTTTCATGTAAATGCAGCAACAAATTGAACTGCATCTGTTTACATGTAATGAAGAATGACTACGTTTGGGGAAATCCAGCTTTATTTGGGGGCAAGCATCCCTCGGAGGATTTGCTGAGATTTAAAAGGCTTTAGTGGACTAGAATACAAAATGTTAGACATCAGAAAAGGCTCAGGCAATAAATTAAACCAACTATAGTAAAATGGGGGGGGGAAGGAAATATAATAAAACATAAGATTCAAAGAGCAACTGATTTGTAAATAAATTGATAACTTCAATATGTCCAAGGCAGAACTCATTATCTTTTACCCCAAACCCTCTCAGTCTCCTATCTCGCCTGTCACTGTAGAGGCCATCTTTCTAGTCACTCAGGTTCACAAACTAGGAGTCATCTTGGACTCCTCATTATTTCTCACCCTCCTATCCAATCTATTGCCAAAGCCGTTGATTTCATCTTTGCAACATCTCTAAAATACTCTCCCTATGGAGCCCTCATGACTGTATTCATAGATTAACCTGCTAGAGTCTGCCTATTTTAATTCTTTCCTCACCCCAATTCAATCTACTTTCAGCTACTCATATGATTTTACTAAAATGCACGTCAGATCATGCAATAAATCCCAGTGGCTTCCCATACCTCTCAGGATATACAAAACGTCCTGCATGACCTTCAAAACTATCTATAACCTATTCCCCTCCTACCTTGCCCAGATTCTTAGAAACCTTACTCTCCAATACTTACTTTTCAATTCAGTGACCCTGGCCTCCTGGCTCCTCCATGAATAAAACACTCTATCTCTCAGTTTCAGGCATTTTCTCTAGTTTTTCCCCACCTCCATGCATAGAATGTTCTCCCTTCTCTCCTCTATTTACTGACCTCTTTGATTTCCTTTATGTCTTAACTTCAATTTCAACTTTTAGAGGAATCTTTTCCCAACATCTCTTAATCTGGTGCCTTCTCCCCATTAATTGTGCATTATTTATCCTGAATGTAGCTTACTTTAAACATGCTTGTCTATATGTTCTCATCCCCCATTACATTGTAAGTTCCTTAAAGAAAAATAGAAGACACACTGGTCACACTTAGCATACTTTTTAGTACTGAACATTAAAACCACCAGCTTTGAGAGAGAAGAAATACCAGTTAATGCAGTGGATGTTACCTATTGATTAGGAGAAGAAAAAATACTAGAATCAGAGGATATGGGTTTAAATACAGTCTTTGTTGTTTAATGTCTGAGTGACCTTTCACAAGCCAATTAACTTTCATGGGCCTTAGTTTTTTATTTGTAAAATGAATAGGTTGGGTTAGGTGGACTCTGAGGTTACTTCCAGGTAAAAATCTATGTTCCACTCTAACTATAAAAAGACATCATATTTGGATGAATGTCAAGCTAATATGAATCCCAAGACACATTAACTAGGTGAGCCAGAGAAATTATTTGTTTCATATGTATTTTTCTATTCCTATAGCAAGGAACAAAACCCATCCCTCCTTTTTCTCCTTCCCTTATTTTTTATGAACTTTTAACATGTGTATGTTGTAAAGGGAATGGAATGGGATGGGTCAGAGCTTTCTCTAAGGGCATAAAATCAGTTAAGGAAAAAGATGACATTACAAAAGACACATATGCCTATTTCCTTGTAGGTGTAAAACAATAGTATCTGTTTCCTAATAATTCTATTCATAAAAATATAAGAATAAATCTAAGGATATAGCTATATTTAAGATTAGTTAATAGTTGTCTAAATATAGACAACCTACATCCATGTGTGTTATAAAGAGATATCTGATTTGAGATTTGGTACATCCTTCTCAAATTTAATGCACAAATTAATGAACATATATTAAGCAATTGTTATTTGTCATGGGTAACTAGGTGGTGCAGTGGATAGAATGCCAGGCCTGGAGGCAGGAGCACTCATCTTGGTGATTTCAAATCTTGTCTCAAACACTTATTAGTTATGTGGTCCTGAGAAAGTCATTTATCCCTGTTTACCTGAGTTTCCCCATATGTAAAATGAGACAGAGAAGGAAATGGCAATCCATTCCATTATCTTGGCCAAGAAAACCCCAAATGGGGTTGAAAAGAGTTGGACATGACTGAAAAATGACTGAACACTATTCAGTCACTGTGCTTAATTCTGTGACAGAAAAGAAGGGCAAAAATAATCACTGTTCTGAAGGACTTTACCTCGTAATGGGAAAAGTGGGGAGAATGCAATATGCACACAACTATGTACAGACAAGATGTACAATGAATGGACACACAGGGCAAGTTAGAGATAATGCCAGAGGGAAGACATTTGAATTGAAAGAGGCAGGAGGTTTTATTCAGATATAGGATTTGGGCTATCTCAGGAAGTCAGGGAATCCAGGAAGCAAATACAAGGAGGGAGAATATTCTAGACCTAGGGTCAGTCAGTGACAAGGCATGAAATTGAGAGATGTATTGTTATGGGAGAGCAAGAATTCCACTGTCATTGGATCAGAGAGTAAATGGGTGGAAACAAAGTATAAGAAGACTGGAGAAATAAGAAGGGGGTGAGTTGTGAAATGTTTTAAAAACCAAGCAATGGATTTTATTGCTTATTCTGAAAGCAATACAGAACCACAGGAATTTAATTGCCCATAGAGTGTGGACCTGATTGGAGAGAGACTTGAGACAGGATGACCAACCAAAGACTATTGCAATAGTTTAGTGGAAAGAATGATTGGCTTCCTATGAAATGTTGTTATACAAAAGACCATTAAGAATAATTAGATCTCTTTCCCATAGTAAGCGGGTTGGTAGAAATCAGAGAAGTTGTACAGGTTAGAATAGATCCAAGAATCTCCAAGGGGAAAAACAGGAGATTTGTTAGACTGGAAGACAGAGAAGATATTAGCTCCACAAGGAAAGAAAATAATCCTCAGCTCTCTTTAGGATTGTAAGTGATCAAAGTCACAGGGAAGGTTGAAGGGCCTTCTTCAACATTCTGTAGTTCTGAATAATCCTCAGATTTTTTGTGACTGCTTCCCTTGAATTCCTTCCATCTTTAGAAATCTCTTCTTCTCTCACAGAGTATTCATCTAGAAAGGGAGACCCTTCCAGGGAAAAAAAGGACATTCTACATTTAGAGTTGTAGCTGGTTTGAGATGAAAAAGGCAAGAAAAAGAAGAAACAAGTGCAGATAAACATTCTGTTTATATATATGTATATATATGTACATATATATACATATATATATATACACACATATATACAATTGAGATGACCCTAAGGGTGATTTACTATAAGCCCCACATTTTACTGATGTGGAAGAAGGAATTCAGAAAAGTTGAGGGTCTTGAATGATCACATGTATAATTAGCAGTAAGCTGGAATAAAATTCTAGATCTTCTAATATTCACATCCAGCATTATTTCTGCTGTGTCCCAAAATGAAAAGAATATCAGATATAAAGAATCAGGGGCAGAAAAATTATAGAATATGGGTGGGAAATGAGAAATAGTTCATTTGGTGGGCTAGAATACATGGAGCAAAAGATGCTAGGGTAAATGATGATGATGATGATGATGACTAACATTTATATGGCACTTTAAAGTTTACAAAACAGTGCACATACACTCTCTCCTTTCATTTTCACAATAGTCATGTGAGGAAAATGACAACTCTTACCTTCATTTTACAGGTGATGAAACTGAGACTGAGGGAAGTTAAATGACTTGTGTAGAGTAACAGAGCTAATAAATGACTGAGTAGAATTTGAACGCAGGTCTTTGTGACTTTAGATCCAATATTCTTAACCCCTCTGCCAACTGGTTTCTCTCCTTTCCCTGCCATCTTCCTTCCCCTCCTCTCCCCTCACCTCTTCTCCTGCTCCCCTCCCGTCACCCTCGGGCCAGCCCTCGCTCTCCCTCTCTCTGTGTGTCCAGGCATCTAAATGGTACAGTCGATAAAGTATTGGATTCTGGAAATGTTAGTTTCAACAATCTCAGATATTTGCCAGTTCTGTGACCTTTGGCCAAGTCACTTAATCTCTCTGCGTCTCACTTTCTTCATATGTAAAATGGTTACTATGATGATAAAATGAACTAATATTTCAAAGTGTGTTGTAAGCCTTAAAGCATCATATAAATGCTAGTTTTTACATTTTTCAAAGAAGTAGTGCAATGCTCTTCGTTCATTGTTTACAAATTATATATATATATATATAAATATACACACATATACATGCATACGCACACAAATATATAGTGTGTGTATATGCATATGTACGTTTGACTTAGAAATCCCAATTTATTTTTATCATAAGATAATGACTCTCCTGCATTTAGCAGTTTCTTTGGATCATAAAATTATCTTTCTCTGGTAGGAAATGGTGAATATTTATAGAATCTGTTGAATACCATTTAGTTGGGCATGATTTTATGTCATTATATTCCTCAGGGATTTTACTGGAATAATGAAAGAAATTTCCTTTAGAAACTGATTGATAGTAATGCAATAATTTCTTTATCCATCTCTCTAGAATGGGCAGAGGTGAAGAAGAGAACAGTATATAGTGACAGTAGAGAGACCAGATAGATAGTGGAAGACTACAGATAATCCTACTTACTTTTCCTTTCCTTGACACAATCATGCACCTGTTTTGAATTTTGTTCATAAATGCTAATCCAGTAGAATTTGTTGTCTGATAAATTGGTTTGCTTTCTAAAAGACATTTCTGATTCCTTGGATCTCACATCCCTAGCTTAGTCAATTATTTACTCTCTCATCATTCATCACATCTTCATTGTTCCATGGACAAGGGTTAACTTTGGCTTACTTGCCTTTTCAATAATGATCTGTCTCATCTGTCTCATAAAATGTGTCTTCACATCCACTGTGCTTGGGAAAAATAAATAGTCTTAGGTCCTGGAAAAGAATCTAAAAACAAAACAAAAACCCAGACCTAATTAAAGAAAGGACATAACGATTTCCCTTGCCCAGCAATTATATTATTACGTAGAGGATAAGGGATATGGACAGATTTTTAACTTTAATGGTTTGTCCAGGCTATTAGCTCATTTTTATAAAATAATGAGGTAATTATAAGTTGTAGATGGTAACCTTTTAACTCTATTCTTTCCCCACACCCTCATTTACTCTCTGTTTGTCAAATCCATTCATTTGATTCTCAGTAATTGGGGGACAGTGCTACCGAAGATGGCAAACAGTGGCCTCATTCAATCACCTTATCCAGAGTTGGTTGATGATCACCTGGAAGCCTTGGCTCATGAGAAGCACAGAAGGTCACTTGATAAGTAGAGTTGCATGTTACACTTATGTGACACCTATGAACTTCTGTATTGGTGACTACTGTGTTTCCAGCCACTGTTGATATTCATTTCTTGAAGTCTATATCACCAAAGGTCTTCTTACTGTAGAGTAGAGGTCAATGGCTTTATGAAATCAGCTGCAATCACTGATACAGGCTTGATATTTCAGTTTGTGGAGGTAAGAAATAGGATGAATTTATTTCCAGCAGAGTTTTTTTTAATTTTTAATATCGTAGTCATAAAAAACATTTAAATTATCCATCTTGTCTCTCTCCTATCACCATATACTACTGTTTTTCTCCTCACCTATGCACATTATAGAAAGCTGGATAAAAAAAGCTACTTGGTACAGTGGATTAAATTCTGGCCATGGAGTTAGGAAGACTGCCTTTAAATCCATCCTCATATATTTACCACCTAGGCATAAGGGGTGTTCAAGGAGCACTGCCACTTTTGGTAATATGGTGGCCACAATCCAACAAAACTGTCTTGGAAGATGGGCTAAACCAGGCTGAGGGAAACTGACAGTCTTCAGACTCAGCAGTGAGTTAGGGGGATGTTTCCAATCCTGTGAAGATTTCTCCCACTAAAATGGTCAGATGAAAACTATTTGGTCCAGTTGCCATGAAGTTGGCTGAAATAGATGCTGTGGAGTGCTCAGAGTCTGGTCAGATCTCAAAGCCTCTGAGGTCATCCAGTGCATCCTGGGCTATCAAAGGTCATCTTGACTTCAGTCTTCCCACTGGACTTTGGTGACTCTGGAAGAGAGAGTGAGGATGGCAACTTTGTGCAACTTTGCCTCACAAATCTAATTCATGTACAAGTCAAGACTTCATCCATGATATCGTTGGTCCTCTTAGACAATAAAGGATGAATAACACCAGCACTACCTAGGTGACCCTGGGCAAGTCACTTAAACTCTATCTGCCTCAGTTTCCTCAATGAAAAAAAGAAGATAATAATAGCACCTACCTTCCAGAGTTGTTATGAGGGTTGCACAAGATAAACTATGCATGTGTGTGTATATATACGTATGCTTATGTGAATATATATGTAGTGCTCTGCAAGCCTTAAAGCCTTATATAACTACTAGTCATGATGATGATGATGAATTTTTTCAAATTATTTAGATATCACGGGATACTGTTTTTGATGGAGAACAAAATGCTTCTTAAAGCATTACATTACATTACATAATTACATAAAATTACATGTTAAGAAACTTTGCAAAAGTGAATGACCACCATTTTTATCACTTCATAAAATGAGGGCAGAATTGGGATTCAGAGGCCCAGGGTGTGAATTTACTTAATTTTTTTAAACCTTACTTTTCTTCTTTATGAATCAAGCATAAGACTATTTGTACCTCCTGACTCATGGATTGTCGTTGCTCTTTGTTGTTTTGGGGGGAGGAAATGCTTTTCTAAGCCTTTAATTGTTAATGCAAAGGAGAGTTATTGCAGCTGCTGCAATGTTGGATATTCTTATTCATTTCAATATAATGCAGTATTTCAAAGCAAGTTCACTTTCATTCAATAACATTTATTAAGAAAATTGTGCAGTACAATAGTGATAAAATGATCAAATCCCAAATTCACTGCCCTCAGGGAGCTTTCCTTAGAGAATTTAAAAAAAATAATGAAGATTAAAATCACAAGCAGTATGTTATAATGATTACTATGTTGGACAGAACCATGTTAGTTACAACAAAGAGTTTCTTAGAGAAATGTTTGTGCTGCATATATGTTTGATGAAAGAGGAGGACAAAGAAAGAAAAATCTTAACAATGCTCATTGCAGGAAAGCCAGTTCCTGCTATTTAATAAAAGTACATCTTAAGCTATGCTGGAAGAAAGTTGATAAAGCTTTTTCCTTTTTGAAAAAAACTATGAATAATCACTGCTTTGTCTCTCCTAATAGGGTATGTGCACTGAAACATCAATGGAAAATTTTGGGGATGGAAAATTTTACTCAAAATTTTACTCAAAAAAAAAAGGACTTTGTTCTGTCAGTGATGAGTTGTAGAATATTGTGAGAAGGGAAGAATTTGAGGCTTACGTGTGAGCATCTAGAAAAGGAGGTTGAATATAAATAGCATGAAATTCAAAGGAATCCTTCAGAATGACGTAAGTAATTTAGGGGCATTTCCCTTTTCTACTCCTTCTTCTAAATAATAATCCAGTGATCTTGGCCACCAAAGATGACACTATTCAAAACTAGATCCAGCTAAAAACAATGGAAAATTATGTTGTTCTAAGTTTTCAAAGGAATGAAGCCCTGGAGGAATATTTCATGTTCCTTGTCACTTGTTACACACACACACACACACACACACACACACACACACACACACACACACATATTGAACAATGGGGAAGAAGGAAGGATTTGAATCCAGGTCTTTGACCAGTTATGCACTACACTCTATAGTACCACACTAGTCACTCCTACTACTAGCTGCCTATTTTTAAGACAACCCCCTTCACAAGACATAGAGTGTCTTTTCTTTAGAAAAAATTCCTCTCATTTTTTAATATTCTCTTATCTTGCTCCCACCTTGGGGAAATTGATTGACATTTGTAATCTGTAAACTTTGAATTTACTTCTCTATATAGTAGGCTTATTCCTCGAGTAAAACAGAAGCTTCAAAAGGTCAGGAACTGTCATGTTTTGGTCTTTCTGTTCTCAGCACCTGCCATAGTGTCTGATACAGACCAAGTTCTTAATATATGCCTTGTTTTTGCAGTTATTCATTCTAGAAGACTGTACTTCTCCCTGATACACAGCCATGTAGTACTATCATTAGAATACTGATGTTGGATGGGTTTTGATGGCAATCTTTAAAACATTAAACTACTATGCATATTCTTTCATCAATAACATAGGAGGAATCCAGAAAAAAGAAATGTTCTGATGTTTTTTTCCCCAGTAGGTGCCTTTGGTGAATAAATGCATGATGATCCAAAGCAAACTCTATATTTGGCAACTAGTATTTTTAAGTCAATTTATAGGTAGTCAGGACCTTGAGGAAGTACCTTAATGGCACAGCTTACAAGCATGTAATTCCTTTTTTGAGTTGTTAGGTGGAATAAATATCAGAATTTAAATAATTATGGCGAATCTGAATTGGAACCCCAAGAAAGCTTTTCAATCCATAATGTGCCCATTAATATTTCTTTTCCATATCCCTAGTATTATGAACTTGTAGTCAGAAAGGCCTAAGTTCAAATCTTTTCTCTGACATTTAGGAATTGTGGGACTTTGGGTAAGGCATTTAAACTCTTAGTCTAAAACAGTGTTCTAAGACTACATAGGGGGAGCATAATGATATTGAAAGGGAAGAGAATCTGAAATCAGAACCTCTTGGCTTTGCTATTTACTACTTGTGGTAGCTACTTGAGGATAGCTAGATGGTGCAGTGTAGAGTGCTGGGCCTGGAGTCAGAAAGACTCACGTTCCTGAGTTCAAATCCAGCCTCAGACACTTATTAGGTGTGAGAAGGGTTGGCAAGTCACTTCATCCTGTTTGCCTCAGTTTCTTCATTTGTAACACAAGCTGGAGAAGAAAACGGCAGTATCTTCAGTATCTTTGCCAAGAAAACCCCAAATGGGGTTATGGAAAGTCAGGCATTACTCAAAAACAGCCCAACAACAGTAATTTGTGTGGTCTTACACAACTCCCTTTCCTTTTGTTTTCTTCTCTGTAAAAATAGTGGGTTGCAGTAGAAGGGCTCTGGAAATCTTTCTTGCTCTACAATTAGGATTTTATATTCCTAAGACTTTATCCTACAAAAGGCACCTGTTAGCCTTGGAGTGTTACTTCAAAAGTTCTAAATCTATGATGCTGTGTTACAAACAAATTGATGACTTCCATCAGTCAAAAAGTCTTCCATAGAGGCAACTCCCTTTGATGATGAAGTCATTAACTTGGATGCCCTCCCCCAAGAGCACGTGCACACACACACACACACACATATACACACACATACACACACATTGTACAAGGTAGAAAAAGATGAAAGGAATTAGAAAAGACATGTATCCTGTGAAGGGGGTTATCTTAAAAGTAGGCAGCTGGAGATTCCCTGTAGTGTTGTGGTATAGTAGATAGAGCATAGTATCTTTGCCAAGAAAACACCAAATAAGACCGTAAAGAGTTGAACCTGTTTGAAATGACTCAAAAAAACCCCCAACAAAATATGCATACCTATATACATACACACATACATACATACACACATATATGCATACATACACGCAAATATATACACACATACCTTTAAACATACATAGATACATCTACACCTGTATATATTCATACACACATATGCATACCTATATACATATACATACCTATATACACACACATATATATACTTATGTATATACATACACACAAACCTATATATATGTATATAAATATATTTATCTATTTATCTATACACATACCTATATAGACACATATATACATTCCTATAGACATTACATACACTTACCTACTTATCTCTATCTATATATAAAACTATCCTTTGTATATTGTTAATGAATAATGTTAATATTTACCTAACTAGTATAAGGAGATAAATCATATAATAAATGAATGCTAAGTAAAGGAAATAGGAAATTTCTATAGCAAAATCGAAAAACGGAAATAGAACCAGAGTACTAAACTGATAGATGGCTGATTTTTAAATGATTTACAACATACTGGATGGATATTTTATAGTTGACTTAGGAGGGGACATGGGAAAAACTGACAAAGGATAAGGCTTTTGATCTGTGGTGTTGGAAGGAGTAAACTTATTGATTAGATCACAGGTCCAATGTTATATTGACACAGGTTAGACTGGTTCAACTAATGCTTTTTCTCCTGGGGGAGGAGGATGGCTATGTAGACAGGAAGAACTAGAATGATTGATGTATTTTTAGGTACAACCCTTACTCCAGAGGAATTCTCCTAATGGCTTCCTCATGATTGATATGCCAGAGGTTATGTTTGACCTGAATTTCTCCAGGTATAAAAAGCTATAGTGTCCTTAAGTTAAATCATATTAATAATTTACTTCTATTTTAATTTAATTTATTTTTTTTTAAGAAAGAGGCTCTTGCCATAAATTTCTTGTGCCATTTAGAATCAGCCTATAATTTTTCCAATAGGACTATTTTACTGGCTTATGCCTTTGCATGTACCTTCATTTTTTTTTCAGGATAAGAGCAAGATTGATATACCTCCTTCTATATTTTACCTGCTTAAAGCTCTTTTTTGTATCTCCAGACAGAGGCAGAGAACTACCATAAAAGTTTGAGGTTACATCTAGGTCTATTGGCCCAGAAGTTTCCATTTATTCTTCTTCAAAGTATAGTCTAGTCATTTATAGAAAATTCTTAGAATGGAATAAATATCAGCTTTTATTTATTTGGAGATAATACTATCATAAAAGTACAGACAGCAAATAAACAATATATGAAGGAACCAAACAATTCTAAGGGTAATCAATGCCTCTTCAATGATGAATAAGAGAAGAAAGAGAAAATAAAGAGAGAAAAAAATCACGGTCTCAGAGTGACAGCAAATTCTACCCAGGAACATTTTTTGTTTTTTATAGGGTTGATGAACCAGACAAGGTCCTCACTGATCATGTTCACATTGAGAGTAGCAATACCCTTCCCTTGAAATTGACCAACTTCTTCCCTGACAAATTTTCCCAATCTAGAGTTCCATAGTTTGGGACCCTCCCTGTCTAGTACTTGGGCTTCTTTCTCCTGTCAGCTTTTGTCTCTCTTTCCATCTGAGAGAAAAAAGTGCTTTCTACTGGCTCCTTTGCTGATAAAGGGCTATATTCATGTGTTATTTATAGCCCATGAGAGACAGCATGACATAATGAAGAGTTTTGAAGACCAAAGGATCTGAAAAGTTTATTTTTTGTTGTATTTTAATGTAATTGAATTAACTTTCCTAATGTTGACTAATCCTTGAATTCCTGATATAAATCCAGCTTGAACATAGTGAATGATTTTTTTTTTTGTCAAATCAACTTTCTAAGACAAATGTAGTTGGAGAAGGCTGATCTTGTACCTCAAGGCATGGTAGAAGAGAACACAGAACACCACAGGATATATACCATAGAGACCCAAGTATACTCAGTGCTAGAGACCACAGTATAATCCAAGGGTATTAGGTAAGGAGGCTTTTGCAGGATGAAATTCTAGCATCATAGAGTCCAAGATGAAGAGTTGAGTTGGAACCTTAGAAACCATCTAGTTCAACCCTTCATGTTTTGCTGCATAAAGGCAGAGCAAAAGTTGGAATAAAAATCAATGCTTTGATTGTATAACTATCCCAAAAACTACTAGGCTTGGGGGGTGGGGTGGAGTCAGGAGACATATAGTTCTTGACTAAATTATTTCATATGATCTTAGGAAATTTAATCAATTAAGCACCTACTGCTATGAACCAGGCACTGTGGTAAGTGCTGGGAATACCAAAAAAAAAAAAAAAAAAAAAGGCAAAAGATCATCCCTGCCCTCAATAAGTGTATAATCTAATTAACCTCTCTGAACTTTAGTTACTCTTCTGTAAAGTCTGAGGGTGGAATTAGATGATTGCTTAGGATTTTTCTTATTTTAAGGTTTTAAGGACTCTTGCTGTCATACTGTATGTACTTCATTCAAACTCATTTGCAGACGTCATATAAAATGAGATGAATAAAATATCAAAATCAACATATAAAACCTTTCAAACAAAATCACATTTACATATTTAGTTTTATTTCTGACTCTACCCTGTAGAGTGTCTGCTGTAGCAGACAGTTGGATAATATCACCTTGAAACACCATCTTTCTGCTGTTACTAGTTAGCATTGCACTTTTTAGTTTTCAGAACACATTGAAGAAAAATGTGTTTTTTCCACATGACATTTTTTGTTCCATTTTTGATACTTATTTTTCAAATAGATTGTTTTCTTCTACACACAATCCATTCTTCCTTTGCTTTGCTTTTTCTTCCAAACAAATAGCACAGCTTTGGTAAAGCCTTTTATTTTATTTTTTAACTGTAGTTGTACTTGAGGGTATAGAGGAACACAGTCAAATTGGATTATGTGCTGAGACAGAGGATAAGAAGGTCTAGGTTCACCTCCTCCCTCTGACATTTCCTTGTCATGTGATCCTGGGCAAGTGTTGTTTCACTTTTGTATGTCTACTCTCTGGGAGTTAACTATTAAAATCACAGCAAGTTTGCCTATATGCTTTGGTGTAGAGAGCTGTCACATCCAGAGGACCCCATAGGTACATTTAATATCTGGGTTTTAAAAGACATCTTTGACTACATCATTCTTGTTCAATATTTCCAAATGACTCAGAATTAAGCATGTTTTCCTTTGTACATCTTCCAATGTTGTGATGAAAACTTTCACTCCAATAAATTCAATGACAAGAATTGTTTGGGGTATTCGGAAGGGCATTTTAATGTAACAGATAGTTTATTTGAAGAAATGGGTGGAGAGAGACAGAGACAGAGACACAGAGACAGAGAGACACAGAGATAGAGAGAGACTGAGAGACAGAAACAGAGGCTGAGAGAGACAGAGACAGAGAGATACACAGAGACAGAGAGAAACACATAGAAAGACAGACAGGGAGACAGAGAAACACACACAGAGACACAGAGAGAGACAGGGACAGGCAGACAGAGAGACAGAGACAGAGGCAAAGCAAGAGACACGTAATATAGAGAAAGGGAGAAAGAGACAGATATAGACAGATCAAAAGAGAGAGAGGCAGAGATAAATAGACAAAAAAAATCTGGTGCACTCTTCAGTAGAGCATTTATATAATTAATCCAAATAATTCTGGTAGTTAATTACCCAATAAAAAACTTAGTAAAGAATCTATTGGCACTACCCCTACATATGAGGACTTCAAGTCATAGGAAGTCAACTGATCATTTTTAAAGACTGAACCATTCAAAGAACTGCATGAGGGTACTGAGATGTACAACCTTTCTACCATAGTTCATTATCATTCTTTTGGACAAGCCTGGTGATTGCACCGATTAGAGTTCTTGAATATTTCAAAGCTATTTTCTTTGACAATATTATGGTCGTTACACATTATACAATCATATATTGTTCTAGTTATTCTTTTGTCACCTTGTGTCAGTTTATATTAGTACTCCCAGACTTCTCTAAAACCATCCCTTTTTTCATTTCTGCTGGGCTCAATAACATTCTATCCCACCTATAAATCCTAATCTATTCAGCCACTTCCCAATTTATGGGAATC
This sequence comes from Bettongia penicillata ogilbyi, assembly GCA_023548195.1. Lineage (NCBI taxonomy): Eukaryota > Metazoa > Chordata > Mammalia > Diprotodontia > Potoroidae > Bettongia > Bettongia penicillata. The sequence continues at coordinate 425,252 of JAJHZJ010000448.1, read as the reverse complement.
TATTCAGTTTACAATTCTCTTGGACTACAAAAATACTATTTAGCAATATTTCAGGTCTTGTTCTTTACCTCTCTCTTTGATTTTTCTAGCAGGGGGAGGGAACCTGCAGCCTCGAGGCCACATATAGCCCTCTAGGTCTTCAAGTGAAACCCTTTGACTGAATCCAAACTTCACAGAACAAGTGTTCGGTCGAAAGGCCACACTTGAGGACCTAGAGGGTCACATGTGGCCTTGAGATCACAGGTTTCCCACCTCCATATGTAGGATATATACCCAGTAGATTTACCATTGGTTGAAAGAGTATGCATAGTTGGTGGAAGTTATGGTTTAAAATTGTTAAAATATCAGGACAAAAGGAACCACAAAGGGAAAACAACAAATACCTTTTAATTGAATGAGTATTGGCTCCTATTTCTGGTAATAATGAGAAGCCATTGCAGATATTGCCTACAGTGTGCTGTTCTGTAGCATATCTTTGGGTATCATTGACTTTATGGAGAGAAGTTTCCTTGGATTTGGAGCATCATCTTACTGGAGTTCACCTTAGTCATCCAGGGTTACAATAATGCCCAACTATTGTTAAATAACTGTTAATCAGTTTGCATAATTCAGTGACTATTTTGAGTATAACCTCAAATTGCCTTAAAAATTAATTACATTAATATGCATTAATGTGCTCCATTTAGAGCATCCATAGGCTTCTGACCCATTTACTACATTTCCTGCTGGCTTCCACCCCCAACACCCAACCCTGCAGTGGGGATGTCAACATGCACAGGCTTCTTACACTATCATATTATGTAGTCCTAGACTGAATAGAGTGCCTTACTGTGACTACTGTTTCATCTCTCTAATCTTTGTTTATTTAGTCAGTCAATAACCAATTATTAAATGCCTACTATATACTAAGTATAGTGCTAAGTGCTGGGGATGTAAGAAAAGGCAAAATACAATCCCTCCTCTCAAGGAAATTGCAATATAATGGAGAAGATAGTCTAAGTCTAACTGGTGAGGCTAATTGTCAATTTTTTAGTCTGGTGTTTTTGAGAAATCTTTTATGGTAGATTGAACATCTTTACAAATAATCATGTCTATATTTTAACTATAATTTTTTTCTGAAAATATGCATCTTAAAATGGGAAAATGTGATTAGAATGCATTCTATCTCTGAGGATGACTGTCAGAATGAACCTAAGTGGGAAATAAAGGATGAAATATGGTGAACAGCTCAGTGTTCAGTTTGTCTGGAATGCTAAGTACAAAAGGAAGTGGAAAGTAAAAAAGCTAGAGTTTTGTGTATGAAGGACTAAAATGACAACTGAAGAAGTTGAATTTTATCTCATAGGAAGATAGCATTTTGCTCTCATTTTGCAAAATCTGTCTGGAAAGGGCTGTTAATATTCATTTTTCTAGAAAAAAAGTTTAGTGAAGAGTGAAATGGCAAATATGGCTTGATTTTTTAAAATATATCATAGAGGCAAGAGAAATTTTATGAGGTCTGACTTATCTTCCTTTCAGAAAGGTCTACCTCTAAAATAACCAGTCAAATGTCATTTAAGTCCATTAAAAATTCTCTAGAGAAGGTGATTCCACAATGCCTTTAGAGCACAAAATGATGTTTAATGGCTCTCACTGTCAGGAAAGTGTTTTATTTGACTAAGACCCTGGTGACACAGACTAATCATCATTGATCTTTTTTGGGGCCTTTGTAGAATCAGAGAGCAACCATTTCCCAACCCCTGATCTTGATAAATTTAAAAAGAAATATATTCCAAATTCTTTCCATAATATTTAACCATTCAACATAGGCTTATTGCCTAGTACAGATACTCTTTGGTCTTTCCTTTGATTTTTTTTCCTTTTGCCCCCCCCCCCTTTTTTTTTACTCTCTCATGATAGAATGATTTCCTCTCCAATTACCTGTCATATTTTAAAAGGCAGGCATTGTTTCATTTTTGTCTTTATATTCCCAGAACCTTGCCTAGTGACTGGCTCATAGTATGCACCCAGTAAAAGCTTCTTAATTGATTTCTTGGTTGATCTGTATTGCTCAGAAAGGGACAATAAGTACAAGAATATGATGACATTTCCAAAGGCATGTGATACCATTTTTCAATTAGCGAATAGGATCATTTGACCATAAACCTAGAGCAGAGAGTACTTCAGAGACCTTCTTGTCCAGAACTCACATTTTACAGAGGGAAAAAAGTGGAGAACCAATGAGGGTAAATGACAGCCAAATCACACAGATATTAAATATTAAAGGTGGAATTTTAATCCGGGTCATCCAAATGGAAGTCAAGCTGTCTTTCAACTGCATCACATCTGAGGTCACTTTTGTTCTGATAGTACCTTCTAATAGTAAATCTAGAATAATATCACAGGCTCCCCTCCAATCTTAGGGTAGATTAGCAATTACTTGACTCTAGCATAGGGATGTCATTTTGGTCCTTCAAGAAAGAAGGACAACAACCAACCAGTCTAAGACTGAATTCGCTTTTTTTTTGCTGCCATTTTACATAGTCATCATATTAAATTTGCAGTCTAATACCACCCATCCTCCATCCCCCAGATTTTTTTGAAACAAACTGCTATGTAGCTGTGCTTCATCTCTTTTATTTTTGAGAAGTTAATTTTTTAAAACAAAGTTCAGATCTTTACATTAAAATTAATTAAATTAATTTAAAATTAAAATTGATCTCAATAGTCAATTCAGTATTCCAGTTTGTCAAGGTCTTTTTGAGAATCTAATTGTCATCCATTACCTTAGTCATCTCTTCTGGCTTTGTGTCATCACTTTAAGTTTCCTCTTTGCCATGACTTCCAGATCCTTAATTTAATATTGGAGAGTTTAAAACACACAGTTCACCTTGAATAAACATTTGTTGCTACTTCAGTTGATGATCTCAGACAACTTTATTTTTGTTGCACAATCTCTGGAACAACTAGGTAAGAAATGAAACAAGGAGCAAAGGAATAGGTAGGTTGTGTTCTGAGCCAATGCAGTGAAGTCTTTTATTGAGAGTATCATGAATTCCTTGGAATATTTTAGTATTATATTCTATTAACTCAGTTGAAGTACAAAATAACTATCTTCCTATGCAATAATTTAGTACTAAGAAGGTAAATTAAGTCAAAAGCTTAATTTAAAGCTTTGTCTTTTCGACAAATCTCATTACCCTTCTTGGTAATTGGCTATTTAAATTATTAGACACTCATTTTTTGTTTGTTTTTTCTTTGACTTGTGAATTATGGGCATTGAATATCTATGAATTTATTGGAAATAAAAATTGTTGGCATCCATCAGGATATATATATATATATATATATATATATATATATATTATTGATGATTGTCTTCATGCTGGATATTTTTATATGCTATAGAGTAATTTAAAGAAAACAAAAATAAACCTTTTTGAGAATTCCTAGTTTCTTATTTCTCATAATTCTAATCCAAAGGCTAAAAACCAAGCAGGATTCTAGTGCAATTTTTGAATTAGATTAGCAATAGATATTTGGGGAAATTGCTTTCATTATTTAATGTATCGCCTATTTATGTCCTTTCCACTGAATTTTAGTAGTCACTATTCAGTTCTCAAAATTAATTTTCCTTCTAAATCTTGGTTTACTTAATGAAATGTTTAACTTGGAGTGGGCAAGATCTGTGTTCAAATTCTGTCTCTGATACATAATAACAGTATGAACATGAATAGGTCAGGATTACAGAAGAGTAAATATTCCAGTTCTCTGAAAGTATAAGAGAATGATGATGTCTGAAAATTTTAGGCAAAGGAGTTGAACACTGATTCATAGGAAAATTCTTAACAGATCATTAAAGTCATGGTGAGTGAACATCTAGAAAGGGAAGCAATGATAACAAAGTGCCAATGTGGCTTTACTAGGAGCAGATACTGCCAGATTAACTTTATTTCATTTTTTTCTTCTTTTTTACGTGACTATAAGAATGTTATAGCTAAAACTTAACCAGATTTTAGCAAAGTACTTGAAAAAAAATCTACTAATCACTTTATGGATAAATGAAGGTGAAAGGAGTCAGACTGGACAATAATACAATTATATGAACCAGGGTTGATTGAATGGCTGAATTCAAAGAGAAGCTTTGTGCTCCATGTAAAACTCCTGTCTCCAGTGAAGTGCCCATGGGATCTGTTCTTGGCCTTGTGATTTTTAACATTGGCGTGTATAATATGCTTACAAAATTTTAAGATGACCAAGAACTGAAAAGAATAGATAACCCACAGTTTCAGATTCAGGATTCAAAAAGTCATGATCAGGCTGGACATTGGGATGAATCAAATAAAATGGAATTCAATGGGAATAAATTAAAAGTTTTATTTTTACTTAGATAAAAAATTCATATATGTAGAATGGAAGAAGTGTAGACACTAGTTGGTCAAATCTTGTATTATTTTAATGCAATAGTTTAAGCCCTGAGGAAGGCTTAAAAGGTAGGGACTGTATTGATTTCCCTTGTGTGTACCTATCCTCAAATCTAGTGAAGTGGTCTGAACAGGAGAGTCCAGTAAATATATTTTGAACTTTTGCTTTAAGCCTTCCACAGAACTTGGAAAATGAAGGTCATATAAACAAGAACTGTAGAACAGATCTGTTCTAAGCATTGTAACCTACTTATTAGGCCTACTGGAAAGGTATCAAGTGTGCTTCTAATGCCCTAGGGCTGTAGACTTGAATGATTTTTATGTTTAAGTAGATAGCATTCATCCACTTGTACTACTATGACATAAATCCTTTGCAAAGACTGTAACCTGATTATTCTTCTTAATGATGGAAAAAATGGGACTGTATAGTATAAATGGCCAATGAATATTGGGAGAATAGAAAGCATTTAGTACGTGCATGGTCTCAATTTCCTAATGTCTAAAAGTGATTGCACAAGAATACATATAAAGTCCATTCAGGTGCTAACATTCAATACCACGGGATGTAAATGGAAAGTTGTCTGTGAGCAGCCCACTATATTCTAGTTGGTAGATATGAAATATTGAGGAAGTGGGTGGCTCAGTGGATAAAGTGCTAGGCTTCGAGCAAAGAAGGATAGAGTTCAAATTTGTTCTAAGACATTCAGTAGCTATGTAACACTGGGCAAGTCACTTAAGCCTGTTTGCCTCAGTTTCTTCATCTGTAAAATGAACTCGAGAAGGAAATGGCAAACCACTCTTCTTCAGCAGATCTTCCACTTACAGGGACTGTGGAAGTCAGCTAGATTGTGTGGAGTCCCCCTAAAACTGTGAGCTTCTCCACAGCAAAGTTGGTCTTCCTTTTCTGTTTGTATCTTCAGGGCTTAGAACAGTATTTGAACTTAATAAATAAATGCAACAAACAATAAATGTTTTGAAAACAATTCATCTGGTCTAATTACCTCATTTTGCAGACAAGGAAAACGAGGTCCTCAGGGGGCAAATTACCAAGTAAATAGTCAGTAGACCTATGATTTGAACACAGATTCTATGAATAGATATTCAGCAGTCCCTCCAAATAGGACGGACCAACTTTTGATAGGAAAATAATTTGGAAAACTTCAACTGCCACAGAAATATGAAGTATTCTTTCCCTCCCCCTCCCCCACCCCAAGCATGTTAGACTTCTAGTCGTATAGAAGTAGGAGGACTTTCTATCCTCAGCCACCATGCAGCTTCCTACTAACAATCTAAACTATCACAGCAAACATTTATTAAGCACTTTCTGTTTGTATAGAACTGTATTTATCCACCAAGGGAGAAAAAACATTTAAGTAAAGTAGGTTTGGTTCCTCTAAGGCTATTGAAATCCTTTTGTCCTTGCTATATTTTTGTACTGGATGAAGAAACTATGCCAAGAGAAACAACAACATTTGTATCTCCTTTTCATTAAACACGTATGTTCTTATGCAGAGGTTCTTAACCCTTTTTGGGGAGGTTTTCATGGACCCCTTTGACAGTCCAGTGAACCTGATGAACCCTTTTTTTCAGAATTATATTTTTAATGCAAAAATATACGTGTGATTTCAAAGAAAAACAATTATATTGAAACACAATATCAAATGTCCAAAAAAATTCAAGTTAAGAAGTCCTTGTATTATGTTTGTGACAGGGCATTTCTCGCTCTCTCTCTCTCTCTCTCTCTCTCTCTCTCACATACACACACACACACACACACACACACACACACACACACACACACACACACACACACACACACACACACACACCCTTTTCCCACATACAGCTAGTGCTCAGGAAAGCAGACCAAAGCCTTTACATTTGTTGGAAATGCTGTGTATTATTTGTTATTAACTAACCAGTAGGAATCCTCTCTTCCTCTTGAGGTGTGAGCAGCTTAATTTACACAGTCCATCAGGAAAGCCATAATCATATAATTGAAGTCATAACTAAAAGCGGCATTTTCTGATATGTTGATGGAAATTGACTCCAAGAAAGAATCTGAGGCAAAAGTTGAACATTATCTGCTCTGTGTATGTTACTTATACTGTATGATGTATAAAAGGAAAAAAAAATCCTTTGGGGCTTTCTAGAGGGATTGCTGTGACTAGAGCTGGGTAGATTTCGTCTGAAAGCACCAAGCTGAAGGATTTGAAAAGCTAAACCCTGCATCATGTCACACAAGGGGTTTTTGTCTTCCTCTAAGCTGTAATTTCACGCCTAATAACATGTATAACTCATTTTCCTCCACAGCTTTTTAAAATTTACAAAGTGATTTCCCCATGATAATAATATGAGATTTTCCAGTGACATTATACATTGGCATGAGCATTGCATTTTCAGTCAACAGGACATAGGTTCAAATCTCTCCTCTGCTACTTATCTGTATGACCATAAAGAGAGGGGATAAGCATATGTATAATCCTTACTATACTCCAGACATTTTGCTAAATGCTTTCCAAATGTTGTATCATTCAATCATCATAATAACCTAGTCAAGTAAATGCTGTTATCATATCCCTTTTATAGCTGAGGAAACTTTGGGAAGTTAAATAAAGTTAAATGAATTGCACAGGGTCACACAGCTGATAAATGTTTGATGCTGAATTTGAACTCAGGTCTTCCTGACTTGAGGTCCAGTATTCTATCCTCCTCATATCACTAAGCTTCAAGTTTGTGACCTATTAAATAGGAAGAGCTGGGCCAGATGAAAGATTGAGGAGCAGAAGGGAAGGGAAAGAGGAGGAGAATGAGAGGGGAGAGGAAAGGGAAAGAAAAAAAGAGGAAGAAAAGGAACCAACTTTCATTTAGGATTTACCCTGAAATAGATATGATGCTAAGAACTTTTTACAATTATTATCTAATTTGGTTCTCACAACAATCCTGTGAAGTAGGTCCTATTATTAACCTCATATTACAGTTGAGGATACTGAGGAAAATAGAAGTCTATCCTCTGCATAACCTCTGCATAAGAACATACGTGTTTAATGAAAAGGAGTAGGTCCCAAAATAGGACCTACTATCTATAGAAGAACCATCTATAATGACTTATCCAGGGTCACACAGCTAACATCTGAGGCCAGGTTTGTACTCACCATTTCCCTATTCAGGTTCATGCTCTCTCCTGCACCACCTGAGGTCTAGAAAAATTATGACTCATCCGATGTTACTGAATTAGTAAGCAGCAGATCCAAATTATCCAATCTCAGAACAACAAAGATGGAAGACCTTAGCAGAAAATATGATGAAGACCTATATGGACTGCTGCAAAATAAAATAACAGAATTAGAAGAATAATTTATACGACAATAAGATTATAATTTAAGGCAACAATCATTTTATGTCTCCAATGCTTGCCACTTTCCAGGTGTTAGGCACTGTGCTAAGCATTGGAGATATAAAAACAGAAAAGAAAAAACAGCTCCATCCTTATCCTCAGTCCTTGAGGACCGTTGCTATCGTTCCATTTATTAAGGTTCTCAACAATTTCAAAAAAATTCAAAAGAATTGTTTTTCTTTTCTGTTTATGTATCTCCAATCCTTAGCTAGAATGAGGCATTTTTTGGACATAGACAATGAAGGAGCTTACATTTCTTGACTACACATATTTGTCACAAGTATATCTATACCTGTATCTGTATCTGTGTCTGTATCTGTATCTATATCTATTTACATATATGTGTGTTTATGTGCATGTGCATATGTATATGTGTATATGTACATATTTATACATATATGTATGTATATATATAATTATTATTCTTCACTTGGAAAGGATGAGTGAAATAAAAATAAATGTTAATATTAATAAAATGAATAAGATTTTATGCCTAATACAGATATTGATCCAAGAAACAAAGGGTCATAGGAACCATAACGGTCCATAGGCAGCCTAGCCTGGGATATTTATACTGAATTTCTACCTACTTGGTATTATGCCAACCTACAAGATTCTTAGGTCTCTGTCTCTGCATTGAGTGATTTTTGAGCATCTAAATCAGTTGAGTAAATGGGTTGAGAAAACAAGTTACTGAAGTAGTTGTTTATAGTATCACAGAATGAGTGCTGAAAGGGCCTTTAAAGGGCATCTAGTCCAATACTCTGCAAATGAAGATCCGAACACCAGAGAAGTTACGTCGTTCATTCAATGTCCCACAGCCCCATTGAGGCAGAACCAACATAGGAACCCAGCTCCCCAGCACTTTTCCCAATGGACCACAATGCTTTCTCTTATTCCTACAGTTTTTAGCTATTAAGTGTGATCCTCTTCTCTCCTGTACAGAGAAAGATACATGTGCTATAGAGTGCTATGGGACCCGTTTCCTAAGAGAGGAGAGACTAAAAGTCAGACCAATGATTTTTAGTTAAGATTGCTCACAATGGGGAAGGAAAGGGAACAAGCATTTATTATGCATCTCCTGTATGCCAGGTATTGTGCTAAGTGCTCCGCAAATATTATCTCCATTTAATCCTCACAACAACCCTTATAAAGTAGGTATTTTTACTATCCCCATTTTTCATTTGAGTAAACTGAGTTAGAAAGTGTTTATGTGACTTACCCAGGGTCACACAGCTAGTAAACGTTTGAAGCCAGATTTAAGCTGTGATCTTCCCGATCCAGGCCCAGGGCTCTACCCAGTGGACCACCTAGATGCCAATGAGACTATTCTTTCCTTTATTGAATAATTAATAGTTTGGATATTATATTCATCTTATTACATGGGACTGCTACATCCTCAGTGGAACTTATAATGAGCAGTTTAGACAAGTGCTCCTAGAATGTATATTCTATGTTTTTTTACATAGAGATTGTTCTATTAAAAAATGTTTCTCCTTAGAAGCTAATGCAGTGCCTATCACATAGTGGGCACTTCAGAATGCTTGCTGATTGATGGATTTTTCAAGGTGCCACAGAGCTGATTATGGCATACCTTATAAAGTCATGGAGAATAATGGGGAGAGAGACAAATATATTCTGTGATTTAAAAAAAAAATCAAGTATTTAAAATGTATAGCTTATTTGTTCATTTTACAATCAGAGCAGTAGGTAATATTTCTTGGGATTCATTTCAATTAGGTGGAATTTTTTTTAATTCAATCATCATATTTTTTTTTAACATCTTACCCATGGGCAAACAAGTCCTTTGAGTTTTATTACATCCTACAAGTACAAACATTTTTTATTTTTTCCCCCATTGTGTTCTTGTGATTCTTGCTCATATAAGCATACTAAACAGACTCCAACCTGAAGTCAGTATTGGCATTTTAAAGTACTGAAGCATCTGAGCTACATGGAAATGATTGCTGTCTGTGATCCACATCTGATCTGTACGTTAATGGCACATTTTGCGGAAAATAAGCAATGGTTTATGGTGCTCGCTTATCTTAGAAATATCTATATTTATTTGTATTTTTTTGCCTTTGATGCAGAAGAAAACAGTTTAATCTTAATTCAAATGTTTGAGAAAACAAACTCTCCATGCAGATGCATTTATTGTAATTTCCTAAAAGACGTGTTTTCATCAAAACATTTTTAAGTGTTGAGGAATCATAACAAGTTCCTGGCAGAGTCTTTTTCTCTTGTGATGGAAAACATATTTTTAAACAAACAATGTATCCCATGGATGCTTATGACTGCTTTTTAAATCAGAGCTGACTGCTTTGTGGTCAGTTCCAGTTTATCAAGAAAGCAAGTCATAAAAATGTCAGCTTGCACTTTGTATGTGCTTTTCAATTTTCTAAATTATACAAATGCTCTGCCTCCTGGAAGAAAAAAAAAACAACAGAGATTGGTTAAATCCTCTTTCCTCTTGAATATTGCAGGAGAGGACAGGTCAAAGATTTACTTGAGAGCTTGAACTATAACCGTCACTGAAGTTGGGCAAGGAGGATTGTGCCGCAGGGCCCCACAACAGAGAGTTGCTGACAATACTTTAACTCTGTCCTAATATCTAAAACAACTGAATTTAACATTTAGTTAGCATGAATAATTAGTTTAAAATGATTTACTTCAAGTTGAGCAACTTTTCCTCAGTTGCCCAGAGGGTTTCTCCAACTAAGTTTGGCCTCTTGACCTTTATGGAAACCTACCCTTCCTGGAAGTAAAGACCCAGGGTATCTAATCTTCTACCTAGCCTTAGTCCTGAATTCTGAGATTTCAGATCTCACCAACTTTCCTCCCCTCCCTTATTCACACTCAAAAACAAAACTAGAAAACAAAACGAACAACAACTCATTGATTTGAGCACATTTTAGAGTTACCAGAATTGGCTCTATTTTGGAGACTGACAGGGTAAGTAGGCATGGCATAGTACGAGATAACCTCGTGCTGTTTGTCCTTCATTTCCTAAGAGAACCAAGGGCATCATAGGGTGATGTCTTGCCTCAGGCATGAATAGAATTGAAGTGAGACAGAGATGCACAAAGTCATCAGCCTCACTCACTCTTCCTGTATCAGCTAAGTCCAGTGGCAGGACAAAAGTCAAGATGTGTGACAATGGCTTAGGGATACAGTGGATGACCTTGGTGTCCTCAGCCCTCTTGTTCAGCCACCTCAGGGACCATTGGGACAAATTGTCATCGTTGTCCATTCTGCCAGGGGAAGTCTTCACATATTTATGGTAGACACCCCACCCCGCCGACTCACTAGCAGGTTTGAGACCTGTTGGTTACCTCAACTTGGCTTAGCCCCTCTGCAGAGATGCTTTACTGGAGTATGACCTGTGCTCATGCTACATCTTCTCAGAGTCACAGGTGAGAGCTGAGTGCCAGGTAGACACCAAAGGCAGATGAATGACACTGAAAAGGACTCAGGAAGCCCTCAACAGAAATGCTAGTCCTCCTTGAACACTCATGTACCCCAATGAGTGAAGCACAGTTGTAATAGTAGCAGATATACTCTGCCCTCTTGTGAATAACTTATTAGCACTTCAAATAATAAGTACATTACCTTTTCCATGATTACTAGCCAATTTTTTTTTTTTTACTAGGGGTGCATTTTTAATGTCAAATCAGCCCATTGATTAGGCATGAATTAATAAGAGAATATTGGTAATGACAAATAGGACTTTGGCAGTATTGAATAGCTCAGGGTCATTAAAATGGCTGTTCCATTTTCCAGCTAAATTTTATTCGATTCATTTGTTCGACTCATTATTCTAATTTATTCTTCTCTATTATTCTACTTATTTTATTCTGCTCAGATTCCATACATTATACTGCATCTGATGATAGGTAGTGTACTATCAATCTAAAGAAGTGCTCAGATAATGTTGAAGTGTTTCTGTCATGCTTTTGTTTCTGTTTATACTCTCTCTTGTCTCATGGAATCTTGGATCTAGAATTAAAAGGGAAACGAGGAGCCATTTTGTCCAAACTTCCCATTCTAAAGATGAGGAAACTAAGGTCTAGGGAATAGAAATGACTTTTCCAAGGTCACATAGAATATGAAATATGAATGTAGGTCTATTGACTTCACATCTTATCTTCTTTTAATATACCATAAAATGCCCTGCTGATGAAATGCATTTGAATTTATAAGAGTTGATCAATGCACTACTGCTAGTTTCCTTGAAGTCTGAGCCCAAAAACAAAACTTGGGAGGACCCTAGGGGAAGAGTTTGCAAACTACAGTGAGGGGATTGAATTCTGCTGCTTCCTAGAGAGCTAAGAAGGGTTTTTATATTCCCCAACATTAAAAATAAATACAACAAAATAAAAAACACTTTATTTTAAAAACTTAAAAAAAAACCCTTTGTCAACTCACCTTTGCCAATGAACACTGCTCTGGAGTATCTGTAGTTAAGGTGAATCTAGAATTTGGCTAGATTCTTTGCCTCTAGAAAACATTGTTGTCAGAAGAAAGAAATGTCTTGCCTGGAATTTCCCCCTCCACGGGGATATTCACAGTGACCTCAAATAGAGGAGCTAGTTTGGTACTGAAAAAAGAGGTCAGGAGCTCCAGATTGATTATACATAGTAGTATAATCAATTGAGTTACTTACATTAGGGCCACTCTGGGGCAGCTGCCAGACAAAACAGCCTCAATAATGGATCAGTCCCTGCAAAGCACCATAAAAATCCCCAACGGTAATTATAGAAATCAAACAAAGGGAGGAGGAGTGATAGTGTCATTACATACGTCATCACGCCTTAGCTAATGTTTTTAGTTACTGCTTAGTACTGGGCTTGAGTCCAGAACCCCAGACATCAAGGCGAGTGCTTTGGGCTAGAAGTCTAAACACACAAGATTGTTGTACTTGTCTCTCTGTCCTTATTATGGTTTTCCCTCTATGGCTTTCACCAATAGGGACCTCACAACAAAGTAACGGATATCTTTTATTCAAATACTTTTAATCAGTCAACTTATTTAAGAAGTATGAAAAAGTGATTATTTAAGGCAGGTTTGCACAGTAATGTCGGCCAACATCATGAAGATATGCGTTCAAGTTATGCCCCTGCCAATACTGTCTGATTGTCTCCAGGCAAATCACTCAACCTCTTTCTGCTGTAGTCTAGACAACTCTGATTATCTCAGTAGCAGAGAAAGTGCGGACCTGCATTGGTAGAAATAGTTTCCACATTTGGATGGTGCCCACAATAATTAAATCACTATGCCTAAAAAACTGATTACTTGTGACTGTAGTGCAGATTAATCTACCGATTCATAAATGTAGAATTGAAGTAATTAGAAGAGTCTTTAGAGATCATGGAATGAAATCCCTTCCCTCCCTGTCCAGCATTGCTGTTGTTTAATTCTTGAAGAGGACCATGATATTAGGAAGATGATGCCATGATGAGCACGTGAGTTGGATTTAAGTGAGGGAGGGTTGTGCAAAGCCATCAGCCTCACTTTCTCCTCCAGAGCCATCTGGGTCCAGTGGCAAGCCATCAATAACTGGGTTAACACATGTAACATCACCATTTTATAGGGGAAGAAATCACAAGAGCTATTGGGTATTTATTATAAATCTTAAAATATGCTAAGTGTCTTGTCAGAAAAAATAAAGGTAGGAAATATACACTCATATATTTGAGTATGTATATGTGTGCTTATACACATATAAACACACATCTATGAGCAGGTATATTCATATATGTATATACACATACAAACACATATGTGTATGTACACATATATGTATAGAGAGAGAGGAGAGAGAGAGAGAGAGAGAGAGAGAGAGAGAGAGAGAGAGAGAGAGAGAGAGAGAGAGAGAGAAAAGAGAGGAAAGAGGAGAGAGGAGAGAGGGGACTGGTAATACCAGTCAAACCTTATCAAAGGAGAGAATAAAAGAGTATGGATGAAATATAAAATTTTGTGTTAGAGGTAATATGTAAGAAAATACTTCAAAGAATGGAAAATTTAGTGTGAACCGCAGTGATGATCAATAATTACAATACGATAACTGACATGCTTTAAATTTTGAGGAATTTTTATAGTTATTGTCTCTTTTGAGGCTTACAACAATCCAATGAGATAAACATTATAGATCTTACCTCCATTTTACAGGGACTGGAACTGGGTTCAAGGAAGGAAGGTAACTTACTCATGGTAATCACAATGCAAGTGTGAGAAGAAGGTCTTAAGCGTAAATCTTCCAGAATACTGGCCCTGCCATCATTCAGTCAGCCAAGTAGTAGTTTATTAAGGGCCTGTTGTGCACTAGGCTCTGTGCTAAGCAATGGGGATGCAAATCAAGACCAAATCCATCACCTCTCACAAGGAAGTCACAATCTAAAGGGAAAGAAAACGTACAGACAAATAAGATAAATACCAGATTTCTGCTTGTGGTTGTTCGGTCGTATCCGACTTTTTGTGACTCCATCTGGGGTTTTCTTGGCAAAGACATTGCTGTGGTTTGCCATTTCCTTCTCCAGCTCATTTTTCAGATGAGGAAACTGAGGCAAATATGGTTAAATGACTTGCCCAGGATCACAAAACCAGGAAGTGTTTGAAGCTAGATTTGAGCTCAGGAAGATGAGTCTTCTGACTCCATGCATGATACTCTATCCATGGTGCTACACAACTATCATATACTGGTTAAATTGATCAGAGAGAAATCCTTAAGATTAAAGAGGATTGGACAAGGCTTCTTGCCAAAGGTGGGATGTTAGCTGAGACTTGAAGGAATCTGGAAAAGCCAGGAGAGAGAGGTGAGGATGAATGGCACCTCAGCAATGGCGTACAGCCAGGAACTTCCACTGTGCTATGTTGCCTTTCTAATGGAGAATGTTTAGGAAAATATTTATAGAGGAAGTAGATAAGATTTGGTCTAAAACAAGAAAAAAATGGAAATACTTGGAGAAATGGGTTGGAGGTTTTGTAGGAAAGAGTAATTTCAGTTGAGGAAAGAATATGGATAAGATACTATCCCTTTGGGAAAAGCAGTCTAGCAAGCAGTAGGGGTGAGGCAGCAGGGTAGGGGGGCATGCATTCAATATGAATATTTCCAAAGGACATCATAGACAACTACTATCGCACATCAATTTCACTGCGTTTATTTCAAGAAAGTAGTGACATTTAACAAGAATTGTGGGTCCCAATCATCTTTAGTAGGTGGTCAGTTTGACATTTATGTATAATGTCTTTCAAAGGCTAATAAAACTCTTCTAAGCCTGTAGGTTACATTTTTAGCTTTACTTCTTCTTCACTTAAGGTAGCAATTCATTGAATCACAGGATATTAGCAGATGCTGAAAGTTAAGTACATAGTTATACTAAAATTTTTCAACCCTGACCTTTTTGTGTAAAAGATGAAAAATAAAGTTATTTCACGGACATTCTAAGTTCTTCATTCTTTTTTTTTTTTTTTTTTTTTGAGCTCAAAACAGAATGCAGGCCTCTCCCACATCCCAGTTCAGGCTTCTCTTTCTTTCTTTCTTTCTTTCTTTCTTTCTTTCTTTCTTTCTTTCTTTCTTTCTTTCTTTCTTTCTTTCTTTCTTTCTTTCTTTCTTTCTTTCTTTCTTTCTTTCTTTCTTTCTCTTTCTTTCTTTCTTTCTTTCTTCATTTTTTTTAATTTTAATTTTTATTTATTTAACTTTTTACATTCATTTTCACAAAATTTGGGGTTCCAATTTTTCTCCCCTTTTTATCGTCTCCCCCCACCCCAATACATCGAGCAATCTAATTTTTCCCTATCTCCAATCTGCCCTCTCTTCTGTCATCCCTCTCTTCTCTTGTCTCCATCTTCTCTTTTCTCCTGTAGGGCCAGATGACTTTCTATTCCTCATTAACTGTATGTCTTATTTCCTAGTAGCAACAACAATACTAAACAGTAGTTCCTAAAACTTGAGTTCCAAATTCTCCCCATCCCTCCCTCCCCACCCATTCCCTTTGGGAAGGCAGGCAATTCAATATAGGCCATATCTGTGTAGTTTTTGAAATGACTTCCCTGATAGTCGTGTTGCATAAGACTAACTGAATTACCCTCCATCCTACCCTGCCCCTCATTGTTTCTCTTCTATCTTTTGATCCTGTCCCTCCCCAAGTGTTGACTTCAAATTGCTCCCTCCTCCCTTTGCCCTCCCTTCCATCATCCCCCCCTCTTGCCTATCTCCTTCTCCCCCACTTTCCTGTACTGTAAGATAGGTTTTCATACCAAAATGAGTGTGCATTTTATTCCTTCCTTTAGTCAAATGTGATGAGGGTAATCTTCTTGTTTTTTCTCAGCTCTCCTCTTTTTCTCTCCACTAAGAAGTCTCCTACTTGCCTCTTGAATGAGATATAATTCACCCCATTCCATTTCACCGTCTTTCCTCCCCCTTCCTTTCTCTCTCACCATTTACCTTAATTCCTTTTAAGATATGGTCCCATCCTATTCAATTCACTCTGTGCTCTCTGTCTCTGTATGTGTGTGCATGCATGTATGTGTGTGCATGCGTGTACATGTGTCTGCATGTATGTAAGTGTGTGTGCACGTGTGTACATCTGTGTGTGCATGCGTGTACATGTGTGTGCATGTGTGTAAGTGTGTGTGCGTGCACGTGTGTACATCTGTGTGTGATCCCAACAAACTACCCAGATACTGAAATGTTTTAAGAGTTACAAATATTGTCTTTGCATGTAGGAATGTAAACAGTTCACTTTTGGTAAGTCCCTTCTGACTTCTCTTTGCTGTTTCCTTTTTCATGCTTCTTCTCATTCTTGTGTTTGAAAGTCAAATTTTCTTTTCAGCTCTGGTCTTTTCATCAAGAATGCTTGAAAATCCTCTGTTTCATTGAAAGACCATATTTTCCCCTGAAGTATTATACTCAGTTTTGCTGGGTAGGTGATTCTTGGTTTGAGACCTAGTTCCTTTGACTTCTGGAATATCCTATTCCACGCCCTTCAATCCCTTAATGTAGAAGCTGCTAGATCTTGAGTTATCCTGATTGTATTTCCACAGTACTGGAATTGTTTCTTTCTAGCTGCTTGCAAGATTTTCTCCTTGAGCTGGGAGTTCTAGAATTTGACCACAATGTTCCTAGGAGTTTCTCTTTTTGGATCTCTTTCAGGTGGTGATCGATGGATTCTTTCAATACTTATTTTACCCTCTGGTTGTAGAATGTCAGGGCAGTTTTCCTTGATAATTTCATGGAAGATGATATCTAGGCTCTTTTTTTGATCATGACTTTCAAGTAGTCCCTTAATTTTTAAATTGTCTCTCCTTGATCTATTTTCCAGGTCAGTTGTTTTTCCCATGAGATATTTCACATTCTCTTCCACTTTTTCATTCTTTTGGTTTTGTTTTGTGATTTCTTGGTTTCTCAGAAAGTCATTAGACTCCATCTGTTCCATTCTAATTTTGAGAGAATTATTCTCTTCAGTGAGCTTTTGAACCTCTTTTTCCATTTGGCTCATTCTGCTTTTGAAAGCATTCTTCTCCTCATTGGCTTTTTGTACCTCTTTTACCAATTCAGTGAGCCTACTTTTCAAGGTGTTATTTTCTTCAGCATTTTTTTGGGTCTCCTTTACCAAAGTATTGACCCGTTTTTCATGCTTTTCTTGCATCTCTCTCATTTCTCTTCCCAGTTTTTCTTCCACCTGTCTAACTTGCTTTTCAAAATCCTTTTTGAGCTCTTCCATAGTCTGAGCCCACTGGACATCCCCCTGGGATGTCTGGGATACAGAGGCCCCACCCTCCACGTCTTTCCCTGGTGACAAGAATATTTCCTCGTCGTCTTCAGATCGGAAAGTCAGGATCATTTGCATCTGCTCAAAAAAGCTCTCTATAGTCTTATTTTTCTTCCCTTTTCTAGGCATTTTCCCAGCCAGTTACTTGACTTCTGAGATTCCTGTCCACCCACGCCTAGATCCGCCCAGCTAGTGCTTGGGGTCTGAGATTCAAATGGGCTTTCAGTGGCAGACGTGGCTGCTATTCAATGTGAGCTTAAATTCTGGTGCTGTGGTGGGGGCAGGGCTGCCTCCCAGGCTCAGTTCCCTCAGGGGCTTTATGCAGAGACCTTCAGCAATGGAGCAGGTGGGGCAGGGCCGTCTCCCAGACTCAGCTCCTTCAGGTTGTTTATGCAGAGACTTTCAGTAATGAAGATTCTGCCTGCTGGGGGAGTCCCGGTGGCTGCCGCTGCTGCCTCTGCCTCTGCCGCTTCCCGCCCCTGCCTCTGCCTCCGCAGCTTCCTCCCAAGGGGGCCCGAACCGCAGAGACACTCCGCTCCCCTCTTGTCCAGCTCAGATGTCTCTCTCACTGACCTGCAGAGTCCGTGGGCGGAGGGACCTTCCTGGCCACCGGAGCTTCTGTCCCTGAAGCCTGCTTGGATCCGCTTCTCTGGGGCCGCTGCCCGCAGCGCTGGGGTGGGGTCTGCTTTCTGGGGCGCGATGGACCCTGGGGACCACTCTCCAGGGCTCTCTGGAATGGAAATCTCTTCCACTGTGTTTCTGCACAACCTGCAGTGATCCAGAACTTGTGGGGAGCTCTTCTTACATTAAATACATGGGCTGTGGGTTCAGAGCTAGCATACGTGAGTCTTTCTACTCCGCCATCTTGACTCCTCCCCCCTAAGTTCTTGATTCTTTAAGTCTAGCCTATGTTTTCTCAACTTGAAATTAGTGGCAAATAAATGGTGCAGAATGCTGACAATAACAAAGAAATTATGTTTCACTTAAAGCATGGATTAATCATTATAACAAGCTCCACAATGTAGGACCTTGAGCTGCTTGGTAGCTGACTCAAATTGAACCTCATTGCAATGGAGCAGTGAGGTGGCACAGTGTATAGTGAGCCCACTCTGTACTCAAAAGGACCTGAATTCAAATTTGACCACAGATACTTACTAGTTGTGTGACCCTGGGCAAGTCAATTACTTGCCTCGGTCTCCTCATCTGTAAAATGAGTTGAAGAAGGAATGGCAAACCACTTCTGTATCTTTACCAAGAGACCCTAAATGGGGTCGCAGAGAGTTGAACATGATTAAAAATGACTAAATAGAAAAGAATATAAGTTCCTTGCAGGCAGAGGCTATTTCCTTTATTATTATTTTTTATCATTGTATCCTCAGCTCTTGCCTAGCACCTGGTACCTAATAGACAATGAGGAAAAAAAAGCTGAATTTGTAGTTAGAGGAACTTGGTTCTTAATCTTGATTTTGTCATTGACATGATCTTGGAAAAGTTGGTGAATTTCACTAGGAATCCTTTTCATCATTTGATCAAAGGAGAGATTTGGACCCATCTATACGTCAATTTATAAAATCCTTTATCAAACATTCTATGATTTTATTATCTTATTGTGATAATCAGTTTTAAGTACATTAAACACAATTGAAATTATTTGAATTATTAGGTCTCATTTGAATGACAATGAAGAAGTATAACTATAATAGTTTAAGAGTTGAGTTCACAATTAGAAACATCTAAGTCAAATCATACCTGAGATACCTACTAGCTGTGTGATCCTGGATAAGTCATTCAAACTCTTTGTGTCAGAAGCAGCTTCTTAAGAGAGATAGTGATTCACAGTAGATGTCCAGGATCTCTTATCAAGAATATATGAATTTGAGATCACGGCTAGCGGAGTGATCCTGGATAAGTGACATAACTTCACTTCTGTTTCCTCACGTGTAAAATGCAAATAATAGTCACATCTGCCCTAAGAGTCATGGTAATATAGTTCTGGAGCTAGCATTATAGGACCAGAGGTCAAATTCTGGCTTTACTATTGTCCCTGCATGAGTTTGGTCAAGTCACTTATTTCTCTGGGTTCCAGTTGCTTCAACACACACCTAAGTCTGAGAAACAAGAAAACTCCAGTCTGAGACTTGGCTCTGCCAAAAATTAGCTTTGTGATCTTTAAGAAAAAAAAAAAAGACATTATAGTGCTTTGGGCCTTGGTGTTCTCATCTGTGAAATAAAGGCCCAGGCTTGAGAACCATTAAGGTCTTTTGTATCTGTAAATCTATGATCCTATAACTTAATAAACACACACACATATAAGTATATGTACACACATATACAGCACACATTGTGAGGCCAAGCAAAGTAGAATCTTTTGCTGTTTTTGGTTTACTAAAAGTGCCTCTGATTTGATAATGTGATTAAAAAATATCTTCCCCACACATTGATGGGCCTGACTGTTGAGGGGAGCTTGATTAGGAGAATTCTTTTGTAGGAGGGTCCCAAGCATCTTTTTTTTTTCTATTGAGGCACTGACTCAGAGGGACATGCCCTTTGCCTCTGAAGAGTGTGTAAATACACTGAGTGTGAGGTTTTACTTTAGGGCTTACTGACTGGAAGTGTTTGGCCAGACAGTACCCTGGGAAGCTGGTAAGGAATCCCCCGGGTTTGAAAACCCAGATGTTGGTACTTTTCTTTCTGGTAACTATGGTCAGACTGTTGAACCTGTCTGTTGAATTGTAGTGCAGGTACCAATATGAGAAAAAGCCAAGTCTGTTGATCTTTGATTTCTCTAGATTTTCTCTGAAGTTCAGGGTGCTAATTTTCCCCTCTGAACTAACTGAATGATACATGTGCTTGATAAAAGTGATTGTTAATACCTCAAAAGTTGCCTTTCTTTTTAGAGAAGCAGATCAAAGAACCTGTGGTACCAGTAACCTGCTGTGTATGTTGGGGTGCTTACTGTTACATACATGTACATATACACATACTCATATACATACATCTATGCCTGCTTTTTTGTGGTATTTTATTCTGGACCTGTAAAATTTTTGGTATAGGAAACTGTGTGTTTAAGCTCCTTATACCTGACTAATTAGTCAACATTATGCGACTTAGGGGATTGTGTAGGGATTTTTAGAAGTTAAAAGACTTTATCAGGGTTACATAATGAGCCTGTGTCAGTGGTGAAGCTTGAGCCTAGTTCATTCTGACCAGTAGGCCATTCACTGGTTTTTGTTATTATACGTTGTCTCCTCAAAGTTATGTGCCTCTTATAAGACAATGCATGTAAAGAGCTTTGGAAACCTCAAAGTCCTGTTTAAATGATGTTCTCGGATTTTTCCTGCTTTCCAACATATTTCTGTGTGTCTTCTTCCCTTTACATCCCACCCATCCCAACCTCTTCCTTGAGCAGAAACTGTATTAATACTTATATGGGTACGTCCAGTTTTTAGTACAGTGCCTGATATATAGCGAATGCTTAATAAATAGTTTGACAGCCTATCTGTCAACCTGTCTATTATCTATCTGTTCGTCTTTGTCTCTGGGTCTTTTTCTCTGTCCCTCTTTCTCATTAATTGATATGTCTCTCTCTATATATTCATGAATATATGTATTATATACACATGTGTGTAAGTGTGTACACACATATATGCCAATCATGTTGGAAAAAGAAATCTACCATTTAGAATGAGAGGAAATGAAATGAAACAGTCAAGGTTTAAACCTTCTCAGGTAATGATGAACTTGACAGATAAGCCCAAAGCACAGTAACATAATACTAGGCTTCTAAGTTTTTTAGTTAACAGTTTCAGGTATGAAAGGCAAGTCTTGACTGTGTATTTCCGTTTGATTTAACTCAGTCATATTGCATGAAATGTGTTCCCAGGCTGTCTCTGTCTGACCACAGCATGACCTCGGTTTGTTGCTAGCTTTGGCTTCCTATGAATTGAACTGCTCAGCCTAAATCATCGAAATGTGAATGATTTCCCCAAGGTGCTGTTTTGGAAAACCCCTCTATATCCTGGACACTTCTCAGCTCCTCTTTCCCCCATTTTCCCCTTACTTATATATCTTCCCGACATTCTGGGAGTTTGCTGAATGCAGAACAAACTTCAGAATTCACTTGGAGCTGTCTGGACACCATAAATTTGAACATGGGGGTGGAAGGGGACTGATCTAAAGGAGAAAACCGAAGTCAGGGATAACAGATTGACTAAAAAGGAAAGATTTTAATATCTTGGCCTTTTATGGTTATTTTTTTTCTTCAAACATTAAAAGTATGAGAGAGGATGCTTAATAGCTTTTCCTTCAAAGGAGAAAAAGGCAATCTTCCTTGTTAATACCGAGGGAACAGTGAGTCCTTTCCAGACACTGAATAAGAAGGCTCCCTGAGGGTTATGGTGTTACTCAAGGCCTGGTTTTTCTCTTCCATTTGAAAAATCCAAATATCTACTTAAGCTTCCCATAAAGTTTGTTGTACGTCTCCAAATTCATGGAAGTTCAGGATAATTGATGGGAGATTTACATATGTTGCTCTTTAATATAAATGGTAGATTTCCCGTAGTGTTTTAGGTCTTGATTACATGTAAACTTGATAAAACCACAAATGATCCCATAGAGTAAGATGGCCATGGGATGATAGTTCCAGACCCGGAAGGGACTTAAAGGCCATCTAATCCAATGGCCTCATTTTATGAATGAAGGTGAGGTACAAAACAGAAATGACTGGCTGAAAGATATGCAGCATATAAGTGTCAAGAACCCAGATTCTCTGAATTAAAAACAAACCGACAAAAAAAAAGCAACAAAATTCTCTTTTCTTAATTTGGTGCCTGTAAGATCA
Source organism: Bettongia penicillata ogilbyi (assembly GCA_023548195.1). NCBI lineage: Eukaryota > Metazoa > Chordata > Mammalia > Diprotodontia > Potoroidae > Bettongia > Bettongia penicillata. The sequence continues at coordinate 402,839 of JAJHZJ010000448.1, read as the reverse complement.
AAATCCTTGACTTAATTATACTTGCTCTTAGGATAGGTCCATTATTGTTCCAAAAATCATGTTTTTCAACTATCTCCATTTTCATCTTTTAAAAATAGTTACTATTTGACTGAGAAAGTATAGGGGAGTTGTTGATAAGCCACTTAAAACAACTGGCAAAAGGGAAGGGAACGTATTTTTATTAAGTTCTTTTTTTGTGCCAGGCGCTAAGCTAAATACGTTACAAGTATTTAATGAGGGGTTTAGATAAAGGGAAACAAAGCCTCTGGTCTTTAGGCCAGATTTGAAACAGTGCTTTAACTTCATCTGTATTATGAGGGCAAGGGTTGCAAATTTTATAACATCTCTATTTATATAGAAATATTACAGAAAACTTGAATATCAATGTTTTATCTGAAGAAATAAAATTATATACTTGCAATATTCTAGAGTAAAATGTAAGCTACGATTTTCCTTCCCTGAAAGAAAATTTTTTTTCTTTAAAATTGTGAATTCCTATGCCTCTGGATAATGCTTAGGAATTATTTTTCCTAAAAATTCTTGCAATGATTTACCTTTTCCAAAATAAATACTTACTTGATTATTTTCAATTTGTGAGTTGTTTTCCACCACCCTCAACAAATGATTATCTCTAAAAGAAACTAAAGCAAACAAAAAAAAAATCCCATCAGAGTGTGAGTGCAAAGGCCAGTAAAAATTCAGAAAAATGAAATAATTGTAGAAGAGTGGACATACATCTAGTTTTGACTACAGAACTTCTAGATTGGAGCTATTGTTTTGACATGCATTGTCTCTGACAGTAAGTAAATCATTTAACTTTCCACAGAGGAGTTGACAAATTACTTTAGAAAAGAGAATTTTTGCACAGGAATTTTTCCCTCCAAAACATCACAAACCTTGACTAAAATTAAAATTAAGTAAAAGTAATATCATTCTTATACTTCCAAAGTTCAAAAACAAATTTCTAAAATGTAAGTGATCCTTTCCAACAGTAAGATAATCAAAATTCCTTGATGTAAATGAACTTTATTTAAAAGCAAAGCAAAATAAACAAAAACCTTAGGACGGTTCTTGTTGTTTTATTTTAGTGGTAGAAAGTCTAGTTCGCACTGCATGATGGACTTTTTAATGTGCTTAGAAATTCATCAGATGTTTTCAAGTCAATGATCATTTGGTTTAACTGTATTTCAATGCTCTTAGTTGAAATTTACTAAGCCTCTTTCCATCTTATTTCCCTGCCTATCCTTACGTCTCTGTTTCTTTCTTTCTCTCTATGTCTCTTCATGTAGGCTTGCTTTTCTCTACCGTATATGTTTATTGACGACCTTGTAAACATTCATAGTGAGTAACTAGAAGATTTGTAAGTGGGGATTGATGACTGAAGCTTTGTTCCTAGGTCCTGATCCTTGCACTGGTATTCTTCCTCCCCACCTTTGTCCTAGAACATTAAAGTGTTCTCATTGGCCTTGCCCTTAAAGAAATCATGATCCTGTCCCTTTCTTCCAGTCTGTATTTGGCCATGATAATCTGCACCTCTCTTGATTCACTTGCATCCTTGTTTGCCATCTCCACCATTGTCAACCTCCACCATAGCCATGAAAGATGGGATTGTAACAGACACATACAATCTGTCTTCTTTATCCTACCCTTTTGCCTTATTTTTCATCCTAGGAAATGTCCAGTGAAATTGTAAGATTGAGAGGGTGAGTGGGGATCCTCTTCTATGTGGTCACTTCCCACTTTGTTTTATTTAGAGCGGTGGACTAGCAAGCATCCTTTATGACTCTCCCACCAATTTTGTTATAGATAAAATATTTTCTAATTATGCCTTTGACAAAAGTTTACATGACATGATTCAAAGTAAACTGAAAAGGTTCACCTAATATCCATTCAAGTGTTCCTCTGATGCTCTGCTGTGGTACAAAGATGACTCTCTGGCCTCTTGAAGGCTACACCAATGAATTCTTAGTTTTAGCAAGTCCTATCAAGCGAGCACAGATGCAAGATGGGTGGGGAAAGACTGTAGATAAGTAATAAGAGAAATTAACTAAGTATATGGAAAGGGACACCAAGAGATTGACTACACTCTGGCAGTGCTTCTTAAACTGTGGGCTGTAATTCCACATGGTGTTGCAACCCACACTTTAGGAAACTCTGAAGAGGTCATGAGTGGAAAAAAGTTTAAGAAGGCCTGGACTACAGGATAATGAATTTGGAAACCATAATATGTCCCCAATGCCATTTCTTAAGTTGCAGAGTGGCTACTCTCCATACCACTGGAAAAGTCCCCACTTGACAATATCATTAAGTAATGAATTTTTGAAGTATCAGCAAGATACTTGCCACATTTTAAATAACAATTCCCCTACATTATCCAAATGAAATTTTATCTTCCAATTTTAATCTATCCAACTTGACTTTGATCCCTGATTAGATATAAGCACTATTCAGAGAAATATTAAAACTGTGGTTGGTCATTTATATCCTGTCATGAAAGAAGCACTGGAGAACAACCAGTTGTGGTAAATGATTGGAAATCTTGCCTATGTCTACCACATATTCTACATGATGAATCCACTCAAAATACTGTGTTTTTCATGAATTTCTTACATTGGGTAGACACCAATAAAGCAGGAAGGCTGCCCCAGTGATATCATTTGGTCTTACTATATGACTTTTTCTACCTACATTTTCAATCATGCATCTCTAAAATCATATCATTTACCCCATTTAGGACTGTGGCCACCTCTCTATTTCTCACTGAATGACTCTCAAGTCTAATTCTTAGATGCTATTGTATTCTATAATTTATACCTGTATCAGTGAAAGAATATTGATGCTGATATTGGGTCTTTGTGTCAGGATGAAGGTTTGGTAGGAAAAGCTTAAAAATAACACATTCAATGAGCTTATTCAACTGGTCATGAGGGAGGTTATGACCTGTACATAAATAAATATGATTTGAGATATTGAGTGATTGTGACAAGGGAGAGATATAGATAAAATGCTCTAGAAAATTTAAACAGGAAAGAGAAAACTTTCTGTTGAATGATTCATAGCGAAATCTCCCCCTATCTTCTATTTTTAAGAAGTCAGTTTCTTCTTTCCCGCCAAAAATCTAGGTGTATGAGGAGTCAAAAACAAACAAAACATGTTTCTTGTTTCTGTGTTCTCCTTTAAAGCTGAATAATGAAAAAAATAAGTACTTTATAATGGATACATAAAATCTCATAATGGGAAGGGATCTTAGAAGTCAAAAACTTATATTTGCTGATGGGGTAAGAAACCCTTCCATAATATCCATGACAAAAAAATTCATATTTCCTCCTCTCAAAGACTTTCTCAAAGAAACTTAATTCATTGTTGGATACTTGTTATTATATAGAAATTTTTCTTTCCTTAGGTTGGTCCAAAGTTTGCCTCTCTCTAACTTCCACATGAATCCTTTTTCTGCCTTCTGAGGTCAACCAGAAGTTTCCCACCTGGTAGAGGAATTATACTTGTTCTTCTTCTCTTTTTTTTTTGTTCATTCATTGTAAAAAAAAAAAAAGCTGGAGAGCAAATGAACTAGGATTATAACCAAGAATCCATGAACCAGGAAAGGTGAGTGTAATCCTTCAGGGGAAAATGAATATTCAAGGAAATAGAGGACTTTCAAGCATTTTTAAAGAAGAGACCAGAGGTGAATAGAAAATTTGTGTTGCAATTAAATACAAGACTCAAGAGAAGCATAAAGAGGTAAACAAAAAAGAAGAATTGTAAAGGACTTAATATGGTTAAACTGTTTGTATTCCTTCATGGGAAGATGATACTTGTAACTTTTTCATTATTAGGGCAGTTAGAAGGAATAGATAGATAGATAGGTAGGCAAATAGATAATATCTCCATAGACATAGATAGAGATAGAGGGCACAGTTGTGAGCTGAAAATGAAGGCATGATATCTAAAAAAAAATTAGAATTGAGAGGTGAGAGAAGAATTCACTAGGAGAAAGGGACAGGAAAGGGTAGAATGGGACAAATTATGTCATATAAAAGAGTCAATAAAAAGCTTGTACAGTAGAGGGAGAGAATGGTGAGGTGAGGGGGAATAAGTGAACCTCACTTTAATCAGAATTGGCACAAAGAAGGAATAACATACACAGTAAATTGCATCTATTGCGTAGAATTCTATCTTACCCTAAGACAGTAGGAGAGGAAGGGGATAAGAGGGGGTGGTGGTGGTGATAGAAGGGAGGGCAGATTTGAGGGAGGGTGCATTCAGTAGCAAACACTTTTATGGAAAGACAGGGTGAAAGGAGAGAGAATAGAATAAATGGAGTAGGAGAAAGAGGATGGAGGGAAATAAAGTTAGTAATATTAACTGTGAAAAAAATTTTGAAGCAAATTTCTTTGACAAAGGACTCATTTCTCAAACATAAAAAGAACTGAGTAAAATTTTTAAAATTAAGAGCCATTCCCCAATTGATAAACGATCAAATTATATGAACAATTTTCTGATGAAGTAATTAGAGCTATTTATAACCATCTGAAAAAATTTTCCAAATCACTATTGACTGGAGAAACACAAACTAAAATAATTCTGAGATACTATCTCATACCTATTAGATTGGTTAACAGGACAAAAAGGGAAAATGACAGATCTTAGAGAGGATATGGGAACAATGAGATGTTAATGCACTGGTGTAACAGTACCCTGATTCAACCATTCTAGAATGTAGACTATTTAAAACCACACATACTATTTGACCTAGCAATGCCACTACTAGGTGAGAGAGATGAAAAATAAAGCAAAAAGGGAAAGGAGCTATATACACAAAAATATTTATAGCAGTTCTTTTTTGGTAACAAAGAGTTGGAAATTGAGGGCGTACTTATCAACTGGGGGATGGCTGAACAAATTGTGGCACGCGATTGTGATGGAATACTATTGTACTATAAGAAATGATGAACAAGATACTTTCAGAAAAATCTGGAAAGACTTATAGGAGCTGATACAAGGTGAAATGTACTGTATAAAAAGTAACAGCAGTATTGTAACATGATCAGCTGTGAATGACTTTGTTTCTTCAGAAATACAAAGATTCAAGACAACTTTGAAGGACTTAGGATGAAAAATGCTATCCATCCCTAGAGAAAGAATTTATGGTGTCTGAATACAGACTGAAGAATTTTTTTAACTCTATATTTCCTGAGTGTTTTTTATGCTTATGTTTTCTTTCACAACATGGCTAATTTGGAAATATAGTTTGCATGACTACACATTATAACCTATATAGAATTGCTTGTCTTCTCAATGAGGGGAATGGGCAGGGAGAAGGGAGAAGGTAGGAACTTAAAGTTTTTAAAAAATAATGCTAAAAATTATGTTTACATGTAATTAGGGAAAAATTAAATACTAAACAAAACCAAAAAAATAGTATTTTTCTCTGCCTTGATATGATAGGATATTTCCAAATTTCCTTCTTCACATTGCATGTAGAAAACCAGACATAGACATGACCTGTTCAACAGACCCTGAACCAATGTCTTCTTTTCCTCGCATCCTAGACAAGAACTATCCTGCGGAATTCTTAGGAATAAGTATTTGCTATGAAAGTTAAAGACATTTTATCCCTGGGAAGATGATTTTGATCATCCCACTTACATAGTTTGGCAAAACAATCTTAACTTTGCAAAAATGATGTTATTAATTTGTATTTGGCTTAGGCAAAAACATGTGGATTCCAACCAGCACTGAGAGTATCCTGCCCGTGCTTGGGCACACCGCTGCCAGAAGCAATGACAAATTTAGATGCTTTTCCTTTTTATCATCTTGCCATTTTGGAAAAAGCTCACATTCTTATGTTTCAAGTATTTTACCATTCAAACAGTGGGTTTACTTTATTTTAAGATATTTGGATACTATAAATTGTAAATAAAAATGACCTCAATTGACCTTCCCCATGAAAACACTGATGTGTAGAGGTATGATTTGGATTATTCAATAGCATTTCCTTTCTCAAACTCAGAGAGATAAAATCAAATCAAGATAAAACTTCTCTTTGCAACCACAAAGCTTACACACATACTACAACAACCACCATCCAGATGTATTTCTAAACTTTAATTCATAATGAAAAAAATCTCTTCCAACTCAAGTTTCTTTCAGGGAAATAAGAAATAAGGCCAACTATTTCTTTTTCTTTTTTTTCTTTTTTTTTTTTTTTGCACCATGTAGCTGCCCATTTTAACTCCATCAACAAAGATTTTCTCAGACATATGAATTCCCCCACTTTTGCCCTATAAGATCTGAGTTACTGGCCAGTGAAGCATTATTTGACTGCAGAATCATTTTAAAAAAAATCTGAGCAGGTAAGGAATGTTAGGAATTTTTTTTAAAGGTTGACAGATACATCTTCATGTGTAATAAATTTACAATTCAGAGCTAGAAGAGATATTAGAAGTCACCTAGCATAATTCTCTCCTTTGGAAAATGAAACAACTAATTCCTAGAGAGGTATCCACAGTGATACTTGCAATAAGTAGCAGAGCTGAGTTTTGCACCCTGTTCCAAAGCTAACTTCCTTTCTACAGTACTATTCCGTAGGATGCTAGCAGGTCTAGGTGGGGAACATTATAATTAGAGCACCACAGATGTAGAACTACAAGGGATCCCAGAGGCTATACAGCCCATGCTCTTCCTTTTGTAGAAAACATAAGGGAAATAAGGGCGCATATATATTTAGTGATTTTCCCCCCAAGGCCAAAAACATAGAAAGTGTCAGAACCTGGGTCCTCTGATTACGGAAGCAGTCCTCTTTCTATCCTACCATGCTGCTACCCAATCCAGCGGTCATTATTGTTATTGCTTAGTGTTCATTCTCAAAGAGGAACATGACATCAAGAAGGGGATAACCCTGATTTGCAAGTGAATTGGATTTAAGTGTGAGAGGGGTGTGCAAAGTCACTACCCTCATGCTCTTCTTCAGAGTCTTTTGGGTCCAGTGGCACGATGTACAGCAGGATGACTAGAGATGGCCCTGTATGCAATGGGAGACCTTGACCTTTGTAAGCTAAGGTCTTTCCCAGGTCTCAGTTTGACTGAGGCAACGCCAATTCATTGATTAAGGTTAGGTAAGAAATTAGGCAGAAAACAGCCTCTTTTACCTAGTCAAAAAAAATCAGTCTGGGAAGTCACACTCAGGGTTTCTAGCCAAAACAGAAACAATTGCAATTTATAAGAAACCAATACAGCAAACATTTATTAAGCACCTACCATATGTAAGTTTCTGGTGAATGAAAGGCAAAATAAAACAAACAAAAAAAACCTGTTCTTACTGGATGAGGGCAAAATAAATAACTATAAATAGGTAAATATATACCTGATCACTTATGGAGGGAGGGAGTATAGTTGTTCCATCTATCTTTCTATCATTCTATAAGTTAAGAAGATGAGAACTTGCTCCTTGTGAGAGATGACCTTTGAGCTATAGATTGAAAGAAACTAGGGATTCTAAAAGTTGGACATGAGAATAGGATATGATCTCTGGCTTGCTAGTGAATGTTTATCAATTCACTCACCAAAAAATAATATACCTGATGCACTTTGAAGTTCATTCTGTATCACTAACGTTTTCTCCATTGCTTTCTTAACTCTAAAAAGAACAAACTAAGGCCTGATTTTAGCATTTTCTGATTTCTGAAGTGTCAATGCTTTCACTGAAACTTTAGCCATCACTTTTCACAATCTGATTTGAGATGACTCCACACACCCTTAGTATAATCAAACCCTGAGGTATAGACTGTGTAAAGATGAAGAGACAAGGGATGGAATATTTAATTTAGGAAGCTGCCAACCAATGCAGAATTTATGGGGAAAAAAAACACAAAATGCCTCATCACTGCAAAAGTTTGGGATGACTCTATCTTCCATGAGACAAATGTTACCTTGCAAATATATGTTTGTGTGTGTGTATGTGTGTGTGTACGTACATACAGACTATATATATATATATATATATATATTTCTTTTATGAACATTTTTTTTGTGAAAACCTTTCCATTTGTGAAATGAACATTTAAGCTTTTAGAATGTCCCTAAATGAACTACTTATTGACTGAAATAAATATTGTATTAAAAAGAGATGAAGATGTTTAACCACCAATATGTAGTAATACAGTTGAGCTAACAATGTTTATTGAGCACAGTATGATAGGACATGTGTGTATAGAACATGGTTAGATTCTGTGCTCAACAAAGTACTTAGAGAGATAGTTTAGTTCAAAATGTTGGATTATTCTATGTGAATTGTATTCATGGTCCTTTAATACAGAATGGTGAGAGCCTTTTTTTGTGTGTGTGCTGCCTTATGTTATCTTCAGAGTAGTACAAAGAACGAACAAAACAAAATGCTGACCTATGAGCAGTGGGGAGTGGAGTCATTTAATTTTAAAGGGGAAAAAAGGAGCTAAGTTGAGTGGTCTTCAAATATTTTGCAGGCTGCAGTAAAGAGGTCACCAGGCTATGCGACATCTTGGCAAAAGATCAAACCAGAAGAAATGGGCTCATATTGCAAGGAGACAATAGAAAACTGGAAAACTGGCCTAACAAAGGGTGTTCATTTTTGGTGTGTAAGGTGGAAATTGAGATTAGATTCATAGGAACCACTTTCCATATTGACTCAGATTTTTTTATTGAGGGAAAAGCAAAATCTCATTTTCAAATTTCTTTATTGTTTTATAAGGTCTTGGGGATAAGATATAAGTGGTGGTAAAAATACTTCATTTTTATGTAAATAAAAAACTTTTTTTTTATTTTAAATTCTTCCCAGTTCCATTTTTCTCCCTCTTTCCCCTCTTGGTCACTCTTAAATTCCCTTCCTTTTTCCCTCCCAATTTTAAGTTCAACAACTCAAATCAAAATCTGAATTTTACTCTCCTATCCCTCTACAATCTCTGCCTTCCCAAATTTTCATTCATTAGATAGTACCATTTTTGAAAAGAGTATAAGAAACATTAATACATTAATGTTTGAAACAATGGATTTGAAAAGTTTTAGGAGGTAAGTGTTTAAGGGACAACTTTGTCTCCTATAAGCTAGACATTACTATTTATTGCCTTTTCTGTATGTTAAGTTTTGGAAGATACAATATACCATAAAATTAAAATCCACATGACAGTAAGCCATGTTTTGTTGCGATTAAGTTATTTTAAATATTAGAAATGGAGATGTAGATGCTCTTCCATAGATTAGATGAACAATTTTAAAATCATTAGTGAGAGACAGAGTGGCAGAATGAATATAGGAGTAGCCAAAGAGTCAGAAAGACCTGGGTTTAAGTTTAAAGTTTGCCACACACTGGATCTGGGACCTGGAACTAGTTTTTTTTTTAATTTTGAAATATTCTAGGTTACAGTCAATTTATGAATTACAGATATTTCCATTCCAGTAGCTCCTTACTCTGAATTCACAAACCTGCAAATAAATCAATAAGTAAAAAAAAAAAGCATTTTTTTCTTGGAATTCATTATAAAAATTTAAAGTGATAGTTCTATTATTGAAACTATCCTAGTACCCATTTCCTATGACCTTGGCTGTGATACTTCGTATGGATATCATCGTTCAGGAAAAAGACATTATAAGGAAAGTCACTAATGACAGCTCACTGAATCATGCCATCTCTCCAGATGAAGATGATGCAAGTCACTCTTTTCTATCTTGAAAAGAATCAAAGAAATGGTCCCAGACATGCTCATTGCAAAGGGCGGGTGAGAATCTACCACTGTGGTGTTCCTGGCAGCTGAACTGCAATTGCTAGTATGCCAGATCCCAGACATGGTATGATTAAATCCAGCATCCAATCATTTTGTTATAGTAAATGTACAAAGCGTTCTGATTATAACATGCCTTGTCTGCATGGTGGCACACATGGTATACATTTTCTATGAAATTACTAGTGCGAATTTGTAACCGAACTACATTGTTTACAAAAGTGTTTTTTAATGCTGCAATCATTGTAAAAACAAAAATTGATATTTATATATTCCTCAAGCAATGTGTGAAGGAGACCAAGGAGGTCATTTGACTTTCCATTATTTTTTAACTTTTTATCTTTTGCCATATTCTCTAATTTTTCCCACATCACTAATAGATTTTAAAACAGAGAAGTGCAAAATTAACTCAGAAATGCAACTAATACTTCTCACTTTTTTGTCTTGAACACAGATATTTCAATTAAATTTTATCAGTTCCTTTACTATACAAGATTGTTTCTAAATAGACTGTTATTTGACACAGAACAATGCTCATTTCAAAAAGAAAAAAATATAGTTAACTAAAAATTAACTAACCCTAATCACTTTACTGAGATGTTAGAATTATTCTGCAACAGATACTCTCAGAGATGAAGATTGAATATCTATACTGTACAATTTTACCAAAGCAGTGTTCTGTTGACTTTATGTGAGAAGTAAAGTTTAGATTCACAGCTGATTCCAATATATTCACTACAAACAAGAATAATTTTCTTTGAGTAAAAAAATAAAGAAAATAATTTTATTTAGTTCTCCATGCAAAATTAATGTGCAACACTTTCTGATTTTGAATCAGTTAAAACGTTTCAACTATGTTTCATGCATGGTGCAACTTACTAAAATATAACTGTGAATCTACTGTCAGTATAATAGTTCATCTTGCAAACACATTGATAAATTTGCTAAAAATAAACTCTCCCTCAGCCCATGTCACAAAAATTTACTGTTGAAGCTTTAATCTACATATTTTTCTAAAAATGTTTCAATTCCTGAGTATGCTGTTAATCCAACATATTCAACATTACAATTTAGCAAGAGAAATGGGGAAATCTGGTAATGGAGACTGCTTTTTGGACCTCACTCTTATGTCAATAAGTGTGGCAATCACTTCTCCCTTTTCTCTTGAACATGCCTTTTTTATTTGAAAATTTCAGGTGAAGGTCTCAAATATTATTTTGAACTTCATATACATGTCATTGGTCAGAAAAAGATAGAAGTAAAGTCACTACCGACAGCTCCCCAAGTCATGACATCTCTCCAAATGAAGATGATGTAACTTTTTCTATCTTGAAAAGACTTAAAGAACTAATTTTGAACTGACATCTAATTTTTCAATTTTTCACTTGTAATTTTTTAATTTCTTTTAATTAATTGTGTATCAAGCAGCTGGAAGAAAGATGCAAATTGGAAGAATTTTGATCTTGATGTCAGAAGATCTGGGTCTAGTCCTGACTATAATAGCTTCATAATTTGGGGAAAATTACTTAACTTTTCATTTCTGATTCATAAAGTGATGATAATCAAAGACATTTTGCCTATTTCTGAGGATTGTTGTGAAGAGCAAGTGAATTCTTAAAATGTAAACTCTATGTAATGACACATATAATAATGATGAAGATAGAATGATGATGATAAAAGAAAGAAGGAATGAGTTAATTATAAAAATAATAACAAACAATTTTCAAGCATTTCTATGTGCCAGTTATATAGGAGGAGCTTTAGCAGCAACCTTCATCATTGGATACTAGTTCTGAAGTCAGGAAGATTTGGGTGCAATTCCTGCTTCTGATACATATTAATTGTGTAACCATGAATAAGTCACTTACTAATGAAAAAGTGCTCTATACCTATATGTCTGAGTTACTTGTCTGCATCAATGGTTGGGGTTTCCTCATTGGGAGTTTCCTACAAAGATGAAGTCACAGATCTTGATTGCCTAAAACCCATCCTCCTTCTCCTCCTCTCATGTTAACTTGAGTTTATAATGTATATAGATATGCATAATACATTTAAAAAATAAAACTAATTCAATTGGGATTCAACAGTTTAAAACAAAATGGCAGCTTAATACATGAGTTAATTTTAAAAAGTATTACCTGCTTTTATCTTTTTCATTTTAAATGAATGTCTAAAGAAGCAAAAATGTACTGAAATTGTATTTGTACAGCCAAGGAGTAAGTTAACAGGTGTAAAATTCTATATCTTGTTTTTTTATAACTAATAGATGTATATGACCTTAAGATAAATGTATTTATTTTATCATACAATAATTTGTATTGGGAAAAAGAAAGCTTTTCTCCAGTTTTAGTCTAATTGCCTGAAAATCACAATAAGTTCCACTGTGTTCAGAAATTTTCCAGCTTTGACCTTGAAAGTGCATGTTGCTTTCAGTAATCTTAGATGTGAATAAATACATTCTTTTAAAAAGTTAGTGCATGCTGGGATATGTCAGCATGAGTGAGGAGTCTAGATCTACATAGCTGTAGCAACTTCCTCAGAGGGGAAAAATACAGGGTAAATTAAAATTAAATGTATCCTCCTAAAATGCCTGGAAATAGTGGATATTTAGTACTTAACTTCTAATAATAAGAAAGAAAAAGGTCTATTTTTCTAGTTTTTTTTTATAGATGATGTCTAAGCAATATAGAACAAAATAATTAATTTTAAGAGTCAATGAATACTGTGGAATATTGCCATTAGTTAATATTATCATTCACTTCCTACTGTCCAAAAGATGAAATAAAATCCATCACTTCCAGTTGAATACAACTGGCAATATGAGGTTTTTCCTTCTACTCTGATTATAATCAAGATTCATCTGTCATTGCCATGAGCCTTTCAATGGAGATGGCAAGCAAATGGAGACATTATTCTCTAGACCTTTCATTTTTACTGTGTAATAGAGAGAATGCAAAGTTCAGATGATCAGGAACCAAAACTTGTCTATGACAGTCACTACCTGTAGGACCTCCTTATATCTCAGTTCCATAGCTGTAGAATGAGAGGGTTGGATTAGACCTCTGAGTTCCTTTCCATCTTTAGAGCTGCAACTCTATGGTTCTACCTTCATTAATGTGACTTCTAGCTGAGCAATGCCTCCAGCAGAGAGGGAACTTGGAAAGGAGGGGGGTGTTTTGTTTTTTTTTTTTGAGAACAATACAGAAAAAAAATGATGTCAAGTTGTATAAGAGTAGTAAATAGTTTTGGTCACATATCCTTTACATGTGTGTCTCAACACTATTGAATTTCATGCGTATGTTCATTCCTCCCATTGATGCTATCTATATTAGTGAGAGTTTTCTGGAGAGAAAGTTTTATAGTTTCTAGTCTTTCAGTTTCATCTTCGTAAATTCCTTTATAGTAACTATTTTTATTTTGACCAACAACCCTAAGGGTCTTCCGCTCCAAGTATTTTTTTTTAATTAAAGGGGCTATCCCTTGACCTCTTGAAGAGGTCTATTCACATTATATATCATACCTATATGCCTAAAAGGACCTACTTTTAGGAGTTTATTCAATTAATAAAATCTAGAATGTAAGCTCTTTGAGGGTAGAGGTGCCCTTTTGTTTCTTCTTGTATCCCCAGTGCCTGACACATAGTATGGTGCTTAATAAATGTTTATTGACTGGTTATTCATGAGAACTACAGGAGCAACCATTCTCATATTCATATTCCAAACTTTTGAAGTAGTTTCAAACATGGACCATTTGCTAGATTTTTCTATTTGATGATAAAAACTATTTTCTCCATTTTTTCCTTCCTTTCTTTCCATTTCATTTTTCTTTTTCTTCTCCACATTATTTTACATTTGGGAAATTTAGTTAGAATTGGAAGGGATCTTAGAAAGCCATTGAGTCCAAACTCTTTATTTTGCAGATGAGAAAACTAAGACAGTAACCTGTAGATTGACACATAGCTAGCAATCGTAAAAGGCAAAATTTGAACCAAGCTCTTCTGACTAGAAGTCCAACACCGTATACAAATTTTAGAGACTTCTAAGTCTTCACCAAATCATTTCATTCCTCTCTCTATGGAGCTTGAATCCACAAATTTCAATCAAACTTAAACTAGTCCCTACAACACAAATTAATACTTATAAAGAACTGAAGCCAAGTTAATATAATAAGTTTCCCACGTATGATGGTATAAAAATCTGAGTGACTTTGTGGCTGCATTCAGAGACCATAACCCCACCCTCGCTGAAAATCTGAGTTCTCATCCTGGCTCTGCCATTTACAATCTGTGTGTCTTTGGATGGAGCACAGCCTTGTCTTGCCTCAGTTTCTTCATCTATAAAAGAAGATGTCAGACTAGATGACCTCTTAGGTTGTTTCCCATTCTAAATCTGTGATCCCTCATTAGAACTGTGAATACTGAAATTTATAATATAAAGTGACAAGTTCCTCAAAATATTTTGAATTTAAGATCATCATATTTTTATGACTCAAAATATAAGTAAATTCAAAGTGCAAAGGACATTATATATTGTACCTTTATGCCTCTATTTGTATACAAATATATTTTTTTACTGAATGTAATTTGACTAATATATGAATTGAAGTTATTTTAGTTTGGAAAAGTATGAATTCAGATGTAATAGTTGTATACAATAAACATTTTCAAAATTGTTTATTTTAAATTTTAACTCTCAGCAGGTTCCTTATACCTGGCTCTTTTGTAAACACCATTACGAGTACCTTGACATAGTTGTAAAAACCTTTGAGTGATATCTTTGAAGTAATGTTCCAAAGTAATATGATCACGTCAGATTTGATATTGCAGGATATAATGTTTCCCAGTGGGAGTATGATAATGCCCTACTCATTCACTCCTCTACTGAATGAGATTTTGATATAGAGCACAAATGAGATGTTACTTGGTCCACATTATATATTCATCACTTTTGAATTTTCTATATTGTTATCAATACTAACAACACCATTTTCCTAGTGCTTGATTGCTTCTTCGGTCATAACTTCAGCATGCTGTGTTCCTGCGGAATAATCCAAGATAAGGATATGCCTTACCCACTGCCAAGGTACTTGCTGTGAGGTAGAATAATATGAATCATTTTCATGCTTCAGAAACACAATGATATTGAATAAACTGACTTAAGGTCAGAAGCTAAGAGAGGCAAGTGAATATAATGGACTATGGTATTTTCCCCTCACTTTGTTTTGATTATCTATGTGGCTTGCCCTGAAAGAGGGTAATGAGACAATATCTTTTCCTAACGAAATGGTTTGATAAGAACATTTAATAGTAAAGTAAAAGTAACAGTCAGTTTAAATAAAAAACTTTGAAATCAAACTGAAGGACTTTATGCATTGGAAAAAGGATTGAGACTAGAGTAAAAAGGTTGAATGCATTCTATTATAAATACCTAAATTAACTATGAAAGATGTGCCAAGAAAGATGCTATCTACTCTCATAGAAAAAGCTGATAAATAGATATATAGAATGATTTTACATTGTATATATACATACATATCTCTCTATATATGTACGTGTGTATGCATGTGTATAATTGGTTCTTCTGGCTGTTTGTGTCTTTCCCATCTGATATTAACTCTCATCTACTTCCTATATATCTTGTGTGAACCTAATGGCACCACTAAGTGTATTGGATGACGATGGAATGAATCCATAACGTGTCAGTATCATTGAGAGGATCAACATAGTACTCTGAACTGAAGTAATCATCCACAGAAGTGTTTGGCAAGTTGAGAAAAATCTTCCTTAAAGTATTTGTGATTATCTTACAGATATCAAATGTATACAATAATGTAAAGAATAACTTTTTAAAAATAACATGAGAGGCACTATAGTATTGTGGAAAGGGCTTGGGATTTTCAGGCAGAGGACTTGTGTTCAAATCTAAGCTTTGATACTACCTGCCTTTATAACTTTGATCAATCATTTTAACCCCACAGTATTGTTTCCTCATCTGTAAAATCAGTCAGCAAAGAACAATATCCTCTAAAGTTCTTTCAGCTCTAACATATGTTTAACCTTTGGCAATCTAATTGATTCATATCAATTTAAGAAAAAAAGATGATGAATCACAATTTCTCCTTTTTATTAAGGTAGGGGATTAGACATGTGGAAACTATCAAGCAAAAAGCTATTACAATGCAAGAAAGTGTTACATGATTGGGTATTATATTGAGAAATGACTATGATAAAAAAGCTCAAAGACATCAATATTAAAAAAATCAAAGTTTGTTCCAGTATCTTGATTGGAAATGTTGTAAAAAAGAAAAAGAGATACGGTATTATATATCAAAATATTTATAGCAACATGTTTTCATTTGGATATATTTCTGATGATCACAAAGAACCATAAACAAAATAATACTCACTGATTGGAATACTACTGAACCTTAAGAAGGGTGAATATGAATAAATCAGAAAAAAAAGAATGTATTTAAGTTGATGCACAATGAAACAAGTAGAACTTGTAAAAATACATTAAATGGTTACACCATTGTAAGTGGCAAGAACTGAAACAGCATTGCACTTACATTAAAAAGATATGCCTACATAGAAAGAACATATTTTTAACAAAAAAGATCATCTCTTATTTTTGTGGTTGTAGAGTTCGTCATGATCCCATGCATCATAGCTGTTCAATTTCTATTCTTTTGAGATATGAGTATAATGAGAGGATAAGTAATTTGAGTCCAGCACAATCTACCTATATTTGACAATGTCATAGCACAGTAATAAATGAAGAAAAGAAGGTGTAACATGGAAAAATAATTAGAGTGCTAGATTTGGAGTCAAGAGGAAATGAGTTTGAATACCATCTAAGACTTTCACTAGGAGTCAAATCACTTATGCTCCATCAGTCTCAGTTTCTGATGGATTATAATATATATCAATTATAAATATATAATATTTTGCCCACAATCTTTTGAGGATAAAGTAAGATGCAATTCAGAGTGTACTTTGCAAAACCTTAGCACACTACATAAATTCTGGCTATTACACATTATAGATTGGAACAGATAATTTTCAGTCATTGAGTGAAAGTCAAAGAACTCTGTAGGAGTTCAGCACCACAGATTTGTTGGAAAAAATTTTCTGTTTCACAATAACTGTAATTGGGTTACAGAGCATGGATAATAGATGATCAATGAGTTATTCTGTGGTGTTCATAGTACCATAAATAGCTGTATGAGGTGAAGAACTCAGTAGAAAAAACCAATGATATAGTTGTTTGGATAGTAATAGAAAAGATGATCCAAAGATAACCTTTTGGTATTGTAAAAATCTCATTTACCTTATATCTCAATATTAGTGGGTTGGTTTTTTTTAATACTTAAGATTATTCTGTATAGGTTCTACATATACTTTCCTATTGAGCGCATTTCCACTATATGTAGTCGAACTAAAATAAATGGAAGAAATCATATAACAAATCAAAACATAATACACTGAAACCCACCCACACACAAACATGATCTGCTACATTCTGCGAATGACTTCCATATTTATTTCTCTGAGTGTGGAAGGCATTTTGCTGTCACGGGGAGGGAGGGGGGTAGTGGGGGAAGGGTGAGGGGGATAAAATCTTAACTTTAAGGAAATGATTGTAAAATATTAAAAAAAATTAAAAAAATAAATACTTAAGATGATTGTTCTGACAGTAGATGAAAGGGGAAATGAGTTACTTCAGCCAGGGTGACCTGGGAAGACTTCAAGGAGAAAGTAATAAACAGGAACAAGCATGGGCAAGATTTTAGCAAATGTAGATGGTGGAAAGCCTCATCAGGTGGAAGAGTAATCCTGTTTGCTTCAGTTTCCTCATCTATAAAATTAGCTGGAGAAGGAAATGGAAAACCAATCTGGTATCCTTGCCAAGAAACCCCAAAAGGGATAACAGAGTCGAACGTCACTAAAAAAACTGAACAAAAAAATGCATCCAGAAGAGGTACAAGGTTTGAACAGACCCATTTTTACCTAATCCAAAAACTTCTAAAAATTAGAAAAGCCATCCAAAATACCCAGTCTTTAAACTCAGCTAGGGACTTGGAAGAAGTCAGCTGTCTTTCTTTTTCTTATGGGCTTGGAATTCTGCATAAATTATCAGGGGTAGGGAAAATTTATTCAGTATTTTATCTAATGGTCAAAGATGGAATCAGGAAATTCCAAAAGAGAAATAAACAACCTCATTCTAAAGAAAAAAAAAAGTTTTGAACTTTCTGAACTTAAAAAAAGTTTATTTTGTTACTGTCTGAGTTTTGAGTGAAGATTCTGGATATGTTTATTTTTTTTTCTGAAATAGTTTGGCCAGACTAAGAAAAGCCTTTTTGCTTATAAAAACCAGAAAGGGGGTAAAAAAGCTAAATTAATAAAAAGGTAATGAGAACAGGGTCAGTCCACTTCATTGAAGTAAAACAGGCAATTCAAAGCCCTGGGGCAAGGCATCAAAGGAAAATGATACTAAAATGACCTATTGTATGAAATTAAATATAAATATCAACTTGCTTTGAGGCAAGCTGCACACCCAGTTTGGGACATTTAACTTAAAAAAATATTTCCCAAAATGCTTGGGTTTGGGAAGCTATCGCTTTCTCCTGTTCTAATGTCATAGACTGATCATAGCTCAGTAGAAAGAGAGGTGTCAGGGTAAGACCTCGGTTGGTGGTCTAGTTCTGTCATTATTTCTTCCTATCTTTGACAAATCACTGCTTACCCTCTGCAACTTTTGCTTCATCTGTAAAATGACAATAATAAGCATTTGTAAAGTTGTTTTTCATCCTTTGTGCTTCAAGAGAAAAAAATGGCATTATGTTGGCATCAAGGTATAGTGTCTCTGACTGTGGCTGATCAGACCAGTGCAAGCTCTGAAATCTCTACTGCAGGGCATTTGTAAGGAGAGCACTTTGTCATCCATGTGAGCTATTGCTATGAGCAAATGCAGAGTTTTAGAGATAGAAAATGCTTACAGATCCTGTAGACAGAATGATTCGTTTCGTTGATAAGGTGGTAAGTAGCTGAGTCAGAATTGGAAATTGCCAATCTAAAGTTCTGGTTCTTAGATCCTGTAGTTCATTGCCTTTATTCCAAGCATTATGCAATCCACCTACATTAGTCTACCTTCATTTACTCAAATATGACCTCACATCTGTCTTCCTGAATTATTCTTTGTACCCCATGTCTGCGAGAGTCTGCCCTTTCAGCTCTGATTTTTAACTGCTCCAGTTTTCTTTAACACATGGGTCCAAGCTCACCTTCCATGGAAGGTCTTTCTTTCCTGATCTCTGCCCTGCTTGTATTTCCAGAATCTATAAATAGCTTCTATGCACCTCAATATTCACGTGTCATCTGCGGCATCATAGTTGTCTCTTTGAGAGCAAATACTGGGTTTTATTATGTTTTATGTTGTTTTGTTTTGGGGTTTTCTATTCTCAGTATAAAGCATGGCCTAGAGGAAATGTTCATTAAGTGTTGCTGAGTGACTGTTCTTTCTTTCAGTTCATTTTGACTACTTTCAATATTCATAAGAATCTACTATCTCACGATGCACTTTGTGATTCATTCAACTTTACCTTATGTGACTCTTGTACATGTGCTCCCTTGAGAACCCCACAGGGTCCACCCAACATGCTAGAGGCCTTTTTTTTCTTTAAAAATTTTTTTTATTCTGAATTTAAGAAACAAATATTTCCATAACACAGTAAAATAGGAAAAATGATTGCACATCATGAAGACGTTAGTGAAATGCTCTACTAACCAACTTTTTACTATGTAACTAGCACATTTATTCTACAGTATAATTCTTTGATCACATCTTATTATTGCTTTTTTCTTTAACTTCCTCCTTGGATTCATATTGTCCCCCTGCTCACTTATATCAAGTGTGTCTCCATTGCACTTTTTCAAATATTTATTTTCATTTCCTTAGAGATTGCTATGTTCTATGTCTTGAAATAACATGACAATCCATTTTTGCTATTTTGAAATATTAGATGAGGATTTGTTGGAATCTGAGAATGCTAATTCTCTGCTAAACATCTCCACAGACCTCTTCAATTGTATGATCTGCTATCTAAATGTGTTTGCCTCTCCATGGGCTATCTGGAAATAGTAAAGCAGCATTTTTGGGAAAAAAAGAAAAACACCTATATTTTATGTTGATCTTTATAAAGCTCCATTTTAGGGAGGGGAAAAGCCATGCTGTGATATAGCTATTCATTCCCCTTCCTTGAATATCTGCATTTTCTATTAGAACTGTCTCTAATGTCATAAAGCTCACATTTCTACAGATACAAAGATCTTTGTCTGACCACTGCCTTCTGATCTACTGAAATTTCTGCCAGTACCTGAGGAATTTTCAACTTTCTAAGAACTGAAATTGGATATTTCTGATATTCCTCTAATATCTGAAAGGAGGTAAATTCCTAGAGGGTGTTATTTTGCATAATGGAGGAGAAATGAAACCAAGTTGTAACCTAGAGGCATGAAAGAGCCAAGCATGAGATGAAGGAGTGATTTATAGGCACCAGAATATTCCTGTAACATGTTAATAAAGGAAAGAAGGAAAATATGTGTCTATGTGTGTGTTCATTATATCCCATGTATTTTATTTAAAGGTGAAAATGTTATTATTGAGGAAAGTAAGCACATAGTTCATTAAATATTAAAATCCTATTGTATGGGGACATTTTTTTTGTTCGAAACTTTATTTGTTTAATTTTAGTTTACAACATTCATTTCCACAAGATTTTGAGTTTCAAATTTTCTCCCCATTTCTCCCCTCCCCCCAACCAAAGACACTGTGCCTTCTGATTATCCCTTCCCCCAATCTACTCTCCCTTCTATCACACCTTTCCTTTCCCTTATCCCCATCTTCTCTCTTTTCTTGGAGGGCATGATAGATTTCTATACTCCATTATCTGTATTTCTTATTTCCTAGTTGTATGCAAAAAAAAAATTCTCAACATTCACTCCTAAAATTTTGAATTCCGACTTCTTTCCCTTCCTCCCTCCTATCTCCACTCAGGAGGCAAGCCATTCAATCTAGTCCATACATATGTAGCCATGCAAAAGACTTCCATAATAGTCATGTTGTCAAAGACTAACTATATTTCCCTCCATTCTGCCCTGCCCCCCATTTATTTTATTCTCTCTTTGACTTTGTCCCTCTGTATGGGGACATTTTTTAACCAAATCAAATATCTAAATGTGTTAACAAGTATGACAAAATTTCATCCTAACAATTGGAAAGGTCATAGGGTAGATTAAAGGTATATATCATTTAATAGACAAGCATTTGAAAAGGCTTTTTTCTAGACCAGGTATTATGATAGCCTCTGGAAATACAAATATCAAAATCAAATAATCCCTAAACTTTAGAAGCTTACATTTTAACTGAAAATATAGGGGAAAGTAAGTAAATATTGAATCCTAGTTCTAGGATATTGCCTAATCAAACCCCTTTATTTTAAGAATGGGTAAACTGAGGTCCATACAGGCTAAGTGACTTGTGAATAGTTCAACAGTTTATAGGAGGCAGAACTGGGGTTAAAGCTCATGTTCTTTAACTGAAAATCTTTCCACTGTATCCTGTTTATTCTCAAATTCAACTGAAAACAATCATCACTTCACATTTCTCTCCAGTGGTGGTGGTGTTAATTTTTTTGAAAATGATCCATGCTACAAAGCAAAAAAAAATGTGAAGAAAGATAATTAAACCTAAGCCATCCATAAAGTCTAGCTAAAGAAGTGTACCCTGTGGATACACCAAAACAAACTCAAAGTGAATAAGTGAGCATGAACATTTTCATTGACTGAGATTTTTTAAAAAGGATATTTGGTTTGCTTGTTTACTTATTTTTATCCAATTTTTCATAATATACCCAAGAGTCAAAAGGAAAGAGGGATGAGAAAAGGTAGGAGAAGGATGAGAGAGAGAAAGGATGACTGCAACATGGTGCTACAGAAATAGCATTATGCTAAAAGCCAATGAATCCTGTGTGATCCTGGTCAAGTCACCACTCTAAGGCCTAACAATAGTGAACTTTTTGTTTAAGTAACTTTTGATGTAATTGTTTTCCTCTGTAATTCTATGTGTTTTATTTTATGCATTTAAAAGCACATCTGAGAAGGGACGCATAGGCTTTCCCAGACTACCAAAGGGATCTACGACACCAAAAATGTTTAAGAAACCCTACCTTTTCATTTATTTCCTTATCTATAAAATGAGGGGATTATACTAGAAGACCTCTGAGGTCTTTCAGCTATCAATCTATCATCAGAATTCTATAAAATTCAAGTGTAGTTCAATAATTCTCCAATATATTCAAATATCCATTCTTGTCTTGTTTTATCATGAACTCTAAGCCTGGCAGGGCTTAGATCTTTTCACTGGCAACATGTCAGCCCACATGTTGAGATCATATCTCTGTAACAAAACCACAATTTATTATTTTCCAAATGTCCCAAAATATCATAATCACCTGCTAAGAGCACCCAAAGAGAAAGAAAATTATTAATGTGGGATAGCTATGTAATTGATTTTATTTTCAAAAAGAAAGGAAAAAAAACACATACACATAATCTAGCAGAAGGAATTAGGCTGCTCATGGATTCCATATCTATGTGTGACATTTTAGATCCCTTCTTGGTTCTTATGCCATTTTTTTTCTTCATTTCAGCAATCTTGACAAAATCTTGACAAAATGAAAGGACAAGAAAAAATAGGCAGATTGAAATTCAGAGATTTTTTTATGTTGATGGGAAAGAGATGTACAAAAATGCTCCTTAAATCCAAAGTATGAAGTCTATTATATGAAAAAGGGCATTTGACAGAGAAGCAAAAAAATGCATCATTTCTCTCTCTCCCTCTCCTTCTCTTTCATCTATCTGTAATGGACTCAGAAGGTATACTATATATTGTCTCCTATCTAGAGAGAGATGATGATAGATGATAGAAGAATATGGAGCTGGAAAAGATATATGTGGTTAGCTATATATGTACTATGTGTACATTTATATGTGCATTTATGTATGTGTAAATGTATATGCATATACATGTAAAACAGATTTCACGACACAAATACCAGCTTGCCTTTCATGCACATACCTCCACAGACACATAAGTGCACACATGTATAATGATTTTAATGTCTCCTATATTTTTCCTGAAATTAAAATCCACATAATTAATATATATTTGCCAGTAACACCATATGACTGTGAAACATGGAATGGTAAATTCTTTGAAGAATCAAATCTTTGCTAAGTAGGTTGCAAAATTTTACATACAATGAAATATTCAGAAAGATATAAAAGATATGCACTGAGAGCGTATAACTAACAAGAGAAGCACATTTTTAAGAGGGTAAGAGTGAACAAATAGCTTGTAGACAACCCGTAACCATCACTGGTACCCAATTTACACTAAAAATAAAAGTTCTGGAAGAAGACTCCAAGCACACTGCATAGATTCCTTATGGAAAATTTTCAAAAGTGTTTGGACAACATTCTGTCAAGATGGAAAAGACTGTATATGTTGTGATCTATGCCATTAAGCAGAGTACCCAGTTTGATAACATGGAAATAGAGAAGGAGAGAAAGATGGAGGGGAAGAAGGAAGGAAAGATGGAAAGAAAGAAGAAAGGAAGGAACAAAGAAGAGAGAGTAGACAAATATGTAGATAAGTAGATGATAATCAGATAGCTCTAGATAGCTCTCATTGGCTTTCTGTGAAGATCAAGTGAAATAATATAGACAATATCCCTTGCAAACTTCAAAGCACTACAGAAATAGCCACTAATGACGGTGACTCTAAATGTTCACTTACGCTAACCCCTATGATTGCTTGGTGCCTTAACAGTATTTGATTCTGCACCTATTTAGCCCATATCTGGCAACTGGACCCAATGGGTCTGGAGGGGAAAGGAAGGCTAATGACTTTGTGCAGCCCTCTCTCACTTAAATCCAATTCATTTGCAAGTCATGGCATCATTGTTCTGATGTCATGGTCCTCTGAGAATGAAGGATGAACCACAACCTATTTCTTCTAGCCTCAGGGCTCTAGCATTTTTCTGGGTTTGTCATATTATTAATTGGAGTATTTAAAGGATTCAAAATCCATTTCACCTTTCTGAATATTTTAGGCATTAGTTATGTATTAAAAATAAAACAGATTTTTTTATTGAGAGATTTGCCCATAGGTATTTTAAAAGATATCTTTCAATATAAATCCTACTGGCTTCTATACTAAAACTGATAAATAACTCTAGGCATTTAAATTAACCCTAAGTAGCAAAATACATGCTTAAGGAAATAAACTAGTTCCTGTGGTGTTTGGTGTACTTGAGAATTATTCAGATATATGGTCTAGGATTACGTAAATAGGAGAATCACATTTCATTCATTTGTTCATTAAGTGCAGAACTTCTATGAAGGCAATGTTAAGGCTGAAAAATTAAATACACAAAAGTTAAAAATTAAAATCACATTCCTCTAACAATGTTTCAGTCTACAGAGCAGAATATGAAAGCTTATTTTTTCTGTATCAACTAAAGTTACTTTGTATAATTTCCCAAAGACTCAGTATTCCTGGATAGAGAAAGATGAATAATCCAGTAGCAATACAAATCCTTATAACATTTTCTGAATATAAAAATGAGTTCCTGACCAGGCAAGCACATAGATGCTTAATGTAAAATCATGAGTGGCAGGAGAAAATAAAAGCAATTGAACTAGAAAATGTGGCATTGTCTTACTTTTTTGCATAAATAAAAAAATTACATTCAAAATGCTATGCTATGTTCATAGAGGCATTACACTGTAGCAATTCAAAACTTCAAATCTTGAAATTGTTTTATTAGTGTGAATTCATTGAACACAATTCAATTCTGTCTTTGTCTTTTCCCCTGAGCGGAACATAGTTCTCTTCTTTTGTGATGTTTTGAATTTCCATTAAGGATTAAGTACAATATGAGGTATGACAAATACATTTTAATGCATTATTTATTGTGGTCTTGAAATGGTGGCATCTCACATTCTGTTCATATTCGGAGGTCATAGCTAGTCAGAACCATTCTAGGTTCATATTACTGGATCATTCCAGTCATCTTCAAAGCTGAGATTGGACTAAGTCAATCATGGTGTACCCATATATGATTATACTAAAAGCATTTAGTCAACTAGCCACTCTTTTACCCAATATACTGCCAAACAATCTACTTCCTTGAGTTTTTCAGTGAATCAGCTGTATGTTTTCACAGCTTTGGTTTTATACATAAACAGATTATGACATAATGAGTCATCAATGCTATTACTTAACTAAGATGAAGTGGTCTTTAGGGACAGAGAAAATCATGGGATGAAATCAAAAGAGCCCAGAGAAATATGCAAAAATGAATGCGGTCTCAGATTTTACTTGGAGAACTTAGAAAATCTTATCCTTGGGCTGGTAGGACACAGAGAGAAGGAGAAGATAATTACATGCTAAATGAAATCATCCATAGTTTTGATATTTTCACTATTCATGCTAACAGTTTAAAGACTGAAAAAAGTACCAACCTTGGAAAAACTCCATCTGCCAGGTCTGTGCCCAAATTTCTGTATCTAAATTAGACCAGTTATAACTTTCATTAGTAAGATTATTTTGGAAGTAGTGTTTGCTGGATTGGGAGGTGGTGAGGGAATAAAGTTAATGAGATAAACACATTCACAATGAGTTCACAGAAGCCCTAACCAGGTCTGAATTAATATGGTGGATAGAGGAGAGAGGAGTAAAGAGATGTGAAAAAATAGAAAGTCAGCTCTTTGAAATTCAGGACTTTTAAAAAATTTTAGTCAATATCCCAATGCTTCACACATTAGCTTCCACATAGTAAGTGTTTAATAAGCAATAAGTGACAAAGCATTTACTGTATTCTAGACACATAGCTTTGGAGATACATAGAAATATGTAAGATGATTACTTTTGGAAATGGAAATTTTCCATCCTTAATGAGTTTTGAAGTCCCAGATTCTTCATTTATAAAAGAGGAGGAAATTAGACTATTTCTAGCCCAAATGAGAAATTGCTAAAAGCCCTTCCATTTCAAAGTCCAGTGACCCTATTGGGGAATGATCTCTCTGAAATTGTGTTAACTTTGTTAGGACAAAAAAATCTTTCTAGGTGGGACTCAACTGAACCTGATCCATCTGCTTTATGAACAATTATAGGTGAACTATATAAAATTTTCATGTTTTTGTACACATTTTACTTCTCTGTATATATGTTATCCTCCCCAGCTCCCCTTTCTCACAGAATATATACCTATATACATATGTTTGGTGAAGGAAGCAATATGAAACAACTCCTTCTACCAGTAAAGCAATGCAGATTAGTAACTATTCAGCTACTTAGTTTTAAAGGATTGCCTGGGACAAATGAGAGCTTAAATGACTTGCTGCCTATCACACATCCAGAGGCAGGTCTTGAACTCTGGTTGTCCTGAGTCCTTAGTCAACCTTCTATCTACTGTCATTCTTTTGAACTAAATTTAATTGTTGAATCATATATGTTCTTATTGCTCTCAGTTCCAAGTTCAGATAGCTCAGAAGCATCTATCCCATATTTTCACCCTATATATTATGAAAGAAAGTTATAGAGAAAGTGAAAGAAAAATAAGCGTGCCTCCAGAAGCATCGCATTCTTTTTGGAAGCTCTGCATGTAAGGGTGACATTGAGTGAATTGCTCAATCAAGTTGCTCTGTTCCAATTAAAGTAAGTGATAAGATGGCCACATACCTTAGCCAGGTTAAAAGAATCAGTCTTCATTTTTGGTTTTAATTTTATTTAAATAATTCAGGGGCATTAGACTAAGTTTGAAAAGTCTTTCAAACTAGAGTGATGCTACATGGGAATTAATTGGGGATTCCTTAGACTGTGTGAGGAAACGACTATGCCCTCATAATTCTTTATAAAGTGGTAAGCTATTTGGAATTGCAATTTTGAAAAGATTAGAAGAAATGATCTAGTAAAATTTCCTGGAGGGTAGAAAGAGGGAAATAAGGAACTCTCATGAGAGGAAGAAGAAAGTCTTCAATGTTGGTCTTGGACTTGGTACTCCCCAGTTTCCTACACCAAACACTGGCTAGAGAATAACCTTGTGAACTTTGAAGGGTTCAGTAGGGGAAGGATTTCTTCATCCCATCAATGTCCTAGTGATATCACTGGATCAGCTGGTAGTAGGGTCAATATTGAGAAGCAAGGACGTATTAGATGTAGATTCATAACACCACAAAGAACCAAAAAAGAAATTACATTATGCCTAAAGGGAACTTCTTTAGCATTACAGGAATGGGAGAAACTCACTCTAGGACCTGAGATTTGTCTGGGAAAGTTGTACAGATCTTCAGAGCTTATATGGGCTACATGCACAAATAATATAATTGAATTAGAAACTAGAAGTAAATACAATTAAAAATATGAAAGATGGAAATGACAGGTAAATTGAGCCTTTCCTTTCTGTGTAGTTCCTCCTTTTATCAAATGAAAGTGTTTTGCTTACAACTACTCCAGCTAAATGAAAGAGGAGAGAAGGTATTTATTGATGCCTATCATTCAATTTCTAGCAGAAGCAAAGCATACTATGGCTGTTGACATAAATTCAATTTTGCTGACTGGACAGTTCTATACCAGGAAAAAAATTCTGCAACACTCACTAATTGATTAGTGGCAGGACTTAGCAAAGGTGTTCTATAAGCATTTTTTCAGGAAGCATGCCTGTAACAAGGGTAAAGAAATAAATACTAAGGATGTCTGCTTTCAAATCCTTTCAGAATACTCACTGAGCAGTGGACACACTGAATAGTCACTAAGTTGATGTACTGATTTACGTACCATACGCTGAGTAGAAAAGATGCTTACCTGGTCATTTTATGTCCATCATTAATGCACAAGTGACTAAATTTTTTTCTCAAATCAAAGACTCATTTTTTCTTATTTCATTTTGATAAGTTTCAGTTCTCTCTTTTATATAGTACTAACTTATTTATGTGCCTACTAATATGTCAGGTCAAGCTAAGGAACATATATTGTATGTTCTCTATGTTCCAAAATCTTTAGTAAATGGTGAGACTACAACAAAAGGCAAGATATTCCCATGTTAATATGGGAGCCAATTCATCTAGTTAGCTAAATGTAGATGTAAACCTAAGATTAAACACATGCATCTGTATCTATGTATCTGTGCATCTATACATCTATGTATCTATCTATCTATCTAACCTCAGGGTTTATACACACATATACATACATATGTATATATGTGTGTATGTGTGTATACACAAACACACATACACACACACACATGCATGTTGGTTGGTTGCCGTCCTTCATTCTTGAAGAGGACCAAAATGACATCACCATGATAAAGTGAAGTCTCAATGAGTCTGACTGGAGCTGATCAGACCAATATGAGCTCGAAATGCTCTATCATAGACTAGGCAGAGAGAGTCCATGTAAAATATCTGGGGTGGTTACTCCAAATTTGTGCATCCTGAGTTTCCTTCGTGCTGTTTCAATTCTGCTTTGCTCATAGAGCACAGCACCTTTTCTAATGTGGGCACGCCACGCTGAGCAGTCTTGTGCAGTGTCTCCCACGTCTCACAATCAAATCCAAAGTTCTTGAGAGAAACCTTGACAGTGTCCTTGCATCACTTCTTCTGACCTCCATGTGATTGTTTGCCCCATGTGAGCTCTCCATGAAATAGTCTTTTTGGCAAGTGTACATTTTGCATTCAAACAACATTTCTAGCCCACTGGAGTTGTGCTCTCTGAAGCATCATTTGAATGCTTGGCAGTTTAGTTCCAGTGTTTCAACTGCAGAGTGGTCTTCCCCACATATATGTGTATATATGTATATGTCTGTATATATACACAAACACTCATAAATACGTATACCCACATACACACATGTACATGTATCAAATACATACATACATATGTGTGTATACACATATAAGAAGTCTTTGTAACTAATGTTTCATAAGAATTAGACTGTTAGAAGTAACTTAATCATGTCCTAAGGAATTGTTTTTTAGAAATTATTAAGTTAGTTGTAGTTGAAGTTATTGAAGAGGTTGGAAGAAGCCTGAAACTTGATGCTCTTGTAAAACTTCCTAGAGGGAAAGGGGAGAAAAAAGGAACCCTTGTGGGGGAGAGAAGAAAAGTCTCAGTTTTGGCTTTGTCTTGGTCTTTGACTACATATAGCATTGACTAGGAAATAAACTTATGAATTTCAACTGGCTCAGTGGATCTTCAAACATATTGTTGTTTGTATTCTACCATTTTCAATTGCATCTGACACTGTGTGACCCCATTTGGGGTTTCCTTGGGCAAGATGCTGGAGTGCATTGCCATTTCCTTCTCCAGTTCACTTTATAGATGAGGAAAGTGAGGCAAGTAGTGTTAAGTGACTTGTGCGGGATCATGAAAGCTAGTAAGTATCTGAGGCTAAATTTAAGCTTAGGTCTTCCTGACTCGAGATTCAGAACTCTTATCCACTGTACAACTTGAGGTCAGTTGGATTATGTGTGTGTATGTATATGTATATGTTTGTGAGTATGAACATGTATTTATGTATACTTATATGTATGTATATGCAAACACATATATCTGCATATATACCCATAAATATGCATCATGTATGTGCATATGGCTATACATTCATATATATATATATATATATGTGTGTGTGTGTGTGTGTGTGTATAAATAAGATGCAAGATATATTGCAGCATGGATAGGAAATAATTTTAGAGGGTAGCTGAAGAGAAGAGGGAGGGAAAAACCTGTAAAAGAAAGTGGGATTTCATCTGAGTCTTGAAGGGAACCAAAGAAACTAAAAAGAAAGAAAATGAGGAAGGAAAGCATTCCAGTTACTGGGGAACACCAGTGCCAAGACTCAGATGGGAAGTGGGAGGTAGTATGTAAGACACAGCAAGTAAACTGTTATAGCTGAATCAGAGAATGAGTAGAAGGGAGTAAAGTATATGAAATATGTAAAGGTAAGAAGAGAGGAAATGATGAAGAGTTTTTCATGATGAAGAAAGGTTTTCACCATTGACCCAATTTTTTGTGGAGGAAAGTTAATACATCTAGAAAAATCAATGTACCTCCCAAGTGGAGAATAGATTTGAATAGAGAGAGAGATTTGAGTCAGGGAAACCAGGTACAAGGTAACTGTAATAGTCCAAAAAAAAGGTGATGAGAGCTGAAACAAGGGTGCCATCCCCTTTGATGTACCTTTCTTGTCTTTGTTCCCAAGAAGAGTCAACTGATGTTTTTTAATATAAAGTTTTATTCAATAAATGTAAAAAAATCACATTAAATCGTATTCAAGATAAAATGTTTCTGGGAAGGTAATAGCATTAATTATGCTAGAAAGGTTTCTTTCACATGTGGGACATATCACAGATTAAATGCTTGTTATCTGGGGCCAGCTTAGTTAAATCTAAGACTGACAGAGCATCTAAATAATGATTCAAAGCAGTGTTGATCAGTTTCAGTCTAATTCTAGCCTAGTATAACAAGGTAAAAAAAAAGTTAACAGTTGAAAATTATATATATATATATATATATATATATATATATATATATATATATAGAGAGAGAGAGAGAGAGAGAGAGAGAGAGAGAGATTTTCCTAATATCTATTTTCCATGTTTAAAGTCTGACCAAAGAATGATGGCATTTTATGATTATAATCATACCAATACTAAAAGGCCATCTACCACTTTCTTACAAGACTGAATTTTCTTTTCTGAAGGAAGAGCCATATTGATGATGATAAAACATTGACGTTGACTTGAAAGTGCTTTGGAGACCTCTAATTTCTCTAAACTTTTGATCCAGTATTCTATTATTTATAGAAAATTCCTTGGTAGTTTCAAATTAATGTTTTTAAATGATAATTATATTTAAGAAACAAATACAGGTTATAACACATATAACTGGATTTAAAAAAATAAGTAAATTTCATCAGTATTTCTATAAATTACAAAGTCTACCAGCAAGTGATAGAAAGAGAAATTTCATTTGCAATAAAATAAAATATTAAAATTAAATATTCATTAAAATAATATCTGCTAAGATAAACCCCGGAATTCTATGAACACAATTACTAAGTACTTTTCACACAAATAAATCAGATCTAAACAACTGGACAAATATTAATTGCTCATGGGTGGGATAAGCCAATATAATACAAATGACAAATCTACCTAAAATAATTGATTTATTGAGTGCCATGCCAAACAACCAAAAAGTATTTCATAGAGGTAGGAAAAATAATAAAAAAATTCATCTGTAAGGAAAAAAATGTCATGAACATCAAGGGAATCTATAAAAAAAATGTGAAAGAAGATGGCCAAGTAATACCAGATCTCAAACTCTACTAAAAATACAATAAGCATTAAAAGAATCTGGTACTGACTAAAAAACTAGAGTGGAGGATCAATAGAACAGAAAAAGGTACAAAATGTACAAAATGACTATCGAGATCTAGTGTTTGATAAAACAAAGATCTGAGCTTTACAGAGGACTCACTTTTTGACAAAAATTGCTCAGAAAACTGTAAAACAATTTGACATACACTGTTCATAAAAAGATCTGACACCATATAAAAGCATAAATTCAAAATAAACACATGCTTTAGACAGAAAGTGTAGTATCATAAGTAAATCAGGGGAACATGGAAAAAAAAATCACAGTCAGATATATGAATAAGGGAAGAGTTTATGACCAAACAAGAGGTAGAGGACATTACAGGATATAAAATGGATTAATTTGGATTATATTAAATTAAAAAATATGTTGCATAAACAAAACCAACATAGCCAAGATTAAAAGGAAAGAAGGAAAGTGGGAAAACATATCTACAGAAAATTTCTTTGATAAAGGTCTCATTTGTTAAATATGTAAAGAATGGTATCAAATTTGTAAGAATATAAGTCATCTCCCAATTGATAAGTGATCAAAAATATGAATAGGGAGGCAGTTTTTAGAGGAAGAAATCAAAGCTATCTTTAATCGTATGAAAAAACAATGCCCCAAATCACAAATGACCAGTGAAATGCAAATTAAAACAACTCTGTGGTATCACCTCACACCTATCAGATTGGCTAATAAAACACAGAAGTAAAACAGCTAATATTGGTGAGGGCACAGAAAAACTGAGATAGTAATGTACTCTTGATGGAGTTGTGAAGTGATCTAACCATTCTAGAGAGTAATTTGGAACTCTGTCCAAAGGACAATAAGACTACATATATCCTTTGACCTGGCAATAGCAGTAATAGGTCTGTATCCCCAAAAAGATCAGTGAAAAAGGAAAAGGTCCTGTATGTACAAAAGTATTTATAGTAGCACTTTTTATGGTAGCAAAGAATTGGAAATTGATGGGATGCTCATTGTGCAAATGACTAAACAATTTGTGGCACATGAGTTTGATGGAGTACTATTATACAATAGGAAATGATGATGGGGTTGGTTTAAGAAAAACATGCCAAGGCTTACATGAACTGGGACATCATTGTACATATTAACAGCAATATTGCATAATGATCAACTATTAATGACAACTATTCTGACCTAAAAGGGAAATATGTCTTGTATGACTTTACATGTATACATGTATAATCATCCTCTCAAGGAGGAGTGATAGGAGGGAGGCAAAGAATTTTTAACTCAAAGTTTGAAAGAAAAGTTATATTTTTACATATAATTGAAAAATATTTAATATTTTAAAAATGTTCAATGGTTTCAGTCACATCTAACTCTTTGTGACAGTACTTGGGGTCTTCTTGGGAAAAATACTCAAGTGGTTTGCCGTTTCCTCCTCCAGCTCATTTAACATATGAAGAAACTGAGGCCAACAGGGTTAAAATGACTTGCCTAGGTTCCCACAGCTAGTAGGTATCTGAGGCTGGGCTTTGAATTTAATTCGCCTTCAGTCCAGTCTGGTGCTCTATCCACTGTACCACTTAATTGCCCAACAATTCATTGGGATAACTAAAACAAACAAAAGAAGAAGCAAATTGCATCTTTGACTTCCAGGAAGAGAGATCTTGTGTTGAAACTTGCATCATGAATGAACATCAGCAAATTATTTGTCATTCATTATCTTAGTTTCCTGCTTAAGTGAAATATAACTAGTGATTCATATATCATTTGAGTCATAATCCTAATGCAACTTTGTGGGTCATGTGTTTGTATCAGACCAAAGAAAGCAAGGTTGAGGGTTGTTAAGTGACTTGCTTAGGGTCACTCACCTAATGTTTGAGAAGAGATTGGAGTCTATGTCTTCCTGCCTCCAAGTTCAGCACTTTATCTAATATGTAACCTGGATAACTTGATATTTCATTTTTTTTTTCAATTCCCATATCAGTTAATAAATTTGAATCATTAAATGAATCCATCTACAAGTATTTATTGAATACCTTCTATGTACCTGTCATAGTGTGATATGTTAGGAATTCCCAGACTAAAAAAAAAAAAGCAATCTCTGTCCTTAGTTAACTTACTATATTCTTCTTCTGACTGGAATATGGCCTTATTATCTAAACTATGGGTGGGGGGGGAGGCAGAGGGAAGGGTACTGTGCCCTCTAGGTACTTAAGTACATTCCTTTGGATCCAAACTTCACAGAACAAAGGATTTGGATTCAGTCAGAGGGCCACACTTGAGGACCTAGAGGGCCACATGCAGCCTTGAGGTCACAGATTTCCCACCACTGATTCTAATCAATACATATTTTAGGATCTATTCATTTGACATATATCAATTGACTCAAAAATACCAAGTTAATTTGCTTAACCAGTTGTTGAAGTAACTAAGACATCATGTTACCCCAGCTTTAAGAGACTCTTTTTTTCCTTCTCAAATTCTTACATTCTCTCTCTTTGTACTCATCATTATTTTGAATGCCAGAGGATACTTCTTTTTTACAGATACAAAGATGGTATATTCCTTTGGGAAGTCTTCAGGAGTCTACTTTGTTTTTACACTCACATCTATGTTTCCCATAGTTAACTTTATAAATCTTTTGTTTTGATCAAGAGTTCTCTGACTGGCTACTTCACAACCTCCTTCAATTTCCCTCCCATTTATCTGCCTGCAGTTTTACTCCAGTGACTCTTCCTGTGCCTTATATGCAGTCAGGACTTTTAATGGTTCCTACCGCATTGGAATCTATTTCCCCTTTGAGTAAAGCCTTTCCCAGAAAAACAAATAAGCAAAGAAAAAACCCAACTAATTGGTAGAGTGAGGATATGACCCAGACTGTTTTTAAACTTAAGCCTAGAGAATTTTTGTCAGACATGAAATATTTTTTTTTTGCTGGAAACTATTGTAGACAAATTTATTTATTTTAAAAATCTATTATTTCTCCTTGTGGTTGGGAGATTGCTTCATCTTATAATTAACACATTTTTGGGGCTGGGAATTTAACAGTGAGTTTTACACTTCTATAGATGAAACCCTAAATTGTCATAATGTTGAAAGGAAGTATGAAGATCCTATGACAAAAAAGGTCCCATAAAATATGCAGATGAATTCCCAATGAATATTAAATTTTATTTTTCCTACTTCTTTTTAAATTAGTTTTATCAATAGCTTTTAAGAAATAATTTATATCTCTCACTGATTCATCTAAATCCCCTTCCCGAGGAGACACCCACCATAATAAAAAAAAAATTAAAAAGGTGCTGTGATAAAAAAAAAAAAAAGTTTAATCAAGTAGCCAAAAAGTACCGTGTTATATTTATCCTTATATACTACTCATGGTCCCTCAGATCTTCAGAGAATCAGGGTAAAGTGCCTTTCATACTTTTTTTGGGAAAAAAAAAGTTTGATCATCTTAATTTTTCAGTACTGTTTCTCCTTTTTTGTTTCCGTTGTTTTTGAATTTACATTTTGTAGTCATTTAAAATATTGTTTCCTTGAGTCTGCTTACTTAATTTTGAAACAGGTCATATAATTAATTGAATACTTCTTTGGAGTCATACTTTTCATATTTTCTTATAGTAATATTCCATTCCTGAGAATTAGACCATAGATTTAAAATTGGAAAATACCACCAAGTCCAATCATCTCATAAAAGGATGAGGACAATAAGGCTCAGGGTAGTTAATTTTCTCGTCTAGGGAACATCCATGTGCCATATTTTGCTTAGCATTCCTCAATGAATGATCATCTCCCTTTTTTTCCTCCCTAAATGATCAAATCAAAACAACTTTCACCCAATGCTTTGCACACAGTAAAGTCTTAATAGATACTTTTTCATTCATCCATTCAAATTGGAATAGATGGAAATAATCAATGTTGGAAGGTTTATAGAAAGATGAGTACATGAAGTCATTTTTGGCAGAACTGTGAATTTGTACAATGATTTTAAAAATAATTTGGCATTGGAGGAAAAGAGGGACAAAAATATCCCTAAAGGCAGGCCACTCCTGTAATCTTTGCCAAGAAAACCCCAAAAGGAGTTACAAAGTCAGACATGATTGCAAATGATTAAACAATGATAGCATCCTCATTGAGTTCAAGTCAGATTAGATGGAATAGTTGTATTTTGGTGTTGCGTGGGGCATAGTGTAACTTGCTGTTCTTGTCCATACTTCCTTCTCAAAGAGGATCATGACATCAGGGAAGTGATGCCAAGATATGCAAGTGAACTGGATTTAAGTGCGGAAGGACTATGCAAAGTTACCAGACTCACTTTCTCCTCTGAAGCCATCTGGGTCCAGTGGCGAGAAATAGTACAGGATGGCCTGGAGATCGCCCTGGATGTGGTCGGAGATATTGGTCTTTTTAAGCCAAGGTCCTTAACAGATTTCAGTTTGACTGAAGTGATGCCCATTCAGTGATTAAGGATAGGTAAGAAATGAGTCAGAGAACTGCCTTTATATCTAGTTAAAAAAAAATCAGTCAGGATTTGTGACCCAAAACAGTAACAATTGCTGTTTATGTTCACTCTGAGCTAATCAAGACTGGAATTCATCGACTTACTCAGGGTCATGAAGGCAATTCATAATAGTCTTAATATTAGAAGCAGTACTACACAGATGATAGAATAAAAATTGGAAGGATTTGGACTTGAATCTTGCCTCAATGTAAGAGTTATGTGATTCTGGGCAAATAACTTAATTTTTCCTATCATGCATACACACACATGCACACACATACACACACATGTGCGCACACACATACACACACAAACATATATATATATATATGTATTCTATGTAGCAAGAGTTTTAGGAGAACTAAATTAGAAAGCACATCTAAAATCCTTTGCAAACTTTAATGTATTATATAAAATGTTAGCATCATTATTTTCATTATTTTTGGAACAAGACTATTCTGAATCACAATTTTTACTTAATTAGATCTAACAAGCTAGCTCCATACTCACCAGATACCTGGTAGCCCACTCTAGAGACCATTCCCTGGAAATTTTAAATCTCTAATCTTGGGAACTCTCCCACTGGTACCCAGTTCTAATTGAGGGATACCCCCACTTCCAACTACTTTTTGAATTAAGCTCCACTAATGTCAGTCAGGCAACACGTACTTTTTTTTAATTAAAAGGCATGTGAATTACTATGGTTAAGTGCTGAGAATGGAAATAAAGGCAAAAACAATTTTATTATCCTCAAGAAACTCACATTCCAATGATGGAGAAAACTTGCAAATTACTATCTGCATATAAGGTATTTGCAGTATAAATGGAAATTAATTTCAGAGGGAAGGCACTAAAAATTTAAGAGAGAGACCTGTTATAAAATACATGATTTCAGCTGAGCTTTGAAGGATTACAGATAAGGATACATACATACATACATGACCCAAATAATCCTTTTGAATCTCAGTAGAGGATGGATTGGAATGGGGAGAGACTAGAGGCAGGGGAGTCAACTAGAAACATATTGCAATAGTCTATCAATGATATGGTGAGGATGTGTACTAGGATGGAGGCCATGTGAATTTAAAAGAAATGAGTTATATGGGAGATATTAGGAAGGCATAAAAGAGAAAATGTGATAAGATGATGAGGAGAGTGAGAGTAAGGAGTTGAGAATGATAGCAAAATTTCAACCTTGAATGTTTGGAAGGATTATGGTACCCTCGGAAGTAATTGGGAAATTGGGTAGAAAGTAGAATATGAGTGAAAATATGATCATTTCTCTTTTGTATATAATAAATGTGAATAATTATGAAACATATAATTCAAAATGTATAAGTGCAGTTAAACTTATGTGGTTAAGAGTCAAGACAGAGTAGAGCTGGTTATATAGATATTAGAATGACCGAATGAAGATGACATTGGAATGCATGGGACCTGATAAAATCATCAAGAGACAAAATTGAGAAGGGATGGATAACTAGGGAGGCTTGAGAATCACACACAGTAAATGGAGGTGATCTGGGTGAAGATCCAGCAAAGGGAACTTAGGAGGAGGAGAATTATAGGAGATGACAAAATCTGAGATCTTATGTGTTATAATATTCCAAGTAAGTGGCTAATCTAAAGTATTAAAAGCTATGGAGAGGTCATGAAGGATGAGGATTGAGAGAGCCCGTCATAGTTTACAATTAAAGAGATCATTGTTAATATAGGAGAAGACTTTGCAATTGAAGATGGAAGTTGGAAATCAGACTTTTGAGGACTTAAAATTGAGTGAGGCAAGAGGGTGTAGAGGCAACTAATGTGGTCTGATTTCCTAAGAAATAATTAAGATTATAATTAGTGGTGGTAGCCACAAAAGGGAGTATGTTTTTAAAGGACTGAAGTGACATGAGTGTGTTTGTAGGCACCAGAGAATGAATCAGTGGATATGGAGAGAGCGAATTCAATGTACTCCCTACTCCCTGGCTTCTTTCCTTCTCTTTCCTTTATAGTGTGTACCCTCCCTTGCTTCTACACTCTCCCTCCCCCTTCCAATTCTGTATCTGTATCAAATTACTGTCATTGCTTTTGGCAGGTATGTGCAAATCTACTCCATTATGGCTTACTCACCATCCTGGTAAGTTTCGAGAGAAAAATTCCTGCCCCTGACTACTACCCCCTAGCAGGTAACATCAAGGGAAGGGGCTGTCATTGTTTTTGTCTTTGTACCCTGTAATAGCAATTTAAATAGAAAGATCTGTGTGGTGGGAGGAACTTGATGAACAGGCTGAGCAGGAAGGGTGGAGCAGAACCAGGAGGAAATGAGTGAGAAAGTTCTGGACAGAGGAGAGAGACAGGCAGGCAGATAGGCAGGCCCAGCAAGACTCAGGTTCCTAAGTGCTTGCTTGTTCAAAGGCCCCAGCAGGAGGTCTAGTGGGGCTTGGGAATGACTTTGCCCACCAAGATGATCATGTTTATTAACTTCTGTAATTACAAGTAAAGTAGGATCTTTTGCTGTTTTTGTTGTAGTATAATCAAGAAGTATAATGCCTCTATTTGAATGTGACTGAGGAGGATCTTTCCCTTTCATTGTTGGTCCAGGAAAGATTTGTAAGAAGATCCATGTCTTTTATTAGTGGGACTCTGGTTCTCAAGGGAAGTGATGCCCTCTACTCTAAAAAGTGTATAAAGACTCTGAAAGTGAGGTTTTACTTTAAGGCTTAGTTTTGGTAAGAAACTTTGAGTGCCAGATGAGGACTCTGGGAAGCTGGAGTTCTCCAGGTGTAAGAACCCAGATGTCATGCTTCCCTCTCTGGTAATTGTGGTCAGGCAGTTTGGGGTCCAACTGTCTGTTGAATTCAGGTAGAGGAAGACATGTCTGTTGACTTTCAATATCTTTGTATTTTCTTTGAGGTTCAGGGTGTTGACTCCCTTGAACAAGGTGAATGCTTGGTTAAAGAATTGATACATGTGCTTGATTAAAGTGATTGTTATCAAAAGTTATCTTTTCTTTTATGAGTACAGATCTAAGACTCTATGATATCAGGCACCCCTGTGTATCCTGGGGTGCTTACTCATACAACTTCTTGGTCAGCATGACAGATTTTGCTTTCTGGTTCTGGAATTTGGCTTTCTGGTGTCTAAATAAATGTTTTTCTTCTGCCTTCTGTATGGAGAGTCTTTTATACTTTGCAACTGAAAACTATGTCAGCATATTCATAGTCACCACTAGTGCTGTGAATATTGTCTTGGCGATACATACCCTCACTGAGCAGAAAAGTATTTGACATAAAGTAAGCACAACATAATAAATACTTTTTCAAGGATTTAGACTTCATTTACTTAACTCATTCCTTCAGTCCATCCATCCATCCATCCATGCCCTATTTTGACAATACTGCTGGTAAACAGCAGTTAGTACAGGATTTAAATTAAAATATGTAAATTAAATAAAAATTAAAATCCCCGTTTCTTTTGTGTGGATGTTGAATAACTAAGACAGTGATTTTGGAAGAAGGAAAATAGCACCTAGGGACAATTACATTAAGCCTTTTTCTTAGTATTTACCATCCTGCCAATTCTTTATTTTGTGATAATATTAGACTGGAATCTCTTAATAAAAATGTTTTAATTATTCAACATCTATACCCTTCAAAGAAAAAGAAGCATGAAATTTTAACAATCATTTCATTGTAGTGTGGGATAACTCTTCGTTTTGGACCCTAAAAAGATGCTCTTGCTAATAATCTGCCAAACTAAAAAAAGCAAGTCAACCAGAACTACCTACTTCACTTTGCTTTAAGGTTAGAGTGACTGTCCTATTTCAACTCATGTGTGATGTGTTCCCCACTCCCCTTACTCATTGCAGCATAATTATTGCTTGTCATATAAAAAAAAGTTCATATTCACTCTTTTCTTCACTTCTTTTCTCATAATGTCCTCATTATTATCAGTTTTTCTACTTCACTCAATGAATATCATGACATTCTCTATGTCTTCCATTGTAATTGTGATCATGGCTAATCATTAGAGCAAAAATTAGCATCAGGTGGTGATACTAACCCTGTCATGAACCAAGAATATTTGTAGTTACTAGGCTGCCACCCTATAGGATCCTGGAACTGTCATGTTCCATTCCTGGGGTCTACCTTCCCAAATGGGGCACATTGCCCCTGATGGATACATCTCAAGTGGGAACCCAGGATCAATGTAGGGAGAAGCAAATCATATCAGTGGTGATATCATATGGGAGAAATTGAATGTACCTCCTCTTGGTAAATTCAGACTTAGCTGCATGAAGCCTAAATTCCTCTATCTTGGGCATCCACTGTTTCCTTTAGAACCTTTCTCTATTGTTTACAACCTTCTTTTCCTTTGAAATAGTTTCCTTTCATTTTCCTGACACTTATCTTCATCAAAATGTAGCTTTCTCTTGAAGGTATTATAGCTCCTGGCATTTTTTCCAAGACCAACACTTCCTTGTTTCACACCACTTGATACATAGGGCCAGGAGAAGTCAGAATACTCTTGCTTTCCACTGCTGTATCCCAATTCTTCCTTTGTCAACATCACTCAGCAAATGCCTCTATGATTTTCAAATGTATTATATCCTGTCTGGATCATTGCACTTCTCAGCTCTGCACCTCCAGGTCAGATCACAGTTTAAGCTTTGTGCTTATGCCACACATGGTAGGGAGGACAGTGATAAGCTGGAGAAAATCCAGAGGAGGTAAACCAGAATGATGAAGGGTCTTGGGATCATTTGAGATGAGGACTGACTGAAAGGGATGGGCATATTTGGCCTGGAGAAGAGAGGACAAAGTTGTTGTGTTACGTAGGCCTGGGGTGGCAGCAAGATATGGTCACAACCAATCTTTCAGAGTAAGAATACACTGGGAAGGGGGAGTGAGTTATATGTCTGGTATGGTAGATGGAGATGTGGAGCTATGTTAGTTATTTTTAAGAGGATTATTCAATATCCTATACTTTCATAATGTCCCCGCTATTAATGAAATTAATCCAAACAAACCAACAGACAAAACCAATAACTTGTTTTGGCATCTAGCAAAATTGTGACCAATAGGTAGTATCCCAGGACTTCAAGGGGTAACTAGACAAGTTTATTATTATTCTTATTATTTATTATTGCTATTATTATTATTTTGCAAATGAGGAATCTAAGGTTAAGTAACCTCTTCAAGGACAAATATCAGAATTACAATTTGAATGCAGGTCCTATGACTACAAAGTCAGAACTTTCCTCCCTGTACTAAAAACACTTTGAAAAAGGATGTGATTAGACAGTATGCCTTTCATTTAAAAATAAAATTAAAATCCCCTCCGGAGTACATTCTATATCTTCTGTTTTACAAATGAACAGACTTATAGGCATAAGACTGTCCATGAGAGAAATTAAATCCGGGACTTTTAGGGTTTTATTAATTACTAACAGAGTTTCTGACAACTTTATTTAGGATTTATGTAGGACTTCCAGAATCTTCTTCTTGATTTTATGAATCATTTGACTAATTTTAGGGGAAAAATTACATGAGCCTTCAACTCAATGTACATCTGAAGATATTTATATAATGTTATTAAGCTGAAATACATCTGTCACCCTTTGGACAGTCTCAGGAATGATTCCAAGTTATACAATTTCCTAATCTAATGATCATCAATAAACTTTCTGTCATTTATCTTTAACCTCTATTAGCCACTGGATAGCTCTTAAGAATAAATTCTTTCAATGGTTGATCTTCCATCTTTGATTTTTAAATCATGCAATGGCTTCTTCATTCTTTCAGATTAAAATGGAAAATATCAAATGATTGGATCATTTTCCCTTTGATTCATCGCTATCCTTGCCTGTTTCTATTTCTTTCATATATACAAGCTCCTCTTCTGACAGCTTTATTCATTGGCTAGTTAAACCTGTTCTTACAGACTTAGATTTATAGAAACTAACATATGTATGTTCAATTCACCTCCTTTTCTCCTTCAGTAAATTCCTGTTGCTCATCTGTGCACAGAGGACATTAACCATATGGCACCATGATTTGCCCACATTTCTTATTTGAATTAGCTTTTTATGTCTTTGTACGCTACTATGATTGGGTTACAAATGATCTAGACCAAGTTTTTTTGGGTTGTTTTCTACCTTTTCTCTACAAATGTCCTCTTCTTGATTTCTTAAGATGGTGTAGACATTCCTGAAGGCTACGCCAGTGGAGTACAAGTTCTCAACAATACTGTAAGACAGGAATGGTTTTAAGTACTGTCCTGATATCTGGAGAATAATTTCTGTGGGAGAGTTATTTAGCCTCCTTTCTTTTCATGCTCCCCCCATTTCCTTCCCACTGCTCTATAACCTAAAGATCTTTCCTCTTTTTTTTCCTGTTTTCCCTCTTATTCCTTTAAAACTATTTGATATCATCTCTTACTCTCTCCTTCCCTACCGTCTTTCCTAAGAAGGTGGCCCTTTTCCTTGTCAAGGCTGTTGCCTTCTAAAAGATTGACCTTTCAGAAACGCCTAACTCCCTTTAATTTCTCCCAAACTTATTATTTCCTTCCCTGATTCCTGGTAATGTGCCCTTATATTTGAAATAGATAAAGCAAGCAAAAACCAACTGTCTACAGACCCTGCTATCTTTTCAAACCATCAATTCTTTGTTAGCTAAATTGCCAGGAAAGCTCTATGTTCTTGATTTCACTTACCCTTCTTTTATTCATTTCTTAACCCTTCGTAATCTGACTTCCAACCTCATTATAGAAAAAGTGAAAAGGTTTTTATCCCCCTAAAATTAGCAATGATCATTTAATTGATGAAACCTAAAGACATTTTATCAATCATCATCTTTTTTTACCTCTTTTCCACATCTGGTGCTGCTGACCAACTTCGTCTGTACACTCTGTCATTTGAAGGTTTTGTCGTGCTTCTTTCTTCTGGTTCTCCAAACATTCTGACTTTTCTCCTTCAGTCTTTGCTATCTAATCATCCATATTATGATATTTAATTATAGGTATACCCCAAAGGTCTGTCTTGGACCCTCTTGGACATGACAGAGAGAGACTTAACAAGTTTGCACTTTCAGCTTTATACCAATTCTGGATGAGAGGAGGCCCTCATTTTCCAGCATATCCAGAGTTCCAAAGGACCTTGTCTTCCTCCAATGACAGCTACTTTCAAAAGAACCCAAACCAAATAAGTCAACTACTCTCAACAAATTTTTATAACTCAGAAATATGAAGATACTAGTCCAAACAAATTGGTAAACTACTGTTGATATAGCCTTTCATGACCCAGAGAGGTGATGATATCCTCCTTTCTTATATAAGGTATTAAATAGCTGATATTTTTTCAAAATATTTTTAAATTTTAAACTTAAATACATAGTAAGAAAAGAAAAGAAGAAATATACTATAAACTTAATTACAGACTAAAAAAGAAAAAATTATTGTACATGATAATGATAACATCAGAACATGCAATACATTTCTATTTCAAGAAAACCTATATAATAAATAGTATGCATTGTGTTTAGTTATCCATCTTTACTCCCTTGTGAGCTTTCTTTTGTTCTCTGCTTTGTATGTGTATGTAATCTTATACATATAAATGCACAATACTCATATAATATTATAATGTACACATATATGTATATACACACATGTGTATGTATGTATGTGTATGTGTGTGTAATCTTCTAAAAGACAAAGTAAGAAATCAGAATTTAAACCATTTTCCTTATTTCACAAGGAGTAGTTTACTCCATCAGAATAATAAATTGATGGGCTAATATTTTGTATAATTTTAATGGACTTTCCATCCACCTGGATGTCACATGTCACATGTTGGAGCAAAATGAAATCTTTAACCTCATTTTTTTCCTCTGGGGTAGATTTTAATAAATTGTAGATTTTCTTATTTAACAATTGTAACTCACATTTATTATGTTAAAAACATCCTCCTCAAAGTTCATTGATGGGTGTTGCAATTGTTATGAATATTTTTTAGATGAGTAAAAGGTTGTGTCTTGTCTAAGTTGACATAGCTTTTAAGAGATGGCAGTGACATGAGATATAGGGATAGGGATTAGGCCTGTGATTTCATAGACACAGAGATTTTCGGGATGAGGAAACTCCCTGGACAAGTGGAGGTCTGGATCTTCTCTGCATTGTTTAGTCTGGGAGGACATGAAGTTGAGTGATTGCCCAAGATCACACATTAACTGTGAAAGAAGGAATTTGAAGCCAGTCTTCCTGTCTTTGAATACAGCTTTCTATTCATTGCACCATGTTGTCTCTACATCTTCTTTATGTTATCCGCAGTCTTATGCAATTTGCATTCATTCTGAGTAAGACTGGAAATTGTAGCCTTCTATATCCTTTTCTATAATCCCACATGCTTGGCTCCTGCCTGTACGTCAGATGTTTAATATGCCCTTTCATAAGACCTCCAAGCTAGCAACACTCCTCATTGTCTTTCAGGAAAGAGACATAAATAATCATTCTGCTTTTTGATTTGTACTCATGGTGAGTCTGTCATTAGACCAACTTTGGTTCCTTTGAAGCAATAGAGCTTGGTACCTCAGTCTTTTCTGAGTCTTTTAATTAGCCTTACATTTGTTACTTTTCCTGTACTTCTTTGCTCTTTTAGATTGACACTTTGGAAAGTTCCTTTTATAGATTCTCTTAAAGGTATTTATACTTAGGAACATGTAATCTTATAGATGAAAGGAACCTCAGAGATCCCTTAGAAAAAGTTCTTCATTTTGAAAATGAAGAAACTGAGTCC
Organism: Bettongia penicillata ogilbyi; assembly: GCA_023548195.1. NCBI lineage: Eukaryota > Metazoa > Chordata > Mammalia > Diprotodontia > Potoroidae > Bettongia > Bettongia penicillata. The sequence continues at coordinate 358,343 of JAJHZJ010000448.1, read as the reverse complement.
TAAACAGGCTAAATGACTTGGCCATGATTATGGATGGCTAAAGCCACTGATCTATTAGTGGACACAAACTTCTACAACTTTTCCTGGAAGGATAGAAGTAAACCTTTGAGTGTCATTGTAATATCCACTAAGATTTCTCCTTCCCTCTAAATGTCTTAAATATTCTCAAATTATTTAATAATTATCAATTACTCTCACATTTTTAAAAGAAAGACTTGTGATACACACACACACACATATATGTGTGTGTGTACTTGCAAGAATAAAGTCAAATGCCTTAAAATATTCAAAATACATGATTCATTCTTTTCTTTTTAAATGATCAGTTTGAACATATTTCTATTTTTACCTGATAGTTTATCCATTTTATAAGCATCATTTCTTTTAAAAACAGCTATACAAGGGCAGCTAACTGGCACAGTGGTTAGAGCATCAGCCTTGGAGTCAGGAGAACTTGAGTTTAATTATGAATTCAGATGCTTACTAGCTGTGTGACCCTGGGCAAGTCAATTAACTCTGATTGTCTTCTCTTCCCTCCTCCTTTCACTGTAGCTCTGTGGAACTATGGATAGGAAACTCTCCTCATTGATTAAGAGCTGGCTTCTAGTCAAGAAGACTTGGACTCAACAATTCCCTTGTTACATAGGGGATTCACGATTACAGGGGAAATACTGAACTCAATCCCTTTGACAGTTGTACCAGATTATATGTTGAAATACAGTTAACACTTTAAAAGTGCAGGAAGAATTGATTTAATTTAAAAAATTCCTACTTTAATAAAGATTTTATTAAGATTCATGTGCCATCAACATTTTATGCCACAAAACAAGATCAAAATGGTTCCATGATTTAGACATAAAGGGTGACAAAGTAAATTAGAGGAGCAATCAATAGTTTACCTGTCAGGGCTATGGAGAAGGAAAGAATTTATGGCCATGAATTATGTGCCAAATGTCTTTGGTTCAAATTAACTAGGAATCATAGCTCCAGATTTTATCTTACTGGTATATTTGATATATTTTCAAATATATGATATACATATTTATTTATGAGTATATGTGTATATTGTATGTATTTTTCTAGCATAAAAACACAAAACTTTTAAAAAAATTTATTTCTAATTTGTTGGTGTTCAGTAGTTTCGGTTCTGTCCTAATATTTTATGAGCCCATTTGGGGTTTTCTTGGTTTTCTTGGTTCTCTTCCCTCTTTTTTGACTAAGGAACCCTGTCTAAGCACCTCCTCCACTTTAGAATTCATTCTTAGAGTTCCCATTATATTCAACCTTTTGTTTGCCTTCCTTCCTAAAAAAATGGGCTGAGATACAGTGCCCTGTAACTAAATGAATCAATGTATTACTAAATGATGAATAAGTCACTCTAGGTTGTACAAATAAATGATCGCCCTTCTTTAGGTTTACATTATTGAAGTAACAATAATAGATGCTAAAGCATTCACCAGGGAGCACTGACATCTCAAAACATTCTTTCCATTAGGCCTCCTATAACAGCAAGAACTCCCAGCATACACAGGAGGGCCTGCTATACAGGTCCTTTGATCTGCTTTTCTGAAAGGAAAGTAATATTTGAGGGGGGCTCAAAAATCTATTTTAATCAAGCACATAGATCACTCACTTAGTTCAGGGAAACAAGTCAGCACATTGAACTTCAGAGAAAATACAAACAGAGAAATAAAGATTAATAAATGAGGCTTCCAACTCTCTGACCATTATCAATACGTACAAAGTTACCAGAGAGAGAAGCACAAACTTCTGGGTTTTCAAAACTGGGTGGCTCCTTAGTGGCTATCAGAGTCTCCTCTGGTCAAACAAACACTTCCAATCACTAAGGCCCAAAGTAAAACCTCACCTTAGAGTATTTATACACTTTTCAGAGCCAGAGGACACCACAACCCTTGAGAACCATTGACTCATTAGAAACTAACAAAAGGTGTGGTCTGTCCAAGAACAAAAAATCTCCCTTAATCAAACTACCCTTAACGGGCAGGTGCATTAATGAGTTGGGGAGATATTTAACTCTCCTTTAGAATTACACCTCCCTATAAGCAAGTTCCCATGGGAGTTCGTCCCTTTGTTTTGTCTAGGTCTCATTCTTTGCCCATGCCCCTTCCTCTCTAGCATTCTTTTTCTATCAGGCATCCCCTTCCTCAGTGGTTTCTATGAGACTCAAGATGTGTCATAGCAGTGACCTGGGTCAGAGCTCAAAACAGGTCACATAGGACTATTAATGGATGGGAACCTCCTTTTCCATCTTTGTAATTCTGCTTATTAAGGCATTCTTCTCCTCATTGGTTTTTAGGATCTCTTTTGCCATTTGGGTTAGTTTATTTTTAAGGTCTTTTTTTCTTCAACATTTTTGGGTCCCCTTTAGCAAGCAGCTGACTCATTTTTTTCATGATTTTCTTGCATCACTCTCATTTTTCTTCCTGATATTTCCTCTACTTCTCTTACTTGATGTATAAAATCCTTTTTGAGATCTTCCATTGCTTGAAACCAATTCTCATTTTTTCTTGGAGGCTTTGGATGCAGGAGTTTTGATTGTATTGTCTTTGTCTGGTGATATATTTTTATCTTCCTTGTCACCAAAGTGAGATTCTATAGTCTATTTTTTTCCATTTTTGCTCATTTCCCTGGCCAATTATTTGGCTTTTGATCTCTCTGCTTCCTTTAGGGTTGTGAGCTCTACTGTCAGCTACTTGATCACCCCACAATGGAGGACCCAGAGCTCCAGAAACAGCACTTCCTCTGCCCCTGCTGCTGCTGCAGCTCCTCTATTCCCATCGCTGTCCTGGGACTGGGACCAGACCACTCTACTCTCTCACACTGGTCTGACAATTATTTTTTTCCCACAATTTCCACAATTAAGTATTGTGGAAACACAATAATGACAACACAAGATCTAGCAGCTTCTACATTAAGGGATTGGAGGACTTCGGATATGATACTACAGAAGTCAAAGGAACTAGGATTAAAACCAGGAATCATCTATCCAGAAACACTGAGTATAATACTTCAGGAGAAAAAAATGGTCATTTCATGAAATAGAGGAATTTCAAGCATTCTTGATGAAAAGACCCGAGTTGAATAGAAAATTTGGTTTTCAAATGCAAGCATCAAGGGAAACCTGAAAAGATATACAGGAAAGATAAATCATAGGAGATTTACTAAAGTTGAACTGTTTCCTGGAAAGATAATATTTAAAATCCCTGAGAATTTTCTCAGTATAAGGGTAGTTGGAGGGATTATAGATACAGACAGATGGCACAGGGTGAATTGAATTTGAAGGGATGATATATAAAATTAAATAAATTAAGGGTTTAGAGGGGAATATATTGGAAGAAGGAGAAAGGGAGATATAGATTGGGGTATATTATCTCTCACATAAAAGAGGCAAGAAAAAGATTTTGCAATGGCGGGTAAGAGGGGGGAGGTGAAAGGGAAAGAGTGAACCTTACACTTGATGGATTTCGTTTAAGGAGAGAATAACGTGCACATTGAACTGAGTATGAAAATCTATCTTACCCTACAGGAAAGTGTAGCAGAAGGGCATAATTGTGTGTGGGGGATAATAGAAGGCAGGACAAATGGGAGGAGGAAGTAATTAGAAACAAACACTTTTGAGGAGAGAAAGGGTCAAAAGAGGGTATAGAATAAATGGGTCACAGGATGGGATGGAGGAAAGTAATGTTAGTCTTTTACAACATGAATGTTATGGAGGCATTCTGCATGACTCTCTCTCTCTCTCTCTCTCTCTCTCTCTCTCTCTCTCTCTCTATATATATATATATATATATATATATATATATATATATATATGTGAAACCTCTACTGAATTGCTTGCCTTCTAAATGGGACTGGTAGAGAGGGGGAGGAAGGGATAGAAGTTGGAAGTCAAATTTTGAAAATAAATGTTAACAATTGTTTTTATGTGCAAATGGGAAATAAGATATATAGAAAATGGAGTACAGAAATCTATCCTGCCCAAGAAGAAAAAAGAAGGTAAAGGGGATAAGATAAGGAGGGTAATAGAAGGGAGGGTAGACTGGTGGAAGGGATAATCAGAATGTATGCTTTCTTGGGATGGGGGAAAGGGAGAGATGGGGATAACATATGGAACAGAAAATCCTGTGCAAGTGAATGTTTAAAATAAAATTTAATTAATTCATTAATTTTAAAAAATGAAATTGTGAAGAAGATTGATGCAAAAAAACCTGGAAGATTTAAATTAACTAATGTGAAGTGAAATAAGCCAAACCAGGAGAAGTTACACAGTAAGAGCAATATTATGGAAGAATCAACTCTAAAAGACTTGGTGAATACCACAGTTCCATAGGACTTGTGATGAAAAATGTGATTCACATCCAGATAGAGAATAGGGGCATTTAGGGTAGAGATTGAATAATTTTTTCTCTTTTTTTTTCTTTTTGGAATAATTTTTTCTCTTTTTTTTCTTTTTGGAATAATTTTTTCTCTTTTTTTTTTCTTTTTGGAATAATTTTTTCTCTTTTTTTTTTCTTTTTGGAAGATGGTTAATGTGGAGTTTTGTTTTTCATGATTTCATGTCTGTGCTGGGTTTTGTATTTCTTGCCTTTTAAAGAGCAGAAATTGGAAAATAAAATAAAACTGAATAAAAATTTTAAAAAAAGATTCAGCTCAAATTTTTTCCTCCATTATGAAAGCTTTTGGATTTCCAAAGTAGCTAATATTCCTCCCCAAAATATCTCATATCCATTTTATATCTATATTGTTTAAGCTTATCTATCCATATTATCTCCTGTCACTTAAGGACCTTGAGAAAAGGGGCTGATTCTCTTTTGTCATTGTATTCCCAGCACATAACATTTCTGACATTCAGTAGTCATTTCAAAATACTTGTGGATTGATTATTCAATTGATTCTTTTACTTGCTTGTCATTCTATTTGTTTCACTCGTATATGTATATGTTTAAGTGATTCTTTTGCCACTTCCCCTCAAAGTCATCTTAACTATGAGGATTTTAGTGGTCCCATCTTCACTTTATTAACAAGGACACTGAAGCAAGAATTTAAGCGACTTGTCCAAGGTTATATTGTTATTATGTAGAATCAAAATATTTAGCTTCTAAAAAAATGAGTCAGGAAATCGAAGCAATCGGGGATGGTTTTCTTGGTTAAAGAGTTGATACCACAGCTAAAAGCCTTATTTTGTTCTTTTGACCACCACCCATATTCTTCATCCTAAGTCATTTGATTTGTATTGAGATAATAGCATCTGATCCAACTAGAAACACATTTTCTGCTCTAGACTGAAATATTTATGCTCGTCAGGATCAGGATTGTAAAGACCTCAGAACACCTGTGGTCATGACACTTGGGAAACTTGTAAATCACAAATAGGGGGAACAATGTAACCCAATTAGCATCCTCCACTCACTGGCATCCAGATTGCAAAACCTGTCAGCTCTAGGCATGGAGAATGTTTACCCTTGAGTAGAGACAACAGCATGGGAATGATTTTTATATAAAGTATCTGAAAGACTGGCACATAGAAGGGAGAGAGGTGTAATAGATTTATTCTTCTTAATCTAAAATCCTAGGATTGGGAGAAATGAATGGAAAATAAATTTGAAAGCATTAGATTCGGAACAAGTGGACATAGATTCAAATCCTGACTTCTCTACTTAATAACTTTGTGACTTTGAGTAAGTGCAATGGTAATTTAAATGGGGAGATCTTTCCCATTAATTAATAGGTCCATGGGACCTGCCTGGGTCACATGGAAGCCAGGTCACATCAAGCCTGTGTTGGGAGGAGCAGAGCTAAGAGGAAATTGGTCAGAGTCTAATCAGAGCTAGAAAGGATGCAGGCAAGCAGGTAGCTGGCTAGCATGAGTGAGAGAGCTTGTTTGTGATTTTGTTTAAGACAGCCTCCTTGTGATTTGTTTAATAGAGATGATTTGTGGGAAGTCTAGATGGGGGAATGCTTGGGGATGGTACTATCCCTCTATCCCTCTGCATTGTTATTGTCTATAGATTTTTGTTACTATGATGGATTTGACTTTATGGTGTATGAATAAATGTTTTGGTTCTGTCTTTCATGTGAAGAATTTGTTGTATGTTGTGATTCAGAATTATGTCAGGATATTCATGGTTGCTGTAGACATTGCGAACATCACATTGGCATTATACTAAGTCTTTCTGGATATCTGTTTACTCCATGATAAAATGAGAGAGTGGGACCAGGTAACACTGAGCTCACTTCTAAAACCAAATCTATATTCTTATGAGTAGGGAAACCAGATGGTACAGTGGATAGATTTTTGGGGCTAGAATCAGGAAGACTCATCTTCCTGAGTTCAAATCTGGTCTTAGACCCTTGCTAGCTATGTGCCCTGGACAAGTAGCTTAACCCTGCTTGCCTTAGTTTCCTCATTTGTAAAATGAGCTAGAGAAAGAAATGACAAACTGTTGTAGTATCTTTGCTAAGAAAACCCTAAATGAGCTCACAGACAATCTTAAACAACTAAAAACCAAAACCAGCACTTTGTGCAAATTATAACTTTCCTTTGGGTAAGATACACCTGTCTATTTCCTGTACCTTATACATAACGATTGGGAAATACATATTTGTTGAATGGATTGATGCTTGGACTAGTGATGATTTTTATTTTTTTTACTTTTTTTTTTAGAAAATGTTTTTAAACATCCTTTTGGAGAAATATCATATTGTCTTATTTTTTTGTATCTTTGTATGGAATCTAATGCAATGCCCTAGCACTTAATAACTGTTTATAAGCTGATTTAGCCTGTAGCAACTTTTCTATAAGTTTATTATATGTTTAACATTCTATTTTATATCCCTCCCCCTCAAAAGAACCTAGTTATAGATTTCTTTTGGATACATACATGCATGTATACAGAAAGAGAACATGTATATTGGTCCCTTTACTTGAATAAAACACGTTCTTATCACATAGATAAAAACATGTTGCCCATAATTTTTCTCTCAAAGTGCTTTAAAGGTCTCTTCCCTTGTGACTGACATAGACCATTGTTTTGCAGTTTTCAGATGCATTTATTGGGTAGGTGTTGAGTATTATAGTTCTCTTGTATTTTCTTTCACATATTAAACCATAAGTTCTATGAAGGTAGTCAGAGCTCTTGGCACATACTTCAAGTTTGCACTGGAAAAAATGTTTTTTGAATAAATGAACAAATGTTTTGGGATTTGTTGAGCATAAATATAGTAAGAACAGCCACTGCTCTCTCCCTGATTTGCCAAATGATGCTAAAGAATATATTTTCTTCCACTGGAAGGCAACATCAAATGATCATTAACATTTTGATTCCACAGATTTTTCTGAGTCTGGTCCCAATTTTGAATTTTCTTGTGTGGGATACTCAATGACTTCCTTTTTGGAGAATAACTGGGTCCTTTATTCCCTGCTTTGTATGCCTGCCAAATTTGTTTTATAACTTGAACTTAAATTCTAGAAATAGAGCTTGAGATTCTGAAAATACAATAAACCAAATATTTCAATATTTCTCTACTAGTGTATTTTTGGGAGTACATCAGTAGTATTGAAATATAAAAAAAAAACCTATGTTTTAGATATGCAACTTCTGAGATTTTTAAAATGAGTTTTTAAAGCTTTTAAAATTCTTAGCATACATATTTCTCTGACTTTATAATGTTGATATTGCTAAACGTAAGTACAGTCAGGATGAAAATGAAATCATTCATAATGTCAACCACATGGGGAATTTGTTTAGTTGTTTTAATGTTGTTTAAATGTAAATAGATGTCTAAACAAAAACAAGCAGACAAATAAACAAAAAATTGATACTCAGCCCCTTAAATGGGGTTGAATTTTGTCTTTTTTTTTGGATCCTGTGGCAAATAACAGAGGCCCCTCTTTTGTGGAATCACAAAGCTTGGAGAGACTGCAGAGAGTCAATATAGAATGAGCTTCCAAACTAGGAGTCATCTTGGATGTCTCAGCATCTCTCACCCCCAACATCCAATCGCTCAGGGCCTGTCAATTTAACTTTTGCAACGTCTCTCAAATAGGCCACATTTTCTCCTGGGGCACTGCCCCTACCCTGATACAGGCCTTCATCACTTCAATCAAGCCTTTGATTATTTCAGTGGCTTGCCTGCATCTGGCAGCCTCAGTCTCTCTCACTCTAATCCATTTTCCATTTATTCACTAAAATAATTCCCTCTAAATACTGGGTTAATCATGTCAGTCCAAAAAACTCTGGTGGATTTTCCTTGTCTCTAGGAGCAAATATAAATGCTCTGTTTGACATTCAAAGATCTTCATAACCTGGCTTCTTCCTACCTTTGTAGTCATCTTAGATTATTCTTCTTCAATTCCATGAAACTGGCCTTTTGATTGTCCCATGAATAAGACATTCCCTCTCTAGGCTCTGGGTCTTCTCTCTGGTTAGTCCTCACTCTTGGCATAGTTTCCCTGCTCCACTGAAACTACTGGTCTCCTTGACTTTCTTTAAGTTCCAACTAAAATCTTAACTTCCATAGGAAGTCTTCTCTAACTCCTTCTCAAATGCAATGCCTTCCCTTTATTTCATGTTTATCCTGCATGTGACTTTCTTTGTATATGTCTGTTTGCACTGTAATTACGTTGTAAGCTCCTTGAGTGGAAGGGCTCTCTTTTTCCTTTCTTTGTGTGTCCCTAATACTTAGAACAATGTCTGGTACACAGTAGGCAATAAGAGTTTATTGATTGATTTGTTGATCATTCTTGTCTTTTTCCAAAATTTTCAAAGCAGTAAGGCAGCACAAACACATTCATAAAATATTTCTATAATATACACCAAGTTGGCCACCCCCATGGTACTCTACTTCTTATATCTGCTTACAGATATTGTAGTATAATAGAGAGATTAGAATAGAATAGAAAGTAGTAAGAAAATCAGGTTAAAATTCCATCTTGTTCCATTATCTGTTTTTTTTTTCTTTTTGAATGTCTTTCAGGAGGTGATCAGTGGATTCTTTCAGTATTTATTTTAGCTTCTGGTTCTAGAATATCAGGGCAATATTCCTTGATAATTTCATGAAAGATTATGTTTAAGTAATTTTTTTAATCACAGCTTTCAGGTAGTCCCATAATTTTTAAATTATCTCTTCTGGATCTCTTTTCCAGGTCAGTTGTTTTTCCAATGGGATATTTCACATTGTCTTCAATTTTTTCATTCTTTTGGTTTTGTTTTGTAATTTCTTGGTTTGTCATAAAGTTATTAGCTTCCATCGGCTCTATTCTAATTTGTAAAGAACTATTTTCTTCAGAGATCTTTTGAACCTCCTTTTTCATTTGACTAAATCTGCTTTTTAAAGCATTCTCCTCCTCATTGGTTTTGTGGACCTCTTTTGTCATTTTAGTTAGTCTAATTTTAAAGGTGTTATTTTCTTCAGCATTTTTTGAGTCTTCTTTAGCAAGCTGTTGACTTGCTTTTCATGATTTTCTTGCATCCCTCTAATTTCTTTTCACAATTTTCCTCCACTTCTTTTGCTTGATTTTCAAAATCCTTTTTGAGCTCCTCCATTGCCTGAGACCATTGCATATTTTTTTTGGAGGTTTTGGATGCAGAAATCCTAACTTTCAGGTCTTCCTCTGATGGTATGTGTTGTTCCTCCTCATCTGAAAGGATGGAAGAAAATACCTGTTCACTAGGAAAGTAACCTTTTTCAGTCTTATTTTTTTTCCTTTTTAGGGCATTTTCCCAGTCAGTCAATTGACTGTCAAAAGGTGGGTACACTCTGGGAACCTGTAAATTCTCAGTTCCTCCAAGGTGGTACAATCAAGTGAGAGGAGTTTACCTCTCTCTTGGCCTGCACTCTTGTCTGTGAGCAACCAAAAGCACTCTGTTCTCCCCAGGACCTGCCAACAGAACTCCCTCCCCAGAGCTTTAGGCCAAGGGCTCCAAAAATGGATGCTGCCACTGCAGTTGCGGCTACTGGTGGGGTCAGACAGTATTCTCTTCTCACTCAGGGGAAAGAGCTTTCTCACTGATTTTGAAGCTGTCTTTGGCATTTGTGGGTTAAGCAATCTGGGAACCATAGCTGATGCTGGAGACTTTGCCCCCTGAGGCCCCTCCAGTCCTGTTCTTGCTGGTGCCACTCAGACCTGTTCCATTATCTGTTGAACAGTAGCAATCATTTTCATGTCTTTTACTTCAAAGGGTTATGAAGATCAAATGAAGATGATGCATATAAAGCTCTTTGCAAACATTAAAATACCACATATATTATTTATCATGGTGATAGTGATGATGATGATGATGATGAAGAAAAAAATCCATAGATATCTGGAACCAGTTCAAACTAGCCTAAAGTCAATTTTTTATTTTTCCAATATGAGTACTCATACCTGTGAAATTAATAAATACTAAAAAATCAGGGCTAGCTTCAGTATTTTACTGATTTTCTAGACCTATGAAACAGATGAAGAAAATATTAATTATTTGGTCAAAGTTAACAATATCCCCTATGAACTTCCCCTGTTATGGCAAGATGTTCTTAAACATTTACCACCACACCACAGAAAAAATCCTTATATTGTCTTTCCCCATCACTTGATAGTATCTTTTTAAATTTTTTCTTCCAATTACATGTAGAGATAGGTTTCAACATTCACTTTTGTAAAATTTTGATTTCCAAATTTTCTCCCTCCCTTTTTTACTCCTCACTTCCCTTCCTAAGACAGCATTCAATCTGATATAGGTTATACATGTATAACATGAATATACATTAATATACATTAAACATGTTTCCAAATTAGCCATATTGTGAAAGAAGACTCAAAAGGGAGAAAATGAACTATGAGAAAAAAAAAGTGAGAATAGTATGTTTCAATCTGCATTCAGACTCCACAGTTCTTTCTCTGGATGTGGTTAACTTTTTCCATTATGCATCTTTTGGAATTTTCTTGGATCATCGTATTGCTAAGAGCTAAGACATTTATAGTTGATCATCACACAATGATGCTCTTACCTTGTACAATGTTCCTCTGTTTCTGCTCACTTTACTCAGTATCATTTCATGTAAATACTGTGTTTTTTTTTTTCCTGAAATCCACCTGGGTTCATCATTTCTTATAGCACAATAGTATTTCTATACATTCATCCACCACAACTTGTTCTGCCATTCCCCAGTTGGTGGTCATCCTCTCAGTTTCCAATTCTTGGCCACCACAAAAAGAGCTGCTATAAATATTTGTTTTTGTACTTATGAGTCCATTTCCCTTTTTCAAGATCTCATTTGGATACAGATCTACTAGTGATATTTCTGGGTCAAAGGGTATGAACAGTTTTATAGCTCTTTCTAGATAACTCCAAATCACTCTCCAGATTGGATTAATCAGTTCATAACTCCACCAATAATGCATTAGTGTTCTAATTTTTCCACATCTTCTCTAACATTTATCACAGTTGTTTTAATTTGAATTTCTCTAATCAGTAGTGATTTGGAGCACTTTCATGTGAGTATGAATAGTTTTAATTTCTTCATCTAAAAAATGTTCATATTCTTCAACCATTTATCAATTGGGGAATAACATGTATTCTTATAAATTTGACTTAGTTTTCTCCATATTTTAGAAATGAGGCCTTTATCAGAAGTAGGGGTAGTAAAAATTCTTGCCGAACTTTCTGTTTTCCTTCTAATCTTGGTTGCATTGACTTTGTGTGTGAAAAATTTTTTTTAACTTGAGGTGATAAAAATTACCCATTTTGCACTTAATAATGTTCCCTTCTCCATAGATTTAATAGGTAAACTATTACTTGCTCTCTTAATTTTCTTGTGGTATTGGCCTTTATATCTCAATTACATGCCCATTTCAACTTTATCTTGATATAGGACAAAATATTTCTCTTTAATAAAAACTGCATAGGAATTGAAAGCAGTTTTGTTTGTTTGTTTTCCCATTTGTAGGTGAAGGGAAAAAGGTTTCTGGTCCTCTATGACCTCTTCTACTCCAAGAAAGCAATTAGATAAATTTTGATTTCCTTTGTCTATTTCTATATATCTTTCAAAGATAAGTTTCTTATAGGATATCTCTAATGAATCAGCAAAATCTGAGAATTTTTAGACTATAAAACCTAGAAAGACAGTTGTCAAAGAACAAAAATGTACTTTGTATTTTTCATATTTTTTTCTTTTATTATGAAAGGCAGGATCTGCCTATAGTTTTTATTGCTGGCTGCCCTTCCTTTGAAAGAAAATCATGTCAGATACTTTATATACTGTGTCAATTGATTACATTTTTATTTATTTATTTATTTTTAATTTATTTAAATTGCAAATGACTTCTATAACAGTCGTGTTGTATAAGACTAACTGTATTTCCCTCCATCCTATTCTGCCTCCCATTGTTTCTATTCTGTCTTTTGATCCTGTCCCTCCCCAAGAGTGTTGACCTCAAATTGCTCCCTTCTTCCATTGCCCTCCCTTCCATCATCCCTCCCTCCCTGCTTATCTCCTTCTTCCACATTTTTCTGTACTGTAAGATAGGTTTTCATACCAAAATGAGTGTGCATTATACTCCTTCCTTTAGCCGAATGTGATGAGGGTAAAGTTCATGTTTTTTTCTCAGCTCTCCTCTTTTTCCCTGCGCTAAAAAGTCTCCTGCTTGCCTCTTGAATGAGATATAATTAACCCCATTCCATTTCACCCTCTCTTCTCCCACTACATTTCTCTTTCACCATTTACCTTAATTTCTTTTAAGATATGGTCCCTTCCTATTCAATTTACTCTGTGCTCTCTGTTTCTGTATGTGTGTGCATGTGTGTATGTGTGTGTGCATGCACACGTGTATGTGTGTGTGTGTGTATGCGTGTGTGTGGTCCCACCAACTACCCATATACTGAAAAGTTTTAAGAGTTACAAATATTGTCTTTCCATGTAGGAATGTAAACAGTTCACCTTTGCTAAGTCCCTTATGACTTGCCTTTGCTGTTTACTATTTCATATTTCTTCTCATTCTTGAGTTTGAAAGTCAAATTTTCTTTTCAGCTCTGGTCTTTTCATCAAGAATGCTTGAAAGTCCTCAATTTCTGCAGATTAAAACTATTAGAAGGTCTCTGTCTCCCATAGGAGACAATCTTTCTCCCACCGCAATAGCATGGTAATATTTTTCAGTGGTAGTTACCTCTCATTACTGAATGAAATTTCCTTCTTTGTTTCCCCTTGGTTTCTCAGAAAGTCATTAGCCTCCATCTGTTCCATTCTAATTTTGAGAGAGCTATTTTCCTTCAGTGAGCTTTTGAACTTCTTTTTCCATTTGGCTAATTCTGCTTTTGAAAGCATTCTTCTCCTCATTGGCTTTTTGAACCTCTTTTGCCAATTGAGTGAGCCTATTTTTCAAGGTGTTATTTTCTTCAGCATTTTTTTGGGTCTCCTTTAGCAAGGTATTGACCCGTTTTTCATGCTTTTCTTGCATCTCTCTCATTTCTCTTCCCAGTTTTTCCTCCACCTGTCTAACTTGATTTTCAAAATCCTTTTTGAGCTCTTCCATGGCCTGAGCTCACCAGACATCCACCTCAGATGTCTGGGATACAGAGGCCCTGACTTCCACGTCTTTCTCCAATGGCAGTCATTGTACTTCATCATTAGAAATGAATGGGGGAAGGAACATCTCTTCCCCAATAAAGTAGCTCTCTATGGTCTTATTCTGCTTCCTTTTTCTGGGCATTTTCCCAGCCAGTTACCTGACTTCTAGATTCCTCTCCACCCCTGCCTAGATCTGCCCAGCTAGTGCTTGTGGTCTGAGATTCAAATGCTGCTTCCCAGTCTCAGGGCTATCCGTGGTGGGAGTGGCTGCTATTTAATGTGAGCTTAAGTTCTGGTGCTCAGGTGAGGGCAGGGCCGCCTCCCAGGCTCAGTTCCCTCAGGGGCTTTATGCAGAGATCTTCAGTGATGGAGCGCGTGGGGGCAGGGCCACCTCACAGGCTCAGCTCCCTCAGGGGCTTTATGCAGAGACATTCAGTGATGGAGCAGGTGGGGCAGGGTCGCCTCACAGGCTCAGTTCCCTCAGGGGGTTTATGCAGAGACCTTAGCTTCTGCCTGCTGCTTGGGGAGTCCTGGGCCGCTGCCACTGCCTCTGCCCGCTGCCCCTGCCTCTGCTTCCTCCTGAGGGGGCCGGAGTCACGGATACACCCTGCTCCCCTCTCGGCTAGCTCAGACCTGTAGCGTCTGTGGGTGGAGGGACATTCCCGACCTCTGGAGATTCCGTTCCTGAAGCCTGCTCGGATCTGCTCCTCTGGGTCCACGGCCAGGGCACTGTTGGGGTAGGCTCCGCTTTCTGGGGCGCGACGGACCCTGGGGACAGCTCTCCAGGGCTCTCTGGAATGGAAATCTCTTCCACTGTGTTTCTGTGTGCCTTGCAGTGATCCAAAATTTGTGGGAAGTTCTTCTTACAGGAAATTTATGGGCTGTGGATTCGGAGCTAGCACACATGAGTCTTTCTACTCCGCCATCTTGGCTCCTCCCCCCTGATTACACTTTTAAAGTTATTTCTTCTTATGTCTCTCTCTTTTTTTTAAATTTATTTATTTATTTAAATTTTTTACATTCATTTTCACAAATTTTTGGGTTCCAAATTTTCTCCCCTTTTATCCCCTCCCCCCACCCCAATACCCCATGCAATCTAATTTTCCCTATCTCCAATCTGCCCTCTCTTCTGTCATCTCTCCCTTCTCTTGTCTCCATCTTCTCTTTTCTCCTGTAGGGCCAGATGATTTTCTATTCCTCCTTAACTGTACGTCTTCTTTCCTAGTTGCAACAACAATACTAAACAGTTGTTCCTAAAACTTTGAGTTCCAAATTCTCCTCATCCTTCCCTCCCCACCCATTCCCTTTGGGACAGCAGGCAATTCAATATAGGCCATATCTGTGTAGTTTTGCCAATGACCTCCCTGATAGTCATGTTGTGTAAGACTAACTGGATTACCATCCCTCCTAACCTGCCCCTCATTGTTTCTCTTCTGTCTTTTGATCCTGCCCCTCCCCAAGTGTTGACTTCAGATTGCTCCCTCCTCCCTTTGCCCTCCCTTCCATCATCCCCCCCCTTGCTATATCTCTTTCTCCCCCACTTTCTTATAATGTAAGATAGGTTTTCGTACCAAAATGAGTGTGCATTTCACTCCTTCGTTTAGTCAAATGTGATGAGGGTAAACTTCTTGTTTTTTTTTTTTTTCTCAGCTCTCCTCTTTTTCCCTCCACTAAGAAAAACTCCTACCTGCCTCTTAAATGACATATAGTCACCCCCTTCCCTTTCCCTCTCCCTACATTTCTCTCTCACCATTTACCCTAGTTTCTTTTAAGGTATGGTCCCATCCTATTCAGTTCAATCTGTGCTCTCTATCTCTGTATGTGTGTGCATGTGTGTATGTGTGTGCATGCGTGTACATGTGTATGTGTGGTCCCACCAACTACCCAGATACTGAAAAGTTTTAAGAGTTACAAATATTGTCTTTCCATGTAGGAATGTAAACAGTTCACTCATGGTAAGTCCCTTAAGACTTCTCTTTGCTGTTTACTTTTTCATGCTTCTTCTCATTCTTGTGTTTGAAAGTCAAATTTTCTTTTCAACTCTGGTTTTTTCATCAAGAATGATTGAAAGTCCTCTGTTTCATTGAAAGACCATATCTTTCCTTGAAGTATTATGCTCAGTTTAGCTGGGTAGGTGATTCTTAGTTTGAATCCTAGTTCCTTTGCCTTCTGGAATATCCTATTCCATGCTCTTCGATCCCTTAATGTAGAAGCTGCTAGATCTTGGGTTATCCTGATTGTATTTCCACAGTATTGGAATTGTTTCTTTCTAGCTGCTTGTAAGATTTTTCCTTGAGCTGGGAGTTCTGGAATTTGGCCACAATGTTCCTAGGAGTTTCTCTTTTTGGATCTCTTTCAGGTGGTGATCAATGGATTCTTTCAATACTTATTTTGTCCTCTGGTTCTAGAATGTCAGGGCAGTTTTCCTTGATAATTTCATGGAAGATGATGTCTAGGCTCTTTTTTTGATCATGACTTTCAGGTAGTCCCATAATTTTTAAATTGTCTCTCCTGGATCTGTTTTCCAGGTCAGTTGTTTTTCCCATGAGATATTTCACATTCTCTTCCATTTTTTCATTTTTTGGTTTTGTTTGGTGATTTCTTGGTTTCTCAGAAAGTCATTAGACTCCATCTGTTCCATTCTAATTTTGAGAGAGCTATTAAATTCAGTGAGCTTTTGAGCCTCTTTTTCCATTTGGCTCATTCTGCTTTTGAAAGCATTCTTCTCCTCATTGGCTTTTTGAACCTCCTTTGCCAATTGGGTGAGCCTATTTTTCAAGGTGTTAATTTCCTCAGCATTTTTTTGGGTCTCCTTTACCAAGGTATTGACCTGTTTTTCATACTTTTGTTGCATCTCTGACATTTCTCTTCCCAGTTTTTCCTCCACCTGTCTAACTTGTTTTTCAAAGTCCTTTTTGAGCTCTTCCAGGGCCTGAGCCCACCCGCCACTCCCCTGGGGTGTCTGGGGTACTGAGGCCCCGCCTCCACGTCTTTCCCTGATGGCAAGAATACGTCCTCATCTTCGTCAGATCCGAAGGTCGGGATCATTTGCATTTGTTGGAAAAAACTCTCTAAAGTCTTATTTTTCTTCCCTTTTCTAGGCATTTTCCCAGCCAGTTACTTGACTTCTGAGATTCCTTTCCACCCCCGCCTGGATCCGCCCAGCTAGTGCTTGGCCTCTGAGATTTAAATGGGTTTTCCTCCTGCCGGCTGTCAATCAATGGGCTTTAGTTCAGGTGCTGGGGTGGGGGCAGGGCGGCCTCCGAGACTGATCCCTCAGGGGCTTTACGCAGAGACTTTCAGGAATGGAACGGGTGGGGGCAGGGTGGGGGCCCCGCCTCCCAAATCCCGCTCCTTTGGGGGCTTTAAGCAGGAGCTTTCAGTAACAGAGCGGGGTGGGGGCAGGGCCGTCTCCCAGGCTCAGCTCCGTCTGGTTTTATGCGGGAATCTTCCGTAATGAAGATCCTGCCTGCTGTTGGGGGATTCCTGAGTCTTGGGCCGCTGCCGCCTCAGCCGCTGCCCACACCTCTGCCTCCACCACTTCCTGCCCCTGTCCCCGCCTCCGCCGCTTCCTCCCGAGGGTGCCCGAGTCACGGAGACGCCCCGCTTCCTCTCCTTCAGCCCGGCTTTCTTTCTCACTGACCTGTAGCTTCTGTGGGCGGAGGGACTTTCCCGGCTGCTGGAGCTTCCGTCTCTGAAGCCTGCTCGGATCAGCTTCTCTGCGGCCTCGGCCAGGGCAACGCTGGGGGTCGGGTTTACTTTCCGGGGCGCGCCGGACCCTGGGGACGGGTCTTCAGGGCTCCCTGGAACGGAAATCTCTTCCACTCTGCTTCTGCACACCTTATATTCACCCAGAAGCTATGGGGGACTCTTTTTACATTAATTCTATGGGCTTTGGTTTCGGAGCTTGTAAACGTGCGTCCTTCTACTCCACCATCTTGGCTCCGCCCCGTTATGTCTCTTTTTTGAGAGAAGATAGTGAGGCTATCTTGATTCAAGGATCTTGGTGACAAAATGTATCTCCCAAATCTCTGAAGAGTGCTAAAATATCTGCAATGAAATATATATCATCACATATCAACAACACAAGGGTTCCTATTTTTAACTAAACTTTAATTTAAAAAGCCTTATTTGTATCTTTTAATTTACATGATCTTCACATCCATATCTCTCCTTTCCTCAACTATCCAAAGAACCATTCTTGCTATGAAAATTTGAAAAAAAAAAAGAAAACAGTTAAACAAATCTTTCCAACATTATCAACCCAATCTGAATTAATTTTCTGTTTTCTACTTTTTTTAAACAGTGAGGTTCTTGAATTTTAAGCAAAAAAAAAAATCATCTCTGATTTTGTGTGTTCTTACCCTACTTATATTCTCCTGTACTTAATAAATTATTCATGTTGCAAATTTATATTATGTTAGAAGCGTTCCTGGACCTGATAATATTGACATATTGAGATTGGAAAATTGACTTCCACTTGAATCTCGAGTACATTCTGCCTTAATGTCGTGGTACACAGTTGTAATCCCCACTACCAGGAAGGAAGAGGCTGATGGAACAATTGAGCTAAAGAGTTCAGAGTTGCAGTGGGATAAGATGATCAGGCATTCAAATATAGTGAGTTGGGGGTAGATGGAAGCTGTTGAGGGAAGGATAACAGACCCAGAAATAGAGCAAGTCAAAACTTCCATGATGATTAGTACTAGGGTTGGGCCCCTGGATGACTGCTGCAGTTCCAGACTTGGAGAAATAGGGAGATCCAGTCTCAATGATAATAAAAATAATAACATTAGCAATAATAATAGCAATAATATAATTGTAAACTTTTCCACTGGCATACTACTATACCCAAGTTAATTTACCCTCTTATGGTAATTTAACTCACAATCATAAAATAGTTTAGCACTCATGAACACAAACACAAACACATCCACTAGGATTCCTCTGTCAATACTTAAAAAAAATGAGCTGATTTGATCTGTTGAAAGAAAAGATTAGTAAAACTATACTTCCTTAACTACACATTTCCCTGTTAATCCTACCTTGTGCACTTTAAATTATATTTTACATTCTTGGAGTAATAATCATTCGTACATACACACTGTTTCTATACTTAATGCCTTTTCTTACTGTCTGAGACATAAAAAACTCTAGTCTACAAAGGCTGAAAGTTAAAATAAAATTTATTCCTGAGATACCACACCTTAACAGTTAAAACTAGAAAGCGTTAACATTAAATGAAGACAAATAGATAGCTGCTAATGTACAACACGGTGCTTCATAGAACAATATCAGTGAGGCTTGTATTCTCTTTTACTGTCCATGTCTAGCAAGGTTGCAACAAAGATAAAATAGCAAATTGCTGGATGATTATAAATGTTTATTTCTAATGAATCTATTTCTTAAAAAAATACTCTTAAGTAACTGTCTAAAGGATGGAGCTGTTTATGAGCAAAGTAATGTGAGAATCTTGAATTCTACTGAAATCTTTCCCTCAATGTTTAGACGACATTGATACCATCTTTCACTTCATCATTGATCATAAAATCCTAGTTAAAACATTGTCTAGGGATCATTTTTTATTTTTATTTCCCTCCTTATACTGCCATTAACCCATTGCTATTTAACTCCATGTGGCCTATTATCAGTTGTTAACCTTATCCTCCCTACAATTCACTTGCCTAAGATTACTCACCACAATGTCACATTCTTCACTTATACTTACTAATTCTGTTTTACCTCTTTAGAGTCAAGATGTCTGTGCTTCCAAAAGTTTCTTTGGATTAATCCAAATAAGAATATAATTTGTGATAACTGGACAGAGCTTTACTTTTTATTGCATATTTTGAAAATGTCATCAAAACAAAGTTGTAAAAATGACTTACCAAGTATTTTCAATTAGGAAGGCAAGACCATTGAAATTAGATTGATCAATGAAAGGAAACATTAAATTATACCATATGGACAATCATCTGCTCTGCTAAAACTTAGGGCTAGTTATGATAATTAGAAATATTTTTAAGACCTCATGTTATGATCAGTTCAACTCATGAATGTTTTACAGTACTTTGATCCTTCAATACAAGCATATAATATCATACTTACAATGATATTTCACCTCAAAGAAAGGTTATATTTATAAAAAATTTTTTTTCTGAAATCTTGAATGAATGGAAAGTCCAATTCAGTATGGAAATATATGAAGCATATTTTACAGCCAAGAAACAATTTTTGATCTTAGGAAATTTGTCTTGGACCCATACCAAAGAATATGACTCAAAAAACACACTCTTAACTGAGAATAAATGAAGGACTGTGCCCAGAAGAAAATTTGTCTAAGTTTATTTTTCACATGGGAGATAGTAATTTTCAAAGAGAAAATATGGAATAGTCTTCCCTGAAATGAAAATATGATGATGATACTCTGAAGGGATAGGAGGTAGAAGAGGTGGTGAAACAAGTTACAAATTGATAAAGTTTGGATTTGTTATGTATTCATTAGTATTGATAGTTTCCAGTGAAACAGTGAAGAAGTTTTGTAGCAAATAGATTTGAGCAATATTAAAAATTGTGGTTTCATAAAGTGCTGAGTTTCTAAGTATTTAAAATATTCAAGCAAGAGCTGTTTGATCATCATTTTCATATATAATTACTTTAATGGATTATAAAGGATCGCTATTATTCCTTGTAACTCAAAGTATCTCTAATTTGACAAAATCTTTACTTGTGGGTACTGTAACATCCTGACATCTTTTCCCCTATTATCACACACACACGCACACTTTTCTTCTTCTTTGGATTTATATCTTCCTATTTTATTTCCTAGACATGATATTTGCAACTGTCATCTATGAATTTCCAGTAAGTGCTCCTCCTCTTAAGATAGCTGCTAGCACACAGTCTTTATCATCCAATTCCTTCCAATCATCCTTGAATAATTCAATATTCATGTTAATTTATTTTCCAGGAACTATTGCACACTGGATGGTATTTCATTAGAACAAGAGACCAAGTCATAGTTCCAGGGCTAATAGGAACACTAATGATTGCATCTACAGGGGACCAGGATGCTTTCTCTGTAAAGACTAGAGCATAGGATCAAGAAAGTAGTGACCACAATTTTCTTTGGATCATGTCACCATGGGAGCATTGAAACATTGCAGAACCTCTGAACTAGTTCTCAGAGCAGTAGCACATGTTCGTGCACACACACACACACACACACACACACACACACACACACATACCATCACGATCACCAACAACAAGGAAACAACCCCAGGTAAGTATAGTCCAAATTTAATATAAAGTCCAAAGACAAAATATAAAATATGCTGGCAAAATGATCAAATGGCAGCAACAATAAAGAGCTTGATCATAAAAAACTACTATTATGGCAGGAATGTCCAAGACATAAATTTAGAAGAAGATAACAATGTGAAAACAGGTAAAAGCAAAGTCTTAAAAATACAACCAGACACAAGCCCAAGAAAAATTCCTAGAATAGTTTAGAAATAAGAGATGAGAGTGCTTGAGGAAAAATTGGTAAAAGAAATGAGAGTGAAGAAAGAAAATTATAAAAAGAAAATTAACAACTTAGTAAAAGAGGACATAAACACCAAAGAAAATGATACTTCTAAAAAACAGAATTGGCCTAATCGTAAAATGGGTAACAAAAAAAACACTGAAGAAAAGTACTTCTTAAAAAAACAGAATAGGACAAATAGAAAATGTAGTACAAAAACTCACTGAAGAAAACAGTTACTTAAAAATTAGAATTGGGCAAGTGGAAAATAATGACTTCATGAAAAATCAAGAAATTATAAAACAAAAATCTAAATAATTAAAAATACAAAAACATGTGAAATATCTCATTGGAAAATCAATTTTCCTGAAAAAGAGATTAAGGAGAGATAATTTAAGAATTACCAGACCACCTGAAATTTATGATAAAAAAAGAGCCTAGACATTATATTTCAAGAAATTATCAAGGAAAACTGCCTGATATTGGAAAAAATCACAAAATGAAAATGCCCAGGAATATTATCATTAAATTCTAGAGTTCCCAGGTCAAGGAGAAAATTTTGTAAACAGTTAGAAAGAAAAAATTCAAATACCATGGAATCTCTGTCAGGATCATGAATGCAGTTATCCTATTAAAGGAGCAGAGGGCTTGAAACAGCATTATTCCAGAAGGAAAGGGAGTACAGATTTGATGTGAGAGTCATTTACTCAAGAAAACTAAGTATAATATTTCAGTGAAATAGAGGACTTTCAGCTTTCCTGATGAAAAGATGAGAAGTGAATAAAAAATTTGGTTTTCAAGCATGAGACTCAAGAGAAGCATGAAAAGGTAAATATGAAAAAAAAAGTAAACCTAACAGACTTAATAAAATTAAAATATTTGCAATCCTATATGATATGTGTAACTCCTACAATTTTATCATTATTAGACAATTTAGAAGGATTCTATATAGAAATAGGGCATGAGTGTGATTCAATTAGGGTGATCTCCAAAAAAAAAATATAAAAGATGAAAGAGTGAGAAAGACATATAAACTGGGAGAAAAGGGAAGGGAGAGGTGAAATGGGGAGAATTTTCTCACTCAAAAGAGACATGCAAGCAAGAACCTTTATAGTGGAGAAGAAAATGTGGGTGTGGTAGGAAATGCTTGAATTTCACTCTTATTGGGATTTGTTTAAAGAGGGAAGAATATATATATGTTATATATATATATATATATACATATGTATGTATGTATACATGTGTATATCTATCTCACTAATCTATCTAGATATATACACACATGCTCAGTTGGGTATAGAAATCTGTCTTACCTAATGGGGGAGTAGGGAAGGGTATGAGAGATGGGGTGCACAGAGATAAATATAAATAAATAAAAGAGGACAGAATAAGGGATACGATGCTCAGAAGTAAAGCAAACTTTTCTTTCAGGAAAACAGAGAGAGAGAGAGAGAGAGAGAGAGAGAGAGAGAGAGAGAGAGAGAGAGAGAGAGAGAGAGAGAGAGACAGAGACAGAGACAGAGAGACAGAGGGAGAGAGAGAAGATGAAACATAAAATGCAAGGAGATAACAGAATTGATTAGAAATCAGAGCTCAACAATATGTTGAATAAATGAGACAAACTTTTAAAAGGCCAAATTCAGAGTTAAATGAAAGAGTTGGAACAGAATCTATTATGCTTTAGCTGAGTAAAATGGGCAGGGCTTTTAATCATGATCTCAGACAATGCAAAAGCAAAACTAGACCTAATTAGAAGAGATAACGAAGGAAACTACATTTTGTTCAAAGTTACATAGACAATGAAGTAATATAAAAAATGATAGCAAGTTTCTTTGATAAAGGTTTTGTTTCTCAAATATATGAGGAACAGAATCAAACTTATAAAGATAACATCTATTCTACAGTTGATAAATGGTCAAGTGATATGAACAGGCAGCTTTCAAAAGAAGAAATCTGATCTGTCTGTATAAACATATAAAAATGCTCTAAATCAACATTGATTAGAGAAATGCAAATGAAAAGAACTCTGATGTGCCACCTCATATCTATCAGAAATTACAAATACTAGTGAGAGTAGAGAAAAGTTACACACTAATGCATTATTGCTGGATTTGCTAAATGCACTATCCCCAAAGGGCTATAAAATTGTACATACACTTTGGCCAGCAATTCCACTATTACATATGTAAACCAAAGAAATTAAAGACAAAGGGAAAAGACCAAATGTACAAAGATATGTTTAGTAACTCTTTTTTCAGTGGCAAAGAATTGGAAATTGATATGATGCTCATCAGTTGGGGAATGACTGAACAAATGGCATATAATTAAGAGAGACTTCTCTTGTACTGTAAAAAATGACTAGAGTGGGTGGTTTCAGAAAAAGAAAAAAAAAACAGGATAAGGCCTATATAAATTGAGGCAAGGTGAAGTTCGACAAACCAAGACATCATTTTGCACTGCAACAGGAATGTTGTATTGAGGAACAACTGTGGAAAACTTGATTACTTTGATCAACACAGAGATCCAAGACATTTCCAAAAGACCAATGATGAAAAAATGCTATCCACCTTTAGAGGAAGAACTTATAAATTCGGAATGCAAATTGAAGTTCAGTTTTCTTGCTCCCATTGTTTTTTGTTTTGCTTTTTTTGTGATATAGCTAAATATAGAAATATACTTTGCATAATTTTACATGCACAATTGATATATATTTTATCTTCTCGCTAGGTGGGAGAGAGAATTTGGAACTCATCTTTTAAAATGTCAAAAATGAATAAATGAATTTAAGAGGAAAAAAATTCATGGAAAGGTATCACAGGACATGTGAAGGGCAAATGTCAGTTTTAAAAAAAATGCAGGGGAAGAGGACAAAGTATGAGCAATAAACCCGTCATCTTAACTTCAAATCCTGGGAAAATCCTAGAACAGGTCATTAAAAAGATGGTTAATGAATGACTATAAATGGAAGTAGTGATTACACAGAGCAAATATAGCTTCTTCAAAAATAGTTCAGAGTAGACGAATTTCTTCCTCCCCACTTTTTTTATATATAGGGTTACTGAACTGGTAAATCAGGTAAATGCTGCTAGATATGGTTTACATAGCTTTTAGCCATGTATTTGATAAATTATTTCATAACAGTCTTGCATAGATTATGGTGGTATGTCTACTAGATGACATCATAACTATATCTTTTTAGAAGCAGATGAATGACTGAACTCAAAGATCAGTTGTTAATAGTGAGCTATGGTGTAAAAGAAATAATGCTGAATTCAACTTCCATTTCAGCAATTTTTCCGGATCATTTCAGACTAGTTGTTTACCTATCTGGGCCAGTTGCTTCCACTGTAAAATGCTTGAGATATAACTATTTGACTTTTAACATCATTTTAATTCATAAATCTTGACTTGGCAATAGGTCTTTAATGGTGAATCCCTGGAACATCAATTAACATTTTTATTAATCACTCACATTAAAAATAAGTACAAGTGCCATGTTTCTCAAATTTACCAGTAACACAACAATAAAAGGAATAATCAACACATTGGAAGGTAGAGTAAGGAATCGAGGACTAGTGAAAAGCTAGATCAGAGTCAGTGGGCAACAGCAGGGAGTCCAATATAGCCCGCTAACTGTTTTTGTACACCTGCTAACAAAGAAGAGTTTTACATTTTAAAATATTAAAAAAAAACACTTTAAGCATGCAAAATCATTCTTAGTTCTTTGTTCATACAAAAACAACAGACTGGGTTTGACCCATGGCTGTAGTGCTGATCTCAGGTTTGAACCCTGGATTGAATCTCTCCATAAATACAATTGGCATTAATATAAAATTTCATATTTTGGTCCAAAAATCCCTTTATAAGTTGTTTATTATACAAGATAGAAGCCACCTCCCCACAAAAAAGTGATGTTATATTGGATTGCATTGAGAAAAGGCATAGTTTCCAAGAAAGTAATATTTTCTTTATCCTTTGACTTTAACTGAAAACACCTGGAAAACTGTGATTAGTTCTTGTTACCACAAATTTAAGAACACTGATAATCAATTTGAGGAGCATGCAGCATAGGGCAACCAGCATGATGCTGGATTTTGAATCTGTGTTCTGAGTAGTCTACTTGGCCATTGGGGATTTAAAGGGTGTGAAAACAAAAGAGAGGGAAATTTGCTTCCCTATCTGGTCCCTATCCCTAGAATGTACCTGGGAATGCTGGGTCCAATCTCTGCCTTTCCCTTCCCACCTTGCATAACCTACCCTATAGTCATTGCCTTAGAGTCCTCTTATTCATTTATCTCCTTCTCCTTGGGAGGGAGAGAGTAAAGTTCTTTAAACAAGCACAGACCCCTTTCACATAGCAAAAGCAACTGACTCACTTTGTCTAGAAGCAAAAGCCTTAGGTACAGCTATACCTAACTCTTATCAGGAGAGTACTGATTCAGTACCCAGATGCACCACTGAGTCATTGGACCTAGAGCAATCACTGTTATTCTCCTTTTGCACCCCCCTATTTATGTATAATGAAAAACAACTCAAACTAAAAGCAATCACGTTTTTCTCCAGTAAAGTCCTAATTAAGTCAAGAATTATGAAAAAGGACTTAGAGAAGGAAAAGGAGCAAATGGTAGCCATATCTGATTTGTATACACACACATATACATGTACACATGTGTGTGAATAGAAAAGGGGATTAGGAATGCATGTCAACATCCTTCAACTGGTTTCCCAAAGTTATTTCATTATTGTACACAATTATTTAATTTGTTATCAATAGTGATTCAGAATTTTTAATATTAACAATTTATAACTTTGAGAACAGTTCTGTAAATCTTAGGATATTATAGCCATATACCTTCTGAAAGTTTCCTCAGGCAGATATGATGGTGTTAGAAGAGCTATTAACTTGAAAAATAGCAGCCAGCACAATTTCCTCAATTTCCCCAAAATTCTAGTTCCTGAATTTCATTTTCTAATGATTGCTCTGACTCTTGGTAAAGCACACACATTAAATCTTTTCTCCTACTCGTATGCCCTTTATTAACTAATTCAAAGTGAAGTAAGCAGAATCAGAAAAAAATAGTGCAATTATGAAAGCATCATAAATGGAAAATCAACAAAATATATAGAAACTATTCAACACATTCAAATTATTTAAGATTGTTTCCAGAGATGAAAAAATAATGTACTCTCTACCTTTTTTTGTAGATTAGGGAAACTGTAGGTGTGTAATATTGATTATACTGTCAGATTCAGGAAGTATTGGTAAATATATTCATAAATTAAGGCAATATAAAAAAAACCAAATATACAAATCACTAAAATAATCTTCTCCCAATTCTCTTAAGATGTTGTGAGCCAGAGTCAAAGAGGCACTATATTCCAGGCATGGGGCACAGTCTGTGAAAATGGTAAGAGGTAGGAAATAATATGTAGAAAAAGCAAGAAGGCTTCTTTGGCTGAACCAAGGAGAACATGAGGAAGAGTAATATGTAATTATTCTGGAAAAGTAGGATAGAGACAGATTGTAAAGGCTAAAGTGATAAAATAACAGATATGAATGTTGCATATTCTTGCAATCTTTTTTTTCTCCTTAGAATAATTTGATCTTGTAGCATCAGAATTTTATTTTTGACAGTTCCTCATCTCTCATAGACAAATTCCTTTTTAGAATTTAAGTCCATGAGATAGTCCTGTGTGATGTTGGGAAAGTAATTGAACCTTAATGTAGTTTAAGTATGTTCATCTGTAAATTGAGAAGGTTGAATTAGATGGTTCCTGAACTCTAACTCCGTAATATGCTTCCTTTGAATTCATTGAATTCTACTTTCCCTAAAGATGATTTCTAACTTTTTTTCTCCTTTGTTTCTATGAAAAATTCTTAAGTTCATGTCTTTCCAATCTTTCCATCATTTCTGTTTCATCAATCAATTCTTTCTTATTGATCAATCCCAGCCTAGCAGTGCCTTTATCACCTTTAGCCCATTAGGTTGTATTTTCCTTGAAGGCAGAGACAATATCATGTTTTATCTTTATCTCCCCAGTACTTAGCCCATTGCTTTGTACATCATAATAAATGATTACTGCATTGAGTTCAGTGCTGGGATTTTGTGAATTGTGGGTGGTTTGTAAGTCTGGAGGCCTTGTTTAATAAGTATTTATTTTAGAATCATGGGTTTTTTACAATGCCAAAAATCTGGAGTAACAAGTGAAAAAATATACTGGTATTTTAAACATTCTTAGGGGTCAAAATGAATACTTATATTTAGGGACTGTTCCTTTTCATTTGTATCCCCAGTGCCTAGCAATGTGCTTAGCAGAGAGTAAATGCTTAATAAATAGTCTGAATGAATCAAAAGATTGAGTTGTAACTGCTTTTGTGTTCTTTTGAGAAAAGATGAATTAACAGAATTTTGTACACAGGAGATGTATTTATCCAGTGGGAGATTTATAACCTAACTCACAGTAAAATGAAGGTTTTGTAAAAAGGAGAAATTTTCTGAATAGACATACTTAGTGACACTTTAACAAAAATCTAATTGTATTATCATAGTAATAACTGACACGTGAAGCACAGTAAGATATACAAAGCATGTTACATATACTCCCTCACCTAGCCCTGTGAGACATTTCCATTTTTCACATGAGGAAATGGGGTCAGAAAGATTATAACTTACCTATGATCATATAGTAATTAGTTAAATTTATTAAATATTTAACAAGTGCCTACTATGTACCAAATAATGTGCTAAGCTTTGGGGATATAAATAAGGGGGGAAAAAGAAAACTCCTTTCCTCAAGATGCTTACAATCACAGGAGAGAAGACAACATACAAAAGGAGGTTAGAAAAGAGGAGAGTGGAACACAGAGTGAGGGAAGGACAGTAGGTAGTTAGTACTAGCATGGGGGCATCTTCCAAGGAGTTCACACCAAGTAGAGCTGGAATGGCTGGCAAAATCCAGGTTTTTCCCACTATAAAGAACACTTTGTTACTATTCTATGAGAAACTACCTTTATAAAACCATGGATTATGGACATTCACTATTATGTTTACCTTTAATTGTTGAGAAGACATAATTAGCTCAAAGTAACAATATGTATTGTAATAACAACACATGACAAAACAATAAAAACCAATTTTCAATAAATACACAGTAGAAAAGGCGCTCATTTAACATACTAGGAGAGAGACAGACATTTAGGAAAAACATTGGGCAAGGCAATTCATACTTTTGATGTTTAAGGCCTTTCATTCTCTTACTTATCATGATGTCTCCACCCTATTTCTTTTGGCTGCCACATTTCTTCTGGCCATGTCACTCTACTTAGCTCCCTGAACAAGCAAGCTTGGAATAAATAATATTGCCTACCAGTCTAGTGATTCCATTGAAACATGTTATAGATGGTAGAAGTTGAGAGAGAGAAACCTCATCTTTCCCACAAATAAAAAACAAGGTGCCAACAACTGACAAGGGTTTCTTATTTCATTTATGGATCTCTTTTTAGCCTCTAGAGCTCACGCTCTTCACAGTTCTCTCCTGCCTCAACAGATTGCCAAGGAAATGTGGCCTTTGCAAATATCATGAGGGATATGATAGCGTTTTTGAACATTCAGGAGCTAGCTATATTTCCATCAACTGGTTAAAGAACTACTTTACAGACCCTAAAGGATTAAATGTCAGCTTTTCCTCAGATTTCTTTTTAAGTCCTTAGCTCTTCAGTTACATTCTATCCCTTACATTCAGTATTTTTCATGAAGTGGTCCAAGGGGAGGAGCAATAGATCAGAGGTCCACTAATCAATAACTCTCCCAACTGGGAAAATAACAATAACCAATATTTATGTAGAAAAATTTTAATGTCAGCAAAAATATATTAAGTTCTTACTATGTGCTGAGTGCTGTGCTAATCACTGGGAAGACACAATGATCTCATGGGGAGACAATATGGAAGGAACTATACACAAACTATACATACACACACGCATTTTAGATTTAAGATAATCTCAGAGGGAAGGCACTAACATTAGGAGGTGTAAGGGAAATATTTTTTGTAGAAGATAGGATTTTAGTTAAGAGGTGAAGGAAAACTGGATAGCTAGGGGTTAGGTAGGAGAAAGGACAGAATTGCAATCTTGGGAGAAATCCAGTGAAAATGTGTTGTGTACAAAGAGGAAGAAGGGCAGTGTCATTGGATAACACGTAGAGGGGATATGGATTAAGAAGGAGAAAGGGCCCATTTTGTGAAGGGCTTTAAACATTAAAGAAAGGGTTTTATATTTCATCCTGGAAGTAATACGCAACCACTAGAATTTATTGAGGGTCAGGAATGGTATTAAAGCAGATCGGTTGAACTATTTACTCATATACTTTTTAGTCTTAAATTAGCAGAAAAAAAATCTCATGAATAAATAGGCTTTCATAGCATTTACCAGACCTCATGATACTCTAAAACAATAACAGAGTCTTCAATGGGCATGTCATAGCAATTCTGTCCTAAGCATAGTCTCAGATGTTCTTTTACTTTACCACATGAGTTGATATCTTGTCATTTTCTTAACATGACATAGTAAATCCTGAAGGGGATTTTACTCTGTTTTTTTAGAATAGAAATTTTGTAATTGATTTTGCATATTTAGAAATGCCAGTTATTTTGAAGGAAGTGTGTCTATTAACTAGAGAAGTCAGAAAAGTAAATACACACACACACACACACACACACACGCACACACACTCACATACATATAAGCAAGCCAAAAATTTGACTTGGACTCCAATTGCACAGATAGGGAATTAAGGGCCAGGAAGGGTGTGATTAGCTCAGGATCAGAAGGATATTACACCTGAGGCTATATTTGAATCTAGTGACTTTGACCCCAGGGCCTGGGCTTTTTCCACTTTGTCCTATTGCTTCCAATTCCATGGCTTGGATCTCTCTCTCTCTCTCTCTCTCTCTCTCTCTCTCTCTCTCTCTCTCTCTCTCTCTCTCTCTCTCTCTCCCCCCCCCTCTCTCTCCCTCCTTCCTTCCTTCCTTCCTTCCTTCCTTCCTTCCTTCCTTCCTTCCTTCCTTCCTTCCTTCCTTCCTTCCTTCCTTCCTTCCTTCCTTCCTTCCTTCCTTTTTTTCTCCTGTATAAGTTATTTCAGAGTCCGAGAAAAAAACAACATGTAATTTGAGGGCATGGCTTAAAAGACTTATAAACCAGCAGGGCTTTTACATACAATGGACACAAAAGGTTATTCTGTGAATTGTGAATAGGGCTGTTTGCACAGTCTGTCTTTGATCGAAGCTCTGCCCCATGGGGTTCTAGAATCATTTATATAGGCAGATGTTCCCTGAGTTTGGATTTCTGATTGTTCATATAGAGTTATTCAGCCTCCCCCTGGGGTTGCCAGGATACTCAGTTATAATCAGCATAAATATTCTCCTCAAAAGGTCTTTTTATTGGTTCAATTGAACATATTTGTCCCTACCGTTTCCTACCTGAATCTGATAAATATTCACATAAAAAAAAAAAGAAAACCAGTTGTTTCATCTGCTATTCTGCCTGGAAAATTTATGGTCTGTGAACATTTATTTATTATTTTTTGTTATAATAGATGCCTTTGAGTTAAAAATATAGTGTATTGATCTTTGTCACAGATAACATCACTGATAATGCTAATCATAACAAAAGCAACAGCTGATAAGAATGTAGAAAATAAGAGTATTTCAAACTTTGCAAGGCATTTTGTATACATTATTTCATGAGTCACAGTATTACAGGAGAAAGAATCTCAATGCTGTTGCCATCAAAGGACCTGGCATTCATTACCACCATGAATTTGGACAAGTCACTTAAATTCCTTGAAGAATAATTTTCATCATCTTTCACCTGAGGGACTTGACTTAAGTCAGTTAGGGGTAGGCTGGTAAACCTTTAACTACCAGCTCTCCAAAAATCCTCAACACAATTTTAAGTTTAATCTTTTTTATCAACATTTATACTACTGCTTTCTTAAGTCCGGACAATTAGTAAAACATTAACTCAAGCTTGATTTGTAACGTTTGCCAGTTTTCAAGATGTAAATACTCACATTAAAAATTTTACAATCTATTCATTGGATATGAGCTAGACCAAGTTGGACTTCTAGATCTAACATTCAATTATTCTATGATTTTGTTTTTTCTTCCTTTTAAAAGACCATTTTAGTGAGTTATATTTTAAATTAAAGAAAAAAATCTAGAAAAACCACAAAATGATAGATTTAAAGTTGGAAGAAACTTTAATGGACATATAGTCAGTCTATTTTTGCTTAGAAGATGAGGGCACCTGTGCCCAGGGAGATTAAACTAGTAGCCTATTATCACAAAGATTGTGAGGTTTTACCTTAATGTTCATAGTTTTCCCTGCGTTCCAAAATTTTGTCCTCAAATCCCACTGGGCCACAGATACACAAAGCCAAATGTTGCTGATAATTGGCTACCTGGGCCATTCGTTTTCCAAGCCTCTGTCCTGACTCATTTTCAGTCTCTCCTCTCTCTCACTTTTCTTTCTCCCTCTCTCTTTACTCACCATTTTTGTTTCTGTATCTATTTCTTTGTCTCTGTCTCTCTCTGTTTCTCTATTGCTATTACTGACGCTCTCCTTATTTGTCTGTAATTCTGTCTCTCTAATTTTCTCTGTGTCTCTGTCTCTGTCTCTATCTCTCCTTTGAAACCCTCATTAGTTCCCATGGATTTAATTATCACTTTTATTTAAATGAGTCATAGATATGTACATGTCCAGCCCCAGGATTTTCTTTGAAGTTCAGCTCAACAATACCACCTACATATTAGACATTTCAGATTCAATATTTACAAAGAAAAAATCATTGGTATATAATCCCAATTCCCCCTCTCCCAAGCTTTTTTATTTCTGGCAAAGTCATCACCATCTTGCTATCTGCCAATTTCATGACCTTAGCATTATCCTCTGCTCCACATTTTCCCTCACCTCACGTATCAGTCAGGTAACAGATGTTTCCATTTCTACCCATGAACATCTCTAATCTGACTTCTTCTCCATATTCACAAAGTTATCATCTGATTTCAGAACATCGTCATTACCCACATATACTATTACAATGGTGTCTAGTCTCTTCTCTTTCCTACCCATCCTCCATACATTTTCCAAAGTGATATTTTAGCTCAAATCTAACCAAGTCATTACCCTAGTCAATAAATTCTAGGGGCTCTCTATTGCCTTGAGGATCAACTATAAACTCTCCTGATTGGCTTTAATGTCTTTTATAAACTGTCATATACCTATTCTTTCTGATTTTTCTCTTTGGCTCTGCCACATTGAACTCTCTTCATTTCTCATGGATATCACTCCATATCCCATCACCATGACTTTGCAAAGACTTTTTTCATGCACAAAACCCACTTCTTGTTCATCTTCTCATTATAAAATCTCTCACTTCTTTAAGATGCATGTCCTTCTTCATCAAATCTTTCCTGATTCCCTTTAACTGGTAGCATCCTCCCTCCCTAACTATGCAATTTTTATTTTGTGATTTTTGTGGCTTTATCGATTTTATTTATATTTACATATGTATATAATTTCTCCTCATTGGAGTGTAAGCCACTTGAGAGTGAAGATTGCTTCTTTTTTCTTTTATTCCTAACTGCCCAATTCAATGAATAAAAGCATAGTAGCTGCTAATTAAATGCTTCTTGACTGATAAGACATCTAGTTATTGTTGGACTGATATCTAAGAATATTCCAAACTTGATCCTTTGATTTTAGGTTCAGCTCTCTCCCCACTGCACCATGCTGACTTCCTCATTTATACCAACCCTCAAATAATTAAAAAGAATGTCAATAATAAATTTAGGGAAGTACAATTCATTCTAGAAGTTACCTCTGTGCTGCTGATGTGGATGAAAAATAATCATTGGACTCGTGTGATCTGCTCTGATGCCTGGACAATTCACCTTCGGGAGGACAGCTGTAAGTCATTGAGAGTAAAGATGTGTTGGGTACTTTGGCTTGGGACCAAAGTTTGCCCTTTTCAGATCTGGATGGTAATACATGGCATGTGGAGAAGTACATCCAACTCTTCTGTTTAGAACCTCAGTTGCTAAGGGCTATCCCATTTACTCCTCTGCCAGAAGGAATACTCAATCAAATGTTTAGGTTAGCAAGTCTCCAGCCACTCTGTGGACTAGACAGAGAGCTGTCACTATACTTTGCAGGGTTCTAAAAATGCCATAATCCATAAACATTGAGGGCTGACTCAAGGCCTTATTTGAATTCTTAAATAGCACATTGTGTTTAAGGCTCTCCAAATGCTTTATAAACATTGCTTTTCTTTCACTTCTTTGATGAATTACCTCTTTGGTGGTATGTGGCATCTACTACCTGATTATTACCCAACTCAACTTCAAGTGGGGCCTTGTGACACTTGCCACTTTTGTTTCAAATCGGTTTGGACCAAACTCTTTGAAAACTTGGATTTCATTCAAATCGCTCTAGTTTTTGACTATTTCCTCCACATTTCCTCCCCAGTCCAATGCTCTAGACCATTTTTGACTATTGAGAAATTTAAGGGAGGTATTAAAGTCAATGTCCTCTTGGAAGCTTTGACAATAATAGAAGAGCTCCCCTGAGGTTGTTTCTCCATGTGTTGAGTAAGAACTAATACTATTTCAAATCTCTGGTTTAGTGATGGGGTTAAGAAAAATAGAAAACAAACAAACTAAAACATAGAATTGTTCCATCCAGAGCCCATGGAACTCTCACTGACAACTCAGAATTTTCTATTACATAAATGCCCAGAACTCTTTTGTTTAGAAAGGGACCCACCGAAATGATTTGAGCTAAATTAGAATTAAGTACTCCCCAAATAAATATTAGGTCATGATTTAGTGATAAATTCTCCATGAGTATTTGTAAATGTAACTTCTTATAGCAGTACTAGACTTTTAAAAAGGTAGAGGTTTGTCTATAAGTGGGGAAAAGAGGGGGTTGGGGTGAGATTCTTATCATTATATACTTAGAGATTAGAAAGCGCAATAAATAGAGCACTGAACTGGAAGCCAGGAAGACCCAAATTCAAATTTGATCTCAGAAATTTACTAACTTTGTGTCCCTGGTTAAGTCATTGGTTTTATCGGATTCCTCAATTATAAAATGGAGATAATAAAAGCACCCACAGTCATATTTATAAATTAAATATGCATTCAATAAATCCTTACTTGTTTTCTTCTTCTCTCCCTCTCTCTTCCTTTCCCTCTCTCTCTTTCTCCTCTTCTATGTTCCCTTCTTTCTTTCCTTCCCTCCATTTCTCTTTTCCTCTTCCTCCCTCCCTCTCTCCCTCCGTCCTTTCCTTCCTTCCTTCCTTCCTTCCTTCCTTCCTTCCTTCCTTCCTTCCTTCCTTCCTTCCTTCCTTCCTTCCTTCCTTCCTTCCTTCCTTCCTTCCTTCCTTCTTTCCTTCCCTCCTTTCTCAAGTATTTAGGAAAAATTGATTGATTGGACTTTAGCTACTGGGACAGACAGAAAAAAGACAAGAGGATTTGGAAACCAGCTAACCTTTAGGGCTAAATCTGTAGTCTTTTGAGTATAATATTGCAGCCTAGAATCTGCCATTGACCCCATGTCTTTTCCTTGAGCTTGGTCTCACTTTGAGGTTAAAATGACCCCAGTGATTTGAGAACTAAGATGGTTGTTTTATTTATCTTTGTTACACCACCCTGCCCAGGAAGCCCTCATCACAAGAATTCTGTAAACCAAACCTGTAAAATTTCTAACTAAAATGGCAAAGAACTGTTTCTGAAACTTTGTTTAGGAGTTTTTATTTAGGAGCCTTTTAATTCAACCTCTTTCCATTCAGAATCCTCTTTCATAATTTCTGCTTGCTTCTTTATAGTCTTTCTCAGCCTGTCTCATGATTCTAATTGGGTTTTCATCACCCAGTTTCATGTGTATAGTGAATTGAATTCCAGGGTGAGGAAGGATCCTTTGTTGATTCAAATTGTTAATCTTCAATGACTTATAATCCTTGAGAGTTGCTTAGAACACTCAGGGGTTATGGGACTTGGCCAGGATCACATAGTCAATATTAGCCAGAGCGAGTTCTCACTCCCAGATCTTCCTAGTTAGGAGGCTGACTCTCCCTCCATTGCACCATACTGTCTCTCCCGCATTTTTTAATAGCTTCACAAAAATTACATTTTCCCACTGCAGCATGGTTTATGCCCATTTGTATTTATTTCTTCTTTAAAATTTGCTGGCTTTTTTTCTTGTTTTCCAAATGATCACAACAAGGTTGCCACATGCCAGCTTTTATTTAATGTTTTACTTAACTTGGGACCCACATAACAAGAGTTGTGTGAAGCTGGATTTTTCTTATTCACTGTAGAGTTCCTCATTTTTGCTTTCTCCATCACTAAAAATGTCTCTGGCTCACACATTCCAACTCCCCACCTCCACCCAACTCCCACATTGACAGCAATTTTAAAAAATGTTTCTCATGGAATTCCTTTTTCCCTCCAGAAACCCACCCCCCCATATGCTGCTCTTTGTTTTAATCATATTCAGTTCTAAGACAGCTCCATCTCCGCACGATTCTTGGACTATCATGATAATAGTATCCCAGCCAAATTTCATTTTTTAAATTATTCTAAAGCCTCTATTTGCAACTGAAGCAAAAAGGGTTATTGCATGTTAATAGAACTTCTTGAATAATGTGAAAGACAAGAGCTGGGATGATAACTTCCAAGATCTATTTGGTTATTTTCACATTTTTCCACATTCTTCAAATAAAACATAGAATCAAAATCAGGACAATTGTCTACATGAGTCATGTCAAAATATGATATTGCTAATTTTTCCCACATAAATCCTCTCTGATCAATCTACTAGCCACATTTGTTATGCACCAGATACTTGTGATACAAAATCCATCAACAAACAATATAAACTGCCTCTGCTTTCAAGATACTTACATTCTATCTTCTAATGTTGTTGGATAATCTAGTCTATTAAATTTGTTTTCTGAAGCAGCATGTTATAGCTGTCTGAATGGTGGAATCAAAGGCAGAGGACCAGGTGCATATCCATCTCTGACATTTACTAACTATGTGACTGGACAAATCCCTAGTCCTTTTCTGATTCACAGTTATCTCATTTATTAAATGAAATGATTGGATTAGATGACCTCTTAGGTGCCTTCTAACTTGAAATCCGTGATTTTTCCTCTGGCTTCCTTTTGCCATCCATTCATCCAATTGATTGTGAACCTCCCCACCACATGATGAGAAGAGGAAGTTAGAATTTGAAATTAAATTAGTTTTCATTTTTCTACAATTAGCAACAATGAGGAAAGTTGTTTGGTGTTGGAAAACTTTGAAAGTTATCGCTTAGAAACAAGGTATGAACATAGCTATTATAGAAATATTTTTATATAAATGTGCATATACACACACCTATAAAATACATATACATGCATGAATACATATATGTACATGCAAATGCACATATTACATATACACATACACAATACATGTACACAAACGCACTATATATATACACAAATGTATACATACATATATGCACACACACATATATTTCCTTACTGTCAAAGGGAGGGACAAAGGAAGGAAGGGAGGAAGAAATTTTGGAACTCAAAATTTTTTTTAAAAAATGTATATAAAATTATTAAAAAAACAAGGTATGGTACTTGTTCAAATCCTGACATGGTAAAGGAAAAAAAAACATCATAAAAGTTTTAAATATAAAAGAATGATACTTTTAACCTCCAATTTTGCTGTTTTCTTTTTTTTTCAAAGTGGAAAACAAGAATGTTTCATCAAATAAGTGATACTTGGCAGAACTTAAATGGAAAAATATTTCATCAGCCAATATGCTTTGGAGGCATCTGAGTGTCTAAATAGATGACACTCCAATGAGTATTTTTGGCTTGAAAGTGCCTCCAAACATTTTGATCAGGAATTTGATGGCCATATGTCCATTTTTTCCAACTTACGCCATAAACATGAGGCAGCTCTCCTGAGTTTTGCCGGTTCCCTGGAAATTCTGACTTGTTCTGTTAAGAATTGTGCTCTGCAGATTTTGTCCCTTTTCCCTTGTACTATGACCCTCAACATATTTATCCTTTCAACAATACTCTTTTGGATTTTTCCATAATATAATATACTGAAATATAGTGTTGATTGCAGCAGACCTATCTAAAAGATGTTACTATTTTTCAGATTTATACAAAGCTATAACAAGGGCAAAACAAATTTAAAGACTCCAAAAGCACCATGCCAAGACACACTTCCATCCTTGTCCTGGGAACTAAGATGTCTCAAACTCAGCATGCCTGCAACCAAACTCATGATTAATATCCGCCCCCTATCCCTTTTCTATACTTCCTTGTCATTTTGGAGGGACTCACCACTTAACCAAGCACCAGGGCTCACACTCCAGTGACATTCTCAATTCCTTATCCCTTTCACCTCACATAGCCATTAGTTGTCGTCTTGTCAGTTTTAATTCCAAAGTATGTCTTTTACTTGCCCCCTTCTCTTTGCTCACATAGTTATCTCTATAGATCATGTACTCGTCCCCTGCACCCTCCACCCCAAATCTCCTTGCTCTATAATTCCTCTCCCCTGCAGCTGTCAAACTGATTTCAACGAAGTTTGATTATAAAACGCTCTAAATCTAGGACAGAATATCAATATTGTTTAGCTTTTCAAGCCCTTCAGAACCTGATTCCAACACACTTTTTCACTCCTATAATTCATTGTTACCCTTGACACCTTCAAGTCCTCATCCCCAATACTTCTTCTATCTCCATGCTTTTCCCCTGGCTCTCCCACATGCCTGGAATCCACTCCCTCCTCAGCTCTGCCTCCTAAGATCCCATTTATTTCTTCAAAATTATGCTTATATATTAGCTTCTACATGAAGTCTTTCCTCATTCTTATTGTTATCAATGTTCTTCCTTCCAAAACTTAAGCTGTGTTTATGTACCATTATGCAGAGATGGGGAACTTTGAGGCCACATGTGGCCTTTGTAGTCCTTAGGTGAAGCCTTGTGATTGAATCCAAGTTTTACAGAACAACTCCTTCTATTAAGGGGATTTTCTTCTGTAAAGTTTGGATTCAGGTAAGGGCTGCACTTGAGGACATACATGACCACATGTGGCCTCAAGGCCACAGATTCCCTACCCCTGATGTAGTGTGTATTTTATAGCTTTATATGCATGCTAATTCTCTCAGTAGGAAGCTAGGTGGTGCCATAGTGCACACAGTGCTCGGCTTGGAGTGAGGAAAACCTGAGTTCAAATTTAGCTCCAGACACTAACTGTGTGACTTTAGAAAAGTGAATTAATCTCTATTGAACTCAGTTTCCTCAACTATAAAACAGAGATTAATAAAATAACCTACTTCACAGGGCCATTGTAAAGATAGAATGAAATAATATTTTTAAAGTGAGTGCTTAGCATAGTGTAAGTGCTTAATACAACCTTATTGATTGATTAATACATTAAGC
Source organism: Bettongia penicillata ogilbyi (assembly GCA_023548195.1). NCBI lineage: Eukaryota > Metazoa > Chordata > Mammalia > Diprotodontia > Potoroidae > Bettongia > Bettongia penicillata. The sequence continues at coordinate 319,724 of JAJHZJ010000448.1, read as the reverse complement.
ATCACTATCTCTGAGTTGGTGGTTTAATGTGAGATGCTTCCGCTCCCCTCAAAAATTTACAAACTGTGCTTTGTCCTGAGGTGGGTATGATTCTCCCCACTTGCCGATACCCTATATGATCCCCATGACCACTCCTACCCAGATTTGCCTCAGGTTTTAAAAACACATATTTATAACTCTGGTTGTATCTTATGTTTTTAATACAGTGCCTTATAGTACAATATTAATAGCTCCTATTGTCATGCACTACAGAAGACAGCAGGACCTGTGAATTTTCTGTGCACTAGAGACCTTCAAATCATATTAGTTCCTGATAAAGGAAACCTTTAGTATTTCCCATGCATTTTTCAAATGTCTCTGATTTTATATTTGTCATCATTAACGTTTTCAATTCTTCAATGTGTATATGTAAGTTATCTCTCCAGTGAAAGACTGAAGAACAGTTCTTTGTCTCATCTGAGCAACTTTTATGCTTTCAGTGTCCCTAGGTGTACATTGGCAGAAACTGATGGTGGTGTTTCAGTGCTTTTTAAATACTAATTTCAGGCTTCAACAAGTTATTCTCCTTTGTTCCCTCTCCCCCATTTCTCCCTATTCCATGCTAGTTTGGGAGAATTTCATGTCATCTTTTAAATCAAATATTCCCTTTGTCATGTTGTTAAAGTATCTTATTCTCTAACAGCCACACTGTTAATTTGAATTTCTTGGTGAAATACCTTGGAAATTACAGACCAAAAAAAAACCATCAAGAGGGAGTTTGATTAATTTATACTGCAGGGCAAGGTTGGCATAAGTGCGTAGGTAAAAATGGAGAAGTTTCAATCAGAAACTCAAGTACCATAATTGAAAATAAAGGGTTTTTAAAAATACATTTAATATCTCACCTAGTGCAATGTGGAATTTCCCTTTTTGTAATGGATAGCTTGAGGCCTCAATCTCATATCTATCTAAAGGCATCTAGGCCTACTAAGAATATATATCAAATTAAATAGCTCCCTGGCTGTTAGATATTTATGAAGAGAATTTTGAACGATTTCCATTTTTCAATTTAATAAAGGGGATGGTGTGTTTTAATAGCTTCTAAGTATTCAAAGTCCTTTGTTGAGTACAGAGATGACCTCATACAAAGTGCTAAGCAGGAAAGCAGCTTCGCTGTCTTCATCAGAGATGCATCAAAGGTAACAGATACAAATGTGGACCTCCCAACCAAGTGTACCAGAAACTTGTGGTTACTTAACTTTGTTTTCGGGGATACAGTTTCTCTTCATTCCTCTTCTCTTCTTTGGTGCAATCACTCTGCTAGACTTGGAAGAAGTAAAGGTGAAGTGTGATAAAAGCTATCCCTTTATGAACTTTATAATCTAATACTGCCCCCCCTCTCATATCTATCTGTTTTATCTAATATATGTTGACTATTCCCTGAAAACATTATGAAACCAAAATAAAAAAATTAAAAAAAACTCTCTTCAAAGATTTTTCATTTTCATAAGTAGAAGAAAAATAACTATATAGCAGTAAAGGAACAACTAAATGATTTGAAGGACATAAAGGTAATGAAAAACGATGATGACATTAGGATCAATCAGTGTTAGGATTAGAAAGAAATCAAGAAATGATTTTATAAACTAGTTAAAAGTGGAAAAAATAGAACCAGGAAAAATACATAGATGATGGTGGTGACAATGATGATGACAATGTTGATGTGTTTCCAGACCTTAAATATCATCATATAGAGATCTGCTGGTGAGATATTCCTTCTGCTAAATCAGGCCAGAAATGCCTGTGCAATTTGTGATCTTAAATAGCTTCACAGGGGCATTGAAAGAGTTTAAGTGACTTGCCTGGTGTCATCCTATTAGTATGGGCTAGAGACGACACTGGAATCCAGATTTATATAGAAGGTTGAGCCTCTGTCTTTTATACCACTGACAATTAGAATAAATGGATGGAGAATTCTGATGGAGACCTAGAAGTGATGGAAAATGTATATTTTTAAATGCAAATAAATTGATTCAAATATAAGTAATTCCAAAGCAAGTTCAATTCATTGTATTACTATTCAACATTTAATTTACAATAAATAGTCCTATGCCATATCCCTTAGAAAATGGAACAGAAATGTTGATTCAATAAATTGTGTGTAGCAAACTCTCGCAATCTTAGGCATCTGTCCCTGAGTATGACAAAAGAACGGTCTAACTTTATTATGTTGAGATTCCTACTGTCCCTCCCCCTGAGTCCCATAGGTCCTTATTCTGGTAATACAATAGAGGATAAAATCTGGTGGCACTGTGCCTAGTTTATACCCAATAGCACTTAAAATACAAGATGGATTTGGAGAGTTTAGCACAAAAGACTAACCTCAACTTTGTCATTTACTGTTATTTATCAGACCTTGGGGAAATTACTCACTCTTTGAACATCAGTTCCTTTATCCATAAAATTAGAATAATATTTTTTTCTGTCAACCTCATAGAATTATTATAACATTTATATAATATATAGGTAAAATGTTTAGAAAAAATGCATAATAGACTATAGAAATATGAGATGTTATTAAAAGCAACATTGATTTATTGCCAAAAGATGATAGGTTTACTATAAAGACTATACAGAGATATTCTTCATCTTATCCTTTATGAACTATTAACTTCTTACTGGGTGAGATAAACAGAAAATATATAATACAAATTATGAGCTAAGCACTGGATTAAGTCCTAGTGATATCTACGCAAGGTAAAATGACAATTCCTACCTTCAAGATATTACATTCCAGTGGAGGAAGCTGATATCTAAATAGAATATGGAAATGGAGTGATGGCAATAAGGATGCCCTTGTAGAGACAAGGCTGCTGTGGGTAAGGTGGGAAAGTCGGAAGAGTGAGACAGGGAGCCAGAAATGAGGTGGGTATAGACTGAGTGTCTCATGAAATGATGGCATGAGGATCATCAATCAGAAGACTGGGAGAAAGGAAAGAGGCATCTCTAGGTTGGAAAGGCTGTTCATGTGAGGATGGAAGAAAAATCAGATGGTGAAGACTGGAGTTAATGGTGAAGTGAGCATAGTCTGGATGTATCATGAAATATTTTACCTAAGAATAGATGATGACAAAAATAGGTATAAAACATTAGCTTTGCAAATCTTTAATCAAGAAAGGAAGCCTTTAAAGGGATAGGAGTTTTCATCATAGATGATGATGATCAAAGGTGAGGTCTTGAGAAATGAGAGACAGATTTGGAGTTTGAATGGCTGGATAGGGTAGTTGAGTTGTGAGAGGAGGATTAGTTGACTACTAATGGAGATTAAAAAATGGGAAAACAAGAAAAAGACGCATGCCAATGAAGTATTTTTTAAGTAGACAAAATATGGGAGTTCAGGTAGAGATAGAGAAAAGAATAGTTGTGCTACGAGTATGTTAAATTTAATATACACTTTAAAAATTCTGAACTATACATGGTAAGAGTTAATAGTCATCCTCTTTTGATGTTCATTGTATTTTGAAATGTTCATGTTTTTAACTTCAAAATTAAAATAAGTGTTTTCATTGAAAATAAGTAATTTTAAAAATATTACTTCCTGAGAATGAGTTTTGATTTTTAGACAAAAAAGATGAAAAATGCAATCCTGGTAACAATCACAATTAAATGAATCAAATGGGTGGATGACTTTTCAATGTCCAACTAGGTATACCTAATTTTTAAAATTTTACTCCTTAAGTCCATCACCCCTCTGTTAAGAGGTAGAAAACACCTATCCTCATCAGACATCTAAAGTTGTGACTGCTTATTGAATATTATAAAATTTCCAAGTCTTTAAAGGTTTCATTTTTTATTTTTAAACTGTATTGTTATTGTATAAATATTTTCATAGTTCTATTCAAGTCTCTCTGTATCACTTGACAAAAATCTCCTCAATTTTCTCTGAAACTATCAGTTTGATTATTTCCATTAACTTTTCAAATGGAACTTGGAGGAGATAAGGCTAGATTAGCTCAAAAAGATGTAAGGAGTTTTTAGAAGACTGAAAGTTTAGTGTGAATCAAAAGTGTGATATTGTAGGCAAAACAGGTAATATGATCTTGGGTGTGGCATTAACAGTGGCATTGTGTTCATATTAGAGAGGAAATAGTCCTGCTGTATTATGCCCAAGTCAATCCACATCCAATATATTATGTTGATATCTGGCCACTTTTGCAGGAAGACATCTCTAGAATAGAAAATAAATCAATGGAGCATTATGAGCATGGGTTGTGTGGACTCTAGGCCAAACACTATGTGAACAATGATGAAATAAGTAAACATGTATACCTTTCAAATGAAGATTTTGGACTGTATGATACCTTTTTTGGAGTATTTAAGGAATTGTCAAGTGAATTAAGGCTAAGACTGTTTTACTTTGTCCTAGGAGGAAGAAATAAAATTAAAAAAAAACACTGAAGAAGTTACTGAGAGGCAGTTTTAGAGTGGATGGAAGGAAAAGTCCCCAACCAATAAATCTTCCCAAAATTTGGATATTTTGGGAGGTGTGATTTACTCCTGTTAAAGATTTTTAAGCAAAGTCATTTAGTCTCATTGTTGCCTATATTTTAGAAGGGATTTATGTTTATGTAAGTGCTTAATAAGATGGTTTCTAAGATCACTTTACAACTCTGATATTCTGAATATGATTCTATCCAATGGAATTTGGGTGAACATTCAATATGTGTGTGTGTGTGTGTGTGTGTGTGTGTGCGCGCGCGCATGTGTTTGAATGGGTAAGCCCCTGGTGGAGAGATGAGTTAACTCACCTCCAGAAATATTGTATTGCTTTCCTACAAAGAGATGGGATTTGAACCTATGTCTGAATAGATGCTGCTTTTAGAACTCACATCAGAATGTTCACATGAAGGCACTGCTAATTAAGAAAACTAATGTCCTAAATTTCAGTCTTCAGTCCTGGTTTATATCTAGATATTGCTCTGAGACCATTCCTTATACATGTGTTCACTGGAGAAACTTCTTACAGACATGTCCAGGTTGATTCTTAAATTCATCTCAGCTTTCCGTATTTTTCTTCAATGTTTTATGGTCTTCTGATATCTGTATTGGTCCTCATTATGTAATCAGATGTTTGCTTTTTAATAAGCATGTTTGGTACATCTATTATATCCTGTAGTCATTTCCTTGTCACTTGAAATGTATCTGTACTTTCTGCAAAAGAACCACTTCTGTGAGTTTTTCTTCTTAGGACTGCAGATTTTCTTCTCCGAAGCACCCCTTCACCCTTGACTACTAACTCAAATATTCACTTGTATCCTGTAACAGATGTTTGGACTTTTCCCTGCAGAGAATGAGGGTCAGGATGTCTCACTGTGGCAAGCTGTCTACTTTATTCATCTATCCTGGGCACAGCGTCAGGAAATTGTTTGATGGATCTTGGTGTGCTGTGGGCATTTCCTTGGCATAGTTTTGACTACTGAATTAGTATAATCTGTATGCAAAGACATTTTGAAATTGAAATGCTAATAATTTGGGGGCATTTCATTTTTCAGAGGGAAGACTGTAGATTTTTCATTTTAAAAATGATTGAAATAAGAAGATTTAAAAGCACTTCAAGAAGTACATCAAATGTAAATATAAATAGTGTTACTTTAACATGGGAGAAAAAAAGATATGTGAGTGCTCAAGTTAAATGGGGTATGGAGTGAATATTACAGAATTATAGATTGTCAAAATTGAAAGAGAAGGAACCCTTAAGGTCAAGGGTCATTAACCTGGGGACCATGAACTTGCATTTCCAATGTTTTGTTAACTCTGCCCTGATATGATTATTTTTCTTTGTAACTCAATACATTTCACTACATTAACAAATATATATATATATATATATGTATGTATGTACCTATACTTTTTTTAAAGTCATTCCCCAATTGATAATTGGAAATTGAGGGTATGTCCATCAGTTGGGGAATGACTGAACAAGTTGTAGTATATAATTATAGTGGAATACCATTGGGTTATAAGAAATGATGAGATGAGCAGGCAGATTTCAAAAAAAACCTGGAAAGACATATCAGCTGACGGTGAGTGAAGTGAGCAGAAGCAAGATCGATTTGTACATAGTATCAATAACATTGTGTGATGATCAACTATGATATATTTAATTTTTCTCAGTAATACAAGGACCCAAATCAATTCCAAAGATTCCTGATGGAAAATGCTATCCTATCCACATTCAGAGAAAGAACTATGGAGATTAAATGTAGATTGAGGCAAACTATTTTCATTTTTTTTGTGGATTTTCCTTATTGTTCTATTGCTTCTTTAACAACATGACTAATGAGGAAATATGTTTACATGATTGCACGTGTATAACCTATGTCAGATTGCTTGCCATCTTGGGGAGGGGAATGGGAAGGAGGAAGAAAAAAATGAAAATCTGTATCTTATAAAAGTTGATGTTGAAAGCTATCTTTACATATAAGTAGAAAAGGATACTATTTAACCCCGAAATATTGCTCTTATGGGTGATTCATATATTTCAGGCTGCTGAAAGGAGTTGTGCCCATGCCTCCCCCACAAATGTTAAGAACTGCTTTGAAAAGAGATCTTCACTCTTTTCATTTAAAGGTAAGGAAATTGAAAGAACTTAAGTAAACTCCCTAAGGAGATGATTATTGGCAGAGATATTGCCAGAATCTATGATACTCATATCAAAATACAATAATTTTAGGGTTTCATAAATAATTTTCTGTTTGCTTAAGTATGGAAGTATTAATTTTATCATGATTTCTTAAGTTCTGAATAAACCACAGCAATAACAACAAAACCATTTCTAAAGAAAATAAAATAGCAAGACTGTAGAATGGAAGAACAGTCACTAAGAGTCCTTGTTCTTGAGGTGTATTCAATTGATAGGGAAGGAGGATCTCACTAGGTCATAGGGGAGTTTAGAGAATGCACTGAATACAGTTGCTGTTGAACCAGGAGAGGGAATGAGTTGCTCTCACTCGCACTTCCCAAGATTTTAGCTTATGGATGCACATGATAGGGGATTGGAGAGGAAAGGTCATACCATGCAAAGGTGAGATGTGGGAATTATGATCACTTCAGGATGGAAGTATCTCCCACGCTAGAGACTGGGACATTGGAGCAAAATATTAATCACTGTGCCCTTGTTTTGACTGACAATAGATATCTATACCAATTCTCTATTTGATGCAAAACTTCTCTTTACTTCATGCCAGACTGATAGTTTTAAACTCTGCTTTAATAATCACTATTCATTAGGAAGTCATTAACTTATATAGCAGGATTTTCATTTCAGAAATTTCTAATTGTTAAAAGGGCTTCTCCTTATATTGAGCAAAAATCATGCTTCCTACAAATTCTCCCTCCTGGTCCTCATTTAACTTAGGTTGTAAAACAAAAACATTAAATTTTATTGCATGGAGGAGTAACATGGTCAGACATGCCAATTAAATTATCAAAGGGATAGCTAGACAATTTTTTTTATTTGAGGGAAAATAAAAGATTTAGAATATTAAGGAAACTATTTTTTAAAAAAAAGTTTTAAATAAAAATGAATAGCACTTCCAAACATCAAATCATGTTATAAAGTGGAAATCATTAAAACCATTGATGGCTGGTGAAAAATAGGGGAAAAAAATTTAATTGAAGAGACTAGACAAGAAAAAAAAATCAGAAACAGTTTAACTCAGTTATTCAGTGCCTGATAAATCCTAAACATAAATTATATCAGAAAAAACTCCCTATTTGATAGGAATTATTTGAAAAATGTTGAGCAATTTGGAAGAAAATGAGTCTAGAGCAGCATCTTAGACAATATTCTACAACAAGTTCATATTAGATATATGATCTCAATTTTAAAGATACTACCATTAAACAATATTATAGGAACAGAATATATGCCTTTTACAACTGTAGTTAAAGAGTAAATTCCTAAATGAAAATTGAAGACCATTATGAAAGATAACATACATTTTTATTACATGTTATACATGTACTATATGAATGAAAAAATGAAAAATATATGAATGAAAATATAATGAAAATGATGAACTTTTGCACAAATAAAATTAGCTCAAATAGGATAGGAAGAGAAGAGTTTAAGTGGGGGGAAATTACTTTATACTAAATGTTTGTGAAAAGAGACGAAAATCCAAAATTAAATAGAAAATTTGCAGCACTATATGGACTAAAAACCATTCTCCAATAGAAATGTGGTTAAAGAATTTGAAGCATTTTTCAAAGTTGCAAGTGATTAACAAACATTTGAATGAATAGTCCAAATTGCTAATAAGGAAAATAAAAATGAAAACAACTCTGAAGTTTTACCTCATACTCAGTCAATGACAGAGATCACAAAATATAGGAAGAGTAAGTGTTGAAGTTAATATGTAAAAATGGATACGTCAATAATTTATTGAGAGGTTGATGAATTGGAACAACCATCTGGAAAGCAATCTGGGATTATGAAAATAAAATGAGTTAAATATTTTTACCCTTTAACCATGGGTTCAACTCCTAGATATTTAGCCAAGGGTGATCAGTATGCCACAAATATTTATGAGTATTTTGGGGCAGAAGAAAATACCAGAAACAAAGCAGATGCTCGGTGATTGGGGAAAAGTTAAATGCGTTGTAGGAAATGAATATAAGGAAATATTAATGTGCTGTAAGAAAGAACAAACAGTGACAAAAGTCATATAGAAAGTCTTACATGAACTAAAGCAAAGTGGGAACAGAAAAGAATTACACAATGACTACAACAAAGTAAATAGAAACAACATTTGAAAATGAATACTATGAACTTACAGCAACCAACCTTGTTCAAAGGAATGATAGGATGATGTGAGAAAACATTTCCTTTTCAGTATTGTAGAATGACAATTTTAAGCTATTATATAATTACTAAGATTGAGTATTGATGTATTATTTAGTATTATGCATTTATTTCTTTTTCTTCATGTTTTATTATTGGCAATGATTCTCTGGGAAGGAGTAGGGGGAAAATAATATGCCAAATATAGGTACTATAAAAAGAAAAGATTAATAATATTGCATTTTAACTATTTTATTCCATCCATCATACCTTTTCTTGTCTTCAAACTCATTTTTTTTACTTTTACTTTATGATTCATAGTCCTTTTTCTCCCAAATTTATTAATTTGCTTTCAGTTTTCAACAATCACTTCCATAAGTTCCAAATTTTCTCCCTCCTCCCTCCCTTCCCAAGATGGCATGCAATCTTATATGGGTTCTACACATGCATTCCTATTAAACATATTTTCACATTAGTCATGTTGCATCGAAGAATTAAAATGAATGGGAGAAACCATGAGAAAAACAAAACATAACACAGGGGAAAATAGCTTGCTTCATTCTGCATTCCAACTCCATAGTTCTTTCTCTGGATGTGGATGGCATTTTGAATCATGAGTCATTTGGAAATATTTTATGTCCTTGAATTTCTAAGAATAGCTAAATCTATCAAAAACAGTCCTCACACACCGTGGTTGTTATCGTGTATCATGTTCTCCTGTCTCTGCTCACTTCACTTAGCATCAGTTCATACAAGTCTTTCCAACTTTTTCTGAAGTCCACCTATTTGTCATTTCTTGCAGTGCAATAGTATTACATTACATTCATGCACCACCACTTGATCAGTCATTCCCCAATTGATCGGCATGTCGTTGATTTCCAATTCTTGGCCACCACAGAAAAAGCTGTTATAAATAATTTTTGCACATGTGGGACCTTTCCCATTTTTATGAGGTTTTTGGGATACAGCCCTAGAAGTGGTATTACTGAGTCAAAGAGTAGGCGCATTTTTATAGGCCTTTGGGCATCAAACTGAAAATTTTGACTGGTCATTTCCCTCTTTCTATAAACATGATCAGGCATTGTCTTTTGTAAAATGAAATAAACAATTTCCTTTCATTGAATATGTCAACTCCTTAGGCTATTGATCCATTTCTTTCTATTTGCTATTCTAGGAAGCATTGCAAATATATAATGAGATATTATTTGTAAAAAAAAAAAATGTGTTTAGCACAGGGCTTTCTTCCATATTTGTGAGACGCAGATTTCTTTGTTTTTTTTTTTTCTTCACCCTTTCTTGGCCCTGGAAAAGATGGAGAAATGTATCACCAATGCAATATTCACGGTGCCCATTGCGGCCATGAATATCCCAGTGCAATTCTAAATCATGAAATACAACAGACTCTCCACATGAAAGACAGAGTCAAAGCATTTATTCATACACCAGAAAGCCAAATCCATCATACTAATAAAAATCTATACACAATAACAATACAGAGGACAACACAGTAATCCCTATGCTTTCCCCCTGCTAGGCTTCCCACAAACCAGTAACCTTAAACAAAATCACAAACAAGCTATTTCACTCAAACTAGCCATCTGCCTGCTTACCCGCATCCGTCCTAATTCTGCCTGCTCTCTGACCAAATTTCCTCTCAGTTCTGTTCTAACTCTGCCTCTTCCTGTTCCACCCATTCAAAAAACTCCACCCACCACAGGCTCCTTGTGACTCTGACTTCCCCAGGCAGGACACATGGTTGTATTAATGAATGGGAAATATTTTCCCATTTAAATTATCATTACAAGAAAATATCATAAATTGAGGGTGTGATTGGGACTTAGGTCTAAATAAAGTTGGAACTAGAGAAAGAAGAGTAATCTGCGTGTGTGTGTGTGTGTGTGTGTGTGTGTGTGTGTGTGTGAGAGAGAGAGAGAGAGAGAGAGAGAGAGAGAGAGAGAGAGAGAGAGAGAGAGAGAGAGAGGGAGAGGGAGAGGGAGAGGCAGGACAATCTAAATATCATTCCTGTTGTCCTGTCTGTTACTAGAACTGTACTAAAGATGCTTTCAGTTGGTTTAAGGAGAATCAGTTTTTATCTTAATACTTTGATTCAGCTAAAAATAAGCAATTTTATCCTCTTGTCCAATAGACTATAGACATTAGATATTAAAACATGTAAGAAGATAGTGACTCTAGTACTGTTTTGAAATAAGGTACATTAGAATAGATAGAGTAAAAAGTTACAATATTGTTAAACCTAGACATGTCAATAAATGCCAATTACACAAGAAAATAATGGATACTATGCAACACTTACTTGTAGATAGCACAAAAAATAATATACGCAGAATACCCACCAGGATTCAATCTGGTAGCTAGAATTTTAAATCAGAAGTGTACGATCTTTCAGAAATGGTCAAATAACAGTAGAAACAACATACTGATTAAATATTATTGTGAATTTAATGATTAAATTGTAATTGAATTAGAGCATTATAACAGATCACAGTTGACATTATAGATATAACATTGATTCATAAAAATTAAGGATTAGTATTTTAATAGATGTTTCCATTACAAATACTCAACCAATATATGAGGGAAAATTTTTTTTCAAAATACAAAGACAGAACAGAAAAAATCAAAATTACATGGAAAAAGGATGAGACAATTTGATCAACATCTTAAATCCTAGTGATATGGTAATGAGGAGGTTTTTCAACTGACCTAATCGAGATGAGGATATGTTATATTTTTTTTATAAACTACAAAATGTTATTTTGCCCAATTATGGATTATTCTATAAAATATTACACATAAATTGACAATAGTAGCATAGTTAGTTATCCCTGGACAGTTTCTATCTGAATTCACAACAATGACAATATTTAAGAAATACACACTTCCATGAAGTTAGCTTCATTCTGCATAAATGTACCTTGCAAAAATTGAAGCCCATTTGTATCAATGAAGGAAGTAATGAGACTGGTTGATCTTTCCTTTTGTCTCCAACTTGGAATTTTTATTTGAATTTAGATTAAAAAAAGAAACTCTGTACCTCAATTTTTCCAAATAAAAATGAGAGAAACATGACCAAATATATGCAGGATAGAATGTAGACAAAAAGGTTTTTGAATTGATAATACATCCTGCATATAAAAGGGTGTTTAAAATTCCTTGTATTAGTAAGCATAGGGAAAAAAAATATTTTTCTGTACCACAGTTTCCTACCATTACTAAGTTTCTATCCTTCTATTATTGATTTCATGCTTTTTAAAAATGTTATCTTTCAGTGTCTGTGAATTTAGCTATACAAAAACAACAAGGAAATAAAACTCCCATCAAAGATCTCCACCTACCTTCATCTCTGACTACTTTCAGAATTTTGGTATTCAATCCAGCATCTACCTTTAAAAATCTTTCTTACATATTTTCCTTACTGTTAAAATGTATAGAAAATGTCATTCCTGTACAAATGTGTAAGATATATAGATTTTTGTGTGCATTTCATTGAGTGTACTTCCTGTCACACAAATTCTGTTTTAAAGACAATTGTTTTGTCTTATAAAGATAATGAACGCTCTTCCAGAAAGGTTAGCAGTGGGATAGTGACTGGGGACATTCCTAGCTCTTTTCCATCACAAGATTCTGTGACCTGATATTGATACAATTAGGGTAATTATAACTTAATAAGGATAATAGTGTAACTAAAAAACTGTTATTTATACAGCCCTTTAAAGTATGTTAAATATTTTCCATTGATTATTAAATTTGAGCTTCAGAGTAACCCTTTGAGATAGGTACTTCAGGAATTCTTCCATTTGCATACCCCATTCAAGTGATTAGAAAACTGAGCCCCAGAGTGGCTCAATGACTAAACGACTTTCTTAGAATTGGTATGTGTGAGACTAGTATGGAAATAAGGACTTATGAATTCATGACTCATTTGTACTTTCCCTTATGGAATGGTTTCCTGGTTCCACAAATAAATTTAGACTTACATTACCTTATGTCTGACATTAGATTTAGTCATTGGCAGTCTTGTTCCCAAGTTCCAACACTGAATCATTTCCCAACCTTTAAGTCCTTTTTGCTTTTTCACATCAAACCAGAATTTCTTAGACTGACCCATCTTTCTATCCTAGTTTGTAACACTTGAAAATTATACAATAGGTACTTCTTATATTTCAAAAGTTGTGACCCAAGTTTTCCAAGTGTATAAATGTGAATGGTATGGCCAGTATAAGACATGTGGCTCACTGGACTCGTGTTTTGCTTCAAGTGACACTTTAGTGGCTTACAATTTTGTATATAAGACTTCATCTCGTACTCATAGTAACCCTCTAGTGAAGAGAAGGAATTATTATTTCAGTTTAGTGGATGTGGTTTCTCAAGCCCCTACAGATATTCAGGGGCAAAGTCAAGACTCAATGTCAAATCCTCCAAACATCAAACAGTAAATCTGCAATCTTCATATAATCATAGATTTAGAACTGGAAGGAAACTTGAAGGTTATCTATTCCAAACTTTTCATTTAAATGATGAAAAATAATCAAGCTCAGAGAGGGGACTGGCTTGCTCATTTTCACACGTTTAGTAAACAGTAGTTATGATTTTAAGCTAGACCCTCTGACTCCAAACATAGTGGTCTTTCTACTGCATGACCTCTACATGATATCGATGTTTCTTATGCTGAAGTAATATTCTATATCTAGTATGTGTCATGATTTGTTTATCCATTTCACAGATGATGGATATTTAGTTTGTTTAAAATGTCATTTTGTGATTATTATAAATGGGACTATTATGAAAGTGTAAATACACATATGGATCTTTCTCTTTTCTTACTCTCCCCAGACATAGACACACATCCATTCATCCATACATACGTGTTTGTATTTCCATATGTATAGTATAGGCATAATTTTCCTATAACCTTATTTTTTAAATTTTTTTTTATTTTTAGTTTTCAACATTCATATCCACGAGATTTTGAATTACAAATTTTCTCCCTGTCTATCCCCTCTGCCCACCCCAAGACATCATGCTTTATGGTTACCCCTTCTCTCAATCTAGCCTCGCCTCTAATACATCCATCCTTTCTGTTATCCCCATTCCCTCTATTTTCTTATAGGGGAATATAGATTTCTATATTCCGTTGCCTTTATGTCTTATTTGCCAGTTGCATGTAAAAACAATTTTTCACATTTGTTTTTAAAACTTTGAGTTTCAAGTTTTCTCCCTTTTTGCCTCCCCATCCAACCTATTGAGAAGGCAACAATTCAATATTGGTTATACATGTGTAGGCATGCAAAATGCTTCTGTAACAGTCATGTTGTGAAAGATTAGTTATATTTCCCTCCATCCTATCAAGCTTCCCATTGATTCTGTTCTCTCTTTTGATCCTGTCCCTTCTCAGAAGTGTTTACTTATAATTTCCCCCTCCTCCCATTTGTCCTCCCTTTTATAATCCTTTCAGCCCCACTTAATCTTTTCACCAAACTTTCCTGTAGTGTAAGATAGATTTTCATACTAAATTAAGTGTTCATGTTATTCCCTCCTTAAGTCAAATAATGTGGGAGGAAGGTTCACTCTTTCCCTCTCATGTTCCCCCATTCCCTTCCACTGAAAAAGCTTTTTCTAGCCTCTCTTATGTAAAAGATAATTTATCCCATTCTATTTCTCCCTTTCTCCTTCTCCCAATATATTCCTCTCTCACATCTTAATTTTATTTTTAGATACCATCTCTCCATATTCAACTCACACAGTGCCCTCTGTGTGTGTGTGTATGTATATATATGTATATGTACATGTATATTTGTGTGTGTGTGTGTGTGTGTGTGTGTGTGTGTGTGTGTAAAATACCTCAAGCTACCCTAATTCTGAGAAAACATGCAGGGGTTACAAATATTATCTTTCCATGCAAGAATGTAAGCAGTTCAGCTTTAGTAAGTCCCTTATGATTTCTCTTTTCTTTTTACCTTTTCATGCTTTTCTTAATTCTTATGTTTGAAAGTCAAATTTTCTATTCAGCTCTGGTCTTTTCATCAAGAATGCTTGAAAGTACTCTATTTCATTGAAATTCCATTTTCCCCCAAAGTATGATAGTCAGTTTTGTTAGGCAGGTGAATCTTGTTTTTAATCCTAGCTCCTTTGACCTCTGGAATATCATATTCCAAGACTTTTGATCCCTTAATGTGGAAACTGCTGGATCTTGGGTATGCTGATTGTATTTCCTCAATACGCAAATTGTTTCTTGTTGCTTGCAATATTTTCCCCTTGACCTGTGAGCTCTGGAATTTGGCTACAATATTCCTACAAATTTCTTTTTGGAATCTCTTTCAGGAGGTAATCAGTGGATTCTTTCAATATTCATTTTACCCTCTGGTTATAGAATATTAGGGTAGATTTCCTTTATAATTTCTTGGAAGATGCCTAGGCTCTTTTTTTGATCAAGGCTTTCAGGTAGCCCAATAACTTTTAGATTGTCTCTCCTGGATCTATTTTCCAGGTCAGTTGCTATTTTAATATTTCACTTTTCTGCTACTTTTTCATTCCTTTAGTTTTGTTTTATAATTTCTTGATTTTTCATAAAGTCGTTAGAATTCCATCAACTCCATTCTAATCTTTAAGCAATTATTTTCTTCATTGAGTTTTTGGGCCTCCTTTTCCATCTGGCCAACTCTGCTTTTTAAGGCATTCTTCTCCTCATGGATTTTTTGGATCTCTTTTGGGTTAATCTATTTTTTAAAGATGTTATTTTCTTTGGCAATTTTGGATATCCTTTAGCAAGAAGTTCACACGTTTTTCATGATTTTCTTGCATCAGTCTTATTTCTCTTTCCAATTTTTGCTCTACTTCTCTTACTTGACTTTCAAAATCCTTTTTGAGCTCTTCCATAACCTGAGGCCAATTCGCACTTTTCTGGGAGGCTTTGAATGTAGGAGCTTTGACTTTGTTGTCTTCTTCTCTTTGTATATTTCGGTCTTCCTTCTCCTCAAAGTGAGATTCTACAGTCTGATTCTTTTTTACAGTTTTTTGGTCATTGCCCCAGCCATTTACCTGACTTTTAATCTCTTTTTCAAGGTAGTTCTCTGTTTCCAGTGGTAGTGGGAGGTTTACTGTCAGCCACATGATCCCCACACAATCTGCTGTTGCAGCTGCCCCTGCTGCTGCTACAGCTGCCTTGGGCTCCCTCCACCCCTTCCACTGCCATTAGACTGAGACCATAACACTCTACTCTCTCACACAAGTCTTAGGTTTTTTTGTTCTTGTTTTTTTTCCACTGACCTTCCAAAATTTGTACTCAGTGTTTTGGGGTCATGGAGTCTGGAAACTGCCGTAAGTGCCAGAGATTCAGTCCCTGCTAGGCCTTCTCAGGTCTGGTCTATACTTGTGCAACCCATGCTTGTCTGTGCTTTGCTCCTAGTGAAACACAATGGGCACTTCCCCTCAACCTTTTAGGCTGTCATGTGCTAGAGATTTGCTTTACTCTGTCATCCTCTGTCATTACTCTGTCATTTACTCTGTCATTCTACAGCTCCAGAGTTTGTTTAAGAGTCATTCAGTACAGGAATTTTCTGGGTTTGTGGGGAGAACTGTAGCAAGTCTGTGCTTTTACTCTGCCACCTTTCCTCTGCCCCACTATAACCTTTGTTAAGATTTTTTATTCTTCTGGAGAATTTAAATTGTTTTGGATGACGTAACCTTTCATTTCCATTATTAGTTTAATGGCATATTACAATCACTTAAACAAAAGGCCAGTGACACTACAAACCACTTTTACTCATGGTCTGATGTGCATTCTACATTCTCTGGAACTCAATTTGCACCTGAGAGTTTATAAATATCAGCCTTATTAGGCTTTCTATTCATGGCAACTGGGCAGATGCTAGATAATTAGAAGACAAATGATTATTATGCCTAGTTTTTTTTTTTCTTTATTGCCAAATAAAGCACACTTCATCCATAAAGAAGTAGAAAAGTTTCTATGGTGAACAATAAAGGTCACACTGGTTTCTTATTAGTACATAGCTGCTTTGAAATGTAGAAAGTTGCCTTTATGATATAGATGGAACATACTCTTTGCATTAAATGGTGTATGACCCAAACAAGCTGCATTCATTTCACTTCCCGGACAGCTGGAGTTGAATTCAGAGGCAGTTAATTGCCTCAGGGATCTTGTTCTGGCATTTTGCCCATTGGTGCACTTCAGGGGAGGAACAGCTTCTCACGAAGGGCTTAAAAGCATCTGGACTGTTGTTGTACAGAACGCTACTGCTGACAGATTCACCATCTGTCTTGAGAATAATGGCAGTTTGGTTATCTTGGCTAGTACCAGTCTACAGGATGGCCTTGACCATTCTCACCCCTCCCATTAGATAAGAGAATAACATCTGTGTTGTAACTAAAATTACATCCTCCCCAATGAAAGAAAAATTGGGAACTGGTTTTATTTGTATTTATTTTGTTTTATAAGAACTAAGAATACCTATCATGCTAAACTATTCTAATAATAACTCAGTTCTATGTCATTTTATGGTTTATAAAGCACTTTCTTCAAGACAGCCCTACTATGGATACAAGATACTGTTGTTGTACGTTTGCTGTTGTTGTATTTATGGACATAGACACTCTTTCTCTGAGAGTTTAAGTAATCAGTGGAAGATCACCAAGTTAATAAATATCTGATACTCTTCTGTCTCCAGTTCACAAAATCAAGCAGAAACTTGTCAAGGAAATACTGTAGTTTTTGAATGATGTATATACTCTTTTTTAAGCTCTATGACATAACCTTGGTCTTTCTACTGTCCTCCTCACCACTTCATTCTTTCTTATTTGATTTGGTGCATTATTTCTATTGTATTGACATGTGTATTGATTTGGCATGTCATTAATGCATATTTTGTATCCCTCAGTTTATTGTAAGATCCTTTAGATCAAGTTCCTTTTCTTTCTTTTTCTCCCATTGTATCCTTAGGGCATCATATAGTGCTTGGAATATAATAGTTACTTTGACTATTTCATAATCAAATCATAAATAATTTTTCAGGAGGACATTATTTTAGTACAAGAGAAAAAAGGCATAGTGGATACATGGCCAGCCTTGGACTAACGAAGGCCTGAGCTTATGACATACTGCTGGCATTTGTTACCTATATGATCATGGTTAACTCATTCAACCCCCAAGTGCCTCAGGCAAATCTCAGATATCATAAGGTTTTGGTCAAGATAGCTGTGGGGAATTTCCATGTTAGAATTTCCACATATTAGTAAAGTCTCAGATTTAGGTCCCTTATTCTCTTCTCCCACAAAAATTAAATTCTAAGAAAGTAGAATATGGATTATTTACTTCACATGCATCAAGGATATGAAATAGGATATCCATCAGTGTAGTTCACTTACAAAAAGCGTGGTTTGATTAAGACAAGGTATCAAGGAAAATAAGGTCTATTCCAAGACCATGTACATAACATCGCTAACACTGGGCAGAGGTCTTATAAATTTATATTGTGAGTAAAAAAAGAATGTAACAAATTTGGTACAAATATAGTCATATGTAGTAGGGTTGTTTGTTTACCACCTTTACCACAACATATCTATATCATCTTGGAAAATAAGAGGTAGAAACAAAGAGCAAATGAGAGATATTCATATGCTAAGGAAGTGCAGTGACAGTTCCCTATAATTCTATTATGGGACATGAAGTTGTTCTCTGATTGAATTGGAAGGACAGTGGACATTGACTGAGAAAAGATTTATTCTATCCCTGAATACTTTTAGAAAGTACAGAATTAAAACCAAAGAGACAGTCAAAGAATTTATCTGCTCTAGAGAGTTTAAATCATAGTTGAGAAACAATGAGTGGGGACAAACATTCCCTATGGAGATACAGGGAAGCAGCTATAAGGAATGGGAAGGCAGCAGGGAAGAGATCTTCATATAGATTCAGGAGAAAATTAGACCTTCCCATGCAGTCTTCATCTGGATAGGAGAAGAAATATAAAGAACCCAAATGAGTAATGGAGGTATGAGAGGCAAGGGAGCAGTGTAGGCATTCTGCGTGAAGAGTAAGGACACTGGGGCCCTATAGTATGAGAAGTATAGGTTTTCTCAGCTACATGTGTTTTCCACATGTGTGTCTTATTGCCAATATACTCGGTGTCTTCTCTTCCTATGGATTCTATGTATATTTGTGTGTGTGTGGTGGGGAGTTGAAGCCTAGGTTTATGGGAATGGGGAAATGTTTTGTAGCTATTTTTTCTTAGTGTGCAATCCTATATAAGCTCTACATTTATATTCTTATTAAACATTTTGACATTAGTCATGTTATGTAGAAGAATTAGAATGAATGTGAGCAGCTATGAGAAATAAGAAAGCTAAACTAAACAAACAAAAAAAGAGAGCAAATTATGCTTCAATCTCCATTCAGAATCCGTAGCTCTTTCTCTGGATGAGGATGGAATTTCATCGTGAATCTTTTGGAATTGTATGAGGTCCTCGCATTGCTAAAAAGAACTAAATCTGTCAAGGTCAGTCATCACAAAATGTACCTTTTACTGTGCACGATGTTGTCCTGGTTCTGCTCACTTCACTCAGTATCAGTTCATGTAAGTCTTTTCAGGTTTTTCTGAATTCCACCTGAATTCCATTATCGTTTCATATAGCACAATAATATTCTCTTATATTCATATACCACAACTTGTTCAGCCATTCTCCAATTGATGGGCATCCCCTCAATTTTCAGTTCTTGTCTACCACAGAAAGAAGCGCATCTGGGTTTTTTCCCAGTTTGTAATACGAATTACAGCAGCACACCTGAGGACTGTTACTGTGAATGATTTCAAGGGTCTAATCATATAGTATAATGAACATGCTATTTATTCAGCAACAAGCTAAGCATTGTTCAATAAAGTAAAGCATGACATTCACAGAAATACCCCCAACATTCTACTTATCTATCTATCTATCTATCTATCTATCTATCTATCTATCTATCTATCTATCTATCCATCTATCTATCTAATCACAACAATAACATCATTCTTAATCAACACCAAGTATCCAAGTAAAGTCATCTTTCAAAATAACACACTATCCACCCCTAGGTCACAGTAAGAACAATCTTCTTAATCAATATCAAATGTCCAAGTAAAGTCCTCTTTCATCTTAACTCAAAGTTGATTTCCAAGTCTTATGACTCATTCTCTGTGGGCTGACCACTTCTTACTCTTACCTGGATTCACAGGTAGGCAACTTTCTGCCTCTGCTCCATGTTTCAGCGCATGGGGATTGCTCCACTCTGTAGCTTCTGCCTCTGGGAAAACAAACCTCAGCAGGACAATAACACCACCAGAATTATCATCTCAATTCACTCATAAAAACCAACAGACAGGGCTTCTGTCTGAGAAATCAACACAGATCAACAGAAAGGAGGAAAGCTCCTCTCTCAGCTCTTGGAAGTCTACTCCTGGCTCTCAGAGGTCATCCCCTTCACCCTAAGAGGTATTCCTCTCCACTCTCAGAGGTCTCCTCTCAGCTCTCCTCTCCTCTCCTCAATGCTGGTTCACCTCTTCATTGCTGTGTCTCTTCATGTGTGCTTCTCTCAGCTCTGGCTCTCTTTACACATAGTTCTACTCAGGATCTGATTGGATAGATCCCATATGTATGTGATTGGTTAAAGCCCACTTGCACATATATGA
This sequence comes from Bettongia penicillata ogilbyi, assembly GCA_023548195.1. Lineage (NCBI taxonomy): Eukaryota > Metazoa > Chordata > Mammalia > Diprotodontia > Potoroidae > Bettongia > Bettongia penicillata. Next base: position 299,201 of record JAJHZJ010000448.1, on the reverse strand, counting down.
TTGGTTAAAACTCTCTCTACTGTATATATATATATATATATATATATATATACACATATATAATACATATTAAACATAATAACATATATTATACACTCTAGTCAAAGACTCTTGATTGAATCAAAGGCAAGATTCAATCAGAGGTACTTGTTTATCTAAAAAAAAACAGCAAAAGATCCTACTTTGCTTGTCATTACATAGTTGTATGATATCTTTGGGATAGAGCCCTTGAAGTGGTATTTCTGGATCAAAGGATATTCACATTTTTATAGACCTTTAAGACTGGTTCCAAATTGTTCTCCACAATGGCTGGATCCATTTACAACTTCACCAACAAAAAATTAGTGTTCAAATTTTCCAAATCTTCTCTAGCATTTATAATTCTCATGTTTTGTCATGTCAGCCAATTTGAGAGGTGTATGTAGTGTGGTACGTAATGGTTGTTTTCATTTAGATTTCTCTAATCTATAGTGATTTAGAGCATTTTTTTATGTGACTATAGATAGCTTTAATTTCTTTCTTTCAAAATTGGCATTGACCACTTATCAACTCAGTTCCCTCTATAGTTAGAAAAGAGGTCTTTATCAGAGACATTGATTGTAAAAATTCTTTACATTTTCTGCTTCCCTTTTTATCTTGGTTGCATTGACTTTGTGTGGGCAAAACCTTTTCAATTTAATGTAATTAGAATAACCATTTTACATTTCATAATGTTCTCTATCTCTTGTTCGGGCATAAATTTCTCTATTCTCCATAAATCTGACAGGTAATAATTTCTTGCTCTCCTGATTTGCTTATGGTATCAGCCTTTATATCTAAATCATGTGCCCATTTGGACTTTATTTTAGCATATGGTGTAAGATGTTGGTCTATTCCTAATTTCTACCATACTATTTCCCCAGTTTTCCAAGCAGCTTTTGTCAAATAGTGAGTTCTTATCCCAGAATCTGGGGTCTTTGGGTGTATTGAAGAGTAGATTACTATAGTCAGTGACTACTGTATCTTGTAATTTGGAAGGGCTCCTTCTCCTATTTTACCAAATAGTCTTTATGGTATTGGAATTAATTGATCTTTCAGTGTTTAATAGAATTTGCTTGTAAATCCATCTGCTCCTAGAAAGTTTTTCCTAGAGAGTTCATTGATGACTTGCTCAATTTCTTTTTTCTGTGATGGAATTATTTAACTATTTTACTTCCTCTTCTATTAATCAGAACAATTTAAATTTTTGTAAATATTCATCCATTTCACTAAAATTGTCAAATATATGGGAATACAATTGGGCAAAGTTGTTTCTAATTATTGTTTTAATTTCCTTTTCATTGGTATTGAATTCATCCTACTCACTTTTGATACCGCTAATTTCATTTTCTCCTTTTTAAATCAACAAACCCAAAAATATACATATTTTATTATTTTTTTATAAAACTAACTCAATTTTATTTATTAGTTCAATATGTTTCCAAGTTTCAATTTTACCAATCTCTTTTTTAGTCTTCAGTATTTCTAATTCAGTATTTAATTGGAAATTTTTATGTTTTTCTAGTTTTTCTACTTTGATGACCAATTCACTGATCTTTTCTTTCTATATTTTATATATTTAGGCATTCAGAGATATACAATTTCCCCTAAGAACAACTTTCACTGCATCTCCTAAGTTGGGTGCATTGTTTCATTGTTGTCATTGTCTTAGATGAAGTTATTGATGATTTCTATGATTTATTGCTTGACCTTTTCATTCTTTAGGATTAGATTATTTTGTTTCCAATTCATTTCTCTTCTATTTTCCACATTCTTTTATTACAGACAATTTTTATTGCATCATGATCTGAGAAAGGGTGCATTTAGTATCTCTGCCACTCTGTATTGGATTGTGAGCTTTTTATGCCCTAGTACAGGGTCAATTTTTGTGTAGGTATGAATGCATCACTGAGAAAAAGGTAGATTTCTTTGTTTTCCCTTTCAATTTTCTACAGAGGTTTACCATATGTAATTTTCTTAAAATTCTACTCACCTCCTTAATTTTTCTTGTTTATTTTGTGGTTAGACTTATCTAGTTCAGAGAGGGGGAGATTAAGGCACCACGCTAGTATAATTTTGCTGTCTCTTTCTTCCTGTAACTCCCTTAACTTCTCCAAGATTTTGAATGCTATACCACTTGATGCATATGTGTTTATCAATGATATTCATTTTCTTTGATGTCTTTTAGCAGGACAGAGTTCTGAGGTCAGGATTGCTACCCCTGTTTTTGTTTTTTTTTTTAATTTTAGCTGAAGCATAATTTATTCTGCTCCAGCCTTTTACTTTTATCCTATGTGTATCCCCCTGTTTCAGATGTGTTTCTTGTAAACAACATATTGTAGAATTGTGGTTTTTATCCATTCTGCTATCTGCTTCATTCACATTCACAGTAATGACTTCTGTGTCTTTCTCGCCATTTTATCTCCCCACCCCCATTTATGCTTTTATTTCTTCCTTGTCCCTTTCTCTCCTCAAAAGAGTTTTGTTTTTGCCCACTGTCTCCTTCAAAGTTCTCTCCCATCAGCTCTCTCTCTTCTTTCCCTTTTCCTTCACTACCTTCTTCCCTCCCTTTTAACCATCCCTTCCTCTTCTTTCTCCTTTCCCTTGCTATTGGCTGTAGGACAAGTTTGATTTCTATACCTAATTGAGTATGTTATTCTTTCCCTGAATCAAATCTGATGAAAGTTTAAACAATGACCATCTTTTTCCCTTCTTTCCCTCTACTCTAATATGGTTTTTGTGCCTCTTCATGTGATACATACTCCTCTTTTCCTCTTCTCCCATTATCATCCATTTTCACTCCTTAATTAAGATTTTTTATAATCACTTCAGTTGATTTATACCCACACCCACCGACTACATATATTCCTTTCAAGTGTCTTAATAAAGATACAATTCTCAAGAGTTTCAAGTATCCTTCTACATGTAAACAATGTGTCCTTATTGAATAACATATTGTTTTTCCTCTCCTTTTTACCTTTTAATGCCTCTCTTGAGTTAATGGGTATAAATTTTTTCCATTGATCTTTGGTCTTTTCATCAAGAAAGATCTGGAAGTCCCCTATTTAACTGAATGGCCATTTCCTTTCCTGAAAGATTATGCTCAGTTTGGCAGGGTTGTGGGTCCTTGGTGGTAATCCCAGCTTTTTTACCTTATTGAATCATATATCAAGTACTTCAATAATTTAATGTAGCCGTGCAAGGTCCTGTGTCATCCTGAATGTAGTTCTATGATATTTAAATTTTTGCTTTCTGACTGTTTGAAGTATTTTCTGCTCCCCCTGGTAATTCTGAAATTTGGCACAATATTATTTCTTAGATTTTTCAATTTGGTGTCTTTTTCAGAAGATGGTAAGTGAATTCTCTTGATGACTCTTATTTCCTCTGTTTCCAGAATTTTGGGTCAGTTTTCCTTGATGATTTCATGGAAAATACTATCCAAGTTCTTTTTTTTTATAATGGCTTTCAGGTAGACCAATAATTCTTAAATTGTCTCTCCTGGACCTATTTTCCAGGTCAGTTGTTTATTCAATGAAAGATTTTATGTTTTCTTCTTTTGATTTTGTTTGAATGATTCTTAATGTCTCATAAAGTTGTCAGCTTCCACCAGCCCAATTTTAATTTTTAACCGATTGTTACCTTTTGTGTGTGTGTGTGTGTGTGTGTGTTTGTCCTTCATTGTCAAAGAAGACCATGCCATCAGAGAAATAATGACATGACTTGCACTTGACTTTGTTTTGAGTGAGGGAGGGCTGTGCAGGTCACCAACCTAACTTCTCCTCCAGAGCCATGTAAATCCAGTGACCAGATATTCATTAGGATGATTGGAGATGCACCAGGATGAGACAGTTGAGGTTAACTATCTTGCCCACGGTCACATAGCTAGTGAGTATCAAGTGTCTGAGGTGAGATTTGAAATCAGGTCCTCCTGATTCCTGCACTGGAGTTCTATCTGCTGCACCACCTAGCTGCTCCTTACCTTTTGTCTTCCTGATCCTCCATTTGGCTGATTCTACTTTTTAGGGAATTATTTTCTTCAGTACATTTTCCCCACATTTTTTCCATGAGATTTTTAAAGGGATCATTAATTTTTGTCCCTTTAACTTCTCTAATTTGACTTCTAACATCCTTCTTGAGTTCTTCCAAGAAAACTTTTTGGACTTGAGTCCAGTTTATACTCCTTTTTGAGATTTCAGAAGCGGGTATAGTGACAACGTTGTACTCTTCTGAATTTATATTGTCACCTCTCCTGTCCCCATAATAATAATATATGGTCTTTGATTTTTGAGGCTGCTTCCTGCTCATGGTGCTTGCCTTATTCCTGGCTTTTAAAATTGACTTCTTCTTCTGGGAAACAGGGTGCACACTCCCAAACATTTTTGTGCTGGTAGCTAGGGTCCTGTTTATTGGGTTTATGTTCTGCATCCTCAGGTTCAGAGAATTGAAGCCTTTACCTTAGCTGGTGCTCAGTTGGAGCTGCGATGGTGGTTGGTGTGTGCCAAGGCTAGGTAGGGTTTTACTGTATTCCCCCTGGGTTACACTGAAGATGTAGGGTAAGAGTAGTTCAGCCACTGAATGTTGTCTCCTTGCTTGGGGTTACACTACAGTATGCATAGATTCAGCTGCTGGTGTACACTGGGTCAATGTGCAAGTGGTCGTTTTCCTTGCTCATGTCTGTTGGTTTTCTTATTGCTTACTCCACCATCTTGGCTCCCAGACTTCTAGTCTACCACTGTGTCTCATTACTGAGGCAAGGCAATACTCTACATGCAAGGATTGACCCTCTCTAACACAACATCAGTTCCAAAATGAACATGAATATCAAATAACAAAGAAAATAATTTATCCAAATCATAACAAAACAGAAATCAGGGAAGATTCATATATGATAATGTATACTAGAAAATACAAAGTGAAGAAGCTCTTCCATTGGAAGAAAGACAACTTAGTTCAACCAGGAGAGAGAGTTTCAATCAGAGTTTCATCCCAGGTAAAAATCCTTGCAGGCTCTATTATAACAAACTGGAGTTAAGGTATGATGGAGACTGCTGGTTCCCCTTATGAGTTCTCAAGGTCTCTGCTTCAGAAACCTGATGTAGCGTTGTCATGTTTCATCTTTTAGCTGGAAGTCAGAAGCACCCTAAATGACTTGAATCTTGAGGAGTTCCAACGAAGAGTGATAATAACTGAACCTCTCTCCCTCTTGCTGGCTCCTCCTGACCCATGTGTGAGAATAGGACCTTCATTCCCAGCAAAAAAGAGAGTCACATACCAATAGACTTTGGGACAAAAGTTACATATTTAACCAAACTTATAAAGAGCTCTTGTTAAATTCAACCTACTACCTTTCTAAAGCATCCTTCTCTTATTTCTTAAACAGTCAGGCACTGATAAATGTTAACAAAATAGCCTATCAGATTTTGATAATAATACTATACCTAAAATAACAAAAATAGAAATGTCAAGGGGAACTTTCATACAGTTGTCTAGATAAAAATAGCTTTCAGTGGTCTTTTTTCATAGGTCCTTTAAAAGGCAGACATATCTCAGATAAAATCCTGCGACTGGAAAATATTGTGACCAGTAATTGACCTATCTCCTTTTCCCTTGAGGAGTCAGCCAACCTGATTGCAGACTGACAGTTAGAAGATAGTTGGAATGATTTATTACTAGTCTAGAACTTTCAATACCAATATATACAATCTAATCATACTAGAAAAGAAATGCAGTAAAAAGTGATCCATTTGTGGAATGACCTAACCTAAAAACCAGCAGGAGAATCAATACTGAGAGTCTATTACTCCTGAATATTCTGAATTCTAATGAGTAGAAAAATGAACACTGTAAGCATACTTTAAATGTTTGTTTCCTATCAAAATGTCTTGCATGATTCTAAAATTCATGATTTAGGATTATTCATTGTGGATGAGCATAGATTACTAAATTATGTTTTTAAATATCATGGAGCTGAATTAAGGCTACTTAAAGAAATGTGATGTTACATCTGAAGACAGGTACCAATATATAAGCAGGAGATGAAAATCAAAACTACTGATTGATAATTTCTTAAATCATCAAAGGTAATGTTAGCTCTCATCATGCTTCTCCCCACCATGAAAATTTCTGACATTTGTTAGTGGTCTCTTAAATAATCTTCAAAATCTCTTGCTCTGGTAACAAGATTATCCAGAGTCTCATACCAGCTTGCTCATTTAATCATGCTTTATGAAATTCCCTATAATTAAGATTCTTCACTTTTCTTCATTCATTCATTCATTCATTCGTTCGTTCGTTCGTTTATTCATTCATTCATTCATTCATGTATTTAGTAATAGAATCTTTATTTAGTCTGGTGAATTTTATGGACACCAGAATAAGGTTAGTTACATGCATAAAATAAAATACACAGTATTAATAAAAAGTCATTTATATTGAAACAGTTATCAATTTAAGATATCATGAATTCATGGCTAAGAAATCTTTAGTATAAATATTATACATTCCATACACACTGAGCTAGTCATAATTTCTTAAATATATTCTCTATTCATTGGTCTCCAGTCCATTGATCAAACTAATCGAACTGTTAAGAATGGTTTCTCAATCCCCACCCTTGCCACCTCCACCTATGAAATATTTAGCAGTTCTCTAGGGCAGGGACTGTGCCTTATCATTTTATGATCATTTTATTCCCAAGTTAGGTAACACTATCACTTGAACACATATAGTTGTTGCTCATTGTATGAATCAGTGAATCACTGGCTGACATTTGTATAAAAAATTATAGGCTGATATTCTTTATGCTTTAAAAAATATCAATCAGTAAACACTTATTAAGTTCTTTCTATATCCTGGACACTGCTAACTGATGTACTTCAAAAATGGCAAAAAAGGCAATTCCTGGACTTAAGAAGCTCACAATTCAATGGAAGAAAAAATACATAAACAAATATATACAAAACAAATTATATACAGGAAAAACAGAAAATGATTAATAGAAGGAATTCAATATAATTAAGAAGGCTTGGGAAATACAATCTCTAAAGGAAGATTTTAGATGGATAGAGGCAAACCTCATTTTATTATCCTTTATTTTATTATGCTTCATATGCAATGCATTTTTTTTCTTTTTACCAATTTAACGTTTGTGGCAACCCTGCATCTGGCAACTCTATTAACATCAATTTTTTTTCTTGCAGCATGTGCCAAGATCACATCTTTGTGTCACAATTTGGTAATTCTCAAAGCATTTAAAATTTATTTCATTAATTTTGTATCTATTGTGGTCATCTGTGATCGGTGATTTTTGATGTAATTATTGTGATTGTTTTGGGGCACCATGGACCATACCTATATGAGATGGTGAATTGAGTTAATAAATATGTGTGTTCTGACTACTCAATTGAGTATTCTCTTATCTCTTGCCTTCTCCTCAGGCCTCCATATTCCCTAAGACACAAGAATATTGAAGAATTACATCAGCTTAGTTGATAAATCAATGGCAGGTTTTGAAAGGATTGACTCCAATTTTGAAAGAAGTTCCACTGTTGGTAAAATGCTGTCAAACAGCATTGCATGCTACAGATAATTCCTTCATGAAGGGAAGAGTCAATATGGCAAATTCCACTGCTATTTATTTTAAGAAATTGCCACAGGCACTCCAGCCTTCAGCAGCTACCACCTAGAACATTCAGTAACCATCAACATTAAGGCAAGACCCTCCACTGGCAAAAAGATTACAATTCACTAAAGGTTCAGAGGATGGTTAACAATGTTTAGCAATAAAATATTTTAAACTAATGTATGTAAATTGTTTTGGTTACTTAGACAAAATATTATTGCACACATAATACTTTACAATATATAGAGTATACATAACTTTTATATGCAGTGGGAAACCAAAATATTCATTTGACTTGTCTTATTGCAATATTCACCTTATTGCAGTGGTCTGGAACAAAATTCACAATATGTATTGTATTACTAATAGATGCTATTTGTGTAATCTTGTGATAACAACAGTGGAGGAAGGAGAAACACAGTCTTTTTAGGACTGAATATGTATGGTATCAGTCTGATGGCATAGAAAGAAATTTATATCTAGAGTAGGGCTTCTCAAACTTTTCTCCCCTTGAGACTTTTTTTTTTGCATTTGGTAGCTTTCTTTTGGCATTGTGTGGTCTGGGGGCATGTGCAGTGCAGAATGCTCATGCTTTGTGTTCAGAACCAAGGCTACACTAGACACAATGCAATACAGACAAACACTGCCAGAAATACCTCAGATTCATTATGTGTTGATTTTAAATTAATTTTTAGTCACTGTGCTTTCAGAAACCTTTTACTGTTGCAGATTCTTTGCCATCCCACATGGGATGGTGATCCAGCATTTAAGAAGTGCCAATCTAGAGTATGGCACCACGTGGATGAGAATATCATAGACTTAGATCTGGAAGAGAATTTATAAGCCAGGAAATCCAACTTTCATTTTACAGATTAGCAAACAGAGATTGAGGGAAGTTAAGTAACATACCTAGGAATCTAAAAGCTAGTATATGTCTGATATATGATTTGGCCCCAGGTTTTCCAGAGCCTAAGACCATCACTCTTTTTTACTACTCTTTCCTGCAAATCTTTTCTCAGGTACATTATATGACCATGAATCAGTCATAACCTCTGAGAGACTCTTATGATGCTGAATTTCTTATATAATATATAATATGCATGTATATATGTATATATACATGTATATATATAATGAGAGTTTCTTATAATGCTGGTTTCTAACACACTGACATCCATAAGACAACATGGAATCTTATAGAAATAAACCTAGCAAAATTTCATTCATTTACTCAACACAAATTTGGTATCAATCTCTTAAAAGAACACTATCATGGCCATAAACTTAAGCACCAAGGTACTCTTGTGGAGCATTATAACTGTGTTAGGGAAGATGGGATATGAACATAAATGAAGATATGGAATATGGAATAATGAGAAGAAAGCAAGACAAAACATCTGATTTGGAATTTGAGGAAATGGGTTAAAATTCAGACTCTGAATCCCTTATTAAAAGAATGATGAGTTTGGGAAAGTCACTTAACATCCTGAAGCCTCAGATCTCTCATCTCAAAAATGGGGATAATAATAATTTAATGTCAACATCCTCAAGTTGTTTCAAGGAAGGCACAAGCCTTAAATTGCCTTAATTAATAGGAATTCAAATTAGAATCTAAAAGTGCATTTTATATTGAAAGTACCACATAAGGTGAATACTTTGTCTCAGTCATGTAGATTTTGATTCAAGTACATCTTCTGAAACCTATGTAGTTGGTGACCCTGGGGAAATGGGTGTGTCTTTGTAAGTAAGGTATTTGCTAAGTCATTCTGGGAAATTCACTAAGACTATAAATTGAAAAAGCAGATGCTGTTCCATATGGATAAAGAATTTTCCTACTGGTAGTTTTCCATGCCAATAAAATCACAAGTTGACCCCATACACCACTTACTTTGCAAATAATCACACATAAAAACATCATAAAAAGACAAAAGTGCTATGAGTAAAATGCAAATGCAAAAAAAAAATCAAATATCTCTTGTTCTATCAGTACCAAATCTGTAACTGTACTACACAGCAGCAATCATTTAAATGATTTTGTGCTGTTTAAACAACTAAATAAAGCAGAGGTTAAATGAAGAAACAGATTAGTTTCATAACACACAGAAGCAAATAAACATAGCAGAATAGTGTCTGATAAACTGAAAGATGACCTTTACTGCAGGGAAGGACTGACTCATTTTTTGACAAAAATCAAAAGGGGCAGGAAGGAAAGGAAGAAAGTAAATATTTATATAGCATGTGTAATATAACAATGTCATGAAAAACACTTTTTTTAAAAAACAAAATTATCTAATTGGGTCCTCACATCAACATTACAAGGTACTTGCTATTATTATTCCAGTTTTGCGTTGAGAAACTGAAACAGAGTTTAATTGATTTGCCCAGGGTTCCATAGCTAGTAAGTCTCTAAGGCCATTCATTTCAATTCAGGTCTTCCTGACTCAAGGTCCAGCATTCTCTCCACTGTGCCACAACTAGGAGAATCACACAGCAAGATGGCAGAAAATTGGTTCCAATACCACACACAATAATCCAAGATAAACTTCAAACAGTTGCATGACCCAGATACCTTTAAAAATCACATCATTAAAAATAAGAAAAATGTGAATAAGGAAAGACTTCATGGTTAAACAAAAGACAAAGATCACAAAAGATAAAATAAACATGTTTTTCACTAAATTTTTAAAGTTTTTCCTTTTTCTTCCTAACATATGTTAATGAAAAATAGAAGAGAAGTAACTCTCTGGGGAAAAATTGGGGGCAATACATTTCTTTGATAAAGGTCTCACATGCAAAATGTGTAATGAACAGTTTCCAATATTTAAAGCTCAAAACTATGCTCCAAATAAATGGGTAAAAAATTGAACAGTTATCAAAGAAAAAATGTAAGGCATCATGAATAACATGAAAAAAAAAATGCCCTACATCACTACCAGTTAAGGAGATGTAAATTAAAGCAAGTAAGAGTCTACCTTAGCACAAAACTGACAAAGATGACAAAAAACAAAAAACAAAAACAAAAACAAAAAAACAGAGATCAGAAGGGTTGAGGGAAAATAGGCACATCAGAGCACTAAAAATGGAGCTTTAAACTGGTCCTGCCATTTTAGAAAGAAATTTGGAATTACAGCTCAAATTTATCAAGCTGTACATAATCATTTCACTAGCTACATTACTACAAGCCTTTCCCCCATAATAAACCAAAGACAAAGAAAAGGATCTACATATATAAAAATATAACAGTTTGTTTTGTAGTCTAAAATTGAAAAGAATGGGAATGTCCTCCTAATCGAAAATGGCTAAACAAAAATGGCATATTGATATAATGGAAAATTACTGTTACTTTAGAAATAATGAAAGTTTTAGAGGAAACTGAAAACGTCTATATGAAGTGATACAATGCAAAATACAGAAATAAAAATTTTTATGCAATGAAAACACTATAGAGGAAATATATCCCAACATTTTTGAAAAACTTTAGAACTTGATCAATAGAATAATTCCTAAGTTCAAAAGAACAAAGATAAAAATTAATGGTGTTCACTTCTTGACAAAAGAGGAATGAAATTAACAGAAAAATATATATTTTCATACTTGTCTATTTGTGTGTGTGAACGCGTGTATATATGTTTAATTAACTATATATCTGTATTTCATATCTATCTATAGAGGGAAGAATTTTTTTCTCTCTGATCATCTTTGATTGACCCAGTACTAGAAGGGGAAGGAGTAGTACCAGGAAGAGATTGATGAAAAATTACTTGATAAGGTAGTTTTCCTCCCTTCCATCCATCCATCCATCCATCCATCCATCCATCCATCCATCCATCCATCCATCTATCCATCCATCCATCTATCCTTTACTAAACATCTGTTATGTGCCTGGCACTGCGTTTGATACTTGAAATAATATCTAATAATAGTAAAATCTAACATTTATATAGCACCTACTACATTCTAGGCACTATGAGAAGAACTTTACAAATATTATCTTATTTGATCATTACAAAAACTCTGGGAGGAGAGTACTGTTATTTTCCATATTTTACAGTTGTGGAAACTGAGGCAAAGTTTAAGTGACTTGGCCAAGGTCATACAGTTAGTAAGTATCTGGGGCCACATTTGAAATCAGGTCTTTCCTGATTCTGGGTTCAGTACACTATCCACTGTGACATCTAGCTACAAAAACAAATGCAAAAAAAAAAATCCCTAGCCTTAGAGAGTTTACCTTCAAATAGGAGATATAACATGCACTCAAGTAGAGAATTATTAGGAGAGACTCAGACCTGTGATTTCATTACTATAGGTGATGCTGAGTGAGAAAACTCCCACCAACAATGTAAAATGGCACCTTCCCTTCAACTTATGGTTGCCCAGACTCAGGTTGAGAAGTTATTGACTTTTTTAATCACATACTTATTGTATTTCTGGGGCAGAACTTTAAACCAGGTCTTCCTGAAATGGAAGTCAGTTCTCTATCCTAGTCTGTACATGTTATTCAAATATTAAGTCACAAATTTATTTCTGTGGACAAACATATCCATTAAGAAATTTCCATGGGGTAGGCAGAGCAAAGATGACAGAGTAAAGGCAGGGACTCCCCCGAGAGCTCCACCAAACCCCTCAAAATACCTTTAAATATGACTCTCAACAATTCTGGAGTGGCAGAACCCACAAAAAGTCAGAGTGATATAAATCTGCCCAAGACAACCTTGAAGGTCAACAGGAGGGGTCTTTTGCACCAGGTTGAGAGAGGAGTGCAGTCCAGGTCAGGCTGTTTCAGCACAGACCATGCCCCAGTAAACCTGGAGCACACTTGAGGGGACTGAATCATTAGCAGCAGTGGAGGTTTCTGGACTTCTCAGCTCAAAAATGCCAAAGACAACTTAGAAGATCAACCTGGGTGAGAGAGGAGCAATACAGTTCAGCCTTCCAGTACAGCCCCAGCCCCAACACACCAGGAGCAGGTCTTGTCAGTGACTGAGTAAGCAGCAGCAAGGCAATCTGAGAGGAGAGTCACAAGAAATACAAAGGACCAAAAGGACATTGTTTTAGCATTGTTTACAAGGAAATTATCATTCCCAAGAGAAAGGATGAAGATGAAGATGATAAATGTATGGAACTAGAGGTCTTGTAATATTCAGCATGAGTTGGCCAACATCGGTGGGACATTGGAAGTTATAAACGAGGCTCCCTGAGAGCATAGTTCATTCTTTGTTTTACCTCTACTTTATTTGACATTTTTCAGAATTAAAAAAAAAATCTTTCTAGGGAATTTCAGTGATGTCATAGACATTTGAGTTAGAAGTGATGTAACCAAAGTAGGGAATTTAGACACTTGGGAGGCATACTGAGAATTTTCAAAGTTAAAGGTTGTTATCTCAGAATTTATTTCTGAAGAATGATAGTTTCCCTTTTTTGTTCCTATGAAAAATACAGGGATATTAGCAAAAGAGTTGTCATTTATATTACTATATTTTCTTCCAGGAAAGTATGTATGATTGTCTTAATGACACTGTAATTCTCAACATTTCTCTTCTACAATTATCTTTTTATATAATATGCTATATTTATATTGAGAGCATCCTATCATAATTACAAATTAGAATTGCATTTGTAAGCAATTTTAACCATCATTCTGGAAACAGGTTCTTTAGGTTTTTTGAGATTTTTCTCTTCTGTCAGCACTATTGGTAGCAAATGGCAATAAAATATCCTTTGTATAGCAACTTTAGTTTCTCCAAAACTTATAAAATCATAATAATCACTCAAATTAATCTGAATTATTTGTTAAAGTGATTTTCCTTATAATGTATCTCAATTAATTCATAAACCAGTCCTATTAAGTAGATAATACATATATCATCCACATGTTAAGAAATTTGTTTTATTGATATCTTTTGCTTTTATACTATTTTTATTAAATAAGAAACTCTATTCTCCAGAATTATCATTTGCAGGAAAGGAAAGAAGAGGAAAGAGGAAAATTTAGTCAAATTAATCAATACATAATTTAGGTGTGGCAGTGTATATGATATTCCCCACCTCTAGTTTGCTGCCAGAGGGAGACTCATTTCATCATGTCTTCTTCTGGGCAAGGGTAATTATTTTTCTGTTTGCTGTTTTTCATTCCATTTACCTTTTTGTAGTCATTGAACATATTGTATACCTAAGTCTGTTAGCTTCATTCTGCACTGATATGTTTAAATCTTTTGATATTTCTCTGTATTTTTCATATTCCTTATTTCTTATTGCTCAAAAGCCCCATGTATTAAAATATCATCATTTATTTTGCCATCTCCCAATTAATGCTTTTTTTGATAGAAGGAGCTTTAGTCATTGTCTGTTCTATATTCTCATTTTACAAATGAAGAGATTCAGCCTCAGATAAATGAAGTGACTCTCTAAATATTTAAACAATCCGTAATTAATAGAATATGGAATGTGGGACTTTGTAAGTTACCATTCCTACAATTTCCACAATCATTATTTGATATTTAATCTCTTTGAATTTAGCATTTCCTGCCTCCCTTAATTACAGTATCCCTTCTAAATCAGTGTTTTGTTGTAAAAACCCTGGATATACTCATTTTAGAATGCCCCACTAAATTGTAAGCTCTCTCATGGTTGCTGCTACAATCACTCTAAAAGGGTTTGACTTACCCTCTTGCAGATGAAAAGCCAAATGTATAAAGGGTTCATATTGTGCAATCCAGACAATGCTATCAAATATACAACTGAGATCACTGGCCCAGGTGAGATGACAATGAACTGAGGCCATGCAAGAATAGGAAGAAAAGAGTAAATTGCCTTTGGGAAACTATATGGGGTTTTGAGCAGCAGTCTTCATTTATAAATTACAAATCATCACAAACCATAGAATACCGTAGTCGTGGAAGAATTAAATAAGAATCCTTTATCTGATTACCTATAATGAGGTATGAGTGAGGTGTAACATATTACCAGTAAAGGATTAGGGGGAAAAAAAGTTAAAAGAAGTTACCAAAGGAAAATGTGACCCAAAAAGAAACTGATACATTAATGTAGCATGAATAAGGAATGTTTGATAGCCAACCTCTATGCTACATTGACCTACATACAGTATCAAGAACTATAGAGTGAGGTTCCCTGTACATTGGGTGGGTCACTATGATGGATTCATGGGAAGACCAAGATAAACATTTCACAGATAAGAATAATGGGATGGATTGTTATTCTGCATTCTTGTAGGAAAACTGAAAATGAAGAGATCAGAAATCCAACAAGGTATTCAAAAAAAGGGGTAATTCTCTATGATCCTCAAATCAAAGTACATAGGATCATTGATTTCACACCTGTGAAAATTGTTTTACATAGGAACTCATTAGAGAACATTAGTGGAAATAATCATAGTTTTGTCCATCAAGTCCTTATTATTCTATAAATTTGCAGTCTATCTTCAACCTTTGAATATCACAACTACTCTATGTCTTGATAGATGGTTTTTCAGCATTACCTTAGTATAAAAAATTTAGCCAACCCAGTGATAAGTTGCTCCAAACTTACATAGGCTGATCCTAGGTTGACAGACATATTCTTTATCAGAACCACATGTGAAACCTTCTTGACTTGAAGGGGCATCAGAACAAATGTTCTGATGCATAGCCTATTAAGAGTTGGAGCTTCTACCAAGCCATGGCAATTTATTGGTGTATGAGTAGAATAGAATCTGGAACTTGATTTAAATTTTAAAAAATAACTTTCAATTAAATCCTTCCCCTGCAAAAATTACTCAAATACTGTTTTTCTTCTAAAAATATTTTTGGGTATATTATTTTTTTTAAAAGATAAATATTTGCATCTTTTATTAGGTAGTGATTTTTATGGCTTTGTGGCAAAAAATAAAATATGCTATTAGGTTATCAAGTCTTCTATTTTCAAGAAATAATCATGAAAAATAACTTGTGCTTTTAAATTTTGTAACTTCCTATATTTGTTGTTAAAAGAACCTGACAGATCATCAAGACTCTTGTTCATAAGTTCAAAAAATTGACAAAGCCAGTTACTGACCCATATTCTCTGATTCCAAATCCTGTACTTTGTAGTCTTTCTGAGTTTTTCTTGGAATATCAGTGATGAAAACTTGGTGCTTCAAGATGATGGTGTAGAAAAAAAAACACTAGAATTTTGGGCCAAATTCCTGGGTTCAAGATCCAATTTTGGCATTTATGGACTGTGTGAAAATAGGGTAGTCACTCAACTTCTATCAACATTAATTTCCTTTTAACTAAAATAGGGAAATAATATACAGAAAACCTTTTTGACAGTGTGGTTTTCATGATCAAATTAGAAAATTTCTATAAATTATTTAGTAAACCTAAGAGTAGTAATATGAGGGATGTCTCATTTATTGTGCCAGTCCATAAGCCCAAGTGAAAGCCTTCTTCATAGGATAAAGAATAAGGGCTCTGAAGTACCACACTTCTCTATTACTCTTAAATTCCAGTAATAATTAATGAAAATAACAATAATATTAGCTGACATTAATATAGCATTTATGTGCCAGGCACTGTGCTAGCTGCTTCACATTTATTATTTCATTTAATCCTTACAATAGCCCTGAGAATTATTTATCCTAATAAAATTTGGACAGAATTTCTGGATTATTTTGTTTTTGCAAAGCCATTAATGTATTTTTCAGTCTATAGCAGATATGGTGGGCGTAAGGGCAGCTAAGTGGTACAGTGATAGAATGCTGGACCTGGCATCAGGGGGACTCCTTCTTAAGTTCAAATCTGGCCTCAGAGAGTTGTTAAGTCATTTACCTGCATTTCCTTAGTTTCTTCATATGTAAAATGAGCTGGAGGATGAAATGACAAAACAACTCTAGCATCTTTGTCAAGAAAACCTGTAAAAGTGAGTACTCTGGCACATTCAGGATGGCCTGCTATCATTAATTCTTTGATCTGTTTTTCTAAAAGGAAAGTCAACTTTTGAGGGGTCAACAATCACTTTAATTAAGCACATGTATCATTCACTTAGTTGAGGGGAAAAAGTGAGCTCCTTGAACTGCAGAGAAAATACAAAGAAATAATAATCAACAGATAGGGCTTCCAACTGTCTGACGATAGGCAATACATATATCACAGATAAACAGACAGATCCACCTGTCTGACCATACATACATAGTTATCAGAGAAAGAATCACCAACATCTGGATTTTCAAAGCTAGTGAGTGGGGTGTGAATCCTTGGCTGCTTCCTGCAGTCTCATCTGGAACATAAACCTTCTTCTAAAAACTAAGTCCCAAAGTAAATTCTCACCTCAAAGTATTTATGCACTTTTCAGAGTCAGAGGGCATCACAACCTTTGAGAACCAGTGTCTCATTACAAAATTGGCAAAAGATATGGTCCTCCCCTAATCAAGTTTCCCTTAATGGGTGGGGAAGACCTTTAACTCTCAAAATTACCATTACAAAATCCAAAAAGAAATCATAAAGAGTCAAACACACCTGAAAAATGACTAAGCAACAGCAACTATTTCAGATTTTTCATGCTTAAAGTGTTTAGTTAATGGAGTAAGATACGAATGAGTCTTGATTCAAAGAGAAATAAAGACACAGTACCCAGTCTTGATGGTATTATTGGCTACTTAAGGAGACAGAACATAACTTACTTTTCAAGGTTAAAGAATACAAAAAATAGTCAAAAATGTGATTAATTTGATGTTATATAGTAAGTCTATAAGTGCTTAAGGGCTCAGGATGAAGGAGTGATTAGTAGTAGATGCTACTAATCCATCAGAGCTGCCTAGAAGAGGTAAGTTTGGTTGTTCTTAATAATTTCAATAAATCCCTGAAGGAATCTCACAAAAGAATGATTATTCCCTATTTTAATTTTATATCAGGACAAAATATTCAAGAAATGTTATTTCAAATTAAAAAAAAATTAATTGATCATCTCTCTTTGGAAAGTGGACACAAATGAAATTTTAGATTATTTGCTACTGGACATCAATGGCAGGAATTAAGGAACAACTTCATTATAAGTATAAAGCAATAATACAGTTCTCCTGTCTTTCCTTCCTGGCTGTTTAGGTTCTTGTCTTAAATAGAGAGTTATTTAGAACTGGACATATTCTGCAATGAAGAAAAGGGAATATGAGTTATTATGACTCCTCTTCAACACTTTAGCATTAAGGGCATCAGACAGTCAGTAAACATTTGTTAGGATATAACACAGATCAAGCAATCAAGCAACAACATTTATTAATTACAAAAGACAAAAATGAATTAGTACCTACCCTCCAGGAGTTCCAATTCTATTGACAAAGAGAATATGTGATTGCATGAGTGTGTGTATATATATTCTCTCAATGTATATGTATGTATGTGTATATATATGTGTGTGTGTGTGTGTGTGTGTGTACAAATACATATATTACAGACACAGTTCTCTACTAATAGTAAAGAAGAAAAATGTCTAAAATAGCAAGCACATCAAGGAAATGCCTCAGTAGCAGAAAATCTAATCCCCTGTAGCTCCCAGTAAACCAGTTTTCTTCCAATCCTCCTTGGCCATATCCTAATACAAATTCTTGATTAAAGCTTCCAGAGTCTGGTCTAGACTGTTCCCTTTTCTGAATAATATTCTCACCAATTGGTTGATCCACCCACAATTTCATTCTATCTTCAACCCAGCCAAGAGTCGCCAGCTTTCAGGCAAGCACCTTCAAAGAGGGAAGTCACCACTAAGTCCAATTTTGAGGCAGTTCGTTGTTCCATAAGAACTGAATTTGCATTTTTTCTTATACCTATTGCTCCTCATTCTGCCACCTGGCAGACAATTCTGTGTCCTTGTCATCCTTCAAGGTGAAAGGTATCTCTTAATCTTTATATTTTTCATAGCACTTTGGCTGGGTCTCTCCTCCATAATTTCATTTGTCATTGTAGCTCCACCAATCCAGATTGTAACTCTCTCTCTCTCTCTCCCTTCCTCTCTCTCTCTCTCTCATCTCCATATTATACATATATACATGCATGAATTCAGAATACATGCATTGTTATCTACAGATACAATTCATGTGTGTATACATTACATACACATGTATATGGATACATATGGAAGGAATCTTAAATATTTGAAATTTACTATCCAGAATATTTCTTGTAAACTGGAATGAGTAAGAATAAATATATATCTTCCATTCAAATCTCTTGTTGAGTTTTGCATATGAGCTTTACTCACATTACCTTTCGGATCCCTGATCTTTTTATTGGTGAAGAAATAGATGATTCTATAGACACATTGCTAATAAGTATCTGATGCAGATTCTAAATGTTGATTTATTTTTATCAAAGACAAACACATTATCCACTATCCTCAACTGAATGCTATTTCACAAATTTACTAATTCACTAACTTGGATAGGTCCTTTGGTCCTTTTGCCTCAGTTTCTTTATCTGTAAAATCTCCATAATAATATCTTTGGTGTTGATTTTAAAGGATTCAAGTGAATATTAAATGAAATAATGTATTAAAGCGTTCTTCAAATCTTAAAGAACTATGAACATCTAAGCTTCAAGTATTATCAGAACCAGAGACAACTTTTCCATTGTACAGAGTATAAATGTCCCTATACAGGGTATAAATGTCCCTGTGATCGCAATATTTCCCTTGAGAGAAATGAAAGAATTGCACATTAACCTAAACTGTTCTCAGTGCATTAACTGCATATTTCTGGCTTCTAGTGCAATAATTAACAGCAAAGTGTTTAACAATGCTTGACAATGCTAGAATGTATAATTAGACTTCAAATTTAACACCCCATTAGGATGAATAAAAGGAAATTTCACACTTGTCTTGGTACTGTTGTTTCAATCTCTTTGGCAGTGGATCAAAATAGACAAAAAAGTGAATCAATTTATGTTGTCAAGGTTATCTTGGAAACAAGAAAGCTCAGAAATTTAATTTTTAAGGAATGAAAGCTTAGATTTATATAGATGGAAACTTGTGAACACATATTGTTCTGACACATGTGTCTTTGTTCTGTTTCATTATCAAGGGATACTTATCCTTCCTTAGTATTGATTCTTTGGTTGTCTGATTAAACCTTAAGGAAGCTTGATTCTTCTAAACTGATGTAAAGCTTCTCTCTCTCTCTCTCTCTCTCTCTCTCTCTCTCTCTCTCTCTCTCTTTCTCACTCTCTCTCTCTCTCTCTCACTCTCTCTCTCTCTCTCTCGCACACACACACACACACACACACACACACACACACACACACAAAAGCAAAGGTCCAAAGTAAGTCCCCAAACAAAAACACAGTATAGTATCTAAAATTGGAATCATCTTTTAAGAAAATTTATTCAGGTAATTCTTAATCGTTTTGGTGTCATGCATTCCTTCAGAAGTCTGCTGAAGTCTATGCACAGCTTCTCAAAATAATGCTTTTAAGTGCATAAAATAAAATATTTAGGAGTACAAAGGAAACCATTAATATGGAAATAAATATGATTTTTTTCCATCCACATTCATAGATTCACAGAAATATATCTATGAGCCTTCTCCATTAACTCAATTGATCTAGACCAATCTCATTTTGCAGATGAGAATACTCAACCAGAATGGCTAAGTTAACACACTAGACAACTACATTCATGTACTACCGAATATTTTCTATGTAATCCATTCCATTGATCCACCATTCTATTTTTAAGACATTACCAGATTGTCTTGATCATTACTACTTTTCAATATAGTTTGAGATCTAAGACTACTACGCCACTTTCCTTCACATTAAACAAAGAAGTTGTCTTGATCTTCTTTACTTTCATTCTTCCACATGAATTTTGCTATTATTTTTTCTTGCTGGTAAGATAGTTCCCTGGTACTTTGATTGAAATGGAACCAAACCAGTAAATTAGTAGAGTTATCATTTCTATCATTTGGCTTAGGCTGCCTATGAGCAATTAATATTCCTGCAATTGTTTAGGTTTATCTTTGTGTGAAATTTTGAGTATTTTGTAGTTGTGTTCATGAAGTTCCTGAGTTTTTCTTAGCAAATAGATTCCCAAGTATCCCATTATATCATCTGAAAAGAGTGATAGTATTGTTTCCTCCTCACCAATTTTTGTTCCTGTAATTTCTTTTTTTTTTTGTCTTATTGCTGTAAATAGTAATAATGGTGATAATGGACATCCTTGCTTCATTTCTGATCTTACTGGTAATGCTTCAGATTTATATCCATTGCAGATTATGTTCGGTCTTGGCTTTAGGCAGAAATTACTTATCATGCCAAAAAAGGCTATAGTGATCCTTATGATTTCTAGTGCTGTTAATAGAAATTGGGGTTGTATCTTGCCAAACATTTCTTTTTTCCCTGCACCAATTTATATAATCAAAAATTTGTTGTTGCTTTTATTATTTATATGGTTGATTATGCTGATAGCCTGCATTGCTGATAAAACTTCCACTTGGTCATAGTGTACAATCTTTATGATATGTTCTTGTAATCTCATTGCTAGAATTTTATTTATTTTTTTCTTACATTTATATTTATTTAGGGAAATAGGCCATGTATTTCTTTGTTTGGGCTATCCCTGATTTTGGTCTCAGAACCATATTTGTATCATACAAATAACTTGGTAGGAATCCCTCTTAATTTTTTTTTTAGTTTATGTATTACTAGGGCTGATTTTCAGATTTTTTGTTAAGCGTTTGGTAGCATATGTCCTTTATTTTTAATTTTTGTGTTATTAATAGTCAAATGACTTAGTTCCTCAGACATTCTTTTTTTACTTCTCTAATTTATTTTAGTTTTCAACATTTATTTTGAGTTCCATTTTTTCTCTCCATATCTCCCCTCCCCCCACCCTAATATGATTCTGATTACCCCTTGCCCCAGTCTGCCCTCCCTTTTATCACCCCCTCTCCTGTTCTCTTCCCCTTTACTTTCTGGTAGGGAAATATGGATTTTTATACTCCATTGCCTGTATATCTTATTTCCCTGTCTCATGTGAAAACGATTTTTAACATTTGTTTTTAAAAATTTGAGTTCCTAATTGCCTAAGGATCTGTTCCTTGGCAATGGAGGAGCACACAGAGCACAGCAAAGTGGGTCCCTGCTGCATCAGGGCCAAGCAGGAAAGCCCCAGGGTGGTCTGAGTCAGAGCAGCATGGCAGAATCTCAGGCATAACAGCCCAGGATGGGAGTCCAGCAGTGAGAGTCAAGCATGGGAGTCAAGCACGTGAGAGCCATGAAGCTCCAGGTATCTGCAGCAGCTGCTCCAGTGACTATCAGCCTACAGATTAAATGTGTGTAAGTCACCTACTTGAACTTCTGGGTGCCAAAATGATGGAGTTATCAGTAAATGCTGTCTCCCCCTCCCCTTG
Organism: Bettongia penicillata ogilbyi; assembly: GCA_023548195.1. Lineage (NCBI taxonomy): Eukaryota > Metazoa > Chordata > Mammalia > Diprotodontia > Potoroidae > Bettongia > Bettongia penicillata. The sequence continues at coordinate 277,191 of JAJHZJ010000448.1, read as the reverse complement.
TTGACCTTGAAAGAACCATAAAATATTTCCCCATAAAAATCTTGAATCAGTGGGATCAGCAGAAGGGGCAAACAGTCTTGTAGCAAGTGAGGCTGGGAAAATCACTAAGGAGGATTCCCCTTGCTGTGCTGGAGGACCAGAGCTGTCCCAGACAGCCCCACCTCAGTGAATGAGGAGATCCAGAGCCCCAGGGGGGCTGAGCCTTTCAACCACCACCACCAGGACCCCAGGCATGCCTTAGGACTCCAGGGAAAATGGGAAGACACTAGGGCAGCCAGGGTCACCAATCGCTAAGCTTACCTTTGCTCTAGCTCAGCTGAAGAGAACACCCCTCCTCCACACATAATAAGCTAGCTCCAGGGCTAATCCAGGGAAACACAAGAAAAGACTTCACCTGGCCTCTGCTATCTCACACCAGGCAGCTCAGCACCAGGTACTTTAACTTCTAGCTGAAAGAACCAGAGGCCACAATACACAAAGTGTCATAATCATGAGTAAGAAACAAAGCAGGAAAGAAAATATCATAGTATCTTTCTATGGGGACAAGGACCAAAACATAAACATCAAAGAGGTCAGCATTGAGACTGTACTCCTATCTGAAATTTCAGAAGGGATTATGAACTGGTCTCAAGCACAAAGAGCACTCTTGTAAGAGTTGAAGGAAGATTTTAAAAGCCAAATTAGAGAAATAGAAGAAAAACTGGTCAATGATTTTAAAAGTATGATAAAAAGAATTCACTGAAGTGAACATCTCCTTAAAAAGTAAACTTGGACAAATGGAAATGGAAACACAGACAAATGGAAAAGGAAACACAAAACCTAACTGGGAAAATTGGACAAAAGGAAAAGGAAGTACAAAAATTTATGGAGAAAATAATTCCTTAAAAGGAATAATTGGACAGATGGAAATGGAGATGCAAAAGTTAACTGAAGAAAATAATTTATAAAAATTAGAATTGGGCAAGTAAAAGCTAATGACTCTATGAGACAACAAGAATCAGTCAAAGAAAATCTAAAGAATGAAAAAATAGAAGAAAATGTAGACTATCTAATTGGAAAAACAACCATCCTGGAAAATAGATCTAGGAGTTAAAAACGAAAAATTATTGACCTACTAAAGAGCCTGAAAAAAGAGCCTGGACAATATCTTCCAAGAAATAATCAAAGAACACTACCCAGAAGTGCTAGATCCAGAGGGCAAAATAGTTATTGAAAATATCCACTGTTCACCTCCCAAAAGGGATCCCAAACTAAAATGAGATGGGAACAGTCATAGATCCACTCACTGACTCCTATCTTTATACTGGTAGACTATTTTTTTTTCTTTCTCAGCATAAGCAAACTGGCATAGTGAGTTCTCAAGTGGTTTCGTAGAGTGGTAGCTAGGTAGTAAAGTAGATAGGGGTAGCTTGGTGGCACTTGGATAAAGTGTTGGGCCTAGAGTCAGAAAGACTCATCTTCCTGAGTTCAAATCTGGCCTCAGATACTTCCTAGCTATGTGAACCTGCACAAGTAACTTAACCCTGTTTGCCTCAGTTTCCTCATTTGTAAAATGAACTGCAGAAGAAGATAGCAAATCAGTCTAGTATCTTTGCCCAGAAAACCACAAATAGAGTAACAAAGAGATGGACGTGACTGAAATGACTGAACCAAAAAAAAAATGTCAAAAACGTCCTAGGGTGGGAATAATTTGTATTACATTATCTTCCTTCTACTTCTTAATGACCTGGATGATGTTTCCTGCTTTTCTTCAACCACTGACTTCTCCCTTTCCCTACTGTTGTCAGGCCCCTTGGCTGCTATTTCTTCAGTGGGTGGGTGATCTCATCTCTGGCATGTCACAGATGGGGATTTCATGGTGAATTAAGGAATTTAATTGTCAAATTCCAGACCTATCAAGTGAAGGAGAAAATACTACATGCAGTCAGAAAGAAACCATTCATATATCAGGGAGCTACAGTCAGGATCACACAGGACCTTGTAGCTTCTATATTAAAAGACTGAAGGAATTGGAATATGATATTTTGCAAGGCAGAGGAGCTGGGACTTCAACCACGGATCAATTACCCAACAAATTTTAGCATAACATTTCAGGCAAGGAGATGAACATGCAATGAACTAAGGGATTTCCTGACCTTCCTGATAAAAGGCCAGAAATCAATAGAAAATTCGCTCAAGTGCAAGTCTCAAGAGAGAGACATAAAAAGGTAAGCAGGGGAAAAGAAAAACTTGTCACCCAATATAGGCAAACTGTTTATTTCCCTATAAGGGAAGATGATATCTGTTAATCTTGAAAATTGTATATTTATTATGAAATATAAAAGGGATATACATAGAGGGAGCAACTGTAAAGTAAATGACATGATGATAAAATGTGATTTAAGGGTGCAAAGGAATTGTGACAGGAGATATAAAAAGGAGGAGGCATAAAATGGAAAATTACATGGCAGGAAGAGGCACAAAATTATATTTCAATAGAGGGAAAGAGGAGAGGAAGATGAGTATCATCTAATTTGATTCAAGGAGGGAATAACATACTTAATAAGTACAGAAATCTAACTAGTTTTATAGGCAGTAGGAGAGGAAAGGAAAGAAGAGAGGGGAGGCTAAAAGGGAAGTAAGAAGTGGTAAGGGTAAAGGGGATTAAAAGGGAGGAGGGTTGAAAGAAGGAAGGGAAGACTGTGGGAGGTGGTGGTCAAAAATTAAAACTCTGCTGTGGAGGGGAAGGGAGAAGGAAGAACTTAAAGCACAAATGGTGGGAAAGAAGATGGTAATCATAACTGTGAATGTGAATGAGTTGAACTCTCCCATAAAACAGAGGCAGCAGAATGGATTAAAAACTATAATCTGACAATATGTTGTTCATAAGAAACACATTTGAAATTGGGGGACACACACAGGGTAAATCTAAAGGTTGGAGCAGAATGTATTTTGCTTTATCTGTTGTAAAAAAAAAAAAAAAAAAAGCAGGGGTAGTAATCCTAATCTCAGAAAAAGCAATAGCAGAAATAGATCAAATCGAAAGAAATAAGGAAGGAAACTATATCTTGCTAAAAGGCATCATAGACAACGAAGCAATATCATTACTAAATACACATGCTCCAAGTGGTATAGCATCCAAATTCTTAGAGGTGAAGTTAAGGGAGTTATAGAAAGAAATAGATAGAAAAACTATACTAGTGGGGGACCTCAACATCCCACCCTCTGAACTTGACAAATCTAACTTTAAAATAAACAAGAAATAAGTTAAGGATGTGAACAGAATTCTGTATAGGCAGATATGATAGATCTCTGGAGATAATTGAATGGGGATAGAAAAGGATATACCTTTTCCTCAGTGGTACATGGCAAAGATACAAAAATTGACCATGTACTAGGCCATAAAAACCTCATAATCCAGTGCAGAAAGGCAGAGAAAGTCAATGCATCCTTCTCAGACCATAATGCAATAAAACTTACATGTTATCAAAGGCCATGGAAACATAAACCAAAACCAACCAGAAACAAAACAATCTAATGTTAAAGAATGAGTGGATTAAACAACAAATTATAGAAACAATCAACAACTTCATTCAAGAGAATGACAATAATAAGACAACTTATCAAATTTTATGGGACATTGTAAAAGCAATTCTTAGGGGAAGTTTTATATCTTTTCAATGCCTACATGAATAAAACAGTGAAAGATGAGATCAATGAATTTAGCATGTAGCTGATAAAGCTCAAAAAAGAACCAATTGAAAATCCCCAAGTAAATAGCAAATTAAAAATACTGAAAACCAAAGATGAGATTAATAAAATTGAAAGTAAGAAGACTATTGAACTAATAAATAAAACTAGGAGTAGGTTTTATGAAAAAACCAATAAAATTAATAAACCATTGGTCAATTAGATTGAAAAGGAAAGAAAATCAAATTGTCTCTATCAAAAATGAAAATGGTGATCTCACCTCCAATGAGGAGGAAATTAAAACAATAATAAGAAATTACTTTGCCCAACTGTGTGCCCATAAATTCAACAATCTAAATGAGATGGATGTTAAAATGTATTAATTTCCCAGACTAACTGAAGAGGAAGTTGAATACTTAAATAACTCCATCTCAGAAAAAGAAATTGAACAAACCATCAATGAACTCCAAAGGAAAAAATCTCCAGGCACAGATGCATTCACAAGTGAATTCTATCAAACATTTAAGGAATAGCTAATTCCAATGTTGTGTAGAATATTTGGGAAAACTGGGGAAGGAATCCTCCTGAATTCTTTTTATGATACAAGTATTGTTTTGGTACCTAAACCAGGAAGAATCAAAACAGAGATAGAAAATTATAGAATACTTTCTCTAATGAATATAGATGCAAAAACTTTAAATAAGATTTTAGCAAAAAGAATACAGCAACTTATCACGAGAATAATACATAATGATCAGGTAAGATTTATGCCAGGAATGCAGGGCTGGTTCAATATTAGGAAAACAACATAATTGATCATATGAACAACAAAACTAACAGAAACCAAATGATTATCTCAATAGATGCAAAACAACTTTTGACAAAATACAACACCAATTACCCATTCCTATTGAAAACACAGGAATAAATGGAACTTCCCATAAAATAATAAGCAGTATCTACCTAAAACTTTCAATAATCATTATATCCAATGAGGATAAACTAGATGCATTTCCAATAAGATCAGGGGTTATCCAATATGGAACTAGAAATGTTAGCTGTAGCAATAAGAGACAAAAAAAGTAATTGAAGGGATTAGAATAGGCAAAGAAGAAACTAAGTTGTCATTGATTGCAGATGATATGATGATGTACTTAGAATATCCCAGAGAATTAAGTAAAAAACTGCTTGAAATAATAAACAACTTTGGCAAAGTTGCAGGTTACAAAATAAACCCACACAAACCTTCTTCATTTCTATATATTATTCACGAAGTCCAACACCAAGAGATAGAAATAAAAATCCCATTTAAAGCTATGGTAGACTCAATGAAATATTTAGGAGTCCACCTGCCAAAACAAACCCAGGGACTATATGAACACAATTACAAAACACCTTTCACACAAAGTCAGAACTAAATAAGTGGACAAACATCAGTTGCTCATGGATGAGTTGAGCCAATATAATAAAAATGATAATTCTACCTAAATTAATTTATTTATTCTCTGTCATATCAATCAAACTATCAAATAATTATTTTCTAGAGCTAGAAAAAATAATATCAAAATTCATCTGAAAGAACAAAATGTCCAGAATAGCAAAGGAATTAATGAAAGGACATGCTAGAGAAGGAGGCCTAGTCCTACCAGATCACAAATTGTATTATGAAGTACAACCATCAGAATCACTTAGTAGTAAGCAACAGAAGGGTAGACCAGTGGAATATGTGAGGTACCCAAGACTCAGTAGTCAATGAATATAGCATTGTACTGTTTGATGAACCCAAAGACCTCAGCTTCTGGGATAAGAACTCATTGTTCAACAAAAATTTCTTGGAAAACTGGATCACAGTGTGGCAGGAACTAGGCATAGACCAATGCCTGACACCATACAGAAGAATAAAGTCTACATGGGTACACGATCTAGGTATAAAGATTGATGCTATAAATAAATTAGAGGAGCAAGGATATTGTATTAATGGAGAAGGGAAGAATTTTTGATTAAACACGAGATAGAAAGCATTATAAAGTATAAAATGGATGATTTTGATTACATCAAACTGAAAAGGTTTTGCACAATGAAATCCAATTCAGTCAAGATTAGGAGGGAAACAGAAAGCTAGGAAGGAATTTTTCCAAATAGTGTCTGTGATAGAGGACTCATTTCTAACATACATAGAGAACCGAGTCAAATTTACACGATTACAAGTCACTCCCCAACTGGTAAATGGTCAAAGGATATGCACAGGCAGTTTTCTGAGGAAGAAATCAAAGCTATCTATAGTCACATGAAAAAATTCTCTAAATCACTATTGAATGAAGATGCAAATCAAAACAACTCTGAAATACCACATCACACTTATCAGATCGGTTAACACGACAAAACAGGATGATGATAAATGTTGAAGGAAATGTGGGAGAGTTGGAATACTAATTCATTGCTGGTGGAGCTGTGAACTGATCCAAACATTTGGGAGAGCAATTTGGATTTATGTACAAAGTCCACAAAAATGTGCATATCCTTTGACCCAGCAATACCGCTTCTAGGACTTATCCCCAAGAGGTCATAAAGATAGGAAAGTATCCCACATGTACAAAAATATTTGTAGCAGTTCTCTTTGTGGTGGCCAAAAACTGGAAATCAAGGGGATGCCCATCAATTGCCAAATAGGTGAATAAATTATGGTATATGAATATAATGGAATACTATTTTGCTATAAGAAATGATGAACAAGAAGATTTCAGAGAGGCCTGGAAAGATTTATATGAACTTTTCCTGATGGAATTATTTTCTTCAGTGAGCTTATGGACCTCTGTTTCCATTTAGCCAATTTTGCTTTTTAAGTCATTCTTCTCTTCCTTGTCTTTTTCAACCTCTTTTGACATCTGGAATAGTCTATTTTTTTTGTATTAATAAATTTATTTATTTAACTTTTTACATTATTTTCACAAAATTTTGGGTTTCAAATTTTCTCCCCATTTGTCCCCTCCCCCCACCCCAATACACAGAGCATTCTAATTTCCCCTATTACCAATCTGCCCTCTCTTCTATCATCCCTCCTTTCCCTTGTCCCCATCTTCTCTTTTGTTGTGTAGGGCCAGATAACTTTCTATTCCCCATTACTTGTATTTCTTATTTCCTAGTAGCAAGAACAATCCTCAACAGTTGTTCCTAAAACTTTGAGTTCCAACTTCTCCCCATCCCTCCCTCCCCACCCATTCCCTTTGGGAAGGCAGGCAATTCAATATAGGCCCTATCTGTGTAGTTTTGCAGATGACTTCGATAATAGTCGTGTTGTGTAAGACTAATTATATTTCCCTCCATCCTATCCTGCCCCCCATTGTTTCTATTCTGTCTTTTGATCCTGTCCCTCCCTGAGTGTTGACTTCAAATTGCTCCCTCCTCCCATTGCCCTCCGTTTCATCATCCCCCCAACCCTGTTTATCCCCTTCTCCCTCATTTTCCTGTATTGTAAGATAGGTTTTCACACCAAATGAGTATGCATTTTATTCCTTCCTTTCGTCGAATGTGATGAGAGTAAGCTTCATGTTTTTCTCTCAGCTTTCCTCTTTTCCCCTCCACTAAAGTCTCCTGCTTGCCTCTTCTATGAGAGATAATTTGCCCCATTCCATTTCTCCTTCTCTCCTCCCACTGCATTTCTCTCTCACTGTTTACCTTCATTTTTTAAAGATATGATCCAATCCTGTTCAATTCACTCTGTGCTCTCTGTCTCCATGTGTGTGTGTGTGTATGTGTGTGTGGAGTAGAAAGACACACATAGGCTAGCTCCGAACCCACAGCCTATAAAATATCTGGAAAGAAAAACTCCCAAAAAATTCTGGAGCAGCTGAAGCCACACAACTAAGGAGTGGAGGATATTTCTGTTCCAGAGAGACAAGAAAAAACAACACCAAAAGTCCGTCACACACCGGACCCAGAGCAGAACCCAGCCCTGCCCTGGCCATGCGGCCCTGAGAGGAGAAGATCCGAGAAGCATTCAAGGATGGAATCTCTGCAAGTCTCTCCACCCACAGATGCAGAGGTCAGTGAGAGAGCTGTTTTGGCTGGCTGAGAGGGGAGTGGGGTGTCTCCATAACTCAGTCCACCTCTGGAGGCAGCAGCAGAGGCAGCAGAGGACAGGGGCTCCCAAAGCAGAAAGGAGAGCGGATCCATTATTGCAGGTCTCCACATAAACCACCTGAGGGAATTGAGCCCCGACCCAAGCAGCTGAACTTAATCTCACATTGAATAGCAGCCCTGCCCCCACCTGAGTACCTGAATTAAATCTTACATTGAATAGCAGCCCTGACCCTGCTGAAAGCCCTGAGGCTGGGGAGCAGCATTTGAATCTCAGACCCCAGGCACTAGCTGAGCAGATCTGGAGGCAAGGTGGATGTGGAAAGGAATCTCAGAAGTCAAGTAACTGGCTGGAAAAATGCCTAGAAAAGGGAAAAAAATAAGACCATAGAAAGTTATTTTCTTGGTGAACAGATATTTCCTCCCTTTCTTTCTGATGAAGAAGAATAATGCTTACCATCAGGGAAAGACATAGAAGTCAAGGCTTCTATATGTCCAAAATCCAAAATAGATAGAATTTATTTGAGGCAGAACTGTACAAAGTCATCAGCCTCACTTCCTTGATGTGTCATTGGAACTGAATGGTGATACTAGAGTCAATATGAATGACAATATTCTAAGATGCAGTGAATAATCTTTGTCTTTTTAAAAATTAAGATCTTTCCCAAGTCTTACTTTGTTTGCGGCAAGGCTCATTCAATGACTAAGGGTTAAATTAGAACTGAGGCAAAAAATGACCCAGTTTACCATCACACAAATAAAAATCTAGGAGGGGAATGCCCTCAAAGTTTCTGTCTTGAAGAATAAACAGTTGCTATTTGCACTCACTCTAATCCATCACAACTCAAACAATGGGCAGCAGAGGCTTAGCTAGGATCTATAACTCTTCATTTAAAAAAAGCCAAAGTGATTTGGGTTTAAAGGCATAGCCAAGTAAGTTTCATTTGAACCACAATGATCTTTCTTAAAGCCTATTTTTTCAAAGCTGTATTTTAAGACATCATAAGAGAAACTGTGCAGGACAGAGTAAATTATCCTAGTTTTTTGGAAAAAAAAATAAACAGAAATAGAAAAGTAAAAAAAATAAAATAACCTAGCCTCCAAACTCCAAGATATCTTACAAAGTATAAGCAACCAGATTTTGGACAGAGCATTTACATATTAGAGTCAGACACCCTAAGTGGAGAGAGGGACCACATATGATGAGGGAAGAAGAAAGAGAAGGAGAAAGAAGAGGACAAGGAGAAGTAGAAATAAAAGCAATCTGCAACTTGAACTGTCAGGTAGAGTCCCCAGAGGACAGTGACATTTACTCAAGGATTATTGTTTGCCTTTTGTTTTCTGAGAGGACTGTTATTCTTCTACCAAATTTTCCCACTACCAATTTGATTTTGAAAATACTTTTTAGCTCTTCCAAGAATACGTGTTGAGGTTGTATCTAGCTCACAATTTTTCTTTTGAGACTTTACTTATAGCTGTTTTGATTCCAAAGTCTTCTTTTGAGCTTTTCTCTTGATCTTTCTTTTCAATATAGTAACTTTTTATGGTCAAATTGTGTTTTTTTGTTGTGTTGGTGGTGGTTGTTTGCTCATTTCCACACACTATTTCTTGATTCACACTTTTATGTTAATGTTTGTCTCTGTTCCTGAGATGGGGAATGAGAGAAGTCACAGACTCAACTAGCATTAGGTACTTTTGCACTACTGTTTTCAGAGATAGTTCTGTAGGTTTGGAAGTCTGTGGTGATTGCTATGTGGTGTGACCGGGGAGGTGGTGTGCTTAATGTTATACTGATCTACCCTCTGGTCCTTGCCCAGGAAAGCCCCTGATCTCTTGGCATTACAATTGATACTGCTGCTCAGAGCCCCTGCTCCCTTAGAATTAAAAAAAAATACACTGTTTTTTAGGATCCCTAAGTGTTTGTGACCAAAAGCAGTAGTATACTTTACTACTAGGCTTCTTTCTCTTGTCCTAACACAAGAGTCACCTGTAACCACTTTATTTGTTAGATTCCCTTACTTTTGTTGGCTTGAGAGCTCTTAAAGCTGCTATTGCTTTGTTCACCACCACCTAGTCCTGCCACTGGTGTTTCATCCATATCAGCTCCAAGCCAGCCTCTACCTCATGTTGTAGATCTGTCAGATATCTTAAGTTGTCTTGGAGATCAAAATGACAAACCATTACAGTATCTTTGCCAAGAACACCCCAAATGGGGTTAAAAACGGTCAGGCATAACTGAAACAATGGAACAACAAAAATGTTGTCTTGGGCTGGAAGAATGTCTTACCCTGACATTTTGCTGGTTCTGCCACTGCAGAATTTGATTTGAGATATTACTTTAAAGTTGTTTGGAGGGGATTGTTGGTAGAATTCTACTGAATATTCCCTCCTCTCTACTATCTTGGCTTTGCCCCTGGAAGCATGAGAATACTATTAACTAATTTGTAGTGAATCAGAAGTCTGTAGTGGAAAGAGAATCATTGGAATCTGGAGTCAGAAGACCTGGCCTTAAGATTTAAAGCTATGTAGGAGATTTCAAAACCTGACCATCATTTGTCGTTCAAATGGCCAGGTTAAAAAAAAATAACCTTCATGAGTTCAAAGGTAATTTGGCAGCAAACTTAATGAGAATTAAATAGCCATTCTTAATATAACCTATTGTTTTATAGTCCCTCAGGTACTATGAGAAATTTTTGTGAAAGTAAGATTGTATGAATTCCCATAATCACCAAGCAATATTAATATTATTCTGATTATAACTTCTGGTCTTACTCTAACTCATTGTATTAATTAGAAAATAGTAATAATCAATAAATCTTATTAATAAATGGCAATCTGTAGTGTAGAGAAGTTAAACTAACTTCCCTGAAAATTTACAAGAAGCATTATTTGTAGAACGTGTCTAATTGGGTACATCTGTGTGCTTGTGTTTATAGCCATGCCCTTTCTATGTGCCTGCAACTATATAGAAATGATTACAATATCCTCTATTGGCTTAGTATTTTCATCCTAAGATAAAACATTTTTATTATCATAATGGTCCTGTGAGGTAGAAGACTTCTGGTTACTCCCTTTTTTAAATGTAAAGACACAGAAAGATTAAGCAGTTTATGGTAAGTCACATATTATATCATTGTTAAGAGTTCCAACTAGCTGATTGCTATTGCACACAAAAAATAGGGAAGAGGGAAAGAGATCTCAAGTGGAATTATGAGAAGACTGTTATTTTTTACACTTTTTAAAATGTTTAACTTGTTAAAATTTGATTAGCATCTACTTAAGGATCCAATTCAAGGTCTCTATCATGATACAAACGTGACCCTTCATTTGAGTATGTCACTATTAACAAACTATTTCTTCCCTAAGGACTCTGGTATCGTTAGATATTTAAAGAAACTGACAAAGAATCTAAATGAATTCAACATTTAAATTTCTTCTTAAGAAGATAGTATCTGTCACCTGGATGATATGTGTCTGTCTCCTGAAAGCATTCACAAGAGACTTTCTTAGGTTATTCCTTACGTTCAGATAATTGTGCTATTTTTTTTTTTTGATAAATGTCATTGGGATTTATTCAGATTTTTAGAAAGTAATTTTTTTTTCTTTCTCTAGCTTAGGCAAAGACCAAAGAAAGCTGAATAATGAGGAACAGCCATGATAAGATTGGTGATGTCTTTGTGCTCACATTACTAGATCAGTTCTCTTACAAACTCTCACACAATAAAATACACATCTTAACAGAACAAAATTGACTAGTTACTGATGTGGTAGACATTTCAGAATCCATTCTACCTGTGCTCTAAGAGAATTGATGGGTTAGAGTAAAAATAAATAAAGATCAGGAGAAAAGATAAGAAAAAGAAACATCACACAGTTATGCAGCATCGGTGGTTATTTAAAGTCCACTGAAAAATAGGAAAATAAAGGCATTGACTTGTACAGTATTCCTTAGAAAGTTTTGACTGATACCTCACATCTATAATAAAAGACCAAAAATATCCAGAAATCATCTCATCTAGCTTAAGACCCAATCTCTTTAACAAGTGGACCAAGTGCTAAATAAGGGGAAAAATAAACTCCTATATAAAACATTATTAAGGAGAAATATGGAAGATTATTATTATTTTGCAAATAAATAAAAATTGGTGAATAGGAAAATGAATCTTCCAAAAACTTAATGGAGATCCAACAATGCCGCAATACTCTAGAAGGTTTACAGATGAACTGGTAAAGAGGAAAGTAATGAGACTAAACTGAACAATTTTTCCAACTTTTCTATAATGATCTGTCTTTATCATTGAAGACAATTGGGGCACTTCAATTGGCCTCCCTCAGATAAAGTCACCAGATATACTGATATATTGTCAATGACACATAAGATAACTTAAAGAAGAGTGGCTGGACTTGACCAAATACATAAAAGAAGATACCAGTAATGAAAGCAAAACCATTTTAAAAGCATTCAGGATTTTTAAAAAAGTTGTTTAAAGAAGTGAATATCTTGAAAGAAGGGAAACATTCACTAGGAGTTATTGATAGAAATTGGAAAGTAACAAGAGTAGACTAAATTTTCAATATAACTTCCTATGAATAACGCATTGCTTCAGGAGGCAATGTGTTCTTCTTCACAGAGATCCTCCAATAAAGGCTTAATGATCGCTTGTCATGAATAGTGTAAATGAATTCTTATTTAGGTATTGATTGAATTAGATGACCACCAAGAGGACTTTCAATTTTGTGATATCTTCTTTGTTATATTTTTAGTAATTTTTTTAAGAATTACAATTTACTAAAGGTATGTCATTTTTTCTCTTTAAAATATATTCTTTCATTAATCTGCTAGTGTTTTTATTTAATTTTTATCTTTCCTTTGATTTTTAATATTTTTACTTTTTGTTTGTATTTGGGTTTATAAAATTACTGACATTCTTAGGTTTTTTTAATAACAATGAATTTTTTCATCTTTTCTGATGAGCCAATTTCACTGATATTTGAAAGACTGTGGAGAATAGGGGACATACTACATGAATTAAGAATTAATGTTCAAATTTTCAACAAAAAGGAAGGAAATAGAAATAATATCATATATATGCATTCATATTTATATACTTACTATATGATTTTTACATACTATGTACAATACTGTACAAACTATTTGTACATATAGTATATGTATATATATCATATAATAAATATTTTTCTTAAAAATATAGAACCCAATCATAAAAAGCTGCATAATTTTTATAAATAGATGTTACTGGAATTGAGCTCAAAGTTCTTTAATAAAAGTCAGCATTTATGAGAGAAAATAGATCTGAAATAGTTTCTCAGGAAATACTGAAGAAAATGTCAATATTTCCATTCCCTTAATCATTGAGTTCCCAGAATCAATCATCATTTTGTTTTGTTTTTCATTTTGTTTTGTTTTCAGTTTATTTACTTTTAGTTTTCAACATTCATTTCCATAAATTTTAAATTCCTCCCCCATGTCCTCTCTCCTCAAGACAGCATGCAATATGATATGGGCTTTACACACAGATTCTTATTAAGCTCATTTTCAAAGTAGTCATACTGCATAGAAGACTTTTAACTAAGTGGAGAAATCATGAGAAAGAAAAAAACAAAACAAAATAAAACATCAAAGAAAATAGTCTGCTTTACATTCTTTCTCTGGATGTGGATTGCAATTTCCAATATGAGTCCTTTGGAACTGTTTTATGTCCTTTCATTGTTAAGTAGTGCCAAGTCTATCAAAATCAGTCATCACACACTTTGTTTCTATGAACAATGTTCTCCTGGTTCTGCTCACTACATATATCATCAGTTCCAGAATTTTCTGAAGTTTGCCTGGTCATCATTTTTTTAGCATAATAGTATTCCATTACATTCATATACCACAACCTATTTAGCCATTCCCCAATTGTTAGGCATGCCCTCAATTTCCAGTTCTTGGCTACCACAAGAAGAATTGCTGCAAATTGTTAAAATATGTGGATTCTTTTCCTATTTTTATGATCTCTTTCAGATAGAGCCCTAAAAGTGGTATTGCTGGGTCAAAGATTATGTACATTTTTATGGCCCTTTGTTCATAGTTCCAAATTGTTCTCCAACATGATTGGATCAGCTCACAGCTCCACCCACAATGAATTAATGTTCAGTTTTATGCTAATAGTAACAATCCAAAAAGCTGTTACTATTCCCTGCAAATTATTTATGGACTAAAAACCTATGGTGCCTCACAACTACTCGGTGCTGATGGAGTCACATTGATTAGTGATAAAGACATGATCCTAGAGAGATGAGCTGAACACTTCCATAGCGTTCTCAACAGACCATCATCAATCACTGCTGAGGGCATTGATCGTTTACCTCAGGTTGAAATCAATTCCTCCTTAGCTCAACTTCCAACTGAAGAAGAGGTTTTGAGGGCCATTAGGCTCCTTTCATGTGACAAAGCACCTGGTGCTGATTCTATTACAGCTGAGATTTACAAGGTAGGGGGATCATTGCTCATACAAAAGCTGACTGAAGTTTTCCAGGTTATATGGCAAGAGGAAGTTATTTCCCAGGAATTCAAGGTTGCCTCCATTGTCCATCTCTGTAAAAGTAAAGGGAATAGATTGTCCAGAGACAATTACAGGGGATCTCTCTTTTTGTCATTGCTGGCAAAATTATTGCTAGAGGCCTCCTTAATAGACTTATCCTTCACCTGGAAGAAGATCATAAACCTGAGAGTGAGTGTGGCTTCAGAAAGGGTCAAGGAACAGTCAATATGGTGTTTGCTGCCTGACAACTCCAGGAGAAATGCCAGAAACAGAGTAGAGATCTGTACACAATATTTGTAGATATTACCAATACCTTTGACATTATTAGTCATGAGAACTTTTGGAAAATTAAGTCAAAATTTGACTGCCTGGAGAAGTTAATCAATATTGTATGTCAATTTCATGTTTGCCTGGTTTTGGATAGTGGACAATTTTCTCATGCCTTCCCAGTCACCACTGGAGTGAAACAGGATTGTGTGCTTGCTCCTATGCTTTTTAGCATGATGTTTTCGGCCATGATGGTAAATGATTTTTAGTAAGGATGAATATGGCATCAAGGTCAACTACCATACTGATGGTAAGGTCTGCAATCTAAAAAGTCTACAAGCCAAGACCAAAGTGGAGGGAGTGTTGGTGCATGATTTTCTGTTTGCAGATGATTATGCACTCAATGTAGCCTCTGAAGCTGAGATGAAACAAAGTATGACTCAGTTCTCTGCTATCTGTGCTAATTCTGGCCTAATAATTGACACTAAGAAAACACAGGTGCTCCATCAGCCACCATACATGGAAACATCAATTACAACATGGAGAAGTTTTGAATACTGTGGATAAGTTCATTTATCTTTCCAGGCATGTACACATTGACAATAAGGTTGATGCGGGCATTGCCAGAGCTAGCTCAGTGTTTGGGAGGCTCTGAAGATAAGTTTGAGAGAGGAGAGGTATGAAATTATCAAACTGAAGTTCTACAGAGCTGTTGTGCTGATCTCATTGTTGTATGCCTGTGAAACATGGACGGTTTACCAGCGCCATGCCAGGAAACTGAACAATTTCCATTTGAACTATATTAGGAAGATTCTGAGGATCACTTGGTAGGATAAGGTACCAGACACTGAAGTTCTGGCTTGAACTGAACTGCCAAGCATTCAAATTATGCTTCAGAGAGCACAACTCCGATGGGCTGGCCAAGTTGTTTGAATGCAAAATACATGCTTGGCAAAAAGACTATTTTATGGAGAACTCAGACAGGGCAGGCAATGACATGGTGGTCAGAAGAAGTGATACAAGGACACTCTGAAGGTCTCTCTCAAGAACTTTGAATTTGACTGTGCAACATGAGAGACACTGGCACAGCACTGGTCAGCATGGCGTGCTCACATCAGAAAGGGTTCTGTGTTCTATGAGCAAAGCAGAATTGAGACAGGACAAAGCAAATGTAAGATGCACAAATTTGAGGTATCCACCCCAAATATTCATATGAACTATCTTTGCCTGACCTGTGGTAGAGTATTCTGAGCTCATATTGGTCTGATCAGCCAGTCAGACATACCGAAACTTCACTTTATCATGGTGATATCATTTTGGTTCTCTTTGAAAACGAAGGACAGCCACGACCACCACTACCACCACCACTATCTTCTCCAATATTTATCATTTTCCTGTTTTGTCCTGTTAGCCAATCTGATGCATGTGATGTGATACCTAAGTACTGTTTTGATTTGTATTGCTCTAATGAATGGTGATTTAGAGCATTTTTCCTATGAATATAGATAGCTTTAATTTCTTTCTCTGAAAATTTGCTGGTTCATGTCCTTTGACTATTTATCAATTGGGAAATGACTCGTATTCTTATAAAGTTTACTCAGTTCTTTTTATATTTTAGAAATGAGGCCTTCATCTGAGACACTGATTCTGAAATTCTTTCACCATTTTCTGCTTCCATCCTAATCTTGGTTGCATTGGCCTTGTTTGTGCGAAACTTTTTCAATTTAATGTTATCAGAATTATCGTTCTGGACTTTATAATGTTCTCTATCTGTTGTTTGATCATCAATTCCTCCATTCTCCATAAATATGAAAGATAAACGATTCCTTGCTCCCCTAATTTATTTATAGTTTCAGCTTTTATAGCTAGATTCTATACCCATTTGGATTTTATTTTGGTATATATTTGCCATACTATTTTGCAATAGTTTTTATCAAATATTGAGTACTTATCCAAGAAGCTGACATCTTTGGGTTTATCAAAGAGTAGATTGCTATAATCATTGACTACTGTGTCTTGTGTACCCACCCTCTTCTACTGATCTACCCCTCAATTACTTAGCCAATACCAAGCAGTTTTGATGATTGCTGCTTTATAATATAATTTAAGATCTGGTATGGTTAGGCGACCTTCCCTAGCATTTATTTTTGGTTAATTCTCTTCATATTCTGTACCTTTTATTCCTCCTAATGAATTTTAATGTTACTTTTTCTAGCTCTATAAAATAATTTTTGATTGTTTGATTGGTATGTCACTGAATAAAGAAATTAATTTAGGTAGAATTGTCATTTTTATTATATTACCTCAGGCTAGCCATGAGCAATTGATATTTTTCCAATGACTTAATCCAACTTTATTTGTGTGAAGTGTTTTGCAGTTATGTTCATATTGTTCCTGGGTCTCAAACATTTTATAATGTCTACATTATATTTATATGAAATTTCTCTTTCTCTTGTTGTTAGGCCCTGTTAGTAATATATAGGAATGCCAATGATTTATGTGTGATTATTTCATATCCTGCAACTTTGCTGAAGGTCTTTATTATTTCTAGTAGCTTTTACTTGATTCTGTAGTATTCTCTAAGTATAACATCATGTCATCTGCAACGAATGATATCTTAATTTCTTCTTTACCTATTCTAATTCATTCAATTTTGTTTTCTTCTCTTATTGCCAAAGTAAATATTGTAGTACCATATTGAATAACAGTGGTCATAATGAATATCCTTTTCATCCCTGATCTTATTGGAAATGCTTCTAACTTATCTGTATTACATATAATGATTGCTGAAGGTTTTAGATAGATACTCCTTATCATTTTAAGGAAGGTTCCATTTATTCCTACACTTGGTAGTGTTTTTAATAAGAGTGGTAGTTGCATTTTATCTAAAGCTTTTTCCTCATCTATTGAAATAATCATATGATTTCTGTTAGGTCCATTGTTGATATAATCAACTGCACTGATACTTTTTCTAATATTGAACCAGCCCTGGATTCCTTGTATAAATTATACCTTTTCAAATTATATTATTCTCATGAAAAGTTGTTGTAATCTTTTTGCTAATATTTATTTAAAATTTTTGGATCCATATTCATTAGAGAAATTGGTCTATAATTTCCTTTCTGTCTTGGCTCTTCCTGGTTTAGGTATCAGTACCATGTTTGTATCATAAAAATAATTTGGTAGGACTCTTATTTTCCCCAATAGTCTATATAGTATTGGAATTAATTGATCCTTCAATATTTGAGAGAAATCTCTTTTAAATACATCTGACCCTTGATATTTTTTCCTAGGGAGTTCATTGATTGCTTGTTCAATTTCTTTCTTTTTTTTCTGAGATAGTTATTTATGTAGAGTTTTAAACTCTTCTGTTTATCTGGTAATTTATATTTTTGTAAATATTCATCCATTTCACTAAGATTTTCAAATTTAGGGACATGCAATTTGGCAAATTCCTAAATATTCTTTTAATTTCCTCTTCATTGACAGTGAATTCACCCTTTTCATTTGTGTTACTGATAATTTGGTTTTCTCCTTTCTTTTTTTAATTAATGAAAGTTTTATTAATTTTATTTTTTAAACAAAATTAGCCCTTAGTTTTATGTATTAGTTCAATATTTTCCTTATTCCAGTTTTATTACTCTCTTCTTCAGTTTTCAGTATTTATAATTTGGTATTTAGTTGAGGATTTTTAACTTGCTATTTTTGTAGTTTCATGGCCAATTCATTGACCTCCTATTTTTTCATATATATATATATATATATATATATATATATATATATATATATATGACACACACATATATACATATATATTTCTATGTACATATATATTCCTATGTATATATACATATATATTCCCATATTTTCCTCTATTTTATTCATGTAAGCATTCAGAAATATAAAACTTCCCCTAAGAAATGCCTTTCTTTCATCCTATAAGTTTTGATAGGTTATCTCATTGTTGTCATTCTCTTGAATGAATTGATTATTTCCATGGTTTGTTTTTGACCTACTCATTCTTCACGATTGGATTATTTAGTTTCCAATTAATTCTTGGTCTATATTCCCATGGCCTTTTGCTATGTATACTTTTTATTGAATCATGATATGAAAAGGATACATTGATTATTTCTGCCTTTCTGCACTGGATTGTGAGGTTTTTATGTCCCAGTATATGGATATTTTTTGTGTAGGTGCATGTACCACTGAGAAAATGGTATATTCCTTTCTATCCCCATTCAATTTTCTTCAGAGATCTATCATATCTAATTTTTCTAAAACTGTATTCACCTTAACTTATTTTTTTGTTTATTTTGAGGTTAGATTTATCAAGTTTAGAGAAAGTAAGGTTGAGGTCCCACACTGGTATAATTTTGCTGTCTATTTCTCCCTGTAACTCCCTTAATTTCCCCTGTATGTATTTTGGGGCTATTCCACTTGGTGAATATATGTTTGTAAGGATATTACTGCATTGTCTATGGTGCCTTTAGCAGGATATAGTTTCCTTTCTTATCTCTTTTTATTAGCTATATTTTTTGTTTTTGCTTTGTTTAAGATTAGGGTTGCTACCCCTGTTTTTTTTCTTTTTACTTCAGCTGAAGCATAATATAGTCTAATTCAGCTTTTACCTTTACCTTGTATGTGTCCTTCTGTTTCAAATCTGTTTCATGTAAACAACATAATGTAGGATTATTCTTTTTAATTCATTGTGCTATCTGCTTCTGTTTTATGGAAGAGTTCTCCCTATTCACATTCGCAGTTATGATTGCTTTCTGTGTCTTTCTCTCCATTCTATTTCTCTTCATTTATGCTTTTATCTCTCCCTTTTCCCTTATCTTTTTCAAAAGAGTTTTGCTTTTGACCACCACCTGTCTCTAGCTTCCCTCAATTCTATCAGGCCCCCTCCCTTTTCCTTCTTTTTTCCCTTGCTACTTTTCTCCCTCCCTTCTAACCACAGTTTCATTTTCTATCACCATTTTTGAAGAATTCTAGCCATCCCATTTCACTTCTAGCTTTCTTCATTCTCCACACTTTTCTACCTCATCACCAACAGCCTCCTTACCTTGGGGATACCTGTGCAATATCAACTTCTCTTCTTAGTGGTGAATCCCCTTCCTACATCATCATTCTTATCCTGGCTCCATCAATCTCCTGGACTTTTTTTTTTTTACCACTTTACCAGTATCCAGAATAAGACTGAAGGTCTGCTAGTGGTTTGCTTGCTGTTGTTTAATATTTTGTTGATCTTAGGAGTAGAAAAAAAGGAACAGGAAAAGAAAAATACAGAGGAGGAAAGGATAATAACCAGGTGGAACTACTTGGGATAAATGAGGAGCCTAAAAATTGAGTCTAAGATAGATGACTAGATGGTACAATGGAGTGAACAGATCTCGGAATCAGGAACACTTGAATTTGAATCCTTCCCCAGACACTGACTCATGATATAGTACTGGGCACATTGTAACCTCTATCTATTTCATTTATTTTACATGTAAAATGAGAATAATAAGACAAAGGGTTAATAACAATAAGGAGAAATGAAGCTAATTTGTGTAAAGAGCTTTGCAAACCTTCAAGGACTATTTAAAAGATCATCATTATCGTTACTATTGTTTTTACATGATAACATAGAGAATGATGGAGCAAACATCATAAAACCTCATTTTTGTATGAATCAGGCAAAAAAGTCTTTGAATATACACTCTGTTTTTTTTTTAAATCATCCAGATCAACAGAGAAATGTGGAAACAAGTGGGGAAGGGGAGAACTAAAGAGAAAGGTCAGATTCAGGGAGATAAAGTAACAAGCAAATTAAACTTTATCTTTAGAAGGCCATTTTTGAAATATACTAAAATATAGAAAGGCTAAAATTTATTATTGAAGGTTGTTGTCGGAGGGAAAATTAGGAATGGATTAGAAGCAGATTGCACTAGGTATAAAACTTGATCACTGAGCACTTTTTCCCAACAACTGTCTTCTTTCTAGAGGGTGGAGTAGGAGAAAGTGGCAAAAATCTTGCTTAAAAAATAGACTAGAGGGACATACACAATTAAAAATCATAATTATGTAAATGAATCTGACAAACTTCTCTTACAGAAAAGAGGTCACAAGAATGGGTTAGAAAGTGTAATCTAACAAGGCCAAAGATTCACATGATTAAAATGAAGGACTGGTGAAAAATCTGTTCTACTTCAAGTGAAGTCAGACTAGGCTGTGGGGATCAATTGTTCTAACCAAACACTAAGGACTGGCTAAAGGAAATTCTGATAGGCAGTTCTTATTGAACAATCATACATGGTTATTCAGTCCTAATAGCATTATCATTCAACTTAAATTTAAAAAATTCATTCATTTTACTTACATATATTCCTAACTTTTTTTTTGAGATATTAAGGAACCATCCGGACACGCAAACAAGCAAATCAAGCAGTCCTTTTGCTCAAGTTGACATTCTCTTTTTTGGGGTGGAAGGATCATAACATTTACAAGATAATTTGAGTGGGCATAAAGCACTAAAACACATGACTTTGAATAGCAAGTGTCTTGATCTGAGACTTGAACAAAGATAGTTATTCTAAGAGGCACTGGTTGTTGTCCACTTTCAAAAGGGACCAAAATGAGGTCAACGTATTGGGGTCAAGATATACAATGTGTTCAACTGTGACTGATCAGATCAATGGAGAGGACCACAGGTCTGGCACACAGGTAAAGTTAAGGATATGTACATTCTAGGAAAACAGGATCATCTATGCAAAGACACAGAGATGGAACACAGGAGTCAAGATTTGGAGCATTTGGCTAAAATATAGAATGTGTCTTGGACATATATATGAACTAAATCTATAAAGTTAGGTAGGAGTCAGATTTTTCAGTTTTCAACACCAGAGTCGGTTTTTTTTTTATTTTTACCCTAAGGAAAAAAAGCCATTTAAGCTATTTGCGAATGAGCAATTAAAAAAAAAAAGTATGTCCAGAACTCTCTATTTCTTACATCTGAGTGGGTGGCTTTGTATCACCCAGAAGTTCACTTTTGTGGCAATGTGATATAGGGAGAAAAGAACACTATCCTAATTTTATCCCTGCTACTTGATAATTATTTGCACTTAAACGTTTTTTTTCCTTTTCTCTAAGGCAATTTCTGTATCTTTCAAATCTGCTGCAATAACATCACAGGACTGTTATGAAGATTAATTGTAAAACTATATGAAAAAATGGTTTGTAAATGGAAAGGTATAAAAAAGGAAATACATTTTGCTACATTTTCATTCTATTTTTGCCATATAACTGTGGATAAGGGAATGTAACCCGGAACAGTCTCTACTGTCTAAGAATAACAGAAAAAAAATCCAACAAGACTTCTTTTCAATTCCTGAATCATTTACAGAGGATAGATGCTTTGTGGTAGACAGAATGCTCTATCTAAAATAAGGAAAGCTCAAATTTAAATCTAATCTTTCTCACTGACTGTGGCCTATTATACTCTCTAATACTTCTATTTTTTTCAGAAGTAACATTCATATAATAATACTTATATGATTATTATGAAAATTAAATGAGATAATATATGTGAAAAACTCAGTTAACATTAAAATACTAGATCACCATGGTCTCAGTCAGAAAAAGGTGAGCAACCCATCCCTACATTTTCTTCATGTGAATTTAGTATCTTTGACTTCATATAATTCCACTGCTGTTGCAAAGATGGTAAAGATGATGATGATAGTCGTGGTGGTGGTGATGATGTAGACATTTACAGGATATTTATATAGCATTTGGAGGTTTACAAAGCCCTTTGTTTTGATTAATATTTTGGAGGAGGGCCTATCTGCTGGAGAGTTCCTTCTAAGTCTATTAACATTCAGTTTCAATGCCTCACTTGGGCTGGTCATCTGTTGATGTTCCTCATTCTCTTTCCATGTCAAATCTACTTCCTTTCCCACTGTGATCCTTGGCCCCGGGGGTCCCCTTCTGACTAGGGATCCCATCCCTTGAATCATATAGACTAGAAGGTGAGGAGATGCTTGATCTCAAGGGGGACAGAGAGTCTATTTTTCAGACTTATTTTTCTTGCTCTGGAACAGTGGGGTGAAATATGCTGTCAATACAACCCACAACAATTCTGAATGAGGTCCAGACCAGATTAAAATATAATGAGAAAATATTTAAGAAAATGAATCAAAACAAAATAAAACATAGATAAAGTCACATTTGAAAATTAAGTCAATGTGGGAACTGCAGGGATTTTTATGTATGAATTACTGGCCCCCTTTTCTATTTGAGTTTGACATTACCGCTCTGAAGTAACTCTAGGGAATGGTTGTTAAACAAAGCTAAAGTGTGGCTCCTGTCTAGGACTTCCTCAAAATGATTTAACAGATTATCCTACAGAAATGTACTCAAAAGACAGTGCTTGAAACAAAAGTTAATCACAAGCGCTGGGTAACAAACACAGGAACATGGAACAATAACATTTTGGAATGAATGAATCCGATATTATACTTGCATGTGATACTGTACTTCCTGATTAATTTCCAACACCCTGATCAATTAGAGCATGGTTTAGAATTTGTTTACTCTTTTACTGTTTTTCAATTATTTTACCTATATCTAACTGGTGGTGGTACTTATTCTTCTATCATTAAGAGAAAAGTGGCTAGCTTTTCTTTTTCTGCAATATTCATCATGAGTTCTGAAAAATTACCTCTCAAAATCAGTGGTAGGTGGCATTATGTATTAACAAAAAGAGTAAAGATGTTTTGCCTTTTGCATGTGTATGTTTACATAGGTTTTTGTTCCCCCTTTTAAATGAATAATTCCTAACTCCCTGAAGGTGTTTTGCTTTAAGTAAAAACTGAGATTTTTTAAATACATATAAAATCTGACAAACATACATAGATAGGTAGATGTAGATAGAGAAATACATATATGTATATGTACATCTTTGTATTTATATGAATTTATTTTATGTGTATACATACATGGTTGTGGAGAGGGAAAGAGACAGAGACAGAAGACAGAGGTACTCATGTTATTATATTTCCTCAAAAAAGGCCAACGATTCAATGAATCCTGAGGAAGATATTTCCTCTTTTAAAGAGAAAATAGTACAGCCTAGGTAAAAGAGATAATGTTCCTACTACTTATTTATCTTCAACAAAACCAATATGCAATTGAAGTGACTAAAATATCTGTACATGTTGGATAGAGAAAAAGAGAGAGAGAGAGAGAGAGAGAGAGAGAGAGAGAGAGAGAGAGAGAGAGAGAGAGAGAGAGAGAGAGAGAGACAGAGAGAGATTATATTTGATTTATGCATTATATCTAGTTACACATACATGCACACATTTTAGAATTTTATCTAAATAGCTGAATTCATTAGAGTTGATAAATTTAATTCTGACAATCCCTGTAGTGGAGCCCTCATTCTGATTTAATACCATTTGACAGCTCTAGAGAATTTGTTAGCACAACCATTACCCCTCCACCATCATCAGGATGGTTTCCTATGTTAGTTTTAAGTTGTGCTCTACATATAAAAGTAGTTTTATATTTCAGTTGGGACGTGGGGGAGGGAGATGCAGGAAGAACTTAAAAGTAAAGGATAACATATCCAATCGTTATTTTTCTAAAAATATTTCAGCTTAACTCAGAGTGGGGGAGGGGGAGCCAGATGGTACAACAAACCACAGGGGAAATTACACTATTTTTTAGAAAATATTCTCACTAGAAAAAGGCAACCCTTCTGTTTATCATTATATTTTATGAGGTAACTTCAATGAAATCATGGAAGTATTATCATATGAACTGCAAAGGAGGTCCTCTTTTCTTCCAGGATGGTCAAAGGATGGGGAATTCCAGAGAATGGCACAGTTGAAACTTATTTTCCATCCTGAAATCAAGTTCAAGTTCTGCTAGTTGGTGAGCAGCAGAAGGGTTGCTTTCTGTCAATGAAAATGGCAAATATTCTCAGAAGAACTTTTATGTGGGATGTGGAGTGTATGTGATGTACGCCAATTCACCAACCAAATTGAACTTCTCATATAGTTTACATTTATCTTTCATGTGGGCAGGGTTTGGCCTTACTCAAATGTTCCAATGTGTGAAGGAAATAAGAGCCAGCCCTTCAAGGAGTACTCATGGAGAAAAAGTAAGTAGTGTCTGTTTCTCTACTTTCCTAGAAGGACAAAACCAGGGATGGGTGATAGTCTTTAAATTAAAGTATTCATTTTCTTCTGAGTGTAAAATATTTTAAAAATATATTTTCCTATAATATTTCATATGTTTCTTTTCAAACAAGGGAAAGTCTAACTAATAAAATACTGCTTTTCTGCTCTTTTCCATCTGTTCTAAAAACACAGAGCATATGCTTTTTAGCAATGCACAAGGCAATGAGAAAGCAATGTGGTGTTTTTTGACTGAGTAAAGGACAGCATATTAATTTATCATATTTTTAACAAACATTATGAGAAGCAGTTTGGTGGAGTTTATATAGAACATTTTTGAGGGGGAAGCAATCAGAGTTAAGTGACTTGCCCAGGGTCATAAAGCTATCAAGTGTCTAAGGCTGAATTTGAACTCAGGTCATCCTGAGTCTAGGATGAGAGCTTTATCTACTGCATTAAAATGCATCACCTAACTGTCCCACATTTATACAGAAATTTGAAATCATTGTGATTTAAGTCTGAGTCCTATCTTTGCCACATAACTGACTGTGTGATCATGAGCAAGTAACTTAACCTCTCAGTCAGCATCCTAAACAAAGATCATGAGCTGTGGATTGTTAGAGGGAATCACTGAAATCACAGATCAGGTAAAAATATTGAAAAATATCAGTAAAGCATCAAAGTATTTATGTACACATATAGCATGTATGTGTATCATTCACTAGCTCAGGGGTAGGGAACTTGCGGCTTCTAGATCACATGTGGCCCTTTAGGTCATTAAGTGTGGCTTTTGACTGAATCCAAATTTCACAGGACAAATTCCTGTGAAGTTTGGATTCAGTCAAACAACTGCACTTGAGGACCTAGAAGGCTATACGTGGCCTCGAGTCTGTAGGTTCCCCACCCCTGTTCTAGCTAGTCCTTTATGTTGTTCAATTGTGATAAAATCTTTGCAATCTCCTTTTGAGTTTTCTTGGCAAAGAAACTGGAGCGCTTTGCCATTTCCTTCTCCAGATCATTTTGCAGATTAGAAAACGAAGGCAAACAGGGTTAAATGACTTGCCTAGGGTCACACAGTTAGTAAGTGTCTAAGGCCAGATTTTCTTCCTGACTTCCTGACTCCAGACTTGGCACTCTGTCTCCTGTGTCACTTAGCTGTTATTTATTCAATACATCATACACACTTGTGTCTGTATCTATAGCTTCACACAAGCATTGGCCAAAGACCCATGATGGTGGCAATAAGGAGAACTACTGGTAAGAGGACTGCCAATGCAAATGAAAATCCATTTGTTACCTAGTAGACAAATCCTAGGGAGTTATTATAGGCAAAATGAAGTTGAATCTTTTGCCCAGGAGACACAAAGCTAATGAGTTTCAATTCTATATTTTGAACCTAGGACTAATTGATGTCAAAGGCAGGAATTTCTCCTCTATGGAATGATACTACATGTGCAAAGAATCTTTCTGTCTCTATCTCCCTATCATTTCTATCAATCTTCCTGCCTCTTTATCCTATCCTATCCTATGTATTTGTCTATGTATCTCTCACTCTCTCTCTCTCTCTCTCTCTCTCTCTCTCTCTCTCTCTCTCTCTCTCTCCTGACTGTGTAACTTTATTGCTCCTAACTACAAAGTTGAGTAAAATAAATTTCAAATTAAATCAACTGACTTTTTGTCGATTGGCCCAATAGTTTACAAAAGAATAAAGCAATTCTTGAAAATAGATAGACTGCCTAAATATTTAGCTTTCTGTCTACACAGCAGACAGCAAAGCTTCTCATGAAGCAAAAAAGCTCTTTTTAAGGTCTACAAATATTTTTGACATGTGATTTAAATAAAGCTCATATCCTCCAATAATTTCCTAGCTGACTGAAAAACAATGTAAAGCATGAACAGACATGAATCTAATGATGTCTGTGGAAACTTTGGAACTGGGTGGAGTTTCTTATTTCATCTAAGAGAGAAAATATTTTATGAATATAGTCACATTAAATAGTCACTTCCCAAGGACAATTTCCTTTTTTAAATCAGTGGGTCTTTAGCACCGGAAACATATTGACTTTCTTTAAGCTGTCCTAGTGGAGAAATATTTAAGCCTCATTTCTTTTACATAAAAAACTATTCTTTGAAGAAATGGCTCCTATCATATGGACTTCAGTCCCCTATGGGGCCTCTTTGGCTTGTCAATGACTTCCTAAAATATGGTGCTCTAATCTGAACATGATGCTCCAGATATGATATGAACAAGATAAGCTCAATCTCTATTATCACCTTCCTCTTCTGGGTGCCATATCCCACATGATGCAGTCTGGGGTAGCATCATCATAATAATATTAATATTTTGTTACTTCTCCTTCTACTAATACTATGATGAGAATCTATCTTATACTATTGTGTAAACATTTCTTTTTCTTTTTGTGGAACTGATGAACAAAAGCAACTTAAAAAATCCTTCTGTGAATCTAAGGAAGCCTAGCATTCCTTTCCCTTCAACTCCAATTTAGCAATAGAAAAAAAAAAGAAAAGACAGTATTTGAGGTACTAGAACCTGCTGATTCCCCTTTGTCCCTGCAGCACCCTTCTCTTAGGGTTTCCCTCTGAGATTATCTCCATTTTTTTCCTGCAGTTTTCTTTTTTATGTAATTGTTTGCATGTTGTCTCTTTCATTAGATTGTGAGTTCCTTCAGAACACACACAAACTGTTTTGGCTTTCCTTTGTATCTACAGCCCTTAGCACATTGCCTGACATAAAGTAAGCACTTAATCAATTTTCGTTAGTGACTTGTTCTGACTGGACAGAATCAAGTTTGCAATTGGCTGAGAAAACCAAAATCAACCATATCCCTGTGGACCATATCAAAATCAACCATAAACCCTGAGGAGGTGTGTATATTCTACATACCTCCAGACAATTTCCCTCATCTACCCTCTTCCCTCTGCTCACAAGTCCACCCCATTAATTCAGATCCTCTCAACCTGATGATAGCAATAAACTCCTAACTGGAGAACTCTGCCTAATGGCTCTCCCTTCTTCAATCTTGTTTCCCCAAGTGATTTTCCTGAAGTGTAGATCTGCCCACATCACTTTCTACTCAGCAAACTCCAGTTATTCCTCATTAACTCCGGGATCAAATACAGTTGAACTTGTTAATCATCAAGTATTTATTAAGCACTTACTACCTGTGTAAAGCTGCAAAGTAAATGCAAAGAGTGAAATAATGTGAACTCTAAATTAGTATAGGAGAAAAACAGAGATTCATCCATTCATGTACACACATAGGTAGATATGTAGAGTTACATTTATGCACATTACCTATGTCCTTATATGACATATAACATGAATATACATGCACATAAATATATATTGTGTATATAAATAATATATAGAGGATAAATACAAATGGTAAGATTTTAATTTAAATTCTGTGTTCTACAATGCATATAATTATTAGTCTAATAATGCATTTTGTACCTTGTAAATAAGTAAATACACTATTTTAGAGTGTATGTGTGCAAATTTTGCACGTGTATTACAGAATCAAAAAAGAAAATGGTTGGAGACTGTAGCTGCTATACATACCAACTTGTACTTCCCTGGACTCTGTCTGTTGACAAAATCACTTAATCTTTTTGGTCCACTAAGACAAGAAATAGTCTTTATCAGTGCCATCCCATTGCCTTCTTCATCAAGTTAGAATGGTTAGAAAAGAACTGAAAATAATAAATCAATCAGTAAAATTCTTGGAATCTAAAATAGAATTCTTGTCAATGAGTCTTGGGCCAAAATACTTCTTCATTAAACACACACACACACACACACACACACACACACACACACACACACCTTGCTAAACAGACAGGAACTTGTGAACTCAAATCTCATAATTTTTTTATCACTTTATCATAGTACCTAAGTAGCCAAAATGTGTGATTAGCATCAGAGGAATGCAGTATAATTAAATACATTTAACATTAAAATTGATCTTTAGCATAATGTATCCATTCTTTAATTGACTAGGCATTTCAGGATCATGTTGATGAATATCAATTATCTTCATAGAGTAAGTGTATCAAAGACCTAATGAATAGTCTAGTTGATGGAATGTTGGATGGGTGAAAAGATTTCACTATATAATAATGGTGTAGTTATAGGAATTACATTCTGATTTAACATCCAAAGCTCATTAAGTGTTTTTACTCAAAAAATATAAGCATTCTCCTTTTATTTAGATATTCAAGGTATTGTTTTCAGTTTCTTATAAACAGCTTAAATTGAAATTTCTTCATCCACATTAGCATATTTCCTGGGATTTGTCCACTTTTCTTTCTTTCTTTCCTTTATGATCAGACAACCCCACCCTCAGGTTCCTACAACCTCTATTTTTCAATAATGATTGTTGCTAATGATACCCAGCTGTATCGACTTTAACCCCCTTTTGTCTGGCCTCACCTATCTTTTTCTTTTTCTTTTTTTTTTTGTGGAAAACCCAGCTCCCAAATTGCATAGCCTAATAGAGTTACTTTTGCTTTGATTATGATAGTATAATGAAATTAAATGGTCTGTCTTATGATGTGGACTTTATTATTAGCTATTTCAAAGAATATTTTAAGGTAACTTAAATTTTTTTCTATCACTGTTGGTCTATATTTTGCTTAGTACTTAACATTATCAAAGTGCTTCACTAGTTCTTTTTATAAAAAGCTTTTGAGAATGATGATATAATCTTCATAGCTACAAGAGCAAAGTATTCTTCTTTTTGTTGCAATACTTTGTACGGATATAGCAGTTTAATGTTCACTAAGTACTGTATTATCATTTTATATGATCCTCACAGCAACTCTGAGAGGTTAGTACAGAAATTACCTTAGAGAAAAGGAAAAAAAATGTTTAAGTGCAACTAACTCGAAAGTAGCAGGACATGAGCAGACTTTTGGGGCACCGAATCTCTCACATGTGCAGCAGTTTCCTGACTTCAGAACCCCAAAATACCAAGGACAAATTAGAAGGTCAGTGGAAAAAGTCTGTGGCACCAGTGTGGAAGACTGGAGTGGTCAGGTTCCAGGCCCAGGGCATCAGAGGGAGAAGGGGATGGAGGAATCTGCAGCAGCCATAGCAGTAGCAGGGACATTGACAATGAATGTTTCTGAATCACTTGACCCACAGAATCAAGTGGCCCACCATGCCCTCTGGAAGCAGATATTAAGCAGACCTTGACAAAGAGCTCAAAAGTCAAGTAAATGGCTGGGGAAATGATCAAAAGCTGAAAAAAAGAATCAGACTACAGAATCTTACTTTGGTGACAAGGAGGACAAATCATGCAAACAGAAGAAACCAAAGTCAAAACTCCTCCATCCAAAGTCTCCAAAAAAATACAAATTGATATCAGGCCATGGAAGAGCGCAAAAAGAATTTTAAGAATCAAGTAAAAGAAGTAGAGCAAAAATTGGGAAGAGACATGAGGGTGATTCAAGAAAATAATGAAAAATGAGCCAACTGCTTGATAAAGGAGACCCAAAAAGACATTGAATAAAATAACACTTTAAAAAAGTAGACCAACCCAAAAGAGCAAAGAAGCCAATGACGAGAAAAATGCTCTACAAAGCCAAATTGATCAAATGTAAAATTGAGATCCAAAAGCTTACTGAAGAAAATAATTCCTGAAGGATTAGAATGGAGCAGATGGAAGTCAATGACTTTATTAAAAAATCAAGAAATTATAAGACAAAGCCAAAGGAATGAAAAACATAGCAGACAATGTAAAATATCTCATTGGAAAAACACCCAACCTGAAAATAGTTCCAGGAGAAATAACTTCAAAATTATGGAACTACTTGAAAGCCATGATCCAAAAAAGAGCCCACACATCATCTTTCAAGAAATTATCAAGGAAAACTACCTTGATATTCTGGAACCAGAGGGTAAAATGGATATTGAAAGAATCCACTGATTGCCTCCTGAAAGAGATCCAAAAAGGAAAACTCCTGGGAATACTGTAGCCAAATTCTAGAGCTCCCAGGTTAAGCAGAAAATATTGCAAGCAGTCAGAAAGAAACAATTCCAGTACTGTGAAAGCACGATCGGGACAACAAAAGGTCTAGCAACTCCTACATTAAGAGATTAAAGGGATTGGAATATGATATTCCAGAAGTCAAAGGAACTGGGATTAAAATCAGAACAGAATAATCACCCAGCAAAACTGAGTAAAATACTTCAGAGGAAAAAATGGTCATTCACTGAAATAGAGGACTACCAAGCATTCTTGAAGAAAAGACTAGAACTGAATAGAATATGCCACTTGCGAACACAAGAATGAAGAGAAGCATGAAAAGGAAACAGGAAAGAGAAATTATAGCTTACCAAAGTTGAAATGTTTACATTCCTACATGGGAAGATATTTATAACTCTTGAGACTTTTCTCAGTACTAGGGTAGTTGGAGGGTTTATATACATATAGATAGAGGACCCAGGGTGAGTTAACTAGGAAGGGATATCTAAAAAAATAAAATGTAGAGTGAGAGAGGAGTACATTAGAAGGAAAAAGGAAAAAATAGAGTGTGGCAAAATACCTTTCTTATAAAAGAGGCAAGAAAAAGCTTTTTTAATGGAAGGGAAGAGAGGGGAGGTGAGAGGGAAAAAAGTGAACATTATTCTCATCACATTTGGCTTAAGGAGGGAATAACATGCATATTCAATTTGCTATGAAACACTATCTTACACTTCAGGAGAGTAGGGGAGAAGGAGATAAGTGGGGGTGGGGGTATGATAGAAAGGAGGACAAATGGGAGGAGGGTGTAATTAGAAATAAATACTTTTGGGGAAGGATAGGGTCAAAAGAGAGAACAGAATAAATTGAAGATGGCAGGAAATACAGTTAGTATTTCACAACATGGCTTTTATGGAAGTATTTTGCATAACTACACATGTATAACATATATTAAATTGTTTCCCTCCTCAGTGAAGGTGAGTGGGGAGGGAGGAAGGGAGAGAAGTTGGAACTCAAAGTTTTAAAAAAAAATGCTAGTGGGGAGGAGCCAAGATGGCGGAGTAGAAAGACACACATATGCTAGCTCCAAACCCATAGCCCATAGAATACCTGTAAAGAAGAACTCTCAAAAAATTCTGGAGCAGTGGAAGCCACACAACAATAGACTGTTGAGACCTAGAAAACCGACACAAAAGGTCCATCATGCACAAGACTCGGAGCAGAGCCCATACTTGCCTTGGCTGCAGTAGCACCTAGAGGAGTAGATCTGAGCAGGCTTCAGGGACAGAATCTCCAGCGGCTGTGCAGATCCCTCCACCCACAGGCAAAAAGGTCAGTGAGAGAGCCTTTTAGGCTGGCCAAGGGGAGCAGTGTATCTCCATAACTCAGGCCCCCTCTGCGGGCAGCAGCAGGGGCAGCAGCAGACAGGGGCTCCCAAAGCAGACAGGTGCTGGGATCCACTGTTGAAAGTCTCCACATTAACCACCTGAGGGAACTGAGTCCCTGGTGGTGGCCCTGCCCCCACCTGAGGAGTTGAACTTAATCTCACACTGAATAGCAACCCTGCCCCCACCTGAGCACCTGAATTTAATCTTACACTGAATACCAGCCCTGCCACTACTGAAAGCCCTGAGGCTGGGAAGGAGCATTTGAATCTCAGACCCCAAGCACTAGCTGGGCAGATCTGAAGGTTAGGTGGGTGTGGAAAGAAATCTCAGAAGTCAAGTAACTGGCTGGGAAAATGCCCAGAAAAGGGGAAAAAAAATGAGACCATAGAAGGTTACTTTCTTGGTGAACAGATATTTCCTCCCTTCCTTTCTGATGAGGAAGAACAATGCTTAACATCAAGGAAAGACATAGAAGTCAAGACTTCTGTATCCCAAACA
Source organism: Bettongia penicillata ogilbyi (assembly GCA_023548195.1). Lineage (NCBI taxonomy): Eukaryota > Metazoa > Chordata > Mammalia > Diprotodontia > Potoroidae > Bettongia > Bettongia penicillata. The sequence goes on along the minus strand of JAJHZJ010000448.1, from coordinate 244,597 downwards.
TCCAAAATAAATATTCAATGGGCTCAGGCCATGGAAGAGCTCAAAAAGGATTTTGAAAATCAAGTTAGAGAGGTAGAGGACAAACTGGGAAGAGAAATGAGATAGATGCAAGAAAAGCATGAAAAGCAGGTCAACACCATGCTAAAGGAGCCCCAACAAAATGCTGAAGAAAATAACACCTTGGAAAACAGACTAACTCAATTGGCAAAAGAGGTTCAAAAACCCAATGAAGAGAAGAATGCTTTAAAAAGCAGAGCTAGCCAAATGGAAAAGGAGGTTCAAAAGCTCACTGAAGAAAATAGTTCTTTCAAAATTAGAATGCAACAGATGGAGGCTAATGACTTTATGAGAAACCAACAAACCACAAAACAAAACCCAAAGAATGAAAAAATGGAAGATAATGTAAAATACCTCATTGGAAAAACAACTGACCAAGAAAATAGATCTAGGAGAGGCAATTTAAAAATTATGGGACTACCTGAAAGCCATGATCAAAAAAATAGCCTAGACATCATCTTTCATGAAATTATCAAGGAAAACTGCCCTGATATTCTAGAACTAGGGGGCAAAATAAGTATTCAAGGAATGCACTGATCACCGCCTGAAAGAGAAACTCCTGGGAACATTGTGGTCAAATTCCAGAATTCCCAGGTCAAGGAGAAAATATTGCAAGCAAGCTAGAAAGAAACAATTCCAGTATTTTGGAAATACAATCAGGATAACTCAAGATCTAGCAGCTTCTACATTAAGGGATCGAAGGGTATGGAATAGGATATTCTAGAAGTCAAAGGAACTAGGACTAAAACCAAGAATCACTTACCCAGCAACACTGAGTATAATACTTTAGGGGAAAAATCAAAGAAAGAGAAGACTTTCAAGCATTCTTGATGAAGAGACCAGAGCTGAAAAGAAAATTTGACTTTCAAACACAAGAATGAGAAGAAGCATGAAAAGGTAAACAGCAAAGAGAAGTCATAAGGGACTTATTAAAGTTGAACTGTTTACATTCCTACATGGAAAGACAATATTTGTAACTCTTGAAACTTTTCAGTATCTGGGAGTTGGTGGGATTACACACTTACACACACACACACATACACATGCATGCACACACAGAGACAGAGAGTACAGAGTGAATTGAATAGGATGGGATCGTATCTTAAAAAATGAAGTTAAGTGGTGAGAGAAATGTATCGGGAGGAGAGAGGGAGAAATGGAATGAGGATAATTATCTCTCATAGAAGAAGCAGGCAGGAGACTTTTTAGTGGAGGGAAAGAGAGGAGAGCTGAGAGAAAAACAAGAAGTTTACTCTCATTATATTCAACTAAAGGAAGGAATAGAATTCATACTTATTTTGGTATGAAAACCTATGTCACAATACAGGAAAGTGGGGGAGAAGGGGATAAGCAGGGTGGGGGGATGATGGAAGGGAAGGCAATGGGAGGAGGGAGCAATTTGAAGTCAACCCTCAGGGAGGGACAGGATCAAAAGACAGAATAGAAACAATGTGGGGCAGAATAGGATGGGGGGAAATACAATTAGTCTTACACAACACGACTATTATGGAAGTCATCTGCAAAACTACACAGATATGGCCTATATTGAATTGCCTGCCTTCCCAAAGGGAATGGGTGGGGAGGGAGGGATGGGGAGAATTTGGAACTGAAAGTTTTAGGAACAACTGTTGAGTATTGTTCTTGTTACTAGGAAATAAGAAATACAGGTAATGGGGAATAGAAAGTTATCATGCCCTAGAGGGCAAAAGAGAAGATGGGGACAAGGGAAGGGAGGGATGATAGAAGAGAGGGCAGATTGGGGATAGGGGAAGTTAGAATGCTCGGTGTATTGGGGTGGGAGGAGGGAACAAATGGGGAGAAAATTTGGAACCCAAAATTTTGTGAAAATGAATGTAAAAAGTTAAATAAATAAATTTATTATAAGAAAAACACGAATGCTTAAAATTATTTTTACATGCCACTGGGAAATAAGATATACAAGCAATAGGGTATAGAAATCTGTCTTGTTCTCCAAGGAAATAGAGAGGGTGTGATAGAAAGGAGGGCAGGTTGGGTTAAGGGATAATGAGAATGCACACTATCTTGGTGGAGGGGAGAGAAAGGGAGAAAATTTGGAACTCTATATCTAGTGGAAATGAATGCTGAAAACTAAAAAAATACATAAATGAATTAGAATTCAAAAGAACAAAAAGAGACAGGGGCCCAGACATAGAAAATAACTGGACCAAGGTCACATTTTGGTGTGTCAAAACTTGAATCCAGGACACCAGATCATAGCAGCATAAAATTAGAGGTAGAAGTGAACGCAAGGGTCCAGAAAAAAAAATACAATGGGGTTGGGGTGGGTGGTGGATTAGAGATTAGAAGATGTAGGTTATCTGAGCAAAGATTTGCTATTTGAATTTTTATTTTATTTATGAGTTATGGAATAAAACTATCATTTCTATAACGTAATTTAATAAAAATGAAGATTGAATATGAAAGTTTAAATCTATTGTATAAAACTTACTATTCCTTTTAAATTATATGATAAAGTTATCATGCAAATTTCTTTTATTCTGTTTTTTTCTTCCCTCTCCTTTGCCATAAAGATGACTATAATTAGATAGAAATACACACACACACACATACACACACACATGTATATGCACATATGCATGCAAAATCATTCTATACATACTCCTACTTATCAATTCTTCTTCTGGATGAAGATAGCATATTCATTCATATGCCCTTTTTAGTTAATTTGGATATGGAGGAATTGTGTCACCTCGTGAGCTGTCCTGGAGAAGAATCAATCTGAGGTTAGCAAGTAAAGCCAACTTCCTTTAGATCAAATGAGACCTGACATGGCCTTGTAACCTAATGCCTGCCAGTGATTAACAATGAGAAATATAGTCTGACAGTGATTTAGTTTTGGTCCTTTTAGACACGGTTTGCCCATCTGACTTGACACTCAGCAAAACAAAACAAAACCTACCACAACAAAACCAAATGGGGGAAGGTATTGGGAGATTTGAAGTATACTCCAAATTGACCTTGAGAAACATCTTCTCTTTGAGAACCTGAAGGAAATGGGAAACAAATACAAGGGGAATAAATATCTCTGAAGAAGCAGATATGGAAATAAACATATTGAGGATCTAGTGAATGACACTTGTTAGGAAAAAGCAAAATCTTGCTTAAGCTTAAAGAAGAAAAAGTATATTAAAAACATGAACAGGTTCTAAGAAAATCTCCGAAGAAGAAATACATTCATATACACATATATACATATATGAACAATGCATGCATGCAAATGTTTATTTCTGTATGCATACAACCACAGTTATGCATGCATATATATATATATATATATATATATACACAGTACACATGCATATCTATATCTATATAGAGACATATAGATATAGATATGGTTTACTTTTGTTTTTTTCCTGGAATGACATAGCTTTCTAGAAGCACAGGTCATCTTTGTCTTTGGGAGATACATTACTGGAGGGTAATGGTAATTTTGCATATGAAGCAGTAAATAAATGTCTGTTGTATGTTAAATTCATTTCCAGACAACTCTGTCAATCCAGTGGGTATAAATGTCAGTCAAACTAGTTCTTTGGTGGTTTCTAGATAAAATATAAATAAACTTTTTTTTGAAAAATTAAACTTTTAAGTGGCTTAGTAATTATTTTAGTATCTGTGAACTGTGCTTACATGAATGCTTAGTCTAATTATTTCAACTGGGTTAAGTATATAATTTAGTCAGTCCATTTAGTGTTTTTTTTAATTGTCAGTTCTGGAAGGGACTAAAGAGATGTCACTCCAGTGAATTTTATAGTTGCTGTAATTGAGGTTTGGAGAGATTGTGTGCCTTCCCTATGGATACATAGCCATTAGCTGTCATACATGAGTTTTGAGGCCAAGTCTTCTAAACTCTGAAATCTACATGCTATCCACTGTCCCATAAGCTCAGTGAGCCCCCCAAAAAACCTGGAAAACATTTTAGTTTTAATTAAATTAGCAAGATAATTTTCTGAGACTCATGAAGTCATTGACAAATAAAAATTATGTGTTGATAAATTGACACCAAAATTATTTAGACGCTGAAAAATTTCTCTCAACTAGTAGAAGATGATGAGTAGAAAATTTTGCTGAAATACAATTTCCTTATAAAAGAAGGAATTCATACAATATTCTTTCCTCCCATCATCTCCTACTTGAAATTATAATGAATTTCAGAAAGGTTATTGGGAGTAAGAAAAATACTCCCTGATTATAATGTGTTTATTTTTGATTAGACTATGCAGAAAATCACATATAGTATAATTTGAACATGCTATAGGTAGTACATATATTCACTTGCATATAAATTTGCCTGTAAAAGTATATACATACATATATGTTTATGCACATATATGTGTGCATATGTGTATATAAATTTGTTATTTTAATAGAAATTGATGAATAGTATCTACATGCATGTTTTCGTACACATAATATACACCAAATATATGCATATATGTATAGGAGCATAATTTAATGAAAATTGATAGAATATCAATATACACATATGTGTGTAGCTATATGAGCACACATTTGATAATGCATATTTACACACATCAGTATGTGTGCATTTTAAAATGGAAATTAATACAATGTTTATAGCCAGAACATGGACATTACTCAGATTCACTGACTAGAAATCTATCCATAATATATTGTGAGAGAATTTTTATCCTTTAATTTTAAAACTTAAAAGGATCTGACAATGTCCTATTGAATATTATAAGAAAACCATTCACATTACATTACAGGCTTTGTATATTTATTTATTAAGGATTATTTTACAGGATATACCAATTAACTCTGACAGGTTGTTTAAAAAAAGATTTCCTTCTGAATGTGGTGTTTGCTGATGACATATGACAGGGTAATAACTACATATTTGGAGTCCAGTGATGTGTACAATGCCATCCTTTGTTGTTGATTAGAAATTTTTGGTGAAAAGAATAGTCTTTGTGAAAATGATGGCTACAGAAAGTAAAGATCCTCTAACCTTTTGGAAGCTTTGCTGCTGAATGAAGTCAAATGGGTGTCCTTGTAATGCTCTTTTAAAATGTTTCCTTGATAAACATGAATTTAACAAACATCAGCCAACATGGAAATTTCCGTATACAAAGAATAGAACAGGAATATTGCATATGTAACTGTGAATCTATTATTCAAAGCCTGATCTTTAGACATGTATTAAATTTAACATGATGACAGTTACAAAGACTTGGTTATGTCCCCTTTTAAAACTTTCTTCAATTCTCTTGTATATTTTAACATATTTTATTGATGACATTTTCCTTCTTTTCTTTTTTTATCACTTTTCCTACTCTGTCTGTCTACCACTTTCCCCCTAAAAAATTAAAAAAAAAAAATTCCTCTTGTGTCAAATAATTAAACAAACAAAAAAACCAAAACAAACCAAACAACCTCATACATTAGCATGCCATTCACGAATATTGTTTATGAAAATGTGTATCTCATTTTGTATCTATGGTCTAACACTTTTTTCCAAGAGTTAGGGAGCCTGATTCATCAGTCTTTCAGAATAGTGATTGGTCATTGCCTTGATAAGATTTTTTTTTTAGTATTTCAGAGGTTATTTCCAGCTTTATTTTAATTACTTTGTAAATTGTTCTCCTGATTTTAACCACTTCACTCTGCAACAGTTCACATTTTTAAAGCTATTGGGAAACTAAGAAATGCATGTTTTATAGCAGTCTTGGTTCCAGGGTAATATAACAATTTCATGAAATACGTAGCAGAACGTTACTTAACCCAAGCATAGGATGTCAATTGCCTGTCTAGGTTGTTCTCACTCCTTGTTTTGGAGGAAGATGAAAAGACAGGTCAGAAAAACTTTGGGAAACATTGAATCCAACCCTTTTATTTCCAAGATCAGAGGAAAAATGCCTTGTAAAAGTCCACTGATTTGCCCAGACTTCATACAACTTTCTTTGGGAGTGGCTGAGGTTTGAATTGAATTCGGATCTCCCTAACTCAAATTCTCATCTCCAGTGCAATGAACTGCCCAGAAGAAAGGGAGAATGTGTTTGTTAGTTCTCACAAACTCTCTGGGTATGGTTCTCTTTTGCCTGTTGGCCTACAGAAATTGTATCTGGAATAAAACATTTGGTTTGATGGAAAAAGACTTCATAGAGTTCATTTTCCCCTTTTTGCTTAAAGTTTAACCTTGACTGGAGGAATGTTACTTTGAAAATGTCCAAGACAGAGTGCTTTCTGTCCTTTACTCAATCTGGCATTAAGAATGTTTGCCATTCCCTTGCAATGACAAAGGATCACCATGCTGACTACTTCTCGCCTCCCCTCACCCATTTTTCCCTCCCTCCCTCTCTCTTCCTATTTTCCTCTCCTCTCTCCCTCCCTCCCTCTCTTTCTTCCTACATATATATGTACATGTGTGTACATGTGTCTATGTATATGCATACATGTGTGCACATAAATGTATGTGTATACATGTATATACTATACACATATACATACACATATACATATATATTTAAAGTTATATTGGAAATTTTGTAATATGTTCACTTCCTCTATTTACCCACCTCCCCACTCAACCACTAATTACTTAACATATATTTATTTAACACCTATTGTATGCTAGACAGTGTGCTAGCCACTGAGAAATATGTACAAAGAATTAAATAATCTTTACTATTGGATTTCTTATATTCTAACAGAGGGGACAAGTACATGTAAAATATAATTTATAAATTTATAAGTTAATATACACACATATATGTAAATATAAATATATATGTATATGCATGTAAATATACACACATGCATGTATACATATGCACACACACTAGAGTTGTTAAATATGAGGTAGTAGGAGGTCACTACAACTGAGAGGAATAGGAAAAAAATAACACAGAAGATGATATTTAAACTGCATTTTCAGGGAGGTGAAGGATTGCTTCTATGCAGAGGGGGGTGGTCTTGTAAGGAAAAAATATATTGTAGGCATATGAGGTGACTAGTGCAAAAATCGGAGACAAGTGATGGAGTGTCATGTTTGAAGAATGATAAAAAGACCAGTTTATATGGATAACAGAATGTGGTTAAAAATAGTTATAAAACAGAAGGCAAACAAAGAGATGTCGAAACAATTTTATTTTGTGCAGGAACAATCATTGATTATAATACGGTATTATTGTTTGGTTCATTCTTGAAGAGGACCAAAATAACATCACTATCATAAAGTTTTGGTGTGTCTGACTATGGCTGATCAGACCAATATGAGCTTGGAGTGCTCTACCACAGATTGGGCACAGATAATCCGTAAGAATTTTTGAGGTGGATATCCCAAATTTACGCATCCTATATTTCCTTTGTGCTGTCTCAATTCTGCTTTGCTCATAAGAACAGCACTTTTTCTTATGTGGGCACATCAGGCTAAGTGGTCCTGTGCCCATGTCCCATATTGCACAGTCAGATCCAAAGTTTTTGAGAGAGACTTTGAGAGTGTCTTTGCGTCACTTCTTCCGACCATCTCATGTGAGTTCTCCATAAAATAGGTTTTTGGCAAGCGTACATCATAGTAGAAAGTCAAAGAACACTTGATTTGAAATAAGGAGACTTTTCTTTGAGTCTCTGGTCTACTTAACTTTCCTAGACACCCTCATCTGTGAAGACTTGAACTATAAATTTCTGTTTCAATCTTTAGAAGAAAAGATATTTTATCTCTGCATGTATCCCATTACATGTAAAATTCTACATGTAAAACATAGAATTATATGTATATATAGATATACTTATGCACACACATATATGTGTATACACACATTATCTGTATATATACAGATAATGTGTGTATACACATATACAAATATACATACACACATATATATATGTATTCAGACTAGGTCATTCATCTTTTTTTCATTAAATATTTTTCATTATTAAAAGAAAGGAATTTTGAGGAGAAGTGGGGTGAAAGAGAGGAGATAACTGCAGTAAATAATTGTAATGTGAAAACGACAAAGTATCAATAAAAGCATTTTCTTTCAAAAATTGTTGTGGAAAGGCAAGGGAGAGAACATTTGAAGATCACTGACATCCTGTTAGTATGCTGCTTCAAAATGTTAGTGAATCATATTCATATTTATACATGACAAAAATGTTAGTGCGTATTTGATCATTCCAGCATACATCTGGGAATAATAAGGATAATAGATCATTTTGTATGGTCCTTTGTACAGCTACATTATCGTTATTATAATAATAGAATAGAAGAGTTCCATTTGCATGGCAAATTATTCCATTTTTCACCCTCACCCCCCAACCTGCAGTCTTCTTAGATTAGTAGTAAAAGGTTCATCTCTGTTTAAGGAGAAGGAAATCTTGTTTCAGGGAGGTTAATTTAGTTAAGAGTCAGAGGGAGAGTCAAAGATCTTCTGTGAACTCTGGCTCTTTCTACAATTTAAAACAACCACTTTAAAGCCTTGGAAATAGGAAGATTACTTGTGGGAAGAAGGGATTTGGATCATATATTTACAATTGGCAGGAACCTTAGATCACCTAGTTTCACTCTCTCATTTGACAGATATAGTGAAATTCCGAGGTGTATGTACTTGGCCAATACCACACATACTAAGTGAAAGGGCTTCAATTTAAGCCTGTGTTCCCTCCAAATCATGTTAGTGTCTAAAGTACTGGAAGCTGTAACAGGTTTTCTTCTCTTGGCTTTTTCGCTGACACATTATCCACTCCAGAAGCCTCCATCTGCTAATATCTACATTCAGCAGGGCACATGACCTTCTTAATGGACAGTTAAATGGCTGTCATCTCCTGGGAATGAAGTCACTGCACACAACAAGTTGCACAGAAAGAGAGGAGATGTAGTCTCCAGCATGTTCCCCTCTCTGCTGCCCAGCTCCTGCTGAGTCATTTACATGTAATAATAACACCACCATGGAGACAGAGCATCCCATTTTCCAGCATGGGTAGAGGTAATGTGATCCATCACACTATGAGAAAGAGATGAGTGCCATGAAAACACAGAACGGGGTGACTACCAGCTGAGAAGGAGGAAAAATGTTTTCATTGGGATTTCAAACTTTGACTGCTTTTAAAATTTGTGAGTTCATCTAGAGGAGAGGTCTGAAATTTTTTTTTTTTAATACTTATTTGCTTTATAGCTAACCTCAAATAAAGGGAACATTTGGCTTTGTGCTAATTCAGTTGTACAAACAGAGTGAATATTCCAGTGATTTACTATAAACATGACAGCAAATAGGTTTTAAAAACAGAGTTATTTCATTTCGATGTAGAAGACATTTATTAAATTCCCATTCTTTGCAGAACAGTGCTGTATGCTCAGCAATTTATAATACAATTCAATTAATCTTCAAGGTTCTGAGTGTACTTCCCAATCCTATTTATCAATATGTGGGCATCGTACCTTTATATATATACATACACACAGAAACATACATGCACATATCCCATTTATATATATATATTATACCATATATATATATGCAAACCATATATATGTGTACATACTGTATATATGCCATTTGTGTGTGTGTATATATATATATATATATATATCCCATTATACCTCTACTTTTGCTATTTTTTTAGCTGCTTTCTTAATCTCTGAATTTTCCCATCTCTGCCTTTTGTCTCTTTTTCCATCTCTGTCTCCATTTCTTTGTCTCTGCCTCTTTCTGACTCTCTGTCTCCATCTCTCTGTCTATCTCTGTCTCTCACTGGCAAGGAGATTAACAAAAAAAGTATTGTTTGAATTTTCCCCAGGTAGGAGAAGGCAATATGGGAGGGTGTATGCAATGTGTGTGTGTATGTGTGTGTGTGTGTGTGTGTGTGTGTGTGTGTTTTGTGGGGAGGTAGGAGATGGAAGTAGAATGTGAACTATGGAGCCCTAAGAAGGGGAATGAGCTTAGTAGGTGCCTACATAGTGGACTGAAGACTGAAAATAAAGAACACCATTATCTTAAATTGAGTTAAATCATAAGCAGTTGGAGGCTTGCGTGGTTCATTGACCAATTTAAAGAGTTATCTGCCAGGCAAGTATTGGGTTGTTTTCCTGACTGTCACTGCTATTTGGGACCTGGGGAATTTACCATTCTCTACTTCCCTTCTTTCTTCTGCTTTATAAAGACCTGGAAAGTTGACACGATTTACCCCTAATTTTCCTGTTCTCTCTGAAAGCATGATTTGCTTTATGTTCCTTTATAGTGGGATTTGCCTCTAGACAAAATAAGCAGATTTTTGTTGCATTCATTTTGAGCTTTTACTAAATATCAATAGGAGATGCAACAAACCTCAAAAGAACCCTATGGACTAATAGGTCTAGACTTAACTCTGTCCTTGAAACTATATGTAATATATCTCTATGACTCTTTCTCTGCTAGGAGGCACAGTGGATAGAGCACCTATCTTGGAATCAGGAAGACATGAGTTGAAGTAGAACCTTTTACTAGCTAGTTTAACCTGGGCAAGTCACTTAAAATCTGTCTGTTTGAGGATAATAATAACATATTCCTACTCAGCTTGTTGTGAGGCTCAAATGAGAAAACATTTATAAAATACTAAATAAAATATCTGTTGTTGCTCAGTTATTTCCACTCATATATGCTTCTTTGTGATGCCATTAGGAGTTTTCTTGGCAAAGAAACTAGAATAGTTTGTTATTTCCTTTTCCAGCTCATTTTACAGATGAGGAAACTGAGGCAAGCAACATTAAATGACTTTCCTGGGGTCACACAGCTAGTAAGTATATGAGGTCAAATTTGAACCCACCAAGATAAGTCTTCCTGTCTCTAGGTCTCGTACTCTATTGTCAGAAGAAGTGATAGAAGACAGTGGCCCAGGGCTGCCCAGTATTGCATGCCCACATCAAAGAAGGCACTGTGCTTCATGAGCAAAGAATAGCAGTAGCTCAAAAGACGCATGACAAAGGCAAGTTTGAAGACATCTTTGTTCCAAATGTTCACATGAACTATTGGCATCTGACCTGTGGCAGAGCTTTCTGAGCTTTCATTGGTCTGATCATAGGGATGTCATTTTGGTACTCTTCCAGAATGAAGGATAATGACCAACTAATGGGTGCTTAATAAATGCTTATCCTCTATCTTTGCTCTCTGTCTCTTTTTCTCTTTCACACACATACGTACACATTTATACTTGATATATTGTCAAAGTCAATATGGATGTGTATAGCTCAAAGTAACTGTATATGTAAATAATACATGCAAGGACATCCATCCATCCATGTACATATATACTTACACATCCATATATACGTATTTTTTCATTTGATAGAAACCTATACTTCTTCCATTTCCCTTTTTGTGTTCTCTATACCATTGTCTTCCAGTTCCCCAATCTCCAGCTCTGGAATCATCCTTGACTCTCCTTTCTCCTTGACCCAGTATATCCAATTTATTGCGAACTTTCATCAATGCTTTTTCCTCAGTGTCACTTAGGTCTTGTTCCTTCTCACTATTCAAACATTTAAAACCTAATTCAGAGAAAAGGCACTACAGTTAAGAAAGCCCTCAAAATCCTTCTTTCAGAAGGTTGTACTTTTTTTGGAGAAATGAGGGAAGTCAAGGAAGTTAGGAGGTAGGGTTTAGAAGGAAAAGAGGTAAAGGAAGGAAGAGAAGAGATGACTGTGTGAAACCAATGGTAAGGATGTCTTGAGCTCTTCAGAGCTCAAAGTAGGTGGAGGTGTGCAAAGATTAAGAAGATTAGAAAGGTAGGAAGGGGTCAGTTTATGATAAACTTTAAAAACAAAACTGGTAATTTTATATTTAATTCTGGAGGCAATGGAAAAGTGAACGGACTTGATTGACTAAGGGTAGTGACATAGTCAGACTTATGCTTTAGGAAGATCAGTTTAATAGCTTAGTGGAGGATAAACTCAAATGAGGATGGTCTTGAGGAACAATAGATTATCAAAATAACACAGGTATGAGATAACAGCCTACACCATGGTTGTTGTAGCATTGTAGGAAGAGACATGGATGAGCAGACATGACACAAAAATAGAAACAAAGGAACTTGGAATTTCCTTAATAATGAGAGGGGAGCAAAGAAGGAAGACTCAAGGATGACATCTAGGTTGTGAGTCTGAGTGAGTTGGAGGATGATGGTCTCCTCTATAGTAAGAATAAATTTTCAAAGGAAGAGGAAAGGGATTATTTTGGGGGAAGGGAGAAGATTATAAGTCCAACTTTCGACATCAGACATGAAAGTAAAAAATGAACCTAGGTATTATACTGTCCAACTTGTTGTCAATCAGACAAATAACCTGGACAGCATTGTTACCCAGTGTTCATTTAGTCATTGGTTAAAAACCTCCACGGATGTGGGACTCTTGTGATCTTACCAAGAAATTCAATAAAAAAAATTATCATAAGTCATATATTGACAAGAACTTATATGTAAATTCTTGTCAATGGGGATCTAAACATAAATAACTGGACAAGTTATTAAGAGTTTAAAATCTAACATGAGAACTAGTTTGTGACCATAGATAACTACAATGCAAATTGGAAGAAAAGTGCAAAAGAAATGTCCAAGTTTAGTGTTGTGGGAAATTTTGAGGATGAGATCATTTATAAATTGGAGATCAGAGAGAGCCATGGAGATGAGATTTGAAATCTGGTTTAAGATTTTCTTTGCAAAGTGCACGGTAGCTGAAACACTGATTGAAGGGATAGGTGGAACAAAAGGACAAATTGACATTATGTAAAAATCAAGGGTCATATGGAAGCAAGAAACTCACTCCTTGATCATTCAGTGGTTGGATTTGGTGTGAAAATTCACTCCAATGATTGATCAGTGGCCACAAAACATCTGTGACTTTACAACAGGAAAAGGCAGACTTAAATCTGGTTATAGGGAAGCCCTAAGGACAGAGGAGATTCAGATTGGAAGTGAGGATAAAATAGAAAATATTTAGGAAAATAACAATTGGTTGCATAATGCTTCTTGCATATTTCATCAACATAATGGTTAGAGAGAAAAATAGAATTGTTGTATTAACCTGGCTTTGCCACAAACTAGTAATGACTCAGAGGAAGCCACTGGACACTGGAACAATTGTGGAAGTGAACAATGAAGCAAAAAACTCATTAATTGAGTCAAACTCTTTAGACATTCAGCTGTTTTCTTTTCTTAGTGCTGTCTATTGTAGTGCTCTGCAGACTGATGTTATCTTTGACACTAGACTTTCCTATTGTATTACTTACTGTCTCATGACTCTCTTTCTTCCAGAAAGCTATAGACTTTTTACACTGGGTCATCGATTTTACTCTTTACCACATTGGCCCTAAAGAGTCATTTCTCAAGGACAGACTATTTTCAGAGTTGCTGCATAACTGATGTAGGATGCTAGACCATTATAAATGGGAAAATAAAAGAGAATGTTTAAGGAGTTCTTTTCATTTCTGTTCTGATAAAACATATAATTGATCTAGCTATATTGACTATCATAGGAAAATATAAATAATATGTGATGTTGTGAATTACAGACATTTTAAGTAGTAAATAACAATTTCTGTGACATCTGATTAAAATAGTCAACATAATGAAATATTCTGTGTCATAGAAATAATCATCTCGTCCAACAGAATTTGAGGGTGGCAACAATTACTTCTCTGTAGAATTTACTTTTTCTTAATATAAAAGTAGATTTAAAATATGCCAAATATTATAGGTCAGAGTAGAAGAATGCACATGTACATGACAGTGATAGAAGATAGGTAGAATTTTTTGTATGAAGGCACCCCTATAAGAAGGTATTAGTTGTGGCTAAATGATTTTAATTGACATAATTCTAACTATGTGCATGTGGAATAGGCTCCAACAATTGATTACCTCAGAGTAAATTGAACACAAAGATTTTATCACCTCTTTATAACTGAGTTTAGTTTGAATGAAGACATAGATCTAGTAAGAGAATTTTAAAGAAAAATCATGAAGTTCTTAAGTGCTAGATAGGAAGATATAGATTGATAATTAAATAAGGAAATTGGGCACATACCAGGGAGGTTTACTCCAAAATTCAACTCAAGAAGTATGATGAGTTCCTGTTCTATTAGAGGACCAGTGAAAGGATATGGGTGTGTATATATACAAAGAAAAGAGAAAGAAAGAGAGAAAAAGAGAGAGGAGGGTGGTAGAAGAGAAAGAAGGGAGGAAAGGAGTGTGGGAAAGAGGAAGGAAGAGAGGGAGGGAAGAAGGAAAGAAGAAAGAAGAAAAGAAAAGCTGACAGGGAAAAGCAGAAATAGAAAGAAAAAGAATAGAAAGAAAGAGTGAAGGAAAAGGAATTGAAAGAAGGAAGATATTTAGCTCTCAGTTTACATTGAAATTGAAGGAATACAGCAAAAACATAAATAATTATAAACTACATAAGAATAATTGGCAAGAAGCTACCAAATGTGAGGATCAGTACAAAATCTCAAGTAGGAAATGGCACCTGAACTAAGTCTTAAAGGGAGCTAGGGATTCCAAGGGATAAAGGTTAAGAGGAAGAGCATTTTAGGCATAGAACACAACCTATGCAAAGTCAAGAGGAAAGCAAATGGAATTCTGTGTTTGAAGAATAGTTGGCAGGTAAATTTTATTATAACATATATTGAGTAAAGAGGAATTATGTGAAATCAGTTTGGAAAGCTAAACAGGAACTAGTTTGAAAAGGCTTAAATGTCAATAACCAATTTATATTTCATCCTAAAAGTTCCAAGGAGTTACTGCTGATTTTTGAACAGGGGAGTGGCATGGCAACTCCTGTGATCTAAAAAGAACATCTTGGCATCCATCTGGAGGGAGACATGGAAGAGGGGAGAAAATGGAAGCATGAATGATACTACATGGAGATTGAGAAGAGTAAGGAGAAAGGGAGACAATCCATGGTTCCAAATTCCTAAACTTTTTACTTCATGCAAATTAAAATATTTCATAAAGACACCAGTACTCAAATGTGAAGAGTGATGGCATAGGTTCCTCTCACAATTTGGTGTAAAATGCTTTACTAGAAGTACAAAATGAGTCATACACTTTTTAGTCATGGCCAGTGTTTGATTTATGCTGCTTGTCTCTACATATTGTTTTTCTGATGAAGAGCTCTATTGATAATGGTGATAGTGGAGACAGTTGATGGGGAGTGATGTAAATGAATTTTTTTAAAAAGGTCATCAAGAAAAACTTTAGTTTTTTAGGACAATAAGGCATATCCAGATTGCAAAAATATAATTTTGAGAAGCAGCCTTATCTAGTTGAGAGGGAATTGATCCTGGAGTAATAGGTTCAGGTTCATTTACGGCCCCTCACCTGTGCTCACCTTCAGTAAGCATTATGGTTTTTCAATGGCATAGACAACTTTCTACTACTAGAAACTGCAGAATAATTGATGTTTGATGGTAGTAATGGGAGTTCCCTATGGGGAGTTACCTATTTCAATGAAAGAACAGGTCTGATAAGATAATGCTAACGGTAATAATATTGACAACTACAAAAATAATCTTCAATAATGAAAAACTGTTTATGAGTTCATATTTTAATCTTGGAATCTTCTCAAACTAACTGAAATTTCCTAAGATTGTCCTGAGAAGGAATGGAACAGGGACTTTAAAAATTACGTTTTCAGTATTTAAACCGTTAACAGATGAAGTTGTCTAAGAGTTAGGATAGAGATAAAATGGTCAGTATGCTTCTGACAGCTGAAATAGAGATCACTCTTACTTGCAAGAGAAAATACTACATATTCTGATGTAGGGGACCCATTTATTCCTTTGTCATGAGATATGAAAGAGAATATAGAATGTACAAATGGAGATTTGTAGTTTTCCACAATTTCCAGAATTTTTTTAAAATGTCTTTTAGTGGATTCTGTCATCCCAACAACTTATTAGAGTCCTAGAGTTTATAAAGGTGTATTTGCTTTTCTAATTCAGTTAGATAAACAAGCCTATATTAAGCACTTACTACTCACCAAGCATTAGAATTACAAAGTCAAGGAAGGGATTTAGGGATGGAGGATACTAAAAGTGGAGAAGATAAGGAAAGACTTCCCATTAAAAGAATCCTTGAGCTGAGAGTTGAAGTAAATGTAACACTTCTTAGAACTACTTTTTTTCAGACTCTTCTGAACATTTATAGTCTGTGCCCTAGAGGAAAGCTGACTCACTTCTCCCTTTGAAATTCTTGGGGTAATCTCGAGGGCCACTGTGTTTTCCAGTACTCTCTTGCATTAGCATCTCCTCCCCACTATGATTCTCTACTGATCATCAGTCATGCTTATTAGCTTTAAAAAGGTTATCACTGAGTAACAGTACCAAGCACAGTTGTGACAGAAGCATTTCTCCAAATTGAGAAAATTCTCCTCTTTCATGTGCCAGGCTTTGGGAGACAGAAAACATAAAAAGTACATGTATCCAAAGGGTTAATTAACATTTTATTCCCTATTCGGAAACTCTCTAATCTCCTTAGGTGGAGTTTTCTGATGAGTTCCAAGGGTCAATGTGCTTGAAAACCCTAAAGTTATCTTCCATTGGTATGTCTTCTGACCATCTTGAGTTCACAGGATTATCATCCAGGTCAAATCCCTCTCAGAAGTTGTTCAGCACTGAATTTATTCTCCTCTACTAGACTCCTGATGGATTTCCATTTCAAGCTGGATTTCTGTGTTACGCGTTGGCTCAGGGAGCGTCTAATTCTTTCAACAAATCACAAGGCATTTCCTATGTTCATCAAATTATCATATAACCACTATTTCCAAATTGATTAAGCATTTCATCACATCTAATTTATATCTTTCGTGGTTTGCTTGGAGTAGATGAGAATACTGGTCTATCAATATTTATATTAATAAGTAGAAACTTCCATCTTCACATGAATAAGATACCCAACCAGGACAAGAAGAGGAGGGAATAGACTGTAAACATTTGAAAGCAACAATAAAGGAGTATGGAGACAGGTGATTGTATGTCTTGTGCAACTGCAAGGAGTCTGAATTCTCTAAATAACAGACTGCTGGAAAAGAAATAGGTACATCATAAAAGTCAAACAAAAGAGTTATAATTGATCCTAGAGATAATAGGAAGCAACCAGAGCCTTCTGATTAGGGGAGAGATACATTTGGATCAACCCTTTGGGGGCAAATCATTTTGGCAACTGTAGGGTGGATGGATCAGAATGGGGCCTTGCCTCAGGGAAACTAATTAGGAAACCATCACAATAATACAGGTACAGAATGATGAGGGCTTGAACCAAGGTGAGAGCTCTGTGATGAGTAAGAAAAGTACTATGTGAGACATCACAAGGAAAAAGGCAATACAATTTGTTGATTAATTTTATATGTGGGGTGAGATAGAGACAGAAGTCAACAGTAATGGGAAAATGCTGAGATTCTGAAGTTTATACCCTAAATAGAGCAATTGAGAGCTAGAAAAATCAATTGGTTTGGGGTAGAAGATGATGAAATTGGTTGAGTTTCAGATGTTTTCCAGATATCCAGTTTTAATATCTAATACTATGTGGTACTGAAATTCATATCTAATCAATTGCCAGTCTTGTTATTTATGCCCCTACAACATCGCATGTCTGATTCCATCCAGCTACTCACAAAGCCATCTGCTCTTTCACAGACTATTACAGTGGTCTCCTAATTTCAAATCCCTCCCATCAACAATCCATCTTCCACGGAGCTGCCAGAATGATTTTCTTTTTTCATAGGTCTAACCATGTCACTCCCTAAGTCAATATATGTCTGTGGCTTACTATCTGTTGCCTTCAGGAAAGAACATAACTAAAGCAGGTAAGGGTTGCACTGCATTAAGCAAAGGATTTAGAGTCAGGGTAACCTGACTTCATATCCTACTTCAGACACTTACTAGCTTTTGAACTCTGGACAAGTGACTTAGTCTCTCTCTGCTCCAGTTTCCTCATCTGTTAAATGTGAATAATCATAGCACCTATATCAGAGGGTTGCTATGAAAATCTAATGAAGTAATTTATGTAAAGCCCTTTGCATACTCTAAAGCACTAATCCTTTAATAATACTTAAATTAAAAAAAAAAACACTCTACAAATACTACTTAAATACTTCAAATGATAAACTCCCTTATTTGAGGTTTACAGTTGATTTGAAGTTGGCAACAATCTATCTTCCCAACTCCCTTTTAGATGACTCACCTTTACTAATTTTACAATTCAACTAAACCTTCTCCTTGAAAAAAAAGAAAAGAAAAAAAAGAAAAGTACTGCATTGCTCTTATGAGTGTCCAGGAAAGCCTGGATGACAAAAAGTTTGTGGTAGATGTCATCTACTTGGTTTTTGGACTTCTTTCTGGATCATCAAACAGCGTTTGAGAGGGATCAGAAGTGGTGATAGGGCATGCTATGTCCTATCTCCATTAAGCAATCAATAAACATTTATTAAGTATCTACTATATTCCCATCATTGCAATTAGTCCTGGGCATGAAAAATAGACAAAAACCAGTCCCTGGCCCCAGGAGCTCACAAGATCTGCAAAGATCATGAATGATGCAATTCAACTCAACTTTTATTAAGTAATTAATGTGAACAAAACACTAAAACTGGAATAAGATATTCAAGAAAATGAAAGATTTCCCCCACCCTTAAAGAGCTTATAGTCTACTGGGGTTTACAACATATACATAAGTGAGTAAATACAGTGCATAACAATATTGTATGTATATGTTATGAAACGATATATCTCATAACGATTTCAGAGCTCACTGATCTTATTTGGCCATCTGAACAGTCTTTTTCTCTGATATCCCTCTCAGAATTCTCAAATTCAACTACTTTTCCCTTAAAGGAACATAAAGATGATAGGGGAGTTTGAGATGCTCTTTGGTGTCTCTCTTTCCTTCACATGTAATTAATGAGGGGTTTGGTTTTTTGGTTCATTAGAGTATATATTGACTGATAACCAACAGAATTTCGCATACAATTTGAAATTCACCAATTTTAAAAGGGATATCAAAACCAAGAAATGATAATATATTGAGAGAAAAAAATGAGTATCTCTATTAGACCTCAGCAATTTGCAATGATTTCTCCCTGCCATTGCTCCCAATCTCTCATCAGCCCTGTTCCACATTAAGCTATATGGTTATAGGTCATTCATTGCCACAGCCTGGAGAATTTTCTCAGTCATGCCTTTGGTAATATAGGCAATGCCCAAAGTGGATTTGAAGTTACAAGTGCCTGAATTGTATTCTTTCATCTGACAGTTTTCAATTGTATGGCACCAGGCAAGCCTAGACTTGAATTTCCAAAAGCATAAAATAGAGACCATACTTTGTTGTAGAACTTTTTTTGCAGGTACAATACATGCAAATACAATGTACATGTACATATACACTGCATGATGACATACATTGTATATACATGTATGGCATATACAATTCCTTCTATAAAACTGTTTTGCAAACTTTAAAGAGCTCCATACATGCCAACTATCTAAAATTATAAGTTACATTTTTTTACAATAAAAGA